>VIBL01000209.1:0-708097 GCA_008271625.1 Lutraria rhynchaena
ATTATTTCATTCAAATGATGGAAACAGCCGTTCATGCATTTTGTTTATCGTAGAAACATATATTTTCATAATCATTCCAGTAATTTAATTCTTTGCGAATTTAAAACGCTGTGGCGCTCATGTTGTATATAGTTTTGGAAAACTGGTCGATTGACGTTTTTGGAAGCCATTAATACACTCCATCACGCATGTGTGTTTAGTTCGAGAACATGATTTGGTTCATAAACGTCCTACTTATTTAATTCACTCTTTAGAACTTATACCCGATGATTTGTACTATTTTCCAAGCCTAAATCAATATTTTGAATGAATTAGATATTTGAAAACTGTCATTGAGTTTTAAAAAATTTAAGACAAAAATCTTCCTAGTCAAAAAATATTCATCCTTATCCTAAAAAAATAGTGCATGTGAAGTTAGATTATGTGAGGGGACCTACCATTGTGAAAGTTAAGTGCAGTGTCCAAGAAAATCCACCTACTTCATCAATTTATCCTAAAATAATCCAATATATTATATCCTATATTCACTATTTCCGACACAAATATTTTTTTCTTATCACTAATATATAACACATTAAGCACAAACACTATGCACAATCATTCAGCACAAACACTAAGCACTTTACACTAAGCACAAACACTTTATACAAAGCACAAACACTATAAACCACTTTTCACTAGTACAATAATTGAACACTTTGGAAAACAGCACTTCGGAAAATATTACTTTCCATTCGAAAAAAAGCTGGAAACACATAAGACCATTAGGCCTCAATTCAGCCAAAATGTTGTGATATGCTTGTTTGCTCTGAAATTCGATGATAAATTTGTTGGATATAATGGAAGAAAGTACAAAGCATAGTAATTAAGGTCTGACAATTACGTACAGCACAGGTAATTTATGACTGACATTTAAGAATAAATCACTGGTAGTTAGGTGTTGACAATTAAGTTCATTGTACAAGTAACTAAGCATTGATAGCGAAGTACAAAACACAAATATTCAGAACAAAAACCAAGTATTTGAATATGGACTGATTGTTATGTGCAAAGTACTGACTATAAATCATATAATATCGGAAAATATATACAAAATACAAGTAATCAAGTACAAGTACCTAAGTATAAAGCACAAGCAATTCCGAACTAACATTAATAATTAAGACAAGACAAATAGTATTATCAGTAACTTAATGAGAGATCATAATGGATCATTAATAACAATTACATTTTAATGTGGCGTCACTTGCTATTTGGTGATATCAAGTTTCACCAATTCATAGTTTTGAAAAGCTAACCATAATTGTATAAATAAACCATTATACAGAGTCCATTGCAAGTGATTTTGAAGCACATATTATCTTTGGTCTGTCTTTTACAAACCAGTAATCATCTAGGGGACATCTCTGTAGGGGCTCCGTAAGGTACAAATTAGTATCAATTGATACTTTACTTAGAATCGCTAGCATGATATTGACCTAATAGTTTAAATTGATAATGCTTATCCATTACATTTATCCATTCCATCGTCATTTATTATTTATATTTTAAAAACATTTCAACGCAATTTTAAGCATATTTAAATTGCCAGTATATCAATATTGTTAGATTTAGTAAACGAATAACTGCCTTATTTGAAGATGAATTTCAAAGTGCTTTTCGTAATTCAATTTTATTAAATCATTGTCACAGGGTTTTAACGCCGTTTTCTTAGTTATACGGCGATCGATTCACCTATCCAGTTTTCCTGGAAAGTATACTTACCAGTACTAACTTACACTTCCACAAAAAGTTGGCAAGTTCTTCGCATACGAATGAAAATCGACATTTTTATCAAATTTCATAGTATGGTATGACCAGCTGCGTTCGAGATTTGAACCCAGATCTCCGGGTTACAACTCCAGCGCACTGGAACACGGTCGTGGACTATTATTAAATCAATAAATCATTCAATTATAAGTAACTGGATGCAAGTACTAAAATATTTGTATGTGAATGTTTCCTGTTAATTATAAATAGGAGGTAAATACAAGAACCCAAAATAAATAGTTTACTTACTTAATGTATTTTCCAGCTCAGGAATTGGATCCCTCTTCGCCAGACTCTTCATTATTTGGTATATATTCCTAACATTTATTTCAATTCCGGATATTTGAGGTTTGAAGTCATTTTGTTGCTGTTCTTTAGGGACCCAGAATTAATCCAATCTATTTTTAAATTTGTTTACACTAGGTGCAGTCAAAACAATGTCTGGTAGAGAATTCCATACGTTGACGACTCTGTTAACTAAGTTTTTTCCTAAGCCTGAATATGAAGTTTTTTACAGTTTTTCTGGATCTTAAGTCCACTCAACAAATGTTTCAATATTTTGGTTATGTAAGAAAAAATTTCGTTTTGGGTCTCCAACCGACGCTCTTTATTTACAACCGACCTAGACCTTTTGCCTTTTCGCTTTTTAAAACCCGTTCCTTTACTTTTTTTTCTTTTCGCGAATTATTTGTTTGGATGACATCATTCACCCTTGTTGCAGGTCAACAAAATCGTAACTCCGCTTTCTTATCTGATTACAATATTAACTACTTGCATTAGTAGTCATGTGACCATGACGCACGTCATATTAGTAGTCATGTGACCAAGACGTACGTCATCTATCAAATGTGTGTGTGATACGTCATCACCGATGACGTAGAATTACAAAAGTCCTGCTTGATATTTCTGATGATGTCCGGGAATAAACGTTTATCGGAAAATAAAACTTTGTTAGCATAGGCGGATCCAACGGGAAAGGGGGGGGGGCATACGCCTGGTCCCCATCCCCCTAAAATTGCCCAAGTAAAGGTTTTTTCTATCATGAAATATGATATTTACATGAAAATATAAATGTCAAAATAATTTTGCAATAAGTTACATTTTATTGTATACCCTGGGAAAGGATGGGTGAGGTTCTGGAAATGTGCATGAATCCCGTAGAAATGACCAAAATTCTGGAGCTTCCGGGGACCCTGGCGGCCCCATGGACCCCAGCCTACTTGTTCAGTTTCCGCCCCCCCCCCTTATCTAGAAATCCTGGATCCGCCTATGGTCAGATATGAACTATTTCAAAGTGTTAGTAATTCGATCGTAGCGGTGAAAATTATTGTGTTGTGAATGTCATTCATGATGTAAATTCTTCTCAGAAAACGTCATAAGATATAGCGACGAATGGCCAAAGAAATCTAGTGGAGAATCATAGTGGAAACGGATGTTTCCGTGGATGGTAATATCAGAAAACGGTAAATAAATTACGCATTATCATTAATTAATTTTGAAGCTATATTTCTTTAAGTCTTAAATCTTGATATAACTACAGGAAACTAAAAGTTGAAAACAAAGATCGTAAAATAAATTAAATAATACATTATATACGAATTATACAATTGTATATTCAATAAAGACCTTCAGTTCAATGGCAAGTCTATACAGCCTGTAAAACTTTATATTAATATGAAATTTGGTCACGTTGAAAAACATTTTGCATTGAAGATCTCCACAAAACAGATGTTTTTAATATTTTTGTGCTGTCAGTCATACCATACCATACCATACCATACCATAATAGTTGGAAGCTTATTTAACTAATCAGATAATTTTAGAATCTCCTGCAAGAACAATACAAATAAAACAGCCATGTGAAATGTGCAGGGTGTATGTTAGTAATATGGATATTATTGATTTTTAGTGACAGTTAATATTTATTAAAAGTTGGCGCATGGCATGTCCTGAATAATAAAGATATTCAAAAAAGTTTTGTTTAATACATTGTGGTATTCATATTTACGGCTATTTGCTGAATGCAAGTGTCCTTTAGGTATTTCTTATACAACAATAAACAAGCATGCCTTCCATTCTGTGATTTTAAGCATGTAAATATTATATACTTATATTATAAAAAAATCCTACCTACTTGCCCCCTTTTTTAGGCCGGAGACCCGAAACAGAATTTTTTTTGGCCTTAGCATACATATTTTTGTAAGTGCTTCTAATGTAAATCATGATTTTATCGTGAATAACGATTTTGCAGTTGTTTACAAATCACCGATCTATTTTTTTCATTCAAGCGGGGAAAAAACGCTTTTCTTACGTAGATAACTTGCACAGAAATAGGAGATTCACCAACAGGTTTTATGCCAGAGATATGAGCAGAAAACTGTCAAATATATAAATGATTGAGAGTTTGAGCCGAAGAAGCGTATTGACTATGAACAAGTAGAAAAATTCATTTTCCTAGCATTATTATGACCAGATAAGTTGATAAAAGAGCGCGTGAATTTAACTGTTTAGAGGCCTACATAGTGGGTACTTAAATCAACTCCCTTTCAACCACACTGCCTGGTTAGTACGAGTATTGTACATTGTTATTCAAACCTGCTGTCATCGGTTCAAACCGTCATTCCTACGTATTCATTTGCTGCTTTTAGAGTTGCAGTCTAATGTCCACTACACTCCAATATTACAAAAAATAATGAACTGCTATCTATTGTGGGTTGTCCATTGGTAAAAGTTTGGACAGTTAGAACAAATAGATGAAGTCACAGAAAATACATAAGAGGAGTTATCATTTGCAACTCAGCATAGATGGGAAAACATCAAAAATAGACGCATCAACAATTACATTTTATGATGACACGTGTTTTTGAAAATTAGAGAAATCAGACCATCTGTGTGCCCCGAGCAGGATCTATATAGTGAATAACGTTGCACGCCAATTTGGCGGCTTTGGGCAGACTATTCATAATTTTGCAATGAAATATCGAAACTATAATTTTAGTTTACTAAGTCTTACAGTATTAATATACATGCAATTTGATTATGCTGCAGTTCTATAAATTGCGTTAAAATGTATTTAAAACATAAATGACGCTGGAATAGATAAATTTCAATGAACATACATTGAACAAATTAGGTCAATATCATGCAAGCGATACTTTTTTGTTTTCATAGAAAGCTTTATCATCACAAAAGTTACTTTAAGTACCATATACAATCATCACACCAAACATAGAGGCTGAGATAGAGGTGCTAATTGGTGATCGCTGACTGAAACTTTAGCCTACAATATAGGTTCTAATTAAGTGACGTCTACTATACTTTTGTATTTTGAGCATGTTATTACTATTTTCGGAGGCAAAAATATATCTGTCTTAAAATTCAATTTTTCAAATGAATATTTGTTTCTTGTATTAGAATATTCGGCCAAAATTAGAACATTCAAACATTCGGTCCAATCCCCAGCATGGACTGACAAGTATCATAACTGCATTAACACTCAACATAGATGAGATACATCCACATCGATGAAGAATGTCCATTAAGGGGATAAGACATTTGACCAGTATGGTTTTAGTCCATATTCAGGAAATACATTTTATATCGACAAATGCTTGCAAAAGTTGACTTTATTACATATTGTATACATCTATGAAGACTCATTCAAAAATCCCCGACACTAAAATTTCATAATGTTAACAAAAAACGCACACCTACTACCCAGTGTTAAAAGTTTGGATCGCCTAACCGTAAACCAACATTTTTAAGGACAGCCTCAGTTATAAAAATTAACCAGACCGGCAACACAACATTAAGCTGTTGCTCTATTTCGACTGTGTCGTTCAAACTGAAAGCTTCAAAATATTCTACCCGTTATCAGATATATTTTGACAGTAATGTTTATAAACACCATACTTAAATGTTTTTAATATATTTGTTTTGTAAAACAACGTCGGTTGACGTTCTATAACTACCAAGCACCAACTTTTATCAATACAAATCAACTGAAACAAAAGCTAAATAGGAACTAACCTCCTGTATATAAAGAGAAATACAAGAAATATCCGTCATCCATTTTGTCACAAAGACACCACGCCCCTATAAATCGATCTTGAAAAACCGGTCTTGCTGTGTTGGCAGTAAAGACACAAAGTTCACACTTGTCAACAAATATATGGGACGCCAGGACTGCCTTCTATACACACGAAAACCAGGATCCATTAGAATGTTTTTATTATACTATGCGATTAAGTTATTTGTATGTGGTGTAATATATCTCTGTTATGTGTGTATACAGTTATATGGTGCGCTTTGTATTTTATTACGTTATTTTTCATATTATGTGAATACATCATGGCTTGCAAAATCTTGTCCATCTTTCAAAAATAATTATAAGACCATATGTGTTCACATTACGGAAAAAAAATAAAATACTTGTAGGGAATTCTGACGTTATTTTTCTGAATCGCGTAACACGGATCAGAGGAATGTACGTTTTCTACTTTGGAACGGGCTTCGCCTTTGGTCTATTTTTTCCAAATTATAAATATGTACCTGTTATGTATATCAAATATTTATTAGACTAAGGGCACTTTCATATGTCCAGAATTAGACATGCTTACAGTATCGTGAATATTTAGATCAATCTCTGTCTACAGATGCCGTTTGTTATCACTTATGTGCATCTCGCGTTTTGTATACATATCTGTGATTTGGATCTGTAACTTAATTACAGAAAATAAACATTTTCTGTTATGAAATAGCGCACTTGATAAATAAAATTATATTCAGTGATTTTCCGGTAAAATATATAATATACATGTATTCTGTCTCCAACGTATTGTACGAAATAAATTGCTTCACTTAGTTGCAAAATTTGTACCATATGAGGCTTCATTTCATCTTTTACACGAAACTTGCAAAGCTGAACGTTGACAAGGAAACGGACGACAATTCTGGATAGAGGCCAAAGTAAAAAGCATAAGTAAAAAGTCAGTTATGTGCTGATTGGTTTGAATATTCCAGTACATTAAAACTTGATTATAAGACCACCTCAATATTACAACTGATTTATTTGGTCCCACAGGAGGTCTACATATTAATGTATATAATGTATATACAGAGCAACCTCTCCAAAGCAACACCCTTTGGGAGAAGCAAAATTATATTGTTGATAAGAGGTTGCTGCTCTAGAGAAGTTAAATTAACAGTTAAATCGTACAGTGGGAAAGAATCATGCTATTTTTCAAGAGAGGGTCGCTCTGGAGAGGTTGCACTGTATAATATTGCTTCCTTTTCTGATTTTTAAAATGTTATGAATTTTTGCATTCCTTTCTATGAAGTGGTTCATTTTTGTTCCGTTTTACCCAGGAATAGATGAAGGGAAGTAGTAAAAAATCAATAAACTTCCATTCTGATATTGCTAAGGCAATACTTAAGGGTGCATTTTTTTCACTGAGCTTAACACCATTTTATTAACAATTTTTCAGTTATATACAGGTGCCAATTCACCTAACTACCTGGACTGTATACAAACCATTACTAACTTAACCTCCACAAGAAGCCAACAGCTTCTCTACATGGAGGAAAATTGACATTTTTGTCAAATATTTATAGGCACGATAATCACCAGACCATGGTTGCGGCTGTGCATTGTTAATGCAACGTTCTAGTGTATTGTTATATAAATTATAACCTGACTTTATTTTATCTCATTTTAAACATATCTGGATGATTCATTTTCTTATATACATTATATACATAGATCATATGCACATATTGTTTCCATGTTGCTGAGTAGTGTAGAGATGTAGCAAGTAAATTGTTTGACAATTATTTATGAATTGTATGTACTATAGTGTGCTGATGAACCAGAGCTTGTACTGACATACTTGTCTTTGATTTAGTGTCAGAAACATAATTCTGTCCACTGTTAACAAGTGGATGTTGTTTCTAGATGTATGCATTAATATTTTTTGTTAAACATTGTTACTGATAGGTAAAAATTTTGTTTTGACTGCCAGCAACAGTAGATTGTTAATGAACTAAGTGATTCATTATAAAAATTGTAGTCATTTTTTGGTTTAATAATGGTTGCATTCTGAAAATGGTTTGTTATAAATGAATTATCAATAAAGCTGAAATAAATTTTTTTGGTCTGCCTTTTCTCTATTTGTTTACTTTTTCACACAAGAACTTTGTGAAACATGAAAATCTCATGTTTGTGTTCACCCACAATGTGGTTACTCAGGACATAATGTGAATTTATGGGAGAGTTAACATACAAGTACATGTTACATTTCTTCATTTTCCCTTGATTATTTTTTCATAAATGGTTTTAAGACATACATTATCATTTACACTGGGTTAATGGACTTGAGAAAAAATGAAAAAAAGACATGGATGACTTTTATGACTTTATTTTAAAACCCTTCAATAACACAATAATAACATCCACATTATCACATCTGAGTTTTCAACAAAACATCAAAAATCATATAAAAATAAATATTCTTATCAAAAACTACATGCAAGTGTTTTATCAACTAAGATTACAAGTTTTGATATTAAAATGTAAGAAATACGGTAGAGAAAAAATCTTACACATACTAATTATACACTCTATCAGAATGGGTGCATTAATAAGCATAGTTTTAAGTTATGAACCATCAAACTTCAACAACATTGCAACATCAACCACCATTCAGCTACAGCAACAAGTAATATCAGCTACATCCAAGCTACATCAGTCTACAAACTTCAGTTTCTTCTCAATCATGGTAGCCAGCATACCACTACAAAAACAGCAACTAGCAAATTTCAGCTACTTCTCATCTACAGTAGCCTGTATACCTCAGTCACCTCTTAACTACAGTAGCCTGTATACCTCAGTCACCTCTTAACTACAGTAGCCTACAAACCTCAGCCACCTCTTAACTACAGTAGCCTGTATACCTCAGTCACCTCTTAACTACAGTAGTCTGTATACCTCAGTCACCTCTTAACTACAGTAGCCTGTATACCTCAGTCACCTCTTAACTACAGTAGCCTGTATACCTCAGTCACCTCTTAACTACAGTAGCCTGTATACCTCAGTCACCTCTTAACTACAGTAGCCTGTATACCCCAGTCACCTCTTAACTACAGTAGAGCACAAACCTCAGCCACCTCTTAACTACAGTAGTGCACAAACCTCAGCCAAAGCCCAATAACAACCACCTCTCACCTACATTAAACTTCATATGTCAGCTACCTCTCAATCACAGAAGCCTGCATGCCACAACTTATTCTTAATAACAATCATCTCTCAACTAAAGTAACCTGCACATCTCTGCTAATTCCCAAAAGCAATCATCTTTCAGCCTTGACATCATGTATACCTCAGTTGCTTACCAGCAACAATCACTTCTCATCTACAGCTTCTGCAACTTGTAAAGCTTCAGCTACTTCCCAACAAACACCTTTCATCTACTGTAACTTGTTACCTTAGCAACAACCTAACAACAACCACGACAGTCAAACTTGTGAACAAAGACCACTCTTGGAAATTACCAAATGTGACCATTATAGACAGATGACCCTTATTTGGGGGTCAGTTTGTTCTAAATAACCACTGATTTTTTTTCAAAGAATGGCCTTTATTTACAGGTTGGTCTTTATTTGGAGGTGGCTGTAAACACAGGTTTGACTGTGCAGTAACCAACAAACTAAGATTATTTTTTGAACTGTTGGCTGCTACAGATGGCTAGCACAATATTCATAATATTGTAAAATTGTTCAAACATTGCTAAAAAGTTTGAAAAAGTAAAATATACTAGTAGATCTGAATATGACAAAAATACAATACCAGAAAATATCTGAACATGATGTCAGAATATAGCAAACATACAATATCGCGCAAAAAATTCACATGGAAATCTGAGTATAATAAACATACAAATAAGTGTAAGGTTGGGCCCTTAAAACTGGTTTAATAGCCATAGCTTTACTACACAACATTCAAGGCAGTACCCTCCAGGAGACTGTATTTTGTGTTCATTTTTGTATGGTTCTATGTGTTAGATTGAATTTAGGTAGGGGGAGGGTAGTGTTTTGGAGAAGATAAATAGAACAAATGCATAAAGTCATATAAAAAATTCACATGAATATTGGAATGGAAATAATGTACAAAATCACATCACTTCATGCATATATTAGAATATAAGAATGTACAATATCATACAATAACTTCAGATGAACAGGATGAAAACTTGATGAATAAAGCCTTTTCCAAGGTTTCAAATTTTGAGTCTAGAGTCAATGTAAAAGATTTGCCAGGAAATCAGAATGTTTTTCCTACTCATGAAACAGTTAAAAAGTCCATCAATGGTGAACACTTGGATACACAGTTGTATCAGGCACACATTTATTCACATCCATCTTGTGTCATAAGGTGAATTCAAACAAACTACCAATAGAAAGATCTGACTGGTTTTGATCCAACTTTTCGTTTAGAAAATTTTCCGCACACACAGATCTGTAACAGTGAATGCTTCAGCTCTTAAAGATATTTCACCACTGAAATTTACAAAAGTGTTCAAATATTTTTTTACTGTATGACTGCTGAGACCATTATACATATGTATACCTTCTGAAGGTGCATGAATAACCACGCATTAACTGTTTAAAACTTTGCCTCATGATACCGTATTTCCCCGCATCTGAAGCAGATGACTTTTGAAAACATTATGACTAATGAAGTCATTGCATGTAATGAGTAATGGCTTCTTTTGCCACAATATTTTCCACTCTGTCAGAGAGAAATAATCCAATTTTCTTAGATAAATTGATGTTTTGTATATTTGCTTTGAATTTGGAAGAGTCCAAAGTATGCTATGAGGCCAAGGGTTAATTGCTTTTTTGAGTTATCCACCTTGAGTGGCAGGACAAGTGGCATCAAGGATGAGTTTTTTCAACAAAATATACTTTATTATCATTTAAAGAGCTTAATATAGCCTAAGCTACCTTTCTGGAACATGGGATAATCTCATCATGACATTACATTTTGACAACTTGAATACATGTATAGACATTAACACTGTCATGTTAACACATCCACTTAATATTGCCAGCTGTCTTTTTTTTATTATTTTCTAACCCCATTTAATCATGGCTGCTTTTTGATTCCTTTCCTTAATACTTTCAAAGCAAAAGGGCCATATATTAACTTCAAATAAATACCAAAATGACATTTTCACACAAAATACAAACATATTTACTCATTATTGGTATTTTTTCACAATGGGTCACATCAAAGAACATTTTATTTTTCAATAAAACATTGGATATACAGTTAATTGATGTGTTAATGTACTAATTCATGATCCCTCAATTACCGTATATTCCCTTATAAATGCCCACCCCCTAATAACCCCCCCCCTTTTGGACAAGAGAAAACAAAAGTGACTAACCATGACAGGCTATTTTAATCCGAGATGAACGACAGAAATTAGTAGAAAAGTAGACTTTTTAAATCAAATGAATGACACAAACACATTTTCAAAAATGTAACGCCCCCAAGGGCATTTATTAGGGAATATACGGTATCAAAGATTGCTTTCACCTTTGTATAAATCAAGCATATATTCATGCTGATTATTGTCACTATAAGTGAACTGGACAATTGTGCGAAGCTGCTTATTGGAATATCATGGTCAAATTATGGGGTTAAACAAAGAGTATTTATAACATTTGGTACTCTGGGAGGTGTCCTGACAATCAATTAGCTGGGTGGTCCCTTTATCGAACAATAGGGACATCAAACAAAGAAAAAATCTTTTCTCCTAAAAAGTGTCCTGAAAAACAAGGAGGTCGGCTTGCAGGGTTTTACTGTTATTCTGAATACGAATAAAAAATAACTAGACTGGTATGCCTTATAATTACGATAATGAACATGAGTGCTTCTCTCCAACAAGTATACCTCAATCAGATGTTAAAAAACGTTTTAATTGATATCTTGATAAGAAGAAAAACAACCAGATGAAAAGGCATAAAATCTTTTTTATCACCCAGTAATTACCAATTTCTCTTCAAGTGACCATTTACTGGTCTCAACTGATTTCTGAATAAGCAATGAGTGACAGATAACCATTAGACACAGTGCCTAAGATCAACAGTCACGGAGAAATTCCACCTTACCCAAGGATCACACCAGAGACCCCTGGATTATAAATCCCATGCTCTCCCAGTTGAGCTAAGCAGGAGGACACAATTGTTCCCAAAATAATTACTGCTTGTCCAATTTGAATCTGATCAATAGTGTTAGGTAACGTAAGTAAATTGTTTGTGTTAATATATACAATAGTAAGAATGTGTTTTAGTATAACCTGAATACATGCATTTTTATTCAAGTAGAGTGAACATTTAATACCTAAACACATGTATGCATAAACTGTTCTTTCAACTAAATACAATAGTAAGAATGTGGTTTAATATGACCAGAATTAGATCAATAAAATATTTCATATATATTCAAATATACATATCAGAATTGTTGTTTACATATCCTGCTTAATATATATACTGATATTGAAAGTACATTCTCCTCATCCGAACCCCAAGGTTGCATTGTGCTTGCAGAGCCTGCTAGTGGCTGAAATAGTTAAAGCACTATAAGATTTAGACTTTGCCAACACTTTTTTGTCAGAACAATTACTTTGACCCTGAAATTATGTTCTGGTTAGCTTCAAATGGTGGCTAAACGCAAATATTATATCTTGTTGATAAGAAATCTAAGCTTTATTTTAATACTGCTGCTATACTTAGTCTTTAAAGTTGAGTTGGTTTCATCTAATTGTGTAGAATTTATATAAGACCTAAAACGTTTAGTTTTGTCACTGGATTGTTTATCAATAAGTGCAGATAAGCATGCTACAGAGGGTGACTAACAGTCAGTGGGTACATACAGAAAGCTTATGTTGGAAAGATTACAGGTGGAAACAGTAATAGAACTTTACATCTAGCATTACAATAAGCACACCAATCTGTAAGATAAAAAACACAATATGGACTGAACATTGCTAATGAATCACTTACATTGTTTATATCACAGAGTTCCACACTAATGGCCTCCTGGGATTCTGAGGATCTCAAAAATCATAATCCCTGTGATTCTTTGCTGCAGATTCCATTGGCATCCCTGAAATTTTGATACCGGTATGTATATTAATTTGTTTATCCTAGATATTCAAGAAAATATATGTTTGTTCGGTATTTCACCAAAAAAAATTGTCTGTAATTTTACCATCAAATTCTATTCTAAACATTCACGAGCAAAGTATTTTATGTCAACACAGCATCAAGATTACTGGCAGACTTTACTGCAGTAAGCCAGTTCAAAAGATGAGTATCAATCGATGACAATTCAAGTACATGTCTATCAGTGGAATTTCTCAGCTTCCAGTAAAAAACGAAAAGCAAGAGATGAACAACTTGAAGCTCCATGTAATTATGACATTAATTAAGAAAAACCGAAATTCTTTTAAAGCATCTTGGTTAACAGAATTTGAATTGTTAGAAAATAACACCATAGACTATGTAATGAAATGTAAATTTTGTATTCAATACGACAAGTTTGGGCCATTTGTTACAACCTGTAGCATTTTTTAATGTTCAAGCCTTGAAAAAGCATGGTGCCTCAGAGGGACACCAAAATAATAAATTGAAACATAAAGCTAAATTATCTTCACCAGGGTCTTCTCAAGGCGAGAAAAATGATGCAAAGATTGGACAGTGCAGCATTCACAAAATTAATGCATTTATTTAGAAATGCACACTTCATAGCTAAGTGTGCAAGGCCATATACCGATTATGTGAATTTGTGGCAGCATGACACAGTCGAAGAAGTTGGCACTGGCGGCCAGACCAACAATATTGATAAATACTGTGCTAAATTTGTTAGTGCAATCACTGATGTCATAATTAACAGAGCCTACCGGTAATTCATACCAGTTATATCAGATGGTTCAACTGATGTTTCTTCCAAAGAGGTTGAAATAGTGCTAGTGCACTCATGCGTAGATGGACAGGTAAATTAGGGAATATTTTAAAGCTAAAGTAACTAAACTAAGTTACAATTATAATTACAGTGCAACCTCTCAAAGCAACACCCTTTGGGAGAAGCAAAATTATGTTGTTGCTGAGAGGTTGTTGTTCTGAAGAGGTAAAATTAATAACTAAATTGTATAGTGGGGAAAAATAATGCCGTTATTGAAGGGAGGTAGCAGCTCAAGACAGGGCCGCTCTGTAGAAGTTGCACTGTATTCATTCGAAACATTTTGCCAAAAGGAAACCTTAATTTCATTTTTATAAGTTTACACATCATTTGATAAGCAAAAGTATTTACTGAACTAAGGGTAAACTGAAAATTACTGATTTCTGTACAAAAAATTGTCCTTTAACTACAGTAAGGTATTATAACACCTTTAGCACTACATTATATTAGAGTAAAATCAATGAATGTTTATAATATAAACAATTATAAATTTTATGAAATTATGATATTCTTCAGGTCTATACATATTTCATTGGTGTTCAAAATGTTCCAAAAGCAGACAATGCTAACATTAGTTGAGCGATTGGAAACATTTTGTCTGACCGATTTCAAGACAATGGCAGCAGAAGCTTACAGGGACAGATGGTGCTAGTGTCACAAATGGCCAGAAGACAGGTCACTGAGGTGTTGTACAAAAGATGCGGAAGCTGACTGAGTGACTACTCATTCATGCTATTCGTTGTTCTGTACAATGGTAAAAAAAGATTTTAACTCTCATTTGTGAAAAAAAAAACACTGGCCTGTTTTGGTCATTTTGTTTTTGCATGATCACAAATTTAAAAATTGCTTTTGATCAACATTACATTTCACATTGAGTTCTAGTTAATATGATATCCATACAAATCATATCATGTACTGAATAAAATAAAACATGCATATCTTGCATTGCATTAGTTACAATCAAGCATTTATAATTACAGATAAGAGCTTGTGTACAAAAATACAAACAAACTCATGTCTTCAACAATAAACTAGAAATGTGAGACACTCAGCTGCTTAATATGTGTCTCTTCTGCAAATATGTGAACTTTTTGTCTATGTATGAGTAACATTACATCTGCTGTAAAATACTAAAGCAGGCAACTAAGTATACTGATGAAATATATTTAATTGTTCTCAAAAAATATTTGTGTAAGACTGTAAGAAAATATTGAACTAAAACGATATATATATTCAGCTGTATATATTGACATCAGTTTTATTGTAACAATATCCCATATGGGAAATTACTCTTCATCACTTATATTGTATACTTTTAAATTTAATAGCCAATTCAGAGAGGTAACCTAATGGTATTTTTCAACAGCCATGGAATTTCACCAAAGACTCAAACCAGAGTGGGTAGTACCAGGCGGTCGCCCCATACTCATCTAGCCATTAAGAATATTCTGAAAAGCTATGGTGCAATTGTTCAGGACTTACGGCAGGTAAATATTAATTAAATACTGCTATTAAAGCTGTAGAATTAATAGAATATAATTATAAATAAAATGTGTATTAGAAAATTTAAACTAATTGTGGATGGAAATATCAATAGTTTAATATCAGTAAATAGAATTATTGGCTTTGAAAAATACAACTGTATCAGAAAAGAGAAAATACTTTACTCGATTCTAATGTTAGAGTTTGGTTTCATTTCAATACATAGAATGGTAGTTACACACATGTACATGTACTTGTAGGTGAAAATGTGTACAAATTGGTCCTGAATTGCTTTATCAGTCCAAGAACATAGAAGTTCTTGTTTAAGATAGTTGGGGATGACTTTAAACTATGTACACAACATTTGTTGTAGTAGTGTTTTACTAATATTTGTAACCTTTGTCTTCAGGACAATAATAATACCCCTAACCAGGAACCAATATTTTCAACGCAAGTTCACTCAAAGACCTGTTCACAAACACTCCATCTATGCTTATTGTTCAGTTTTTAAAGGCAATTAATCTGTACGGTAAAATATAATTAACATAATTAATTAATTAATTAACAAATTCTGCTTTAGGTGCGATATAGCCTAGTTGGTGTTAAAAGCACAGTAAAACACCAATCAATCATTCAATAATAATACAGAATTTAACCCCATGTATACTGTTTCTTATCTAATGTATAATCTTTCACTGTGTACACTGCTTTTTTACTAACATATAATTTTACCCTGTTTATACTGCTTCTGACTAACAAATATAACATTAACAAGCATAGCTAAGTCCTTATTATATCTGCTAAAGCTTGTGCATGTTGCCTAATGTCTAAATTAGTAGGTATAACTTTGCAATAGGCCATACATGAAGAAATTTATAACAAAGGGTGAGGGTACATTGGAAGATGTGCTAAAAAGAACCAGAATAGACTTTTTAAATGATGCGGTTAAGGTGGTAAATATTAGATTTGAAGGAGATCAACACATGTTCAGAGGGAGTTCTTTTATTAGTTTCAAAAACTGGTCATCTGGTCTATAAGATGAGCTAGATTTATACCAATTCAGGGCTCTCTCACTCTTTTGGAGGACTGGGACTGGGGCCCTGGGAAGGGGGAATTTCAAAAGCCTAATTAATATAAAAGGTGGGGGAATTTTTACCAAAAAAAGTATATTCCAGAGGTGGGGGAATGGGGCTGAATTTTGGCACCAAATTCAGAAGATCAAGGGCTCTGTAATTACTAGTAGAATAACTTATTTGAAAATTCAATGTATGTTGTCTTAAAAACGTAATAACCATCCAACAAATATTAGAAGTTATTAAATCATGTTGAATTAAATGAATTATCATTCTTGTATTATAGATAGAACTTTTATCATAGATAGAATAGACATATTTCAATAGCATTAAAACAAAATAAAACATACATAAATTTGAAACAAGAAAACATCATCCATGAAAAATAAGTCAACAAGCATTATATTCCAAAGATAACACAAAAAATAGTGTTGTATTTCCATTCTAGGTTTGCAGGGTTTTCCCTAAGTTTTTTTCATCCGAGGGTCCCCAGGACTCCCATTTCCAACATTTTAGGTGTCCCTTGGGATTTTTGGGGTCCCACACAGAAAATGCCAAGGGCATATTCTCAGTTGGAAGGGGCACTGAGGATGTGGTAGTCACTCTCAATGCGAGTCCCTTGGCTGAATATCACGTCAGGGACACACAAACCTGCGTCTGGGAAATCCCTGGGTTTGTTTCTGGTAACCCGACTGACCCATCTTTTACCTGCCTACTCCAAAGTTTTACGGCATCCAAATCTTAGAGCTATATTGTAATTTTCACCACAGTGTTGCCGATATATGTAAAAGAAAAACGTAAAAGAAAAAATCCCTACCTACCGACCCATATTTTTTTGGGCAAGTAACCGGAAACAAACCTTTTTTTGCTTAGGCTTCATTGAAGTATGGTATTCACGTATTTGGGCACATTAATGTGTATATATTCTTGAAAAATAAAAACAAATAAGTACTTGTACATGATACAATATTTGATGTTGACAATACATCACACACTTTGTCTTTATAAATGTCAATTAAATAACATATTTTGACATTACAGATAACTTTGGTGACTGTGACATGGCCTCAGTCAAGTTGGGGTAGACAGAGAATCCATTGAACCTGAGCGGTGTCAACTTAAAACAGAGTTACACAACAGGTATAACAGATTAATTATGAAAGATGTTACATTGGATTTAAGACTTGCTAAATCTATTTTTAAATTTCAATTGAAATATATCCTTCTAATTTTTACCCCTGTAACTTCAAGGCTTTACAAACCATTTTTTTTAAACCTATTTCAACAAGGGACCAATCAAATCATTGACATGGAAGGAGCTGTACCAGTATTTGACAGTTGGTGACAGGTACCCAAATTTTCTTGTATTGATCTCATACTTGCTTAGTCTACCTTCCAGTTCTGTAGATGCAGAAAGAGGTTTCCCAAGGCAACTTAACATAATTTATTGTCTGAAAATACATGTACTATTCACATAGAACTATTTCATAATTCAATTTGTCAAGTTTAGTTTAAATATTACATGAAATAGTTGTGTATTGTTATATGCTGTATCAGTTTTTAAATAAAATTCTTATTTAAGTAAAATTGTAATTATAAAACTAATGATTTAACCAAAGTTCATGGTTCACAGAACAACATTAACTAACAATACAGTATGTACATTGTAATTTTAGGATGAAGATGGTAAAAATTCCTGGAGGAATAGACTTGGTGCCAGGCATCTCACAAACCTAATAATAATTTGTTCAGGAACAGATGACGTGTCTGTTTACAATCTGGAGGCAGCAATTCATTTGTGGAACATCACAGGCCCTAGATCTAAACACTCATTTTCCATAGATGAAAAGGTATTTTCAGTGTTTTATACATATGTTGATACAAATAACATTATTTTCATTAACTTCAATTCAGTTTTGTTTGTAAACATTTATATTCTAAACAGACAGATTTTTAAAAATTTTGATTTTCAGCTATATTAGCAAAATGTAGATTGACTTTCAAGATGCATAAATGAACGACTGACCCAGCACTTCTCTAAAATGGGAAAACAAGGAGGCTTTTGGAAATGAGAAGTCACCAAGTATCGGCATCTATGATAAAAGCAAAAAAGCCCTGAAAGATATAACCTAGGTTATAAAAGAAAGCAGATTGATTCACATGCCTTACATGAAATTCCCAGTTACCTTATTTTGCAACATGAAAATTCCCAATTTGGCACCTTTCACACTACAAAATTTTATCAAATAAAAGTAAAACATAAAAGCCCAGTTCATAATCAACAATGCTGTGAACTCAACCTGAGATAAAGATGTAATGGGCCCAGGCCCACAAACATGAATGTCACCAGTATTCGCGATATTTAGAGCTGTTGAACAAGTCGGCGGCATGCTTTGTGTAGTAAAATTTGTACATTCTAAACACTAATATCAAGTAAGTATTATTTAAGTGGCATGACATAAAAAATCAAAAATGGGAAATTTACTCACCGAGTATTCCGCTGATCACGGTTTTGTGTAGTTGATACTACAATTTGTGGAGACCACATTTTTTCTCAAAAGTATTCTTAATATTTTCTACCAATAGCATACATAAATTCCCCGCAGCAGTTATAAATATCTTCACATTGCCTGAGTATGCGTAAATTTTAATATCGCTTGCAAGTGAAATGCCATGATTTTCGTCTGCATCATCCAGACCTTTGCGTTTACATATCAAACAACTGGATGATGCAGACTGCTAAGGTAATTTGTTTCGTCCCGAGTTAACTCGACCTGGTTTACCTAAAACACCTACTATGGCATTTTTAATTCTACCTTCTACAGACTTAATTTTTAAAATAAATACATAATTACAAGGAATTATGTTTCTCTGTTTTTTCTCCGGTGAACACTTTATTACTATGTCCAAACTGGATGTCGCACATTATATGCTTAAATGAGATTTACTTAAGGTAAACCACACTTATGGGTAAAACAGTTCAGCATTCAAAGTTTAAAAAAATATGCCAAGATATTAAGAGAGTATGAACACATTTTCAGTATAAGTGGCATAGCCAGCGATACGCACTTACACACGAATATAACGTCAATTTAAAAAGTAAAAATGGTATCCAAGTCGAAAGCTAAGGGGGTTAGTCCTCAATTAGATTTTATTGCGGTACTTCGAAATAAAATGTATGGTCCAAATAAATCGTATTCACTGCCGCTAATCCCTCGTATTATAGACAAAGAATACCATTTTAGTCTTAATTTTAAAAATTCCCGGCCCAAGCAGCAGAAGGGATTGCTTTTGCATCCCATATGCGTGCCTAATATTCACTCAAACCTGGCTATACCCCTGTTTCAGCTTCAACATACTTGGTCTTGAATACTTTGTCATTTCTAGGTAACCTATTTAACACCTTGATTTAGCATTACATGTATTTATTCATCCATAGGTTTGCTTGCTAGAAGTTATTTCAGTTAAAAGATTATATTTTATCAATTTCGTTCTTCATTTCAAAATGGCAGAATTCACGTGGAATGATCTTCTTTAATGGTTATTTAACACGTCAATTACATTACTTTATTAATCGCATTTCTACCCAGTGTTTTCACTATTTTTCATCATTTAACTCCAACCTGTGACCTAACACCAGAAACACTAGAATTAGTGTTATGTTTGGTAAAAACGGTACCTTATATTGATGAGAGTATATTGAATTGATATTAAACCAATCTGTTTATTATGTTATTAACGAGGTCTTGAACTCCGTCAGCCAAGAAAAACCCGCCGTTTTATTCAAGTTCACGGTATCTTGCTTGGATTCTAAAGATTTCAAGATTTATGGATTAGTTTGAATATCATGGTTTAAGTAGGCTTTATTTCAAATGTTGATTTTTTTTAATTCTTAAATTGCTGTTCTAGTATTCTAGTGTAGGATAATTCGCCGTTTACTTCTATGTTCGACGAATTAAGATTAATTTATTTGATAACTGTATTCCCCGTCTATTTGACATACCGTTTGAGGCAATGTAAATGTTTGTAGTTCAGAGGCAGCAGTTTTAGAGATTCAGTTCCAGTTTTTTATTTACAAATCAGCAAATTCATGCCATAGGTGAAATTTACAAACATATATACACGTATACATATACATGTGGAGCAGTTCAAAAATAGCATTGAATAATTATATTACATGGCAATAAATATAGGTATAAGGTACATATCATAGTACTAAGTCATATCATTATTAGTGAAATACAAAAATCGTAAATGGTAAGAATACTGTTGAGAACACAATAGACAGTCAGTACATTGCTTAAAATACAATGTAAACAATGTACCTGTTTCTTAAATTAACTTAATTATTGTCTTAATATGTAATCTATAATCTATAGTTGTACATTGAATATATATATATAAAAAACATTGTCTTCAGCCATTCACAGAACATAAAACAAAATGGCATAGACAGAAATGATGTACATGTATATATATTTTGTTTTATGTTCTGTGAATGGCTGAAGACAATGTTGTTTTTTTTTTGTTATAAGCCAATAAACTTTTGAACTTTGAACTTAAGCTTAAAATAAAAATGACACGCATTAAATTGATACACAGTCAACACAATAAACAAAGAGAAGAACCAACCTCATTGTAATAAATTGCTTTCATACATCGTCAAGTCCATTGTAGAAAGATGATTGTTGTCCCGAGGGTTACTTAAGAGAGATAGAGAGAGTACGGAACACAAATAAACTTAAAGACGTCATAGTTTCAAATGACCGGTTCTTCTTATTAAAAGATGGTCGTAAATTCAAGTTCGATTGTAGAATAGAACGGTTGATCAAATTGAAAGACATATCGTCTGCCACTTGATTTTAATACAAATACACACACAGGCGTATGTCTGTTTGACACTACTTTGTTATTCTCAGATATCTTGGAAAATATAACGGAAATCTACCTAATTCACCGTATACTGCTATAACGAATTAAATATACCTTTAGGATTTTCTTTAAAAAAAATAATGATTTCTTTACATCATTCCATGTCTTATGATTTACTGAAAATGGTCGGCAACTCAAGTTTGACTGTAGAATAGTACGATTTATCAAATTGAAAGATATATCGTCTGCTGCTTGATTTTACTACAACCACACACACACAAAGCTATCAATGAAATTCCACAATTACAATCGTACGTACATAAACAAACACCTGCTTTTTTCACGTGATTTCAAAGATTGTTAAATTCTCCCAACCTAAACTTTTGATGATACAGTGATACCCCGACAAATTGGTACTTGTTTATCATACACTATCTAAACGTAAGATCATAAATATTAATTGCGTTTTTTATTTCTTTTATAATAGATAAGCATCATCGGTTACCTCAATTAACAGTTTGCAGTAAAACCTCGATAGATAGACCACCTTCGTGACAAAACTTGTCTTAATGTTGAGGTTAAAATACAGAATAAGTATTGAAAACCAGTTCTAAAATATGTGGGCTGATGAGAAGTATCTAATATTTAAAGGATATCTAAGTAAGTCTTCACTATATTCTTGTTTCTTGTACAAAATTGAGCAAACTGAGAAGTTTATGTCTTAAAATATTAAAACGATCAAGATATATGTGTTAAGAGATTAGGATGGTGACTGTACCTTATTCCTTAGGTTTCTGGTCAGAACAATATCTGTTTCTGAGACATTTTTAAAAGATGCCACATTTCACGTTTCCGAGTAAAATCTTTAATACTGACATTTGTTATTTTATATCAATGTTTCCCGATAATTTTAGACATAAATGAGCTTGCTAACATGCTTAGATTTTTTACGTGGACGCAAAGGCCTCAATTATCCATGTTTTAAAGTGTCTCCAAATGAAATTTTCAACTTATGTGTGTAATTTCACATCAGCGATATTTGCCTTAAATCATACCATCATTTCTGATTTAATATCTCCCGGATGTATGAATGATTAGACGCTATATTAATCCTTTCTTATACTTATTTTTTGGTCCAAAATTTGTCTTTCCATTTTTTTCAGTTTTGTCCACACTGTAAAAATGTGGGAAATACAAACTGACCCCCACAACTCATCAAATAACAAGTAGAGTCATTTTAGACAATTGTTATGGAGGTATTCCCCGTAGTTTGGGTTTGAAATTGATTACAAAAAGTGAATTAGATGTAGGTAAGTTACTGAGTGAGTACTGAGTAAATTTTATGTGCGTCCAGAATGTAACGCTGTTAATTTTTAGTTAAATGAAAATTATGAAAACTTTATGCAATTACACAGACCGTAACGGCGATTATTTGCGCCATTTGAAAGGGACATGTTCTTATTGCCTTGTTTAAAAGTGGAAAATATTCTGTACTGTAACTTGTCTGTCGTGTTACGGGATAACGTCAAAGTGTAGACGAAAAATATTTCATCACGGACAATTTTACTATATTGCACCATGAAAATGAAGAACACATTAAACAGTTATTTTTTGAAGTTTCGTCCTTGTCAAAATAGTTCATAGTGAAAGTGTTATTCGAAGTTCTGTTGTTAAGTCGTGTTGAATAACAAGTTCCTCTCTCAACATTTCAATAGCCTGCATTTTGTTTTGCTGTCAGACGAATTACGCAATGGTAAATATGTCTTATAGTTTCGTGAATGCTATATATTGCTACAGACTGTCAACACCAGAATTTAACCAGTCAACTTGATGAAAAGAACTGAACGCGTGACTGACGTAATCACGTTCCCAAGCCTCATATAGAAATATGAAACATCTAAACAGCAATTTCAGGACTAGAATATTATAATGACGGGAAATATCTACTCTTACTGCCATGTTTGCCCGAATTTCTCGTGCACAGTTTATGTCATTATAGTTTTGTAATTCTGTATAATTGTTTCGCAAAAATGCGCATCATAACAATAACTGTATTTTCATGTTAAATACGACATTCTTTGTTTTTCTTAAGCTTCACATGCAGTAAATCTCTGTCAGTTATCTAGATTTGTGTGACTGGGGTGGAGGAGTTAACGTTTATCATCATTCAGTTTATGTTATATCTGACACAGTTTAGCATACATGTGTATTGTTCAATACAAGACTGACTAGGCACGGTAGCATATAATTATGTCTGCTTTACCATAACTTGTACTTCACAATCGAAATACAAACAATTTCGCTCATGGACAATACCGGAAGGGGCGAAGTTTATTTTAGCGACAAAGAAACTGATAAAAGAAATTAATATAGAATATACTCGTACAAACAGTGGTATTAAAAACGATAAATATGCATCATTGAAAAACTCTGATTAAACACTGTGGAAGAAAATGCTCAAGAAACGTGTACCACATGTCAAATTACAGATTGCGGGGCATATAGGGCCACGCTCTTTACAAATGCGTTATTCAAGTTCTATAGTATTATGAAAATATGTTGAACAAACTAAATTGTTCTAAACAAAACACTAACGAAATTGAACTTGTAGAGAGCTGTCTGGTAGAATGACCAGTTACACATCATACGACAGTATTAAAACATAACATAAAAGTTACAAGACTATGATAGCTATAAAACAAACTTTGTAATAAACTATGTTAAAAGACACACATTTAACGCTATACTATCGAAGCGCGTGAAATTATCAGCGTTAATTCGTAGCTTAAGGTTTAAAATGTTATATTTGATAACCATGTTCTATATACATGTATTTCGTATGATTGATATGAATTAATGAAGGTGCCAATAGAAATTCCCTACCCCTTATAATGTGTCACTTGACATATGAAATAAGAAACTTTCTTGCTTAGAATGGTAATGGAATTGAGTACGAGAACACGAGATTATAATTATGGTACAGTCTAACTTGTGAACAAAGGCCACGATTGGGAAAGACAAATGTGTCATTTATTGACCGGTGGCCTTTATTCGGAGGTTTGTTTGCTTGTTCTAAATAATCAATGGTGGTTTTTCAAAGAATGGCCTTCATTCACAGAGTGGCCTTTATTCGGAGATAGCTGCAAACACAGGTTAGACCGTACCTCTGATTACAATGTTGATTGATAGGTATTCGTGGTAAATAGTGTGTAGACCGTGAATACACGTCATTGCTGTAGCAGTTACCCATTGTGTCAAAATTCATGCAATGTTAATTCACATTTCTTCATGAATATAAATATTAATATTAAACCCTATCCTTGACTGGTAATTTATAAAATGGCATATCCTTATAATAAAACGCTTACCATGCCAGGGCAATGTCACGTGATCCTGAATATACAAACTTATAATTGATCATTAAATAACGTACACGAATTTCTTAGAAAGCATTAGAACAGTAAAAGTTCAAAAGTTTCTATCACCTGTTCCTCGCCAGCATATTAGAGAAAAGACCTGTGGTTCTTTGCTAAGACCGTATCTTATTTTAATGAAGATGTCCAGCGAGCTTACGAAAAGTCGGTGGTTTTGCACAGGTGTGCGCTTTAGGTCTTCCTATACTGTTAAAGCTAGGATAAGTCCTTAAAGCTAAAAGACCCTGGCTACTGGTATAACATTGAGCTACAGTAAAAATATCATAATTCGTTAAATTTAATTTAAAATTTCACAGCAATATTTCTGAAGCATGGTCTTTTAGTAATAAAATACTGACCAATGTCATAAAGAAGAGTTTGGGCAACTAGGTTAAATGCTAACTTGTAAACGACCATATGTATAAAGGGAGATAACTCCAATAGCTTTATTGACATTAGTTTTAGTTGTAAGTTTACACTAATTTATTTTAGCTCGATTTGTGCTTATATTAATCACGCTCGGGTCCGTTTCCTGGACACTACACCAGTACTGCGTCCGAAAAATGGGATTGTGATGTTCACGAACGAAACCCGTCGAAGCCGGGATTCGAACTCACGACCTTCGGATCAGAGGTCGGACGATCTGCCTCTAGACCACGATTCCTCCCCTTGTAAATGACATAAAGAATCTGAGATTTGGTACTATTGAGTGCGTGAATTGTGTTTCATGCTAAACTGTAAATATAATAATAGAGACATGTAATATCAATACTTTAATCTATACGAATTGACAAATTTTAAATATGGCATTTATTCAATGTATTTTAATATGTTATAACGCATACGTAAAGTTTAATATACGGAGTACAAAATAGTCAACTTTTACGAGATAAAGGGCAAGAATTTCCGTTTCAGTTTAATAAATAAATGAACATATAAATCTTAATTTATCAATTTCTTGTTAAAAAAATAATAATTTAATAATTTGGATATATAAGATAATTACAACATTGAATGCGTATAAAGATTAAAGAAACACAAAGAGATTACAAAAGGTGGTAATCGATGAACAATTGATGATTTAGTATATAAAATAGGCCATTCAAATATACTACAAAATATTCTTTGTACAGTTAATATTACTCGTTACCCCAATTACCTCCATTGACGTCATACAGACCAATGTGCGTCAAACAAACGTGGAAATTCGTGTAACACGAAAAAGAAAGTGAACTCAAATATCATGTAAAATACCTTAACAATGCATGGATTAAAGTGTGATAATTGATATATTGTTCAATGTTATAAAATTGAAAAAAATGTTTACTCAAATTATCTCAATAACGTCATACATATCAATGTGCGTAACGAAATCATTGAAATCCCTGTAACTGACACGAGCAAAAAGTGAGTTTGTTTGTCGCACCTGATATTTACCTAAATACGAGAAAAAATGTGAGCTCTATAATTACGTCTAATTTTAACAAAAGATAAGATTATTAAAGGCGACAAATGGTGTTTTGTTCAATGTTGAAAGAAGTCTAAAATATTTACATATTCTGTTATTGAAATAAGTTAATAATTCTAAAAGTTAAAGGTACAGTTTGTTATTTACTGTATATTGTATCCCCTTGTATTAACATTTAAAAGACAATGTATATAATTATAAATATGCACTTCGTTCGGATATTTTATAGTCATTGATTCACATGAGAACAATGAAAATGCATACACAGAACGGAACGGGCCGGGCCGGGACGGGACGGGACGGAACGGAACAGAATATTAAGTTATAAATCTTAAGATTGGTCTCCGAGCTCAAATCCCATATCTTGCCTTTTAATGTACAAAGTTGATAATGATCAGACAATAATGACACATTATTCTGACAGCATAATTGACTTGAATATGTATTGAAATATTAGTCATCTCTATCTTTCCAACCATAATATTTTGAGAATGGAATTGAGATTTGAACTCAGAGACTGTTCTCAAGGTTAAAAATGTCAGGACCAAAACCCGTATTCACAAACTAAATAAGAAACAATATCTAAGAATATCGAAATTATCTTAGCTTTCGCCAATTTACACTAAAATTATGAGATAATAAGAGTTAAAATATATCTAAGAAAAAATCTTACATCGAAGATTTGTATCTAAAAAGTTAGGTCAGGGTGCGAGGTTTCTTAACTTTAAGAAATTTTCTTAGATAAAACAAAACGAAAATGGATGTCTGGTCGAACTTATTATTTTACTCATACCAACAGTACCTTGAATGTATTGATAGAAGAGTAATGGGATGTAGGGACTTTTTCTTTTTCACAATCGTCACCTAAGTGGTGTCCATGTTGACGATGAGAATAGCCCTATGATCGTCGTCCACTATTATTATATTTAGCATAAAGCCAGTCCTGTTAGATCGGTGAGTATGTAACTTGACAGTTGATTGAGATATCGGACACAATACCCGGGGATTTATTGAATTCATCTGGCATAAAATGCTTGCATTTGAAATTCGAGGCTCAATAAAATTCTAACTTGCGTATTTACACTCGTACTTTTTAAGTACGATAAATAAACACATAGACTCGTGTTAAACGATGTTCATGAATTCATCTTGATAATATTGCGTTATGACAACAGGTTATAAACATTCCTCACTAAATGTTTGTAATACAGTAACATCTTCCACTCATACCAATAATGTATAATAATAGCATTTTCTTCTTTCCACAGTACTGTACATGTAAATGACTTCTATAGCTTAAATGTTACGTGCATCACATTAATTAATTAAGATCGATAGGACAAAACAAATGAAAAGTTACACGTCACAATATTTAATTTAATTATAGAGTTTCATTTCATTTGTGAACATGGTTAGTTCCTCTGTTTTGTTTCCACCAGACACAACCATTATGATGTCGTAAAGAAAATTTTCACGTATTTTATAACGTATGCTGTAATTACTCACAGGGACAAATCACACAGATGTGCTATTGATTAATTCATGTCTAAAATGTATAACTATTTATTATAGTAATTTACCATCATGAATAATACTCAAGATAACATAAAATAAAAAAAACTATTTATTCCAGTATTTTCCCGTAAAATACGTCTGCGTGAGACAAGTTAATACCGGAAACAATCGGTCCGCACAGCGGGCGTTTATTCATAATTATTATATTCATTTTTATTCGGCAATATCCTGTCTTTATCATCGATAAAATAATCAGCGGAAACTTTAAGATGAATTTGTTAAAGTAAAAGTACATCACTCAGTCTTCCCGGCAAAATAAACGGAAAATAATTTAATCCGATGTATGAAAATTCCGTCCATACATCCATATTCATACTATAACGATGTATTTCACACATCTGCTACTTTTATTTATGTATTTGTTTAATTTTGTTTACGAAATGTCTGTCTGATCATAATACAACACAAATGTCTGCTTGTGTTTTTAGCTATTCCCCGAATTTGAGCAAGCAGAGCGTTTACAATTGGTGGAGAATCCAAAACGATCAAATAAATCTGGATGATACCATTTAGGCTACGATCGGAGGTAAAAGCAGCAGAAATACAGTCAAACATTGCTGAAGTAAACCAACAGGACGTACTACAACAACAACCAACAATGACTCTGGCTCAAGGTAATGAATTTTCTTTGATACCCATGTTTAATACAGGAATGGAGCCTTTCTCATGGCTAGAGAGGTGGGAGAGTTACATGAAACTTGTTAAAAAACCTAACGATGAGGATAAACCAGAATGGTTTGCTTTGTATTTAGGGGACGGTCTCCCAACAAAATGGTTTTCGGGTCTTTCTGTACGTCAAAAAGAAAATTTCCAAAATATCAAGCAAGCTTTTATTGATAATTTTGTTAAAAGTGAAACGGATAGGTTTACGGTGTTAACCAAACTAGCTAACAGAAAACAGTTAAATTCCGAAACTGTCCTTGATTTCGTGAGTAATATGCAACATCAGGCAAACATACATACAATTGATGATGATTCATTGATAAATTATTTAGTGCAAAATTTTCCAAAAAATCCGAAAACTTTAGCGGAAGTAATTCAAATTGCAAGAAATTCTGAGGCTGCATTTAATATTTCAAAATCAAGTGTGCAACATACTGAAACGATTAATGCTGTTGTAGATGTTCTAAAACAAGAATTTTGTCAGTTAACTACAAAAGTAGATGATAGCTTACATATGATAGCAGCAATGCAAAATCCAAAACCACAGTTTAGACATGTAAATCAAAACTCTAGACCTAGCTACAATCAAAGAAATTATAAGTATGATAACCATAACAATGTAAGAAATCAATTTTCATCAAAAAGTAGAAAAAACTTCAAATGTTATTCTTGTGACAGTACTGAACATCTAAGAAATTCATGTCCATTTAGAAATAAACAGTGCAATTATTGCTAAAAAATGGGTCATATAAAAAGGGCTTGTATACAATTTAAATCATCCAGATAGGATAACTCGCCATTCAGGGAAAATGGGACGTCCCTGATTAGGCCAATAGAAAGAAATGCTAGACAATGTAAAAATGTTCTATCAGAAAATTTTTCAAGTAAGATTAACATAAACATGGTTAAAGTAAACATGTAGTAACATGTAATAGGAAAATGGAATAAAAAAGCTCTTATTGATTCAGGAGCTAGCATTTCATGTCTCTCAGCGTCCCTATTTTACCAAATCAAAAGTGCTAATTGTAAAATTCTACCATCTAAGTATTCAAACGTTCATGGTGTGGGTGGTGAAGTTCTTAAGATCATAGGATGTTCAACTTTAGACTTTACAATAGGTGTTTGTCTATTCAAGCATGAATTCCATATATTTGAAAGACTTCATAGTCCTTTCATATTGGGAATAGATTTTTTAGAAAACAAAGGTTGTATTGTTGATTTTGGTAGGAACACATTACAATTGCCAAATAAATCTTACGAAAGGTTATGTAATACTGCACAATCTAAAGCAATAGGTGTAGCCAGGTCATTATGTAACATAACATTAAAACCACAACAACAAGCTTGTATACCAGTGAAACTATCTAGGATACCACATAATTCCATAGCATTAATCGAACCAATTCAGTCTGTGACAAATAAGTTGCAAATTGCCGGCTCAAGATGTATTGTGAGAGTAAAACGAGGTAAGGCAAATTATGTAGTACTTAATCCTATGCATTATCCTATTGGAATCAAGAGTTCACAAATGATTGGGAAGTTATTTGCAGTAGGTACCATTAATAGCATTCAAACTGATGTAGAAGGTAAGTCATCCGTGAAATCATCTGTTTTACATGACGAAGACACAAAGTTTGTTGACATTGCTAAATCTTTAGGAGTAAACTTAAGTGAAGCTAAATTAGATGAAGGACAAAAACAAACTTTACTGACATTAATAGGCAAAAATGCAAATATATTTGCAAAAGACGACTCACAGTTGGGGTGTACTGACGTTCATTATCACAAAATAGAGAAGGGTAATAATCCTCCTCATAGGCAAAGGCCATATCGGCAAAGTCCAATAGCTCAGGAGAAAATTGATAAGCATATCAATGATATGTTAAACAATGCGAGACTACCTAACCCCCCCCCCCCTCTGGATTGTAACACATCCCACAGGGATTGCACATGCAGTGATGTAGACATGAGTGAGCCATTGAAGTGTGGTCCATGCAAGAAGTGTACCAGAAGGTCTCAAACCATGGATCTTCAACAGCCTTCATTGCCAGAAATAAAGCCACGTGATAGAGTTTGCCACACAAGAGCAGCCTCAGTATTAGACCTAGATGAGTCTCAGCCAGGATCTTCAAAGTCCACCAGTGTAGAGGTCGGTAAACCATGGTGTTGTGTGAAGTCCCCCAAGAACTTGCAGTTATGCAAGAGAATGATCCAGACATTTCACCTGTCCTTAGTGCCAAGTGTGAGGGCCGCAGACCCAGTCGCGAGGCTATGGAGGGAAAAAGCCCAGAGTGCCGTCACTATTGGATCTTATGGGATGAACTGTTTGTCAGGCACGGTGTTCTCTATAAGAAATTCACCAAGCAGAATGGAACTGGAGACTTCATACAACTTATCGTACCAAGATGTCAACGACCTGAAGTGTTGAGTCAGATGCACAGTTGTCTTCTTTCCGGTCATTTAGGTGTACGTAGAACAAACGAGAAGATGTCACAAAGATACTATTGGTACAATCTTAAACAATGCGTGAAATGGTTCATCTCCAGATGTGATGTATGTGCTTCAGACAAACTTCCGCCACAAACACCAAAAGCTCCGATGGGTCATGTTAAAAGCGGTGCGCCATGGGATACTCTAGCGTTAGATTATCTTGGCCACCTCTAAGGATACACAGCGATCAAGGGGCAACTTTTGAGAGCAAAGTTTTCCAAGAACTCTGTAAGCTTTTATCAGTTCATAAGACCCGCACTAGCCCAAGGAATCCCCGTTGCAATGGTCAAATAGAACGTTACAACAGATGTCTCCTTAAGATGATTAGAGCTTACCTTGCGGACGAACAAGAAAATTGGGATTTGTACTTAGGCTGTATTGCTGGTGCCTATCGAGCGACACCCCATGAGACGACGCATTTGAGTCCAAACTTACTAAACATGGAACGAGTAGTTCGTCTACCTGCCGATGTTGTGTATGGACATAAGGAAGATATATATGAGATGGATGTACCCCCTTACTGTGATCACGTTGAGAATCTCCATGATCGTTTACTTATTGCACATAATTTGGCAAGGAAAGTCCTTAACTATAACGCAAAGAGAAGCAAGGGAGTATATGACACCCGAGTTGTACTTCACAATTACACTATAGGTGACCTAGTGTGGTACCTACATGAGGCAAGAACAGTCGGTGTGTGTCCAAAGCTTGAGCGACGATATGATGGCCCATTCGTTATTAAAAATAAGGTTTCAACGTTGAATTTTGAATTACAACTGAACAAAGAAGGTCTCACCAAGATAGTGCACCACAACAAACTGAAATTTCATGAGGGAGAATCACCACCAAAGTGGACATTGGCTGCTTCTAAACGATTTAAGAAGAAGATGTAGTTAGCCATATATAGTTTTTTGTGAAATATACGAATAATACTTTTGTTATTTACTGAAATGACTTGTTGTTAAACGATTTGTATGTTATATATACGCTAATTATCCACGTATACTTTAGTGTCATGAACTTCGTTATGAACTTGTGAGCAGTGCTTAATGAACAAATTCAGGCTGATCATTCAGACTTCATTGTAAATAGTGACCGAATGAGGCATTTACTCAGTTTGACAGTGAGAAGTATTAGATATTATTCTTCCATCCAAGAAGAACTCGATTATATTCTGCAGACTATGGGTGGAGTAATGTAACGTTTAATTAAGTATTAACACAAGGTTCTGTAAATTTATCCTTATGGTTCTATCTTCTATGCCCACGTACTAAGTAGGTTCATCGACCTGAGATAATGCAGTCCAGTTTAAGATTCAAATAAGGGAAAACTTTTAATGGCAAAGGTAACAGAGAGACTAATTTGGAAGAGCAAGTGGTAATAGTATTTTCTGTTACAGAGAATGAACACCAAAAAGTCAACAGTCCACCGGAAGTATGGCTGCAGGACGTGTGGAAAAGTGGACCGGAAGGGGCGACTTATTGGTCATGTCCTGAAGTACCATGTGCCGTTGGACAGGGTTCCTTACAGCTGTAGCCTATGCAATTTCCGTTGCACAGATCAGGTCGACTTGGTAAGTCATATTACAAATTACCAACGACATAGGGATGAGGCGCTGAAGAGCTGCGTGACCGACCTGACGTCAGTAGGTCAAACAATCCTATCAACGTTGACAATCTAATATCAGTGGTTGAAACTGAGAACTTGACACCAGCACAGGAAATATTAGATCATAGTATCTTTGAGCCCCAGGACTATGGTATACCTTTGCTCCCTGATTGGCTGGAAAATGTTGAATGTCCTCAAAATTCGTGTCAGAACATTATGGCCACTTACTTCAAAGGGAAAAATACATTATGAAACAATTTAAGTATTTTATAACTTACAACTAGGAATCTTAGGCCTTGTAAATAACTTTGTTTACGCCAGCTAAAAATAGAAGCGGTTCACTCGAGCGTTAACGCTATACCATGATGCAATTGTAAACAATGCATATGTCTGTCACCGTGACAAATTGGATACTGTTTTAGTTCAATAAATGGATATAACAAGAGGATTTACTTGGAAAATGTGTCAGCTACACTGGCTTTTTAACAATAAAAACGTACATAAAGTAAAAATTTGCTAAGTTTCGTACTTCTGAAGAAAACAACGACGATCGTCATAACCGATCGCGAAAACATGTGACACTACTTTAAAGTTTGGTCAGGAGAGAGGTTGAGGCATTTTTACTGGGACGGAACAATAAACATGTAAATATAACAACTATATGTAAGGGTCTGTGGACATACATAAGACTAAAACTCAGGGTGTTACAATATCATTGAAGAGAGCAATTCAGTTTGGGGCTCTCCAGTAGTTTTATGTGCTAAAAAGAATGGTCAAACAAGATTTGCAATTGACTATAGAGGATTGAATAAGACTACACGTATATTTCCAAATACCAAAATTTGAAGAAGTAATTGACAGTGTAGGTACGGCTAAAGCTAAATTTTACAGTGCCCTCGATTTGAAATCAGCATATTGGCAGCTCCCTCTTGATGAACCAACGGCCCATAAAACTGCTTTTGTAACTCATAATAATTGTTACCAATTTAAAAGAGTGTCATATGGATTAATGAATGCACCAATGGCATTTCAATGTGTAATGTCCAGATTTTTAGCAAATCTAACATTCAAATTTTGCTTAGCATACATTGATGATATCTTGTGTTACTCTCCAGACTTTGAATCCCATTTACAACACTTAGAAATCATATTTCAAAGGTTAAGATTAGCAAATTTACGTCTAAATCCTGTAAAGTGTCAATTTGGGTTAGAAAGAGTTGAGTACTTAGGTCAATTCGCGTGTTTGTAAATAAACAAAACCGTGACAGACAGTAACAAACATGGGCGAAAGCACCGAGTTTCCATCTATCATAGAATTGAATGTTGGTGGTCGGGTTTTTACTACAACACATCTGACTTTGACCAAGTGTTCAGATAACATGCTGTCAGCAATGGTCAGTGGAAAATATACAGTTCAGAAAGACAAAGATGGCCGCTACTTCATTGATGCTGACGGCGAACATTTTATTCACATATTGAATTATCTCCGTTATGGTGACCTTCCTCCAACAGAAATTGCAGAGACTGTGTACAGAGAGGCTGCATATTTTGGTGTTCATGGACTTGTAAGAGATCTGGAAAACTTTCCTCAGATTATGGCTAAAATTCAAAGAAACAATTTTCGCAAATTAATTTTTTGGGTATAATGAGTGTTTAGACGCCATTATCCAGAAAGCTAGTGTTGAAACATTATCTCCAACATCTGTTGTTAAAGTTCTAATTTTCTCTAAAGAAAATGAGCCACTGCATGAAGACTTTAACTTAGAGCATATATGCACATGCCAGGGCATTGATGAGAAACTTTCAACTGCTGATGCTTTGATAGGGCCCTGGAAACTGGATACCACAGAAAAAGATGTATTAAATTGTTTAATGTTTGATTTACAATCTCAAGGTTTCACTGTGACGTCTAGATATCATGGACCATGCACGTATGCCATTGAAACAGTTCAGTGTGGAAAATTTTTCTATAACATATCCTTCCATTGGTGGAGAGCATGAAATATTGAGCTCATGCCACATTGCTGAGTGTCCATGTTTCCCTTAACTACTTAGTTACTTAACTTTATCCCTCATCTGGCCTAAACAAAAAAAGGTTTGTTTCCCGTTACATGCCCCCCAAAAAATGGGTCGGTAGGTAGGGATTTCTTTTACATTTTTTTACACATATCGGCAACACTGATATGAAAATATAAATACAGCACGAAGATTTGGATGCCGCAAAAACTTTTGAGTTGGCAGGTTAAAGATGGGTCGGTCAGGTAACCAGTAACAAACTTATTTTTTAGGCCTCATCAAAGATGCTTTACTCCAATATCTACTTTTATCACATATTTTTATCACATTTTATTTTATCCTTTCAGCAGAAATTTTACATATGGAATATCATGGTATTCAATTGCTGTTTGTTCCTGTCAATGTTTTCCTAACTTTGTAGAGAGGTATTTGATCATAAATGTGACATAAGGGTCATGATGTTGAATGCGAGACAATCAATTATTTAATGTAACTTGCAACAGAAGTAACAGACTATATGTACTATTCAGATAACATAAATTTTAGCAAAAATCATTGTAAATTATTCATCTGTTATCAATTTGTATTATCAGGATGTGCCATACCTCAGTGTTCTGCTGTTATCACAACTGTTACAAAGCTTAAGCGGATAGAAATATTTTTTTCTTGTATTTTGTTAATTTGATAAATCAGTTTTTAGTTATAAGTGGTAACCCTGACATTGTTGGAAGCATATCATTTTCGTCTATCCATCCTCCTCACATGTTTATATATACAACATACCTCAAATCTAACTGTAGAAATCTACATGTTTTATGGACCAGTTGTTGTAACAGGTCAGAATATGTGTATGGATATGGTCTCAACTGTGACATTGGGGGCCTCTGTGGTCAAGTGGTCATGGTTTCTGACTTGTAATCACTAGCCCCTCACTGCTGTGAGATTGAATCCCACCCGGTACTAAATAAATTTCATACTTATGGAAGCTATCTAGCTTGCTTTTGGAAAGTCTGTGGTTCTACCCAGGAGGACACCTGTAGCCTTCCTCCAGTCCAATGTTAAAGCTGGAAGTCACGAAATGGCCCCAGCTGGTGGTGCAACGTTAATACCCAGAGTAAAATAAAAACAACCTTACCCTTTGATTTGGTTTGTCAATGTTAACATCTTAATTTCCTTCTGCACTATATGTCATTTCAACTGGTCTTATATTGCTTCGAGATGTTTATGTTTTGTTTGTATTTATATATTTTATTGTATATATTTTAGTTTGTTATTGATTATCCAATGATTGTTTGTACCACTGTGATATTTTTGTATGTATTGTCATACAGATAGAAACTGAAACATAGTCCAACAAACCCCCTCATTTCACACATCTAAATCTGACCTGGTCCTTCTCCAGTTATAAGTTAAGATCTGTGCTACACTGTTGTACCTGCATATATTGTTATGTCTGTTTTGCACAGGATCTTTTTCATGTTTATTTTTAAAATATTTATTGTTTATTTTTCAAACATTGATATAGTATAAACAGAGTTGCTAATAATTTATGAGTTACCGTAGAACCAAATTGTTGATTTTAAATTCTCTTTTCTTTCTTTATTATACCATAAATAAATGTTAATGTTGGTTAATTTTTGCTAGTATTAAATAAAAGACTTGTTTGTTATTATATTTTTGTATACTGTAGTATATAATTATATAGAATAAAATAAAAAAAAACTAGGTAAATGTTTCCATTTCATGGAACTTAGCCATTGCAAAATACTATAGAAAATGCATCCATTTTTATTTTAATTTAGAATTCAAATTTGAGTACTAATTTTCTGGAGGAACGGAAATTAAGAAACCGGCCATTTCTTAATTTTCTGTTTATTAGTTTATTAGTGTGCACAAAGAAAAAAAAATCAAAATCATTTTATTTTGTTTTAGGATGCTATTATCTGATGTTGCTTTTGTGCCTAGTGGGTGTGGTAAACAGTTCAGATCTACAACACAGACTGAATTATGGTACCGTGTTTAAACCTTTGCCAGATTTATATACTTCATCAGAATACTGGAAGCACACATTTGTGATCGATCTCAAAATTCCTCAGTTAAATATAACTGAAATCCCAAAATGTAACTGTTCAGAGTTAAAATATGTAATCAAACATTTAAGCCTGGTCCACAATGAAACATTTGATAAGGCAAATAAGATTATATCGGATATACTGAATTCTGTTAAGGTCGAGAAGGCACAAACGCATAGAAATCGTTGAAGCTTACTTCCATTTGTAGGTAAAATTGCATCAGGACTATTTGGTCTCAGTACGGCTAAGGATGTGCAAAAAGTTATTGATAATGTCAATGGTATTCATAAGCAACAAAATAGATTAAAAGCAGAATTTAGGCATGAAATAGATTTAATGTTTTCGTATATGGCAACAACAAATCAGAGATTGGATAATGCTATGCTAGGTATAAAAGTAAATTATGAAATGACAGAACTCATGCAACAGAAATTTGATACGTTTGCTGAAACATTTCAGGAAAAACAGTCTTGGCTATTTGCAAAAGTCATTGATCAATCGTATAATCATAATATGCTTCAAAATGCATTTCAGGACTTATACAATGGCTGCTATATTACATTGAAACAAAATGTCATCTCACCTCTTTTAATAAGTGACAAAGATTTCCTAACAGCAATTAATATGGTTAAATACACAATTGAAACTAAAAGACCACATTTCAAATTGATGCATGACAAACCATCATACTATTTCAATAATGCCAACTTCGCACTTCATAGAAGTAATCATGCACTTCTTATCACTGTTAAGTTTCCTGTTTCTTCAATAAACCAACCTTTCAAATTATTTGAAATTATTAACTATCCTGTTCCAATAAACAACAACTCAAGCCATGCAACGTATATTGAAGATTTACCCTCATACATAGCGGTTTCTGATAACAACTTCATGTCACTTCCAGTTAATGCATTACAAGGGTGCACGAAACATAAACATTTTATCGACTGTCATATCAACTTTCCTCTACAACAAAATTCGCATCCTGACTGTGCATTGTATTTACTTTGGTCAAACAAAACAATGATTAAACAAATTGGTCATTTTTCATTTTCAAAGGATAGCATTTCACCAACATTAAGACAGCTGAATCAAACACACATTCTATCAGTAAATAACAGTATGATTGAATTAAAATGTGATCAATATAGTAGTAAAATTGTATCATGTTACTTTTGCATCATCCAAGTACCATGCGACTGTCAGGTCACCACTGAAAAATTTATATTGCCAAAACGTATTTCAGAATGTCATCTCACACCAGAAATTACAATAGCTCATCCAGTAAATCTAATATTGCTTCAGCATTTCTTCAAAGATGAATTAACAAAAGACATTTTACCAAATACAACATACGAAGAACAAGTCAATATAACAATATCACCATTTAAACTATTCGATAGCAAATTTCATGCAATGGTAGCAAAAGATGACAAAACAAATTTAGATTGAAGAAAAATGATAAACTATGCTAAAGAAGACAAAATAATATACCAAAACTTGACTGAACCGCTAATTGACAGCACTAAGGTTGAAAAGCAGAATGTATCAGCATTCATCATTTCAGTTATTGCTATAATAGTATCAGTAATATCCATGTTTGCATTTGCTTTCATCTACAGAAAGCATAAAGCCTTACTTACGGCTTAAATTTGAGTCAGGCGGCAAATATTCCGTCATTTCATTATAAAACTGATGTTGTTGCTACAGAACCCCCAACGAATCATATTGAACATTTTCATAGCCATTTTTTTGGAATTTAATGAGTATGTAATCGTTGTCATGACTATCTTAATTGGTGTCTATTTATTGAAATTTATACCGGAAAACAATGTGCATTTTCTCCTATTATGTACTTACCTACATGTGTCAAGAATTGTATTGGCATTAACACGGGTCAAATGCCAACTGTATCTCTAAAACGTGGTATTATACCGGTACTCAGAGTAAAGTGGAACAATTTTGTTATCAAGGTTGACAATCTAAGTGACGTACAGTTGCCCAAATCCATTATGATAAATCCCATACGTGCTTGGTCCTTCCATAGAATACTAAAAAGTAATCAACCAGTGACAATGCATTTCTGGGTTACTCACAACCAATTTTGCATTCCACTAGAAATTTGCGAAACTAAACTTCCTTCAGCCCCATTAAATGAATTAGAAGAAAACAAGGCATTGCCTTACCCAAATTTAAAATCATAATTCATGTAACAATTTCATGTCTCAAGTTGTAGGTTTGTCTCCTTCTGTTTGAACTGGGTATGATGAGATTGTTCATTAATAAGCTACAGTATTGCTACAATTTGAAGAAAACAATCTACACTGCTACAAGAATGACTTCAACGTATGGAATTTGAATTTCAGATTTATATACAAATGATTATTATTCCACTACAAATGCATGGATGCAGAGTGTTAAACATTGACTATTGTTACTCATTAAAAAGGAAAAATTTGGACAAATCAAATTCTACAGATGTTAAATTGACTTCAATACAAGTTCACGGTGCTGAACATACAAACAGTGTACAAGTTCACAAATAAGACAAGTGCTAGATGCACAGTGTTATCCATTGATTAGTGTTATTCTTCATGGAAAAGAATTTGATCAACTTCTACAAATATTACATGGATTTCAATACAAGTTCACAAGTAATGAACATACGTGTATATATCATTCAAAAGTTGTCTATTCAGATGATAATTTTGTTCAACTATTGGACAAACATTATATGTATTTCTTTACATTGTAAATATTGTTTAATTGTGGTCACAAGTTCAAGATAGTAAGTCACATATTTTTAATATTCTTGTATGTATATTGTTATAGACATTTGTGTTTTGTTTTCTTTTCTTTTCTTTATCATTTTTATCAAAAGTAGGCTAGAAGCCAGGAGGCTTCAATTTTCGTACCAGGGTGAAATATAACGATGTATTTCACACATCAATTGTATTGTGTTGTTAGAAAACTTGAATTATATAATATAATGTATATATGTATAAAATTATCAGAATAAAGATATACTGGAGACCTGTGTTTGTGTTTTTAGCTATTCCCCGAATTTGAGCAAGCAGAGAATTTACAATACGAGAGACATAATAGATATATCTAGAACACATCACTTATTTAACATTTTTTTCACTTGGTTTAACGTCGTGTTTCAACATTTTTTTCAGTTACATACGGCGGCCGGTTCACCTAACTAGTTTTCCCGGACTGTATACTAACTAATATCCACCAACCCTTCCACTAGGAGCCGGCAACTTCTCCACATATGGAGAAAAATCGACATTTTTTCAAATTATCATAGAATAGTATGACCTGTCGCAACCGGGATTTGAGCACGGATCGCTTGTTTAACAATAGTTTAATAGTTACTTCTGGAACTTTCATATTTTCAAGTGATTGAAAATGTCTACTACTATTGGTTTGTACACCATTGTTATCAGGTGTAATAAACAGGATCTGTGTAGGTTGTCATATGAATGTATTCAGCGCCCGCAACTTGTAAGTCCTCTACTCATTTTCGACATGGTCGATGTAATAAATGTGTGATCAGTTATGTATCTAACACATTTTCTGTTTACAACAACGAAATTTTATTATGTCCTCAGCTATAATCTAAGCCATGGTTATATACATTTGGTGACGTTTTTCATCTAATATTATGTTACATGTATTCCTTGACAATGTTTATGTTTCACTGATTATTTTTAGATGTAATGAAAATCAGGAGCATTTTGGAAGCACCGTAATTGTAGCTAGAGATTAAACAACTAGAAATTGCATCATAAGAATAAAATGATGACATTGGATGTTTAAATGAGAATGATCAATATCTAAAATTACGGTGATACATAACAAACGAAGAATCATAGGGTCAGATTATATTTCCGTTCTATGAAAAAAGTGACGCAGAGTTAAACCGAAGTTTTCATGACTAAGGTCTGCACGGATTTATCATACGTCGCCTAAATAAATATGGCTCACGAGACAATGCGTTGTTTTATATGCATCGATACTATGAGATAAAGATTTTTGTTGATGATTATTATATCATACAAAACTTAATTTAAATTTAATGCAAATCAAAATTGATTAAAATTAAAAAAAATACGATTACTATTGTTTGCATTGTCCAATAGCATTTAATTCCCGGAATATAACTTAAACACGGAAACTACTGAACAAAATATAACGTTTGTTTTTATCATGAAGGTGATTGTGTTTTACTGCGTGATAAAATGTACCTGATAGGGTGTCGGTCACTCAAAGCGAAGATTCGAAACCAGATCCTCTCAGAGAATGCCAACACTTCTATTACTGATTTCATTACGATTGACAGTAAAAGTATATTGATATAGATATGAAAAAAATGTGTTGTACTGAGATGGGCTAAGCTGGTTAACGTTGCCTGGCAACGCCATGCTATGGCTTCCATTATACTTTATCGTCTTTTGCAGCGTAAATTCTTGTCTCTCCTTGTGTCTTGTCTCGTGTCAAGCAATCATGTGACGATTTGATCGTAAACGAAAGTGATACGGCGTGTGGAAATGGTAAATTTTGAAATTAAATTGCTGCGGTAAGACGGAATTATTGGGCCGTATAAATGTCACAAAACGAATATGTAACACGTGTGCTATATACAAGACCGAAAAAATGACAAATGTCTTATGTGGCATATTCGTCTGCTCAATTTCATTATAAAAACTTGAAACGTACATGTCACATGCGTTTTGATATAAAATTATGGAACCACAAATTAAAACATAATCACAAACATCATCGCAATCATCATCATCATCATCAATTCATCATCATCAGAGCGTTACTTCTGCTCATCATCATCAACACCAACAACATATTAATCAATTATTGCAATTATTATGACGGTCATCACTACGATGAGTAGCGGCATGACAACCATAACCGTCATCATTATCATCATCATGACCACTACAATTATCATTATTATCATCACGACAATCATTATTTTTATCATCATTATCGCGACCGTTACAATCATGACTACGGAGATCACCTGAAGCAGCATACATAATCACGCTCATTACTACTATCATAATTAATGTAAGCATCATCATTATCGCCATAATGGCAAACCTTGTTAACATTATAATGAAATGAAACAAAACCTAGTTCCTTTTTGTGTGTAGTAAAAAAGCACTTCCAACTACGCGCCTGAAGTTACCTATAGCGACACATTCCATTGGCTGTTCCGATAATTGGACGGTCCGTCGGTAATTTTGTTTCATTTGTTATCATAAGCGAACGTGTCAAAATAGATCGTTATTTTTCGTGCGATATTGTCATATAGCATGATTTTTAGTTCATATGCGTCATAATTGATTAGTCAGGCCTAATCAGCCTTCGTGATCAGATTATTTCGCATCTGAAGCTAAAATCATGCTATATGACATAATACTGCATGAAAATAACGATCTGTATATTAAAAGAAAACTTTCGTACAGTTTTTTTTTTCAAATCAAAATCATTCCGATTCTAATTTTCAAGTAAGACACACTAAATTCATCTGACATGTCTGGACTCATAGGGAGCATCAGCAGAAATATACAACCATTTGTTTAAATTTTAAAAAAAAAAACACGAGCCAATTAACGTCGATATGTAAATAGCGTTTGATCATATCGGGTACAAATGACATTGTATAGTTTTCTTTTCGCAAAGACATTATATCATGATGTATAATTATTAACAAGAGTAAAAGATGGGTCAAACTTAGTAATTATTTTTCAAATAGTTATATAATGCTTCCGGTAAGTGTAAGCGATCCACTGAGCATTGTGTGAAAGATGAATAGCACAAATAATGACATCGGCGATATTTGTCTTTTCATATCTAATTGATCTGGCTTAACATTCGCCTCGAGTTTGTTTATTTATTGAAATACGAGTTTTTATGCGCCTCTCACCCAAATTAAATAAATAGTCTACGCGGCCCTTTTATTTAATATGTGCATCTTTTATGTGCTGAATAGAGCTCTGGTTAAAATGATTCTCCATTCATTGTGTATGGCGTTCATGATACCCTCAGTCACTGGTTATTGTGAATCTTTTATTCACGAGAGATAAAACTTCCTGAAAAGGGTTTCGGATATAATGTACAAATGCCCAATATCACAACTATTGTTCGATATAATAGGTGACTTTCATATCTCCACCCCCCTAGTAACCTTCTATTTCACATTTTTATTAGCTGATGCCGCGAGATTTTTCCGGTACTGCAACAAAAGATTAGTCGTCGATTATACAAACTGTACTTCTCATGATGCGTTGAGATGAAAGAAGATTTTAAAAAATGAAACTAAGGTTATAGCTTTGACGATGTTATGGATGACAATGAAATTACAGCAATCAGTTCCTATTTAATATTTTGAAAGATTGTGAAATTAGATATCAAAATATGTAACACGAGACGCTCATTATGCATAACACTATCACAACGAGCGTCTGCTAAATGTTTGATCAAGCGTTGAGCTGAGCATGATTGTTTTTAATGCTAAATCCGTCATTTTATAGTTCAAAATAAAACAATGATTGGATATATGTAACAGTTCGTGGGTTGTAAATATATTAGCTATAAACATCTGTTTTTATTTATTTGTTTATTTTTTATATTAGGTTATCGCAGTTTGTCACCAGCCTGATATATTTCACGGATTCACAAAAGTATGTATACTTTTATTATCAAGTTTTTTGTTTTACTTTTTGTTCGGAGCAATGAAAGGCACCGTGAGTATTTGCCAATATTTTATGCGCGCGCGAGTCTTGTGTTACCCTGCGTAAGCCAATAATTTTAACAGTTAAGTATATCTACATGTAATCATTTTTATGAAATACAGCTTTTTGTCGGAATTAATGAATGAATACATCATCTTGGAAATTCATTTCAATCAATCTCCGGAATTCTGTAATATCTTCAGAATGAAGCCTAAAACATTTTTTTTCCATTTTACAATATAATATGCAAATTTTAAAATAATACTTTCTCCTCTGTTAGGCTGAAAAAAAATATTCTCGTTTATGGTCCCCCGATCGACCGTTAATTTTTAACCCCGACCGCATTTTTTTTACCGAGAAATATTCCGGAATTTCAGTTCCGTATACCATTGGAAACGGAATTTTAAAAATGGCTGCACAACTACGATGCGTCCATTTTTGTATTTTAGTGGGTGTCCAGTTTGTTTGAATAAGCATGAAGCTCATCAAAATTTGTCAAACTAATGGCTTTGCATATATTAGCAGTTATTACAGATGACGAGTGTAAAAAAAATCCCGACCTACCGACCCAGTTTATTTTGATGACCGTGACCAGAAGCAAGTTTTTTTTTCGGCCTTATGTTGTCAGTGGCGATCAGCGTGTAATGGCTCTCCGTGAAAAAAAACAATATCTATGCCAAAAGTACATTAAATAAAATTCAATGTGCCATTGTCATTGAAATTATGGTATTCTTGTCGTTTTAGCATATTTAAGTGCCTATTGTGTATATTGTAAAAGGTGATTCGATTCATGATTCGATAAGGATGCGCATCAAATATTGATACAAATATTAGACATGCGTCATTTTCCTCGCACATCAAGTGAGGCTATTAAAAACAGGTGTCAGGTGGCCTGGTAATTACAACGATCCGAATTTTCTACAAATAAGATGTGAGGGCAGACAAAAAGACTATGACCTTTGTAGAAAAAACCGTTTTTACATAATACCTTGAATAAGTAATTTTTCATGATATCGTATTATTACGAATCGTATGCCGTCTGCGTAAAGTTTAGATGCACAAAAGTCAGATCGTTTGATTGTCGACGATATGACTCTTTCAAGACGGCAAAACATCCGAGAAAATGTTACATCAAGATGAATATTTATGTCATTGGTTTTGTAGACACCGTGGTTTAAAGTTTTGATGTCACAAGACAACACTGATTGATTTACGGACCATAAACAAAAGCTTCACATTTTAAGCACTTGTGAAATAAAAATAGTATTGGGGAGAATAAATTATGGTCGATGAACAGTTCGTATTCTATTCAATGTTGAATGTGCTTACATTTAATGTATCTTTAACATCGTAAACTTTACATATGGAGGAAAATCGACATTTTTGTCAAATATTCATTGAAGTATATGACCTGTCGACCAAGGTTTGAACCCGGATGATGTTGATATTGGACATCGGCTGTTTTCCGATGACATCGTAGATTATCAAGGAAGAGATATTTTAGAAATGTTCTCGAACCAAGTAATATATAATACCGGTTTGATCAAACAGGTTTTTACTGGATTCCCTAGGCACCTAAATGACACTTAACAATAAAGACTAATGAATCAAATAAGCACTGAGGTGCCTTTCCCAGGGGAGTATTATTTGTTGGCTGACAAGTTCTGTTCAAACAGGCATCTACTTATGGCATTTTTACAGGGCCCTAATTATGCGAAAACGCGACAATAAACGCTGCAGAGCGATACAATTCAACAATTATGTATGTAGACATCGAATTGGTGTTGAACATTCAATTACCGAATTGAAAGCATAAAAGTGTATTAATTCTGTTTGGCGACACCCAAGAAACATGCTGTCTCAGACAGTGCGAATTGTGCAAAACATGCACTTCACCGCCGTAGCTACACTGGGACTCACCGAGGCTTAAGCTTCGGTTAATATTTGGACTGATAATGGGGGAAAATGGCAAGTTTATTATGAACCCCCAGAACCCCCATAAATTGCTTCGGTTCAAATATGGGTCTGGCTACGGCACTGCACTTGTCACGGTAAACTAATAGAATCATAATAATTAAATAAAATTAATAAATCATTAATTAATCACCAGTGCTATTATTACATGTATTTTTATCACAAACATAATCATAACGGTCACCATTATGCACACATTTGTGCTTTCAAAGATATATTTCTGGTTTTTATCGGTTGAACGTATGATAATTACAAAACTATTTACAAAATTATTTATAGTGACCAGTCTTCATTTTGATAAATTGCCCAAAAGTAGATCACAAGAGCACGAAATAACGCTTTGGAGATAAACACTCAAAATTACAAGATGATCTCATTATCGAGGTTTTTCTGTATATTGTTCATATTCTTTTTTCGTGTCACTTCTTTATGCAGCATATGCATGTACACAAATAGTTAAATTACTAAATAAAGTCATTCATATGTAAAACATTGGAGACGGTTTAAATAATTGAAAATGTTCTAAAATATCAGCTATTCCGTGTAATATACAGGATTTCAGTTGTAATCAAAATATATACAATCAACAATTTTTAAAAAAAAATGTAAAATAGTTAAATATGTAGATAATACAGAAAGTGTTATCTAATGTCGTTATTATTGATATAATTATTAGATCAAATTATATACAATACACATTTTAACAATAATGCTAACACATACTGCAAAACCTGTATATTAAGACCACATTTAGGACTAAATTATGGTTTTAATATTCTCATGGTTTCATTATCAAGTTGAGATAAATGGACGTATTAAAAATTGATTTTAGAATAAGTGGCTGTTATAATGAGATGGTGTTAACATTTAACTTCTTACTAAGTTTTACTGTACGTACAATACTGTGAGTAGGTTATTACACAAGTTGTCCTGGGCTCAGTAGATAGAACATTGGGTTGATGATCTTTTAGACGTAGACGCGGATAACTCCAAGGTAGATTGGTTATTGTCTATGGCTAGTAAACACTAGTCCCCCACCGCTGTGAGTTCGAATCCTAATCGGGACCAAAATATTCACATGTGAGAAAGTTGTCCAAATGGCTAACAGTATGTTGATGGTTTAACCCAGACGTTCGCCTGAGGCCATCTTCCACCGTTAATGGTGGAAAAGTTGCTAAATTTATATGACTGTTGGTGCAACTTTAAACCACAAAGAAAAAAATAGGACCCGAGCGAGATGTATGTGTTCCTGGATTTTCGACTGAATATGAAAACTGAACCAATTTATCTCACGCTTCACACTCAAACTTCATGTGAATGTATTAATTATGACAGAATGTGTTAGTACTGGAGAAGAAATATAAGTGAGCTGACCGACGTTTATAACTGAAACAGGGAAAATAATCGAATCACAACAGCAACTAGGAATGTAGTTTTTGAATTATGAAGTAAAATATATATAAATATATCTATAAATAATATCTATTAGTAATAATGATGATTTATGATACATTTTATTGTCGTGAATAAATTCTGTCTGAAGCTGTTTGTATTCTTCGGTGTCTGGATTTAGTGCTATTTAACTGTACGTATATATAGTCTGTGATGTCTATCTAAATGCTTGAATCAGATTTGAATCGAATTTCACACTAACAATGGGGATGAAAATGACAGACAAGAGTGTACATCTTTGTTCTGCAAGTATAGACAACAATTGTATTAAGTTATTAAGGCTTTAAGGGGATGGGGCGAGCTGTTTTTGCAGAATTGTGAAAAAAGCAAACTGGTGACCCAAGTTCAGGATACTATTTAGACGTTTATAGTCAATTCAAATCCATGTTACGTGTACATGAAAAAAGTGTTATACTTGGGCTTTAAAACAAAGCAAGTATGAGGAAAGAGCAGCCACACCGGAAGTGATCTTGACCTAATGAAATTTCTTAAAAAGTAGAATAAAATGTAATATTTCATTGATTTTACATTTTCCCCACGCAATTCGTCAAGATACAGTTGACTCTCGTTATGGCGAAGTCGGTTAACACGAATTTTCCGTTATGGCGAAGTATTTTTTAAGTCCCAATTTTTTCGTCCTAAAAGTACATAAAATTCTGTTGCTTAAGACGAATTTTGCTCTCGAAATTTTTCGTTATGTCGAACTAATTTTGAAGTCGGAATGAACAATTTCACACTTAATTTACATTGTTTATTACGAAGTCAGACAATATTATGCACTTGCCCCCAATGTTTTTCACACCTCGTTGAGCGTACAACGAGATCGATTTAATTTTTAGTCACTAACAATATGTAGATTATTATTGGTGAAATGCAAATGATATTGTTTAAATGCAAACATATCATTATATGTAACTTAATAGCGGACAAAAAGTTGGTTTTGCAAAACATGTCATAATGAAAGATATTTGTAGTTTAGTATATTTTATATAAATCATCATACATGCAGTAAATATAATTTATTTATTTATTTACATGTAATTAAAAACAAAATATCACAAATAAGTAATTCTTACAACACACATACCAATTATTATGAACTAGTGATTCTAACAATGGTCAAAATGTCTAATACAATACTGGTAATCGTCCGACATTTATGACGAATTTTCGTTAAGACGGAAGTATTGTTTCGGGCCAAAAAATCGACATAACGAGAGTTGACTGTATATTCATAATATTGCTATCAGTAGTATTATATTTTTGTTTTACTTATCGAATGAGTCCGGAAGTAATTTTGTATGACGCCATTAAAGGTTACAGGAGCTAAAATATGGAGGTATGATATGATAATATTCCAGAAAAATGGACGTTTTTAGGTAATGACTATTAATTTCGAGCCGCATAAAACTAGCGTATATCTATATGATATATGGTCGTACATCACGGGTCCTGGCTCTTATTTAAATAGATAATAGCTCAATTTAATTCATCGAATGGAATACCCAAATGTGTACCGTGAACACAAAAAGAAACCCAATCTTTCAGTTACTATTGCAATGTTGATAATTGATAATAATAAAACGGATAATTATGTGCTGTTTCACATTGATACTACAATACTTTCCATGTTTAAATGCGTATGATGCATAAAAAGTTCACTGTTAACACATGCAGTCTTTGTTATCTTGATATGGGAATGCACCTATTATGACCAGTCAGAAAAAATCAGTCCACTGGAGGTAAATTTGTCATTTTCATTTTTTACATTCTGTATATACATTGTACATCCCTTCGAGAACATAATTTGAAAAATTCAGCGCTAATTAGGCATTTGTTACATACCTAGAGCTGTTTTTATGTATCCACTTACTGAAGAAGCGGCAAAAAATCAAACATAATTGAAGATGAAAGTGAAATTAATAAATACAATAACAAACAAGTTTTAATGTTTCGTGATCAATTCCATGCTACATTTTTTGCATCATGCAAATGGAAAAAAACATTACGTAAGTTCATTTTTGAATGGAAACATATGCATTGAGATCAAAGCAACTAGAACAAAAGTTAATAATGTTTGGTTGCTTAGCAACAACGATACAAGTAATCATAAATTGTACAATCAACCATACAATAACTACATATGTGTAGGAAGTAGCTCTTCTTTCAAAAAAATACATATATTATCATTTTCATATGTGCATGTATAAAATGAAATGTTAAGTAACAATTATTAATGCATGAAATGTTGGATATTTCAAACATCCCAAAGCAGGAGGCTGTTTACTTACATCATTAAACGTCAGATGCGATCGAGAATTTAAATTATCTTTAAATTCGGACGTCATTTTACTTTACATACGTGCCTGTTCATTTGTCTTTTCTTCTCTTGTCCGGAATTGTCCGGACCAGTGAAATGGTCCGGGTAAGAACGTTGACTGGATTTTTTCCGAACAAAGTTTTTTTTATATTCAGGTCAAAACAAACAGATAACTATTTTAATGACAGGTATTGAAAAGATAGGTACGGACAAATTTGTCCTGATTGACATTTAGCATCGCTTTGCGTTGTACATAATACCATGTCCGTTAACATTTGCAACTATATAATATCAATTCTATTTCTGGATGCATGTTTTAAGCGAATCACTACCACCAACCAAAAACAACATTAGCAACAATTCAACGTTATCAATACATCATACATTAATCATATATTACTGATGAAATGTCCACACCATGCGCATATGTCCAGATTTTAGAAGGTTTAATTATAGTTTTTATTTGCATACCACGAGGTCTTCGAGAGTGGTTCGCAACATGGCACACCTTTCTAATGCTTACATAGAATTTATATGTACAATCACTTACGTTTATGCAACATGTTACACGTAAGACTAATTTCATTCGCTAAACATCATTTTGTACAATCTTTGACCGCGGAATATGAATCAGCCTCAAGCTGCACACGTGTGCATCATATCTCGTGCTCAGATCTCATTTTTTGTCTCTCCTAGATCTCGCGATACAGACAGGCGAAGTTATACATATCGTGTGAGCACGTGTGAAAACCTAAGCAGACATATATGACATGTACAGTGTAACCCCTGTAACCCGAATTCTCTGAAAATCGGACGATTTTTCAAGTCCATTTTTTCTCTTTAATAATCAAAAGTTCTCTAAAAACCGAAATTCTCAGTAAAACGGATTTTTGGCCCAGTCCGGTTTTCAAGGGTTTTACAGTATTTTACACCCACAAATCTCGTTTAATTTACCTTGCAAAATACTGAACATCAACATTCACAAATGCTCTTCACTTAAGCAGTCATTTTAGGGCTATATTTCTTCAGATAAATAAATAAATTATACCCAGTTAACACAAGGCCCCGCTTCTACCACGCACTAAACTCGGTACCGAATCGTGGTATCATCGTGGCAGATCGAGAGAGGGTCTTCATTAACGTGGTAGGGTCGTAGTCGAATCGTGAAGATCGTGGAGCTCCACGCATCCGCCTCGCTTATTTTGAACATGTTCAAAAGAACCGTAACAGGAGCGTGGCTAAAATGAATCGGGGTTAAAGCGGTGTAAGAACGTAGTAAGATCGGCATAACCGTAGAAGCGTCGTGGAAGGATCGTGGCAAGATCTTCATAATCATAATAACATCGTAGTGCAATCGGCGAATAATTGTTTATACCACGCTCCTACCACGCGGTGGTCGTGGAGAAATCGTTGTCCAGCGTAGATCAGGCGATCCGCGGACGATTCTCAAGATTTTGACGCCGTTCGCGCCCCGATCTGATATTTTTTCAGGTCGGGATGAGCGGCATGAGCGTGGTGAGATTGTAGCTCTGTGTGAACGGGGCCTTACCAAAATATATATTAATCTGGTACGAGTGAATTTTTGTAGAAGTCCGTAAGTTCGATAAATAACAGTACGGTCTTGTCAACATAGCGATAATAACGTGCTTAGGAATTTGGTAAACGGTAATTCATAAGTATACACGGATCTGTGAATTTCCGACTTTGAAGTGTTTAACTGTATCAATAAAACTTCGAAACTTATTTGTAACTATAGACAATTCAGCGGTATAAGAGAATGCACACTTAAGAGGGACTCTTTGCAGCAGCATTGTGAACTCATAGCGAACAAATATTGAGTTAAGATATTATCGGAGTTTCCTCGTCAATTCTGATAAACCCTAGTCACTTATCACACGGACTATATTAGCATGAATTAATAAATGCGTCGTACCTGACACATGGACGCTACAATAATTAAAAAGAATGTTTTCCTATTTCATTGTATGTTTCCAACAATCGGCGACAACCATTCTCTGCTTATGACATCAACCTGTCAAAATATATCAATTCATATTGATCGTTGTATTTGCTTTTTAAAGAACGAATCCTGCTGATTGACAAAAAAATATTCTCAAATTGTCTTTTTTTAAATATCTGTGACTTGATGTTAATAGCGCGCTTAAACAACAAACACACTTCTAGAACCTTAATGAGGTTTTGGGATATTATAATCGACTGGTCATTTAAATGACACGTGTTTGTCAAACCATGCAGATTTCTTGAATAAATTTGATCGTTTTGAAGGAACAAAACAAGCCGCGGCCGTGATCCAGAGGTAAGTGCGCTGGACTTGTAACCCGGAGATCCGGGTTCGAATCCCAGTCGCGGCAGGTCGTACTCTTCTATGGAAATTTGTTAAACCCCAGTGACAATAGGTCACATAAAAAATAAAATAAATAATTAAGGAACAAAACTACCAACACTACCTCATAACTCGCTGTAACGTGTTACCGGACCGGTGACTCTTTGATATATTTTCTTACCGTAGAGTAGGAAGTCGTAGGTCCTATACACACGGACCTTGAAATAGTTCAAATATCAACAATAAAATCGTACCGGCATCCCTTACGGGTGTGCCATTCTTCTCGTCCTTTGTATTTTGGGGGATACTGAAGATGTAAATTTTCATTTTTTATTTAAGAAATACTACTAATATTAGGATAAAAAAACGGACAATAGACCAAAGATTAACCTGGACAAACTGATATTGAAGATATATTTAACGCAAACAAGCTTGGATAGAGAATGGAATACAGTTGATTTAAAGGAACTAAAACGATTAATTGGCCATCGTGGAGTAAATGACCATCACGTCAAGGTATGTATAAAAGTATTCAACTAATTTACGTTATATGATTAATTTAATGCAGCACGGTATTTACATTTTTTTATTGTGTAACTGTATTTCAATTGATAGATAGGGACCAAAGTGTGAACACTATTAATTGAACGTATTAGTTTAAACAAATTATGAGTGTGCTAAGTTGGATATATGAGAACGTAACATCGGAGATCAGACGGCTAAAATCGAAACTCACAAGATGTTGCAGCCGGGAAGACAAAAAACTATATACCAGACCCATTCATGAGCAAGTATCCAGAATAATGCATATACATGAAACTAACCGTACATATTTTTTAAAACAAAAAAAAACAATGTCTGGATTCATACACATTTCCCGGAAAATATTCTACATATTTCTTCAGTGAGTATCACAGCTAGCAGAACGGTGTTAGCGTAAAACTTATGCTTATGTTACAATTATAAATATTTAATTCCGTAGCTTACCTTTGTTTTTTTTATTATCTAATTTTGTGTTTTGACGATTGTCAACTCCCAAGAAATCTGTCTTACATGAAAGCGATAGGAAATAATATTGCCGACATTTCTCTTGTCATATTTTATCATTTCCTTACGACTTTGTTCTGACGTGTTTATTTATTGTCACCATTAAAAGAATCTAGTCCTTAAACTTTAACACAAGTCACATTAGAGAGATTTTAGTCTGTTTTCTTTTTATTTGAAGATAAAGATTTAACTAATGCTGCTTAATTACACATTCGTTTGAGCGCACGGATGGTCGTGTATAGAATGGCAAACTACACTTATTACGTTTAAAAGTTTGTATATATTGATAATAATCACGTTACCTCGTGCTAGATTAGTACTGTTGTGATAGTATATAGGTGTCTGAGCACAAGGCCTTAGAATGTAAACGTGAGACATTAGTGCGCAGAAAAATAAAAATACAAACAGACGACACTATGTTTGATATATCAAACAACTTAAAACATCAATCTATAAGATACTGTACAACTTCTCTAGAGAGAACTCTTTGGAAGAAGCAAACTTATGTTGTTGTTGTTGAGAGGTTGTTGCTCCAGAGAGTTTAAATTAACAGTTAAATCGTATAATAGGAAAATTTCATGCTGTTATTGAAGGGAGTTTGTTGCTTAAGAGAGGGCCGCCTTGGAGTAATCGCAATGTACATATATCGTAAATATTAGCGTCCTTGTCATTTTCATAGCAATGGTGTATAAAATGTTAAGCAATTGTACTAAGTAATTGACTCGTGCGCAAATATTAGCATTCATAAATGTTGTCTTGTCTAAAACATGCATGCACTTTTACTGAACTTTTGACATTTGTTTCAGATAACAGTAGATATAATTGTTACGGTTAGGTCATCCTTTTTCCGTTATGAGGCCCAAACTTTAAACAGCAGGTGGATAGGTAGATAGGTAGGTAGGTATGCACTTTTGTTAACGTTTTATTTTATACAAGTTCTGGAAACGAAATGCTGGAATAAAGAAATCGCCGAAACAAAATTGGCGTCAGGACAATTGGAATATGTCAGTGAAGCAGCTTCAAACCAACAAATACTTAATGATGACCTTATACAGTAATGGAAAGATATCGGTGTTGCTGCGTACAGTATAATACAATGTACATTAAGTACTTTGCATGTCGTGCATTTGCTTTTTATTCACGTCTCAATTATTGTTTTCTTATTATTTTATGAAGGTATTTTTTATTATTCACAGTACAGTATTTACTTTTATTGTACATATTGATTAATATCACGGCTGTGGGTAAAAGTATGGTCTGTTTGAAACACCTTATATTCCATTTACTGCAATAGAAAAGTAAAAATACTTAAAAGGAGAAGTGATTCATAGTATGTCAGTGGAGAATTATTGATATATACGAGTGGATTACACGAACAATTCTTGGTTTTTATTTGTTGGAGTAAATTTCAGCGTTACTGTGCGTGAAGTTTTTGTACGTCAGAAATCTCCCGTGATCACAATATACAATGCCAACATCAATAAGCATTGTTGACAATACATGCAATATACCTCCGCGATTTTTCTTCTTTGTTTGGGTCCGATAAACGGCCCTTCCAAGATATTTTTCATAATTCCCGACCTAAACATGCCCAATTTTGGCATCACACCATGCATTTTTTCCTTATTTGACCGGACCCAGACCCTCTACCAAAATTGCAAAAAAATCAATGTATAGTTTGTATTTACAATATACATCTTGTTGACTTACATTCATTGAAGTGTTTTTCTCACAACCGGATAGTAAACAAGATAACATAATTCTAATTAACGCTGTAACTGTATTACATGGTTGAAATTTCCTGAAATTTTCCGGAACTTCCGGTTTTTCCCAAGTCCGGACCATACTGGTTTTTATTGTTTCCGCGGCATGGAGAGTAAGATTTTTGGTATTTTATTTTTTTTCATCTTTTACCCATGGTATCTCTTTCTGTTAAATAATATATTAGTTTCGATTCTTATTCTGTTTATGTTGATCGCTATAACGTGTTTTCTACCTCGACTCAGTCGTTGAAGCGGGTGTCTGCGGACCTTAATGTCACAATTCTGCAATTTCTAGTCTCACGAAAGATAACATTAATATACTGTAATGAGTTAGACCTACAAAGGACACATTCGTCTGAGTATAATCCTTCAGGCTTAAAAAGTAGGTTGGTTTCCTGTAACCCGACCGACAGTCTTTTTTACTGCCAACCGCACTTTTTTTCGACCAAATATTTAGTTGTGTGTAGCCTTAGTGAACAACAAGTGTTTTTCCAATCATGGCGAAAAGTCTACCTATGGTGACTTTAAAATATAATAACAACTGCTCAAATATAAAGTGATGTTTTTTTTCATTTTTGACTGGGGTTATCAGTTAAACTGACGTTATTCATACCGAATACTGTTTAGATGTCTCAACACCTTATAAAAATCCCTACAGACTGACTTATCTTGTTTTGTGCTACAGGAAACATGGGCGGATCCAGGATTTCTAGTTGGGGGGGGGGCGAAAACTGAGCAAGTAGGCTGGGGGTCCTGGGCGAATTATACATTATGTCATTGTGTTATTGTACTCGTAACTTATTACTCGCATAGCATGCGAAAATCTTTTGACATTCATATATATTTTCATGTAAATATCATATTGGATGATAGAAAAAAAACTTTGCCTACCCAGTGTACGCCCCCCTCCAAAATTGCAAAGGTTTTTTGCCTGGATCCGCCTATGGGAAACGAACCTATTTTAGGCCTCATTTGAATAAATCAAATGCATTATAAACGCATATCAGTCATTCATTAATCGGAAACTTAATACGCTTTAGATTTTTTTGTCGACATAACTACCAGGCGTTTAATAATACCTGGTGTTGAGGGAACAAGTTCCGGTTTAAGAAGTTTTCAAAGATTTGTTCAGTAAATAAGTTTTCTCTAGATCTCTCAGTGCTCAAAATATGTTTTTGATGGGAGTAAATGTAGTTTCCGTTTTGAAAACAAGAGAGTAAATGTTCTCCTATGATTCAAAAGTTTAGAGTAAATGTACTCTTTATTTGTGATATTTTTAACATGTTATTTAATTATTATCATGTTTTCTTTTCCTGCGAGTTTAAAGAGGCTTGATCAATTTCACTGACAGCTTTGATACAATTCCTCTACGTTTTCAGTAATTAACTGATCACCTGCTGTTTCAATACACATCAAACAAGCGTTTTATCAAAGTACAATAAAACCTCACTAAGCGACCATTTCAGTATAAAGACCATTTATATCCGGAGCGGTTTTACTTATTTTCTCTATATTGTATCTTCATGATGAGACAGCCTCAACAATAAATCCGACGCTATTGGTCCCTAAGGTGGACACGATATCGTGGTCTAACGGTATAGTTTGGTAACACGCGTTTTGTTTGATTACACCCATCACATGTCGCCTATTTCTGATATTTCAGATGGTAAAATCAAAGGGAGGTAGTACGTTGATGGGATTGTGTATAATGGTGTATTAGGCCAAAAATGGTCACACGGACCAAAAACACAAATATCATATATATATACATGTACGAGGGTTACAACTGCCGGAGTGACAGTTTAGATAGCTAATACAATATACTACACATAACCAATAAACATTTTGTCCAATTCAAAACAATGAAGCAGGTATTTCATCTTTTTGTCCTGAAGTTTTTTTGTTTAGCCTCAATTTATTTACTTATTTTTTATATACATGTAATATCCAAATATATTTAAATAATATACCCCCTTCCTTATGGTCTTTGTCTGAGGATATGTTGATTTTCTACAATTTTATCATACCATCACAGTTACACAACGCAAGCTAAAAATACACAGAAACACTCATGCAGACATAATTATATTTTTATTTGGCATGAAGGAAACACAAGTTTTTTATGCAATTTGCTCAAGAGTAGTGCGGAACAATTCAGGTGCCCGGCTCACTGTTTCGTTATTGGCATGTATTACCAGGGGCGGGTGCAGGTTTATTGGTAAGGGGGGGGCGCAACGTCCCGTTATGTATGAAGAATATGGACACAATCAGCACTGATGATTTTTACTTATGCTTGCCAGATTTTATAGGGAGCGCACGCCCCCTAAATCCGCGCTTGATTACAATTAAAGAGAATAGTGTACCGACCGCTGGTGCAAGGGTCTATCATGGACATAAACCGTTTAATGTAACATCTGGAAGGTATGGCTTAATTGCGTTTTCAAAACGAAACTAACGTAAGTAGGCTTTGACAATTGAACAAATTTCGAAAGTCTTTAACGTTATTGAGAAAAAAAATATTTATTGTACTCTGGAGGTAAGTCGACTTTGTAAAGGCGTTGCGTCGGAAGGGAAAGTTTCGCTGACGAATTACATAACTTACTTTACGTGCATTAATACGTGTACAATGCAACAGAAAGCAATGCGCTTGTAGTAATATCAGACACATCCCTGATGCGTATATTTGCATATTTCAATTATAACTATTATTTTGTTGTTCGTTTTGCGCCGGTTTGTTTTACTGAGCGCCATTTGGCGACTTTTGCAACTTTAACGATGGAGGAAGATCTAAGTTACCTTCCCTACTTGTGATTTTTTCTGGTCCAAGATGGGAACTCATAGTGGAGAGGAGCTAATTATTAGTCAGAAATCATAAACCATCAGCCACGAAGGCATCGGTCTGTTACTGAGGACCACCAATTTGATTAGTTCAAATATATGTTCGGTATTTAATGCATGTATTACACAACGCCCTTTGTACGCAATACAATCGAATTTTAAAATTATTATTATGTAATAGGGATTATGGTTTGACGTAAAAGATTAATTACACCCATAGAAACCGAGCGTAAACTCAAGTATTTACTCGTGCTTCTTAAAATCTCAAAATTTTACTCACTTAAAAACACGTGGTGTATGCCCTGTTTTGACGTCAATCACACCCAAAATAGAACAATTAAATGGCTTTCATGATAATACTATGTCTAGACATAGTGTGATATTTACAATGACCCACAATTAGGTTCATGACCCTGACTATTAATATACAGTAAAACCCCTGAAAACCGGACTCCCTGAAAACCGGAATTCTTTGAAAATCGGACGATTATTTATTTTTTTTCTCTTATATAATCAATAGTTCTCTGAAAAATGGAATTCTCAGAAAACTTGCTATACTGTATATGTATAGAGAAATGTACGACTTTGTCTATAATCAAAGCACCGAGAGAACGTTTTGTTTTATCTTTGACATATAATGCCACTTACATGTAATTACAATGTACTTTAGTTGCTATGAAGAAGACAACAATAAGATTATAATAATGTGAACAAGCAAAAAAGTTAGAAGTTAACCATCGCGGGTCCTTTTAGATTTTCCCATCTAAGACTGTTCTTTTTAAACATTCTTTCTTTACTAGAACCACCATAGCCTGGAACATATTAGATAATAGCGTTGTGTGCACAAAGACAGTACAGGGCTCCAGACAAGCCCTTCATTATCGGGACTAGAGTACAATCCCATCTCTTTCCCGTTGCGTACAAACAGATAAGACACTGCAGTACACCTATACAGATACAGTGTAGTGATGTTAACAAATGTGAAAAACACCATCACTGAACATCAGTATTCTTATGTAATGTCCATTATATACGTTTGCCAACAGAATTTCGATATATTTTTTTATTTGCAATAGTCGGATTTCGCGATCATTTGTAATTAGAATACTATTTTAGTGTAAAATTACTGAATTTATATTCAAGACGATACAAAATTTCACGACAGTGAATGACAGCACAATGAAGATCACAAACAGTACACACATATATCAAGTTTTTCACTCGATTGTGATTTTGGTGGTACTTGTTACTATGGCGATTCTTTAAATATTCCTGGGAATACTAAGGACATGCATAGATATAACTCATACGATTATTCTCTAGAAGAATCATGCTGTTTATTTGATGCACACAGTGTGTCTGCCAGCCAGTACTTTCTGGGGGTCATTTGTGACGCCCTGGTTCAAAATCAGGGAGGCATCAGTTTATTTTGATGGGTCATATATATAATATTATCATAAAAGATCAAGTTCAATAAAGGTTAAAACTAATTTTTGTGAGTTTGTTTTCTATTTACCAAGACCTAACATTTTCAGAAATCAAGTATACAGACCTGATCAAAATCCCACATTGTGGCGTACCGACATACATGGATGATTTGGGAGCTTCGTCAGTTGGCTGCTGTTGGGATTCATCACATGGCTCTTTATTTGTTTCAGAAGGAATAGGGCCAGGCAAAGAAAAGAAGTCTGAAAGGCGTTTTTTGCCTCTTTCGTTTTGTTTTGTCCACAATAGCAGGCATTTTCCTACATGCGTCCACATTACTAAGACTTCAGTTTAAAGCGCGGCGTATCGGAGGTTTATGCTCCGCGCACGGACCAGAACGGAATCCGAACTTTTACACTCAACCATTGAAAGCGACAAATCTGTAAACATCTCAAATATCGACGTTTTTGGCAATTAGTCTTAATGCATGAATTTGGACATAAAATTATTGGGGGTTTTTTTACCGAAACATATTTCTAACATTAAAAATTTTATTATGTTTTGAAAAATTACAGCATTAAACTGATAAATAACTGTACATTAAAAACTGTAACAGTAACTATTAAATAAAATGTGCCATTGAAGTATTATAAAACACATTGTATGGACTGCAAATAAAGCATACTGCTTTCTTTCAACCTGCAATGTTTATGCTTTTTATATATTCTTGTATCTGTTTTTTATCAAGTCACATACTTTGTAAATTGATGAATATTTTAGTTGTCAAAATGAACATGTTGTTGTATGAATACACTAAACAGTATACATCCATAGAAAATGAAGACTTCTGTAATAATAAATTATTAATAATACATATTTTATTTATACCCCGTTCATACCGGGCCCCGCTTCTACCACGCGCTGAACTTGTTACCGAATCGTGACCAATCATGGTATCATCGTGGCAGATCGATAGAGGGTCTTCATTAACGTGGTAGGGTCGTAGTAGAATCGTGAAGATAGTGAAGCTCCACGCACCCGCCACGCTTATTTTGAACATTGTTCAGCGTGTTAGCGTAGCTAAACTGAATCGGGGTTAAAGCGGTGTAAGAGCGTAGTAAGATCGGCATACCCGTTGAAGCATCGTGGAAGGATCGTGGCAAGATCTTCACAATCGCTATAACATCGTAGTGTAATCGGCGAATAATTGAAATACGTTTATACCACGCAGGTTATCCGCGGACGATTCTCATCGCTATTCAAGATTTTGACAGTGTTCTCACCCCGATCTGATCATTTTTTTTCAGGTCGGGATGAGCGGCATGAGCGTGGTGAGATCGTAATTCAGTGTGAACGCGGCCTTAAATAAATGACTGATCGAAAAATTTTCTGTTACAAATTGCAGAGGTTTAAATGATATCAAAAAACGAACCGATGTTTTTAACTTTTTAAGGGAACGAAAGCCAGATACTGTCTGCTTACATGACACACACTTTACCAAAAGTATATATACAATGTATATATATATGCTCTCTGGAATGGGGAATGTTTTTTAGTAACGGAAAATCTGATAGTAGAAGAGTTTGTACTCTTTTTAAAAAAATCTTGCTGCTTATGTAAATTCTGTTGAAAGTGATACAAATGGAAATTGTATAGCATTAGATATGACTTATAAGAATAATATATTTACATTGGTAACATTATAAGGACCAAACACTAAGTCTCTTGATTTCTACAACAAACTTTTTAGTATTATAGACAACATAGGAAATGTGTCTTATATAATATGTGGGGATTTTAATCTAGTTTTGAAAAGTGATCTTGACTATTATAACTATAAATCAAAGAATAATAATTACAAAGCAAGAAATATTCTTCTTGAGCATATAGAAAGTCGTAATTTAAGTGATATATATGTAATTATGCTCGGTGACGAGAGAAAAAGTATACATGGCGTAGATTAAACCCTATACAACAAGGCCGTTAAGATATTTTTCTTGCAACAGAAGATTTACATCAATTTGTTCATGATTCAGAAAAGTTATTAAATTATAAATCAGACCATTCTGTTACTTCACTATTGTGTTTTAATGATATTGTGCACTGTGGACAATAAAAGAAATTAAAAAAAAAAATAAAAAAAATATTTCTAACTTTGAAGAATTAGGTTGCGTCGCGGAAAACCCAAGTTTTGCTTTTAGTTGCATCAAAAGTTGATAAAATGCGTCAGAAACGCAAGAAACGCACTCTCGCTAGAACAGTGTTCATATTGTTAATGGAAGAGCTGATGGTCTTAACTTGAGCGGAATACACTTGCACCAAAATCTCACAGAATATTTTAACAATGCAATCAATATCTTGATCGAGGCATTCCAAACAGCTGTTGATTGTATGAAAATACAATCTAAACATTTTAATCCAGACTCACAAATGAATGCCGAGTGATTTTATGATGAATGCGAGCGATCAAAAAAAACTTTATAAGGCCTAAAAAATAAAAGGTTTGTTTCTGATTACATGCCCCCAAAATATAGGTCGGTAGGTAGGGTTTTGTTTAAAAAAAATTTTCACATATATCGGCAATATTGTGTTGGAATATGTGCGCCGTAATATCATTAAGTTGTGGAAATTACAATATAGCACTACGATTTGGACGCTGTAAAAACTTATGAGTGGACAGGTAAAATATTGGGTTGATCGGGTAACCGGAAACAAACCTTCTTTTATGCCTCATAAACATTCTTTGTAACGTAAGTTTCGATCTACAAATAATCGGAATAATTTCGCGGTCTGTATTGAAAGCCGAGATCGAATAAAAACAATTTGTCGAGCAAAACGACCAACATTCGTAGAAGAAAACCATCAATAACTTGTTAATGCTAGGCACAATCTTTCTTAATTCCGGCGCACTGTTAAACACAGTACACATGCACAAAGAGTGATCCCATAGATACCACCGAATGACTGGTTCACCTATTTTAAAGATATGTTCTCACTCCCTTACCCAGCAGATCAAATATATCATTATCGGTTGAAGTTACTGATCAAGCCCGCTTAGACGCGGCACTTCCACTTAACGAACCATTGTCCGTTCAAGAAATCAGAATTTCGATAAAAAAAGAGAAATCCCCAGGCCTGGAGGGTATCGGGGCAGAATTTCTCAAATGCACACTTTACTAGATTGATCGCATTCTTCATAGAAATCTTTTAAATGTCAAATAATTCAGTGTGACACTTGAAGAAACAAGAAAGCATCAGACGTTTTTTTCTTGTCTGTCCATTTCTTAAACGTTTTAAGACACGACCACATCTGCCATGTTACAATAGAGAAATGTGGATTATTTACCTTAAAACAGAGTTGTATAAGTAGAAAACCAAGCGATGATGAGGCACGAAATAGCGACAACATAAAGAAATTTTAAGTTCGCATCCTTTTAATATTGTCTTTGATCACTGCTGTTTGTTAAGTAATACCCTACAATCATTGTATACAGGAATATGTGGTATAAATTTCTTCTTAGATATACATGTAAACAATATATAAGGCCATTCTGTTTTTTTTTTTAATTTTGTTTCTGTTTATTTTTTTTATTGACTTTAACAGAAACATCATATTAAACATATTAAAAAGAACAACAGTTAACTGACTAGTTTAAACTCAGAACATAGAAATCTTACACTTCTTAATCTAATTTTGCAACAATTTAAGAATTCAATAGATCACCATTAAAAATAAAAGTCTACTTATAACATGATTTGCAAACTACACCCATTAATCTTAGAAGTTGTAGAATCTAATCAAGAAACCACGTATTTGAATAAAATGGTGTTTTTTTCTCGGCTGGCGGCGCTCAAAACCAAGGCGCTCGCCGACCCTTAACAGAGTAATAAAACAGAATGGCCTAATGTATCAACTCCTGGAAATAAGTAATCATAAAATGACACATCTAATAGATCCGTCGGTTGATCTCATTAGGCCTAAACAAAAAAGGTTTGTTTCCGGTTACATGCCCCAAAATATAGGTCGGTAAGTAGGTTTTTTTTTCCTTTTGTGTTTTTTTTACATTTATCGGCAACATTGTTGTGAAAATTACAATATAGTGCTAAGATTTGGAGGCCGTAAAAACTTATGAGTCGGCAGGTAAAAGATGGGTTGGTCGAGTAACCGGAAACAAACCTATTGTTAAGGCCTTATAAGACACATTCCATAATTTGTGATTCTTGTTTGTCATTCAACTGATCTATTTCCAAATGAAATTCATAGCTGATGAAGTAATGCAATTAATGACTCGTTTCTATGTCGCAAGACTACTATAATGTATGGAGCCCCTAAAGGGACACTATACATTTATATCTTAATTGTAGCATTATTTTTTATGCCGTTTTTTTTTCGAAATAACGAAAATTCGTGATAACGAATTATTATTTCGTTTATATGAATTACCATTTAGTATTTACGAAATACCATTTCGTATGAGCAGCCCATCACTATTCTCTCAATTTGATAATGATGACCTAGTCCATTTATTGCTTGAAACATGTGGGTCCGGAATCTTTGTAACAAATGAAATACCGGAATTACCCAATAACAATGTTCGCAGATGATGTAGCAAATTGTGCTAAAACAGTTATCAAATTACATTAGCAATTTGGTATTAACAATTTTGCTAACATACCAGTATGCTAGTTAACGTTTACAAAACCAAAAAGAAATAGCGGTCCACTGCGAAGGCACGAAAAATGGTTCAATTGTGGTATATTGATCAATGTTGTGTCATTCAATAGATACATGGGTGTAGTTTTTAGTCTCAAATTATCATAGACTCGAGCGAAAACAGCCTAGAAAAGAAACGATTATGTCTATCCACGTGTATCAAAGAAAAAATGGATATTTTGATCGTAAATCCACACGCGTTTTTGTAAGAGTTTCCTGTGTTTATCACGACGCAAAAAGATAGTATGGTCCTTATTGAATGTGGTAGACTCACCTTCAGCTCAACTTATTATGTAATTTGTATCCAATTTTAGGGTCGTCTGCTAGTAATGAAATCACATAGACGCCCTAGGAATTGGTACTTAAAGTTAAAGCAACTTTATACAATTTCCGTAATTATACAAACAAAAGGTAAAGGCCAGCACTGAACAGAACTGAAGTAATGATGTAAGATTCCTCCTGCAGATTTGATCTTTATCAATATTGCAAACCCTCCTAAATGTAAAGCGCTAACACATAATTTTAGGGACGGATATAAGATTTTGGTTAGGGTTACGTAAAATCTATATGTTTATGCAGAAAATGAACACAATCAGCACATAACTGACGTTTTATTTTATGTTTGCCAGATTTTAGAGGGGACGCGCGCCGCTCCCCCCAAACCCGCGCCTGGATTTATGTTTTTGCCTTAGAAAAGCATTATGTAGATTTAACTGTTGTGGCCACGATCTCACTATCGTGATCGGTCGTCATGACAACGTAAACACGCATCTTTTTTTAATATTGTATTGAAATCCGAGCAATCTATTATTTGTAAATCAGTCTGAGGTATTCGTTCACAATATCTACGAAAAAAATATAGTCATTGTATCAATAAATCTCCAACTGGATATTTCAGAATTTCCTCATCTCAAAACACACACAAAACTAAAATAATTATCATTCACTGCAATGGGTCGGTGACCTACATCATTTGAATAAATGTTGTTGTTGTTGTTGTTGTTGCTGTTGTTGTTGTTGCTGTTGCTCGCTCGCTCGCTCACTCGCTCACTCACTCACTCAAAGTAATAGTACTTGAATGTAAGCCATTACCCATCAATAATTAAAAATCCGTCTTTATTTCGGATTTAACCACGGGTAGAGTCTCAGACACACGCAGTGTCATGACATGTAATTTTATGCATTCCATGATGACCTTTTCGGCGCTATAGTGTCTAGTGCACTTGTGGCTAAATTGATGATAAGGAATCATGATTTATCAGCGTATATATTCTTGAATCTTCCATTCATCTTCAACTACCGAAACTTAGCTAAACTTTTTCATTCATTTATTTTTGTATATGTTTTGTATTTGACAATATCAGCACTTTAAATCAACGTATTGAATACAGTACAATCAGACAGAACTGTGGTAAATTGAGACATCAATTCCATACCACCAAAATGACAGATAGCATTTAAAGGTGCAGCACCTTATTGTGTTACTACGTTTTAAGATTATTTAGATATATTTATTTTTCGTAATTCTTTAAAGAAATCATTCTTTCTGACTTATAATGATAGTTTGGTATGGTTTAAGTTTTAAATTGTTTATGATATGACATAAGATTTTTTTTTTATTCTAAAGAAATTAAATTTTATTCGGTTATTTTTTCAAAGAGGAAATAAACAAATCGAACACATCAAGAAAACATTTGCTACCATAATATCATAGAATATAACTCTATATTTGCTAATACATATTCAATACAAAAAGAAAAGATAAAAATGAGTATATTTTGATTTGTATGTAAATAAATTGATACATACCAATGATGATTAAATTTAATTTGATTTTTGTGCGCAATTTCGTTTCCTTTTGTATTGAATATACAGTAAAACCTCGGTAATACGGAAAATGTCAAATAAAACTTGAAACGGAGTGAAATAATATGATCACACATGACTTTACATGGACGTGGCATTAAAAATATTTCACTCGACTCGAAAACAACTGATAACAAAGAACAGGGCTTTTCTTCATGGGTAGGGGAAGTGGCCTTTCTTAAATTGGGGGGGAAATAACGCTGTATTTTACAAAAAGGGAGAAAAAAACTAAATTTTTTGGGAAATCTGCATGAATTTAAGGATTTCACCTGAGGGGAAGACGCCTATAAACGGCCCTTTCTATAGAAGGAAAAAAGCCCTGATGAAAAAAAAACATTGTAAAAACACTAACCTCATTTTCACAAACGGATGTGCTGCAAGTTTCCGGTAGTATGGGAGGCACCTTAAGACTAAACCGAAAATAAAATTAAAATTCCTCATCCTACATTTAGTAGAAGAAATTAACAAAAAAGGATAATAGCGATTTTTTTAATTATATGTATTGATATATATACTAACCAATTAAACATAACATTAATATAAAAATTAGAAAGTATTTGGATAATAAAAGGTATACATTTATAATCCTTAATAACTTAACAACAATTGATAGTCAAAATTTAAGTGAAGGGACTTCCGTGATCGAATGGTTATGGTCTCTGACGTAATCACTGGCCCTTCATGCTGTGAGTTCGAATCTCACCCACGACCAGACAAATTTCACATGTGCGGAAGCTAACCAGTTTACAGACGGTCGGTGGTTTTACCCAATCTATCTAAATTACTATTCAGATTTCTTATCCTTAATTTATTTATACTATATTAGAAATTTTACAACATAATGACTGTTTCTCTTTGTATTAAATACATATACACCAGGGTTTTCACTAGACGTCAAAAGTTGGAGGTCAAAAAATGACCATTCACTGAAGATAATTTGAAGAGTCCAAAATTTCCTTCTAATTTTATTGCAAATTTGATCCTTCGATACAAATTCTAAAGGGTTCAAAACCTTATTTTACTGATTTCAAGAGTCGAAATTCTGTTTTAATGTCAAATGAAAGCCTTGTATACAGTAAAACTTAAACACCAAGACCATCATTGATTGTTTGTTACACGACACCTAGTGGTCTTAATGTTGAAGTAGTATAGATGTAAGAGAGGTTTTACTGTTGTTAGTATAATGTGATAAATAACCATTAACGAGAACAGTGAATGTTACGGTGCAAGGTCGATATTATCCTTGCCTACCTTAAGTTCAGATGGTTGATGTTGTATAATAATCCAATTTTATGAATAAAAACACATTATTCAGCACAATTATTCAGAAACACACATATTAATTCCACAGCATAACGAATACAAACACACATTACGGATGCAACGATACGGCCAAACCCGTATCGCGATATATTGCTACACAGTCAACCCGTATCGCGATATATTGCTACACAGTCAACCCGTATTGCGATACGCACTGCACTATTCTACTGTAATAATGAACGTTATAAAAACAAAAGTCTGTACGAAGTTCTATTTAGGGATACCAATCCCTCCCCGTCATATATCAAAGAAGAAATACGGGGCCGGCGTCGCGCTTTAGACATGAAACAGATTGAGTGATTGCGGCGACCTCTGTGAAATGTCTTAATTTTGTTGTCATCAAAGAAGATGAATTCCCACGGATTTGTAATTCAAAGGAGTTGAATCGTTTTTTTTTTTATGACTATAAAGCGCCGGTTTTGTTTCTAGAAGTGCATGTGTGCCTGTGTAGAAACTGTGTTTACTAGCGTTAAATTTTAATAATATCTTCGCCGGGCCTTACGATCAGTGATAGATATATTTCGTTTAATTTAAACTTAAAATCAGTGTTTTATTTAGTTGGTAACCTTGTTTTACGTTTTATTTATTGGACGATTAAACATCTGTAATATGGACAAGTGGAGTTGTTTTGTATAATCACATACGTCTTTCCCGCTGGACTTGAGTGTATTTGATGGGTGAACAATAAACTAGGCATACGTACGGTCGGTAAAATCCCAACACCCCAACTGGGAAAACCGAACTACTTACACATGTCCAAAGAATCAACAAAATATCGCAGTTCGGTGATGTCGTACCGCGGTACGTATCGCCTGACACTGTATACCGGTATATCGCTGCAGCCCTACCACGCATTGAGCACAAATTTATCACACATTTGACACTTAAACACTACATTTACTCCAAAACGAATAGTAAAACGCCGGATTCCTGAATCGAATTCCTAAACCGGATGTTGCGGATTCGAATCAAGACAACATCTACAGATAATGTGTTACTATAGTTGATGAGTAAAATTCTACCGACACTGACTCAGAATAGCTTAGCTAATCTGTGTACATGCTTTTACATTCAAAAAGATTTTCGTAGAAGATTATCATTAGCAACTTGGATTATGTTTCACAGTTTTCCCGGATATCTTGACTGTAGCCGCATCAATGAACGAATCCAATCCATGATGTGTTGTCATGGCAACAATATGACCATGGAGAATTTTTGAATCAGTACTGTGATGCTAACATCTGAAAATACATAAAAATATATCAAGTTAATGTTATTTCAAGAAAAAAATTAAGTTTGAGCACACTATTTTCCAATTCAAATATCAGGTGTTAAGATATATTATAGGTTTATTATTGGATCTTGGTGAGTACTACTGGTGCCAGTTTAAAAGATGAACAAACATAACGTTGATTTTCCTGGACAATAGTATCTAAAAAGAATAAAAAACACTTGAGCACAAACTTGAGTCTATTATAATGTGCTCAAGTAAAAAAATAATTTAACAAGATAACAACACATATTCATAATTTTGCAAGAAATACACTGCTTTTCAAAGAAAATAAGGTACAAATAATACAAATATAGTCATAAAATACTTTCAAAATAGTGTGCTCAAACTTAAGTTTTTTTCGTGAAACTGGGGCCTGATTGTGAAAACAACAATGATACGTGAAAACCTTGTTATATTACAAGTCCATATAAATACTAGCCATAATTCAAAGATTATGATTAGAAGTTACACAGTCTTGTACTGACAAGCCTCGTCGCTATCCGCCGTCTTGTCCGTCAAACTTTTGATTTCCGACTCCCGAAATGTATGTACCGATTTGTGCTGAAAATCACATTAAAATCGTCAAAAGGTACAGTTATTGCATGACTGCGATTTTATTCTGTACTTTGCAGGTGGTTTTTAAATACTGGAAAAATATATTGGTGTATGTTATATTTTGATCGCTGTGAAACCCATTACCCCTCAGATAAGCATACATGTTGTTTATCGATAGTTTCCCATATTCTCATTTTTACACGTTTAGTTCATAATGCATATTTTAATACAGTAAAACCTGGGGAAAACAAACCCTGGGAAAACCGGAATCCTGTCTAAACCGAACAAAATGACCGGTCCCAATTTTTTCTTTATATAATCTTTATGACCCTTCAGAAAACTGCAGACGCATGACACTTCACGTGTCATAAAACGTGACCCCTCTCGGGTTAAATACACAATTTGAAAAAATAATAAACATGAAAGTTATTACAATTATATTTAGAAACACATTACAAACTAAATTTCTGTATTTGTATTTGAAACACGCAAAAATGCACGATCTAGACCGAATTTAACTATTCTATATCGCTTTTACCCGTCCAGATTGACATGAGACCATTCGACAAAAATATTCAATCCCGTTCATTTGGCATTTAAAAGTCACATGTATTACCATGACTTCCCAATTATGTGGACGAAGATTCGGTCATCAAATAGAGTCAATATCAGCCTGATCGGTTAATAATAGACAAACACAACATTGATTAAATAGAAAATTTTAAAAAGGCAAAATAAATTGGAGTTGATGCGAAAATCGTCAATAGTGACAACGTGGAATAAGGTATGATATGGGTATGAGAGTTGTAAATACATGCGCGATTTTGACTTGATTTCAGAAAACCCTGGAAAACCGGAACCCTGTGAAAACCGAACTTATGGTCCGGTCCGGAGGGGTTCGGTTTTCCCAGGTGTCACTTTAGTTAAATTCTTTTTTTCATCCTGCCAAACTTACGTTTTCATAAACAATAAACAGCGACCAAACATAAAGGCAAAAAAAAATGTACTTGCCCCGTCACCGAATTATATTAATATGCTCATATACTTACTTTCAAATCCTTTTACTGTATTTTGCAGCATACTTGAGTGAAAATGAAAGTTGTTGTTGCTATTTAAACTTTTGCCGTAAATTACGGTTAAAAACTGTTCATTTGTCTTCCACTATCATTTAATTGATCGTGCGATCGCACAAAGACCTCCCATATTACACACGCTGAGTGTCGGAGTTGGTTTTTCGAAGTCGGCTGTCATAAAAAATCTATTTCCTGTGTGTATTTCGGTGTTAGGCCATACCAAATCGTATCTATGTTTAGAGTCCGCGGACGGAAAGGTTTTGATCACCTGAGTCTAATAAAATATATTTGATCATTTGAAATGTCTTTATTGGACCTATTACATATCTATAATTTGATGATAATTTGAATAGAATTATAAAATCAATATTTAATGTCAGAATATTAGTATAAATGATAAGAAATGAGATATGACATTATTCGTTCTTTTACACGAATTCTTTCTGTTTAGTCTAACTATCAACTGGAAATATCATTACTTACACCTAAAATCATATTGTATCTTGCTTATATCTCCATGAAATAAATTTCCATTTGAATACGGACAAAAGAGCGGTACTATTAGAAAGAGAAAATTATGAGAAAAAATGTGAATCACGATAAAAAGTCTACAAATCCATATAGCGACTGTCCCTGATTCTCAATCAGACAATATCCAGTCCTCTAACGCGATTTTAGCGTTTCTAAGTAGCAACCAGACACAAATACCTTAGCCTTACGTTTTTCTTCAAAAACAACTCGCATTTTAAGTAAGTCGGGCCAAAATCATCGGGAACATCTTCAAGCGAACAAATGTTCGATGCCGTTTTGTTTAACGGACTTCGACTGAGTGCTCATCCTTGAATATCGAGGAGGCGTGGTTAACCCGCCGCTGTCTACAGGGAAATATTCAATGTCTGAAGGTTGTTGCTCATTAGAAAGATGAGTTTGAAATTTAAACCAAGTGAAAGAATTATGAAGCCGCCAACTTAATTGAATGCGATATTGAATGCTTCAATGATTAAAAGTAAGGCGGATTATGTGAAGAATATCAAAGATAGATTTGATGTTGGACTGAATGGAAATAAAGTAATACATTTGTTACTTAAGTGCCATGAAACATGCCAATTTCAACGATAATGACCGCCGCGATCGTGGTCCAGGGGTTAGTGTGCTGGACATGTAACTCGGAGAACCGGGTTCAAATCCAGGTCGCGGCAGGTCATACCCTTCTATGAAAATTTGACCAATATGTCGTTTTTCTTCCATATGTGGAGAAGTTGCCGGCTCCATGTGGAAGGGTAAGTTAGAACTGGTTAGTATACAGTCCAGAAAAACTGGTTGGGTGAACTGGTCGCTGTACATAACTGAAAAATTGTTGAAAAACGGCGTTAAACCCCAGTGACAATGTCATTATAAAACAAAACACCGATAATGTATTTACATGTATAATATATTATAAAACACTAGTATACCGTATGTTGTTTCTTGGTGATACTGATACAGTCAATAGGGTTCAACTTGAGCCATGTGTAATTCTGAATTATCTATGAAGTAGTCGCCAGTAATTAAATATGTAATACTTTATGTTGATCCTGATTTGTAGTACATGAATATATTTGTTACAAATATACTATGTAACAAGTAATAGAACCCCTAAATTGCGTATTGTCACATATGTAAGGCAATACAAACCAATGAGATATATTCTCATCCTTTGTTGCATAACAACATGGGGAATCATTTATCAATTTTTTGTAAATAATGCTGACAATGAGGTACAACTTTCCAAATTTCGACGAATTTTAGATATATGGACGATATGCAAACTAATGTAAATGAACAGCTTAAAACACATTTATTGCTTGCATGTTCTAAAATAAAGCAACGCTTCGTTAATCACAAATAAAATAAGTGAGAATGATCTTTAGACAGAGAAAAACGGGGCTTAGCTTAAAATCAAAATCTCTGCTGTGGCGAAAGTTACGAACTGTACCTATATAGAAACTGATTGTGGAGGAAATTCAATAAGTCATAAATTTACAGCTGTTTTCACAAAATCATGCAGTAATTACGCGTGTGTCCATTGAATAATTGAGCGTTTTCTAGCGTATTCTGCCTGTTTTCCTTGTTTTCATTGAGACATCCAAATTTATCTCTCGAAATTCACATTTTCATATATCTTCAGTCACATGCTCTTACAATGGCCCCTTTGAATAAACATAATAAAGTCACACTCGTGTCGCATATACAGTGAAACGTCTCCATATCAACACCCTTTGGCAGAAGTTAATTCATGTTCCTGTCGTTTAGGGGTTGTTGCTCTAGAGAATTTAAATTAATAGTTAAACCGTTCGACGGGCAAAATCATGCTGTTGTTAAAGGGAGGTTGTTGTTAAAGAGAGGGCCGCTATGAAGAGTTTACACTGTATTTGAACTGTATTTAGCTAGTATTGTATTAGAACTTTATGAATGTATCACTCTCGGCACGGGCACTACTATCTAACGACTAATGAATGATGTACAAACAAGAGTTCGCACTTGAAATTTATTTCAACGATGTATATGTGTAAAAAAGATATAGACTTATATCGAAGGGACAGTGTGTTCCTGTTGAGTATTACAGGTATAATGATCATTGTCTGCATCATTAAATTTAGGCCGCGGCCGTTGTCCTGTGGTTAGTGCACTGGACTTGCAAACCGGAGATCCGGGTTTGAATCCCGGTCGCGGCAGGTCATACCCTTCTTTGAAAATTTGACCAAAATGTACGTATATAGTTCAGGAAAGCTGGTTAGGTGGACCGGTCGCCGTATGTAACTGAAAATTGTTGAAAAACGGCGTTAAACCCCAGTGACAATAAGTCACACACAAAACAAAAAACATACATCATTAAATTTGTTCATCATTCGTTGTCCATTTCTAAACATTACACGAGTATATATATTAAATAGTTTTGATATAAATGACTGGAGTTGATTTGCAGGTATTGTACAGCAAATAAGCATATTTAACAACTGTATAATTATTGTTGTAATCACAAGGTATGCCGTAATAATGGTCAAAGTTTGTCGTATATTTATGTAAACATAGCACTACCACATCGTGACACAATGCCATGAAAATGGATAATATAAGTTTAATAAAATGTTTGATCTGTAATTTAAAGAATTTTTTTTTATATTCAGTGCTATAACAAAGATTTAATGTTTGAACATAACAAAGGAAGTAATTTGGTTACGTAATTACATACATTTTAAAATCTCTCAAATTTCAACATATGGCACGTTTTTATCCAGTGATTGCATCATGAGTTGTCTGGTGAACAATTGAGGGCCATCAGCTTGATCGTGTCATTCAGATAAACCGTAATACGTAAGCAGACAGGTGTCTGTGTGTTTCATCAATTGAAGATAACATGGCTCGTGCACATATTTTTTGCGTTATCAACTGTGTATCAGATTATAAGAAAGTGGAAGATGGATGTAATGATATATCTTAATTACTGAAAAACCTGCTGTCAGGGGCCACATAGGGAGGGAAATTTCCTTTCCTTACATAGAAGGTATATATAGAGGGTAAAATGAGGATAGAGCCTGAATATTCTTTTTCAAGACAAGTAGAAGTAAATTAATTGAAAGGTGGAATTATCGATAGTTTCAGATGTCATGCATTAGTAAATAAACGCTGCCGTATCGCTGTCATTCATTCATCCATGTATTAGTAAATAAACGCTGCCGTATCGCTGTCATTCATTCATCCATGTATTAGTAAATAAACGCTGCCGTATCGCTGTCATTCATTCATCCATGCATTAGTAAATAAACGCTGCCGTATCGCTGTCATTCATTCATCCATGTATTAGTAAATAAACGCTGCCGTATCGCTGTCATTCATTCATCCATGTATTAGTAAATAAACGCTGCCGTATCGTTGTCATTCATTCATCCATGTATTAGTAAATAAACGCTGCCGTATCGTTGTCATTCATTCATCCATGTATATGTATGTTATGAAAAATCCTTTCGTAATCAGTGAATTATTTGTATTTATTTGTTATATTTACGTAACAATTATAATTATAGTCACCACTGACGAGGCTATGTTCTATATCGGCGGTAGTTATGGTCGACGTTGTGTTTACTGAGTTCGTTCTAATGAGACAGACTCAATCAAACTGAAGTTCATGAAACGAGATGCATTTGCACCTGGGTTTATGGTTTGGACCGGTGTTAGTTTCTATGGCAAAATATCTTTGATTTTTATCAATAAAGGGATGAATGTCTTTGTAAAGTATTACAAAGACAAAGTTCTGAAGCCGTTTCTGAAAAAAAAAGATAGTCTGCGTCTTTTTACTAGAAGAGAAAATGATATTGTGCTCCATCAAGACTCGGCTCTCAATCACACTACCAAAATGACCATTAATTTTCTCAAGAAACACAAAGTCAATCATATAACTCCTGCAGAATGGATGCCAAAAGGTCCAGATACAGCTCCAATGGACTTTGGTATTTTATTACAAACCGTAAATGATGATTTTCCTGTATTTATTTTGTATGACTCTACTAATTGTAATTACCTTTCGATATTCCAACAGCAACTCCACAAAACATAGTTAAAATAATCGTCTGCTACCAAATAACTATCGGTCAATGTTTGGTTACTTGTCCTAAAAGTACGCACAAGACTGCTTTTGTTATCTCCCTTATGTAAGTCAGTTATTTCACATCATGCATGTAGAAACTACGCGTATTCCATTGACAGTTTCCATGAAGATGCATTTTTCTCTTGTCAATAAGATCTTTTCCAATCTCATATTATTGGGTGCTACAATTAAGGTTAAACTACTCAGTAATTATTGAAGAATAGAGATAAATGGTCATCATGTTGTCCAGTCCTTGTTTAGAATATGACATCAAACTCATATCATCTGCTTAGGTTTATGAACTGACCGGTCATACGTTTTTTACGGACAATACTCACTGGTTAGATATTCGTGTTTGTGTACTGTGGCTGATGTTTTTGTTATTAATACGACTGTATTTCTGAGTGTACGTTTAAATCTGAAAAGTCAGTAAAACAGACGAACATTACGTGTATTACATTGGTTACTTGAGAAGAAATATCTGCACGGTCTATACATGCTCTTAATGTTCTCCTTTTTATATTGAGATTCTATTTCTGAGCTTAATGTGTACACGAGTGGCTGAAATATTTCAATGCATATTCATTCTTATGCTCAAGATCTAAATATTTTCACTCAATACTGAATAAACAAGAGAGGTAAGTATTCACAATAAAAGTTATTGAGTAATTGACTTTTCTACCTTCGCTAACCACAGTGGTTATTTTGTTACAGTTTAGCAGCAGACTATATTTTCGTTAGTGAAGGTCTATTTCTTAGCAAATAGTTGTTATGTCCAAAATGTTCATGCAAACCAAGCATTCAGTAAGGTTTATTAAAAGTAGTTTCCGAAGAGACCTAACAAGTCTGTTTCATTAATAGTATTATGGTATACGTATTGAATATGTTTTAATTCCGTCTTGTTTTCGCTGGGGTTTGGCGTCGCGTCAAAAATCATGATCATTTGGCAACATTTAGAGCGTAAACGGTGGATGGAGACACAGGTGAAAACGTGGGTAGAACCACCCATTTTCCGAAAGCTAACCGGACAACTTACCCGCTTGTAAAATTATTGACTGTTATTGCTCCTGTTAATTTCAACCATGAAGTGATTCTAATATGATCTAATGTAACTGTGCAGATTATATGAATTACATAGATATCATTTAACCATATAGATTTTCATTGTGGCTGCGGCTCTGGTCCAGTGGTTGGTGCGCTGGACTTGTAACCCAGAGATCCGGGTTCGAATCCCGTTGGCGGCGGGTCATACCCTTCTATGAAAATTTGACAAAAATGTCGATTTTCCTCCACATGTGGAGAAGTTGCCGGCTCCTTGTTGAAGGGTAAGTTAGTACTGGTTAGCATATAGTCCAGGAAAATTGGTTAGGTGAACCGGTCGCCGTAATTGACTGAAAAATTGTTGAAAAACGGCGTTAAACCCCAGTGACAATAAGTCACATAAAAATAGATTTTCATTTTGTGCGAGAGAGGTCATACTTTATGATTCAAGGTTTCTCATTTTCATGGTACTTCTAATAATCTATCGGTCAAGATAGACTATCTGTACGTTTTGCAAAAATAAATCCGAAGATTTTTTGCTAAGATATCAAGTTCGAATACACGCATACACGCACTATATCGCATAATTATTCTCAATCAAGATTTCTATGTTCATTTACACGAAATATTCGTGCACTTACAAGGTTGAGTGATTCAGACTTTCGGTAGTATTTTATATTTGTTTTCACACACCAATACTTTTTAAATTTGCTGTGTTATCCATTTTATTACTGATAAGAGTTCGCTAATTACGAAGAAAAATGTCAGATATCATACATCATTTATGCGCCTTGATTCAATGAACTGAGGCAGTTTCGCCTTTCTTGCGTTTTCGGTGTTTGGTTTCTTTGAAATGTGTTAAATTGATATATCTAACCAACACAATGTCTAAGTTTCTTTCAGCTATAACACGTACATATGTTGATATACAAGTAGATACATGTACATGTATTTAAGAAATTCTAAAACTGTATTTTCTGTATGGTGACTATTCATAAAACATAATTCGTTAATATAAAGAGTATAACATTCATCGTTGTTTATTTACAAACATTGCAGCTGCAGACTTTTACATGCGTTTTCAAATTATCTGTACAGGGGCTAAAAATATTTTTTAAAAATGTCTGCTAGTTTTCATTGGCATCACAATAGTATTTTTATGTTAATGATTCGACAAACAGAATGAAAACCATTTTTTTTACTGTCAGCCTTGTGTAGTTGTGTTGCTATTTTTTCTGTACGGGTACAATTCTCTACCAGTTTTACAAATGATAAGGTTAGGAGAATTTAAAATCCCGAGAAAATTGTGGTATTGTCTGTGTGAAAATATTCGGTTGTATAGATAGAATTTCATCGACTGTTTAAACCTATGTCGTAGAATATGGTAGCAGACGATAGTTAAATCCGAAAAAATGTACGTACAAATGAGTCATTAAATAACAAGTCAGTGGGTTTGGTTGAAGAATATTGATAATATTAGTGACTCATCTAATTTATTAAGGTCTTATTTAACGTGTATAATGTAACACATGGTTCTGTCACGTGACTGCTATTATTATTCATTCAATATTCACATACCTCTATCCATGCAGGCCATGAATTGTATGATTCTACAAATGGTATCGTACAAAACAATTAAAAACATGACTGAAAAGGAGAATTGATATTTCATTTATCAAACTCTTTAAATTATTGTAAATGAGAAATTAAGTTTACAGTTAATTACCTAAACTTGAACTCGTGTTTTGTTAGGATTGCCCCCATAACGTATATGTAAGTGGAACAGTCTTTGCTTTTTGAACATTTATTTGGATTTGAGATTGCTCATCAACAGAAAAGATATACATTTTTTATAATCACACGCAAAACAAATTCGTATGTTATAAATAAGTATAAAAGTAGTGCGATATGACTAATTGGAGGGAAGTTAATAACAGGTAAATATGTTTAGTCTTGAATAATAGTTATAATACTGTTTGTACTACTGGTGGACAATTTAACTAACCTAGAAAAAATTCTGTAGACAGTCACTTTAACTGAAGCCATTATCAATTCCATAAAGCTCCAATGAATTAATCTAATGAGTAAAGAAATAGTATTGTACAGAGTATGCTGGATACATGCTGCTTATAGTCTCCGTGTATAAACATTGTACATAATGTCAGATCTATGAGTATAGATAAGAAAAGGGTTCCTAGAAAAAAACAAATACAAAACATCCCATCTTCACAAAATACTACAAAATATGTATTACACCCAGTAGAACATTTCCAATCCTAACTTTCTCGGACAGACAAAAATGTCCGGATTAGAGAGGCCTTCATAATACGTAAGTTCCGTATTCCAAAAGTCTTTTAGCATCAACTTACATAAAAAATCTGGACCAGCTGACATGCTCTGCTTAGAAAGGATTCTGAATTGGAAAGATTCGTATTAGAAAATTCGACTGTATTAGCACGGGTTCTATACGAGTTGACTGCGTTTAATTCAGTGACAAAGCGAGACAAAAACAAGTACAACGAAAATACAGATACAAAAATATTTTTTATCAACATTTGTATTTTTGGTAATTTGAAATTGTCTAAATACAGTCAAACGTGTGTTAACGACTACCTTTGAACCACGGTCAGGTGTACATCCTTCAATGTCATCTGGTAGTGAATGTATGTATTATTGTTTTATTAATTTCTAAACCCGTGTATGTCGTCCACGTTTGTATAAACAGTTCAGTGATTATCAACATCTTTGCTAGTGAAGTGTTCCTACTTTAGCACATGAGTTTTGAATTGAATATGACAACTTATTCAGTAGGTTTATTTTTTTCGAATCCTCCGGCGTAAAACATCTGCAAAATCTTCCTTATGCAGATTTTATCATTGATTTTATTCGCGACAGGAAATCTTTCCTATACACCAATGTTATTGATATCCGTACGGTTGAAGGGAGACCACTATACACGACTGAAAATAACGATTTTCTCCCTTATTGATTAGGATTGTGACTATATCATATACAGCGCTTCTTTAAATTACACCTTGCATCGGACGCTGTCTCAAAAAATATCTGGAACCTAATGCTTAAAATCATTGGCAACAAAGCGTACATGTATATTACTTTAAAGTTTCATAACTATACTTTATATGGATCACAATGATTGTTTACAAGTCTAATCATGTAGAATCTGAGCTGACATTTTCCAAAACGTGATTTTAAGTGTGATGGGTTTGTTCTATGATTTGCGATGTTCATTTGAGTCATGACGGCTGGTGTATGACTATGAAGTATCTGTGTGTGATAATGTAGAATGTTTTTCTTGTATCGTTTCCTTGGTATTATCTTCTGTTATATATTAGTTCTTGTTAGAGTAGCGATCTGATGCAGGCTAACATTGAATCCCAAATAAGATATATAAAAGTATTGGCCATCATCAGATGGTGTTCAATAATCAATACATACAGTAAATCCTGAAATCGCGACCACCTCGATTGTACGACCACCTTATAACAACCACATCCGTGCGTACATGTGCAAATAGAGTTTCACATTGTCAATTTAACTAGTGCATAAGCACAACTAATAAAATCGTTGAATCCTGGACAGCCCGGGTCAAGACCGGTACTGTGTGATTAATTTCATTATGTGACGACTGTTTCACACAACACACATCATGTGTACAAATTGTTTCCTTTTTTGTTCAGCTGAGCATTTTTTGTTTTAAGTTTTAGCAGAATGGATAAATTTGATTTATATAGGTGCCAAATTACGTATTTTTCTTTGCTCAGAAGGGAATTTGTTTTTAGTGATTGAAAATGTGAGATATTTTCTTCTTAAGTATGCAACAGCTTATTACACATATCTTTAAGGTTAGTGGAAATTTCCACATTGGAACTAGTGCAAGATGCAATGGGCGGAATGAGGGGGGTTTTGGTGCTTTGGTGGCTCATTGTATTTTCTGTACAGTTTTTATTACTTTGGACTTTGCATGGATATTTAAATATTCAACTAATGTGAATTTATGTAAATTACTGTATGGCAGAAATCCGTTTCGAATGAGCAAGGTATTATTAGTAACATTTGTCTTAAGATAGTCGATACCGAAAATGCATTTTATTGGAGATTATCCTGGCTATCTGAATAATTATACAACAAACCAGTCTCTTGAATTTTAGAAGTTAATGATTATTTCAGCTCTTTTGATAGTATGGATGGTCCACGTCGAATCAATGGCTCCCGGGCAACACTTAGTATTAAACCCTTTACTGACAAAAATCTGAAAATGATGGAAGAGCATGCAGGTGAGACCATTGAAGCTTATTCTAATGAAGCAACACCCGAAGCAGCTCAGGATGCATTTACGAAAGAAATGAAGTAAGTATTCATATTATTTCAACACTTCTACTATCATTCATCAAAAAAATGTATTTTAGCTTTTACAAAGCATGAAAGCTGTGAATTAAATTATTTTCTGATATGTATTTTTGCATGTTTTACAATACATGGTTAATTATATTTTATTAGTGATGTTGCACATCAAAAGTCATGTAAGACTCAGAAATCTATGAGATTACCAGTAGAAGAAACAGTGTATAGTGATGTTGGGTGTTATCCAGATGAATTATCACTCCTGTGAGTATTGAGTTTTTCAAATAAAGAAATAGCTTTACAATATTACTGGTGTATTATAAAGTTATATCATGTTTTCAGAATATCTTTGTATTTCTTAAAAACACTTACTGTGTGATAAATAAAAAGTGAAATGTTTTTGTGTTATGTAAATCATGGAGAAAAACAAAATACAAGGTCCTTATCTTCTGCTGCTATTTGTTCAAGGTAAAATGATGAACTAAAAACATGTAAGTTGCTAAATTAAACTGTATTTTTGCCTTTTTATTTTGTGTATTTGTGTGACAATGCTTTAGAATTGATATTCTTAAATGTAAAGAGATTTGTCCTACATTTTTTTATCAATACGTTTGATGTAAAATATTTTATTCTATCTTTTCTGCTAGAACTCCACTGACAACTAATTGGCAGGTATCTGAGAGATATAAGTCTAGACCATGCTGTGTACATCTTTTGTATCCCAAGACATCAAGCAGAGCCAGCTTGGATACAAAATTTCCTTACAAAACAATTCAGGAATGACCTGTGCTGTAGATACAGCTTGGCAAAAAAGGATTTGATAGTTTAACATGTAAGTATTTCATAATTATGGGAATCTCCAGAACTGCTAGTTTATTAAAGACTGTTTGAATTCTCTTTATTTCAGACTTTGAATGATATTAACCAGGTTACTTGTCCATGAATGCATCATCAGTCTGATATATGTGTTTGTAAATCTTGTTAGAAAATATTCATTAATATCCAAACTAGTAAATATTACAACAGTGCAAGTGAAGTTTAGAAAGATAAATGAATTATACAGAACAAAATTTTCTCAAGCATCATCCCATTTCATCAGACAGAGGACTTATTACTTTTATTAGGTTGGAACTGCAACATTCTGTTGCATAGATATGTGTAAAGAAATTTCTGAATGTGATTATGAATTATGTAACTTACATCACTGATTAACTGATTTCTTCACAGCACACACTTTCTTTATGAGCGAAGCCAATTATGGGAAGGTTGTGAAGTCAATGATGTATCATCATACATGTGGTACATGTAACTGATGGTGAAGAAATAAGTCAGGCCAGACAGTAAGGCTACACAAACGTGTACACAACTACAATGGAAGTGCCTGGATGATAGGGAGTGTTGTTGGGGAGAGGAATAGCAGAACTTACTATTAGTGGAACACCTGTCAACTGTATTGAAGGTGATGGGGACAACACTCTGATTGCAAGATTACAAAACAATTAAAATATTGTTGTAAAAAAGAAGTGTGACCCCAATCATGATGTGAGCATGTCAACAAAGAAGTTTGTCTCAAGTACTCACTATTGGAATTCAAAATCCATAAATTACAGAGTACAACTGATGTATTTATCAATGAAGGAAGACACTATATACCAGAGGTAATGTAAAAAAAGCTCATTGTTCAAGTTCTTGCATGATTGCCTTTATTCTGTTATATACATTACTCAAGGTGTTGTTTACATTAAAACATCATTGGGACCAAATACATTGGTCATAATATCACAGTCATCTCAAGATAAATTTAAAATACAATGTCTATATTGAACGCCAGTCTGAAAATTAGTGTTCATTTTTATTAGGTTTTACTGTATTCATTTCGACTGTAATATTCATATGACTAGTTGTATATTGTTGCAATGTTCACTGATTGCTACTTAAAGAAGTTTGAATCCAAAAAATAGAATTTGTTTGTTTCATTTTATTACAGCTTAAATCTGTTATTGTCTCATTGTTGTTTTCATGTTATTTTGATCATCTGTTGATTTTTACTATTTTTTTTGTTCTACAGTTGACTATAGACGCCCTGACACTTGTTGACAGTGGCATATTTAGATGATGGATTGTTACAGTAACAGTTGATAGTTATACTTGTTTTCCTGTGCAACATTTGATCATTGGTCACTGAGTTGGTTGAAATTTTAGTTACATGAAGGTATGCTAAATCTCTAAGCGGTGTTTATTAAATTGATTGTGCTGAACATAAATGGATTCCTAAATAAAGTTACTACATGACAATTTTTCATGCATATCATTTGTTGTCATCTGTACATATTATTACACGATATTAATTATGATATCTATATATTTAAAGTCATTTGTTTCATTTGATTTTCTTTATCATATAAAAAGAAAAAAATGAGTGTAATTATTGCTTTCTTCAGACTAACGTGATACTTGGTCTCTTGCCCTGAGTACACACTGTTGGATACACAGATAAGTGTCATAAACATCACCTACACAAAAAGCAAAGTGAAAGACTTCTATTGGTGAAACGAGGCAGACTGGTACTGAAACTTACTAAAGCGTGCCACAAATCAAGGAGCCCTGGAGGCATTGGAAGGAATATTTTATCAGTCAGGTATGATTTTATTTATTTGAAACACCAAAACGAATGTAATATATGTCAGAATTACTGCGGTATCTGTAATATTTTTAAGCTGTTGATCCTGACTTTAATTTGGTACCAATTATTTCATATGAAAATATAAGATATTTCGTGTATCATCAGTGTCTTATCACAGACTATTTTAAGTATGGGTTTTTAAATAATTTTGTTCACATTGTAGGAGTTAGCCATTCCAACAGTGTTGACACAGAAAAGCTGCAAGATGTAGTTCCTTGAGCGCATTTAAACCAGTCAAGGCTGATAGTGGAAAGCCAACTTTCATTAAACTACTGAAATATGTAAGACTTAACCAATTGGTATATTACTTGCTATGTTTGTAGTGTTATAATGTCTAGAAGTATTCTACATTGTATTTATCATTCATTATAATTATGAAATATTGTTTTGTAAGTTTTCTTTCTATATTTAATACCATTAAATTTTGTCTTAAGAAAACAAAATTACTGATATTTAATGATTTTTTACATTAAAAATTTTCACTGAGAAATATCCACCTTGCTGAATTAGCTTAAGGATATTCAGTATTTATGATCTTATTTATGATATTTGTTTCAGTTTGTAGTCTTGGAATGCACCACATTACCCAGCTTACAGCAGTGAAGATAAAGACAGGCAAACAATTTGGTGTTTATATAAAACCTCTGATACAAATAACAGCAAAGCACAAAGAGTTACATGAATATGTTTGGATGAAACTGGGGAACTAATAGTCAGTGGGAAACCTTTTACATTTGTACTTGTGTCTGTAAGCATTGTCACTGATGAGCCTTGCAGTTGGTTGAAACAATATTACAATGTATATCTTGTTGCACATAATGATAAAAGGTTTGACTTTCCTGTGCTGATGACAGCTGTACTGTACTGAAAACTTAAACTAGTGAAGTGTTTCTACAATCAGTATCTAGTTGTATTGTCAGTTTGGCTGTATTTAGGAAGCAGTTGCCTGGACAATACCTGAAACAGGAAAATCTTACACTGGGTCATTTAGGTTTAACATACAATGCACACAGTGCTGATACTGATGTGGAGGCTCTAAGCTGTTTTCAAGTTTGTGATATTTTTATCTTCTCAGTGCAAGTTTTTCACCAGTTGTTCTCAGATACTCTATAATGTTTAACACTGAAAAGTCTAAAACTTGAGGCCATAAGATCCTCTCATAAGTGTTGGAATTTGTGAGCAATCAACTGCAGGAAACATTGCTGACTTTGGATTGAATATTGAGCACATTCATATTATATTTAGACAATATGGTGAAGATGGACTTAGGGATACTTTTTCAGACCTTAATATTGATGGATTTCCCAAAGTAACAAATTTGAGAAAAGGTTGGAGGAAATTATTTCAAAGATGAATCTGTACTTTGGATCAAAGTTTCAGAATAGCTTAGTGAATAACATGCTATTTGTATGCATTTATAGTGTTTGAGGTTCTTTGTTTTAATTAGGGTTTAATAATGAATAACTATAATAGCTTTAAAACTATGACTTACATACAGTAATATCTGAAGGAATAAATTGAAATGTTTATTTAAAGAAATACTTTCCATTGTTACTTGATGTTCAATACCGTATATGTTGAAAATAATTGGTCATCAAATTCAAGAATTTTTTCATTGCATGTACAGAGTATTACTTGATTTTAGCTTAGAATTAAAACTTAAACAATCATATCTTGTGCATTGCTTGTTAATTGACTTATTTCTGACAATAATGACAATACTTTTTTGTAATGTTTGCCATAAAATGTGCTGTATATCAATTTTGGGTGGGGAGTAGTATTATTCGTGTTTGTATACCTTCAATTATAGGTGGAAGATATTCTTCTTTTGATGTCTTATTTCATATATAGTTTGTAGATAAAAGTAGTCAATGTTACTGTATTTGTCTTATATGATTAAGATATACATTTTGTGATTTTTTAACAAAATGTTTCCAGAAATGCAGGAAATTTGCTGAAATTTTCTTACCTCCGCATTGCATTTTTACATAGAGGTCCATGATACAGTGTTTCAATGTTGTATACATGCACTTTATTATTTGATTAATGTACACAGAAAAAATTGAAATCATTCATTACAATTGATAAATGTGACTTGTAATTTCTGTGATTTGCAGTCTCTCTGTTCACAGTATTTGTTAATTATGTATTAATTTGGGCAGTGTTACACTTCAAAACTTGAAGTATCCACTGTAGATTAAATTTCAGTTTTGCTTTCGTCTATTCAGTTTTTCATAATGTATTTTACTAATCAAGAAGTTCATTTTATTTAATATCATTGCTGAATGATTTCACATATGAGTTTATGACTTTGATGGTAACTGTGTGTACATACTTTTAATTTGTCACAAATGTCATCCTTAAAAATGTCAGTTTAAGGTAATGTGACTTAAACTCTTAACAGTATGTAGGTAGGTAGGCATTTTTTGTTTACTAAAAATGTATTTTTCAACTGAAAATGAAAAGCTGAAGTAAAGAATGAAAAAAAATTGTCAAAATCACTGAAAATGTTGGGGTTAAAGGGTATTTGAGTAGGTTGAAAATTGCAAACCAACAATTTTTTCAGGATGACCTAAAGGAGTTTGTATAAGAATGTTTATGTACATGTATTTTTTATGTATTTGTAGTATTTTGTTTGTGAATAATTTATTCATGTTTCCTGTGTTTTAGTTGAATACTGTTAGTGTATAGTGAGGTTTGTAGTCCTGTTGGATCTATGCTGGATGGTCAATTTGTTTCATATAGAAAATCTTTAAACATGATATAGACAGTATACATTGTGACAGTACAACCTAATCATTTGTTACCATGACTGATTAATATGCTGAAAGTTTTCAGGTTCTTCTGTATAAACATTCCTTAACTAGTACTTCTGATTTTATGTCGTAAATTAAATCAATGTACAAAACTCTAAATGGGCGAAATAAAAGTTAGTTTGAAAGATTGGTGTTTATTAAAGTTTTATCAACGTTTCATTTGAATTAATACAAAGGATGCCTTCAAAACGTTTATATTAAGTCTGATAAAATTACCTATCTTCTGTTTTAAGCTTCAGGTAGTATTAATTCTGAGAGGGTAGGTGTGATATATATATATTTGCTTTACTATATATAATTATAAATGCAGGAATCATTAAAGCCAGGTAATGAAATCTCATCATTTTTACACATCTAAAATATTGTTGGTATAATATGAAATGTCCTGAAATATATTTTTCAGTTGTAATATTTGTTTATATGCACTTTTACCTCCAACTTAAGATTTTAATGTTATGAATTTCTGCTTTTCTATGAAAATTTTTGCTACTTAGAAATAAATGAAGGGAAATGATAGAAAATCAATAAACACCAATCCTAGTAATGCTGTTGCAATATTGAATGTGTAATACTGTGTTGTAATCATTTTTGACGTACATATATTGTGTATTTAAGTTTCTGTTACCAGTGCACACATTCATGTACACATTGGCATTGGGTCTATATATTTAATTGATGAATTTTTTATTCATGCTGCAATAAATAAATAATTGAATAAATATTTTGTCTCAAGTTTAATATTTGTTAACACTAAGGCTCTCCAGTCTACAGTTTATTATATGCATATATAAACACAATGTTCACACATATAAACACAATGTTCACACATATAAACAAAATGTTCAGTAAACCGAACATTATCAATGCAAATACATTTTTTAAGAGTCTACAAAATTTTACACTTAAAAGTTCTCCTGTGTTGAACACTTCTGTTTCATGAAATTCTTGTGTAAAAAGTACACAAAGAGAACAAAGGATGACCTAAATAACGTTTTACAGCATTATTTGTCATACATTTATTATCTCCCTTATGTAGTCTCTTCTTGTGTTCCCTCCCTTGTATAACAATGATACAATAACTAAGTGAGGGAACTCAAAAACAAAACTATAAAAGAATTTCATGAAGCACAAAAATCTCATGCAAGTGTCCACCACCATGTGTTTATACAGCTAATAATCAATGAAGGAGAACCTAGTCAGAATTAGGTGTCTATAGTGTATGTGTAGGACCAACTGTGTATTTATGGGAGACTTAATGGACAAAATAACAACCACCTCTCAACTACAGTAACCTGCCAATCTCAGATACCCTCCAACAACAACCACCTCTCAACTACAGCAACCTACATATCTCAGATACCCTCCAACAACAACTACCTCTCAACTACAGCAACCTACATATCTCAGATACCCTCCAACAACAACCACCTTTCAACTACAGTAACCTGCAAATCTCAGATACCCTCCAACAACAACCACCTCTCAACTACAGCAACCTACAAATCTCAGATACCCTCCAGCAAAAACCACCTCTCAACTACCCTCCAGCAACAACCACCTCTCAACTACAGTAACCTGCAAATCTAAGATACCATCCAACAACAACCATCTCTCAACTACAGCAACCTACATATCTCAGATACCCTCCAACAACAACCACCATTCAACTACAGTAACCTGCAAATCTCAGATACCCTCTAACAACAACCACCTCTCAACTACAGCAACCTACAAATCTCTGATACCCTCCAACAACAACCACCTTTCAACTACAGCAACCTACAAATCTCAGATACCCTCCAGCAAAAACCACCTCTCAACTACCCTCCAGCAACAACCACCTCTCAACTACAGTAACCTGCAAATCTAAGATACCCTCCAACAACAACCACCTCTCAACTACAGTAACCTGCAAATCTAAGATACCCTCCAACAACAACCATCTCTCAACTACAGGAACCTACTTATCTCAGATACCCTCCGACAAAACCACCTCTCAACTACAGGAACCTGCAAATCTCAGATACCCTCCAGCAGAAACCACCTTTCAATTACGTTAACCTGAAAATCTCAGATACCTTCCAGCAAAAACCACCTCTCAACTACAGTAACTTGCAAATGTAAGCTAGAACCTGAAAAATAACCACCTCTCCATTAAATTAACACAAATCCAAGCTACATTCTAACAAATATTACACCTTAACTACAGTAGCAAATTTCAGCTACCCCGTAAATAATCACCTCTCATACAAGACAACTTGCAAACTTCAGCTGCCTGCCACAACAGCTATCTTACAACTACAGTAAGCTGCTAATCCCTACTATCATCCTACAGTAGCCTGCAAATTTCATCTACCTTCCACAACAACCACTTCTCATCAACAGCTGCAAACCTTAGCTACTTCCTCACAACAACCTCCACACAACTAGTGTAACATGTAAATCTCAGCTACCTCCCAAGAACAACCATATTTCCACCCTGACAACTTGCAAACCTCAGCTACCTGCCACAACAGTATCTTTTAACTACAGTAACCTGTAAACTAAACCATTTCTTTCAATTATTGACTGACCAAGAGGGTTTACACAATATCACTAATTGATTTAAATACTATCTGTTATAAAGTCTCATTTTCAGAAATATGCAGAACAAAATAAAACTGATATCGCCTAATGACTTCATCTGAAAATCTGATTATGACAAACATATAACATCACAAAACAACATCACATAATTATCAGAATGTAACAAACATACAATATCGTAAAACAACTTCACATGAAGATCTGAATAAAACAAATGTACAATACTGTATTAAAACATGAAGATCTGAACATAACAAATGTACAATACTGTATGACAACACTAAGATCTGAATATAACAAATGTACAATACTGTATTAAAACATTAAGATCTGAATAAAACAAATGTACAATACTGCATGACAACATTAAGATCTGAATATAACAAATGTACAATACTGTATTAAAACATTAAGATCTGAATATAACAAATGTACAATACTGCATGACAACATTAAGATCTGAATATAACAAATGTACAATACTGTATTAAAACATTAAGATCTGAATATAACAAATGTACAATACTGTATGACAACATGAAGATCTGAATATAACAAATGTACAATACTGTATTAAAACATGAAGATCTGAATATAACAAATGTACAATACTGTATTAAAACATGAAGATCTGAATATAACAAATGAACAATACTGTATTAAAACATGAAGATCTGAATATAACAAATGTACAATACTGTATTAAAACATGAAGATCTGAATACAGCAAATGTACAATACAAACAACTTCACATGAAGATCCGACTTTTGTTACTGAAAAGTACCAAATAAAACTCCACATGGATAACTTAATACATGTAAAACAAATGGACAATATAATGTAACAACTCCACATGAAGATCTGAGAATAACAAATGTATAATACCACAGAACAAAATCAACATAAATGTCAGAATATAACAAGCATACAAGATCAGCAAACAACTAATTATGAATATTAGAATATGATGGACCAACAATATCACAACTCCACATAAAGATCTGGGTATGGTAAATGTACAATATCAAATAACAACCAAACATGAAGATTTGAATGTAACAAACACACATGACAATTTCAAGACTAACTGAATATTACAAATGTACTGGGTGTGTACCAGTAGCCGAACAAAAAATCGATATTTCTCATTGCCGATTTGTTTTAATGTTGATGAGATAAAATTTCCCATGAACAATCCTGAGCTCTTTGGTCGTACAGTATGATAGTCATAAGAGACAGAAAACGTGTGAATTCCTATTAAATGGGGCCCAAAAATACCCTGTAAATCGGCAATAAATTGTTCAGCGACGACCAGTAGCCGGACAAAAGTTTGAACGATGATCTAAGTGTTGTTAATAACAAGTTTCAATAAAAATGCATTTTGTTATGCAATTTTCAATCATTTCCAAGGAACATTAAAGTAGGAATAATGAAAATCCTACCTTTATTTTTACTCTAGTTTACAAATTCAAAACACACCGTTCGTACATAGTGAGTGGATGACGTAATCATATCCAACGTCACTAACCTTCCACAAGCTATTTCGACCTGGACACTAATTTGGTTTCTCTCATTCTGGGAAAACCTTATTTATTCATGAGATGCAATGAGGCTAAAAAGCAGGCAAGTTATCAAAGCACTGTAAGCTCACGTGATATGAAAGTATTAACTTATTAGTTGTAAATTACTGTTTGTAACATGTTATTCAATACCAGCTGCTCCATGTTTATTAAATATGGCTTCAGATGGAACAAAAAGAAAAGCATTGACAGTTTTGTATATTTAACAACTCCATCCAAACCAGTTGATTCCCATTCTCTCATCATCCACAGTACCATGATCTCCACACACACCGCACACATACGAACTTGCAACTAGTACTGAAGATAAGTCAGATGTTTTGCTAGCTGCTTTCTTCTGTAACTTTAGCCTTTTCTTTTCTTCTCTTTCTAGCTTCCTTTTTTCTGCTTCTGCTGATTTCTTTGCCTGCAACTCTTCTTTTTCCTTAAGATATAACAAAATAATAATAAATGAATGACTTAATTAATGCAGTATGTCAATGAAGAAGTCACGTTTTAAATTATTACTATTATCATTTACCAAACTTATATAGCGCCCTTTTCATATGAGTTCATGTTCAAATGTGTTTTCCAATGACATTAACTGATATATAATAAAAAACATCATTAAAAATACTAAGACAGCTTTTAACCAATATATGTATGACACAAAAAAATATGAAACACAATAAATAAAATATGGAATTGAAGTAGTCATCTGAAGTTAAAACATTAAATATCAATATCATATGATAAAAGATAAGCAAACAAAACTACAAATTGATATCAAATAATTGTCGCACAGTCTTTATAAATCACTGTCTTAGATGAACATTCTATTCATATGCTTGTTTGAAATAGTGTGTTTTAAGTGTACACTTGAAAGAACATAGTCCAACTGGAGTTTCTAAAACTGACTGGTAGAGCAGTAAATTCTGTAGAGAGTAAATTAGAGTTCTTTATTGACATAGTGCAATGGATAACCTACTTTACCTGAAAAGGTTTTGCATTAATATACTGTGTCTATATTCAATATATTCATAATGCCATTGCATCAAATATTCTCAACCACTTTTACAAAAATGTTCATTACATTTTACCATGTACTATGTATTAGTACTTCAACTTCATTCTGTGAAATCAGTTCATACCTTCAAAATCTTTAGCATTTCTTCTCCTGATATTAATCTTCCCTCTGTTACAAGTCTCTTCTTTTTCTGCACTGATGGCTTTGTAGGAGGTGGCACCAGCACATCAGCCAATGAGGGAGGAATTAAACCCCTCCTTACCAATGGGTTCACCAAGAAATGTCCGCATGTCTCACATGTAACATTTGTGATAGGAGTATGATCTGAAAGTTTAAAGTTTTGTGTTTTACTGTAAAGAATGAACGACTTCCTAAAACTACAACAAAATATATAAATGATTAGATAAACATATTATGTCAATACCATAAAACCACTAATTTGTTTTGAGGCTGTTCGCAACTGGTTGGAATGATCACAGGGAAAATACATCAACAAGTAAACTATATGTTCAACTGAGTGTGTAAGATAAAAGTTGCATCTAAGCCATGTAGAATGTTTGCTATACTTATTTGTTAAATTGTGAAACAGTCATAAAACATCGTACTTTGTCAGCTAATTTTATTGGTATTTTAAACATTGTCTTTTAAACACTGTACAATCTAATTCTTTATGAAATGTACTTAATATATATCTTACATTAAATTGTTAGTATAAATGAAATAATAGACTCACCTTCAGAACTACAATCAAAAGATGGATCCACAATCTGTGATCTATCAATGGCATTAGGATTGAATGATAAATCCCTATTTTAGCAAATGATTCTTATAATGAAGCAGGAGTTGTCTTATCTATGGCGTACTTCAGCAACACTGGAAATTTGGATTTGCCGATTGTCAATGATGAAGTGGTTAAAGACAAATTGTCTGCCATTTCACTGAAACGTGACTTTCGTGGCCCAATTATCTGTAACAAGATATATATGTTCTATGTCAAAATGATCCCTGAAAGAAAAAACATCACACCTTAATTAATGCTTTGAAAGTTGGTACTCATATTTTATTTTTCTGTCTGTAAAAAGTCTTAAGTATGAGAACGTCAATATGGCTGAAATTTAGATTCATTGCTAAGTTAGAGAACTGAAGAGTGAATAAAAATGAATTAGCTCTGGACATACCTAAAAATGACCATAGTTGGCAGGAACTGTCCATCAGCAGAAATACATAAATAGGCAGTGACATGATCTCTAGTTGTCGCACGCTGTCGGAACACATGTCCAGACCTTTGCGCAATCACTATGGCATGAGCTGTCTCAGTGCCAGACCAACCGGTCTCATCACAATTGAAAATCTGCAAAAGATTGTTACTTTTATACATACATTTGCTTTGTTCACTTTTCATTAATTTGATATTATTAATTTTCACTGTTGTTGTTTTTCATTGATATTTTGATCATTGCATGTATTACAAAAACACTATTAGTATAAAATTGAAAGATAGATATACATGTATTAATACATTTGTGACAACTGTCCTATTACCTGAGCAGGTTTATCTGTCAAACCATATTTCACCAAAATGGTTATAAGGAATGAAAAAAACTTCTCAATGATAGACAGATTTGACATCGATGTCCTAGCCATGTCTTGGTTCTCTGGTTTTCTCTCTGACAACTCAGGGTGTCTTTTTAAAAAAATTTTAAACAATTTATTGGATGGACCCTCGGATAAATTGAATAGAGATTTCTGACCTGAAATCAAGATGTTATTAGAACAGTGTAGATATATGAAAAGGACTTGTAAAGTTTTTTTAGTAATCATACAATAACTGAAATTCTATTCAGCATCTTGCCTATTCAAATATGTCTTACTGTTTAAGTACATTTATAACAAATGTACTCTTTTCAATATGAATAAGTTGATGAATAAAGCTCTGTACCTGACTTGCTAACAATTTCTTGAATGTAGCATCTTGCCATGTTTCATGTCAGAGGAAACCTTTGGTTGCTCATATACAACATAAACTTCACCAGGCTCTCTCTTCATCTTCTGTCAGCTGGCGGTCAGGTCCATGGCTGGTTTTTTAGACTTCCCTCTGATGTGGTCACTTAGGGTTGATTTTGGAATTCCATAATGACGGGCAGCTGCACTCAAACTTTTCCTGTTCTGTCGAACATCTGAAATAGCAGCTTGCATCTTACCTTTATCATAGCATTCAGAGGCCATCACTGCAATAATACAAGAATATAACACTATTACTATCGACTGAGACAAATATTTATTTCAGTATATGCATATCTAATGTATTTTATGGCCTCAGCTATTTATAATGTGCAAAACTCCAATCATTTTATAATCAACTTAAACAAGGGTATAAATATAAATCCTCAGTTAATGTCAATATGTTGAAAATTTCTTCCGCATCAATGTTATGAGTCCTGTAGACATAGTAAACATCTTTTAAATAGCTGAAGAATTTATTATGAAGTTCTTATTCAACTTCAATGAATATATACATAATTTTACTCTGTACCAATAAATGCAATGATGTATTATGTCCTTGATTATAACATATTTAGTTGACCAATAACTTGTTTTGAAACTTCTTTCAATTCAATTAATGCTCTAAAATGTAGTGAGTCCCATTGATTTTATTCTTAATACATGCCATATCACAGTAAATATTACATTAACAAGGGAGATAAATATATCTTTAACAAGGGAGATAAATATATCTTAAATAGACAAGTAAGATTAGTCTCCCTTGTTTAAAAAAATGTAGCGACCCATTCTTTCTATTCACTTGTTTTAATATCAGTTATATATTTGCTCTGATGTATCAATTAAATGGTTAATTGAAAATTGGTATAACTTGTAACATTTTTTCATTTCGCTAGATTAACAGAATTTCAGTATCTATTAGATTACAATTTTACCTCTTTAATGGGCCCCTTATATATTCATGAAGTTGCGCATGCGCACGTCAGTTGTAATCCACCGTGCGACCTAAGTATGTAAGTAAACATTGACATTACACATTTATTTTGTTGTAAATACTCACCGATGCAGATATTTTTCGGACTCTGTAGAATGGCTTTAATTATCTCTACAATATAGGTAGCTCTCGAGCGAACATTCGTAAAAAACAAAGCTTCTAGATGATGTGTACGGCTTCTGGTCACTGTACTGCTACTGGTACACACCCAGTACACACCAACCAATATAACAATATCTATCAATTATTGAACTGATATGATTTATACAAATGTGTATCAGATAGACATCAAAAATGATACCAAACAAGTGATGTTGTGCTCGTCAGTATTCTATCAGATGAATATCATGTCATGTATCTGTTAGACAGATATCAGATAGATATCAAACATGATATTACCATTACATTCACCTGTTATCAGACAGATATGAATTATACATCGGATGAACATTATGGATAAAGTTTTAAAGCATGTTGGCTGCTGTAGTGAATATACAGATACCTATCATGTTTATAAAAAACATAATGTTTATATAATTCATTGCAGAAAGTGTTATTCAAATTACACCATGTATTTACCATATGGTGCATGTATTCACATAAAAATTACAACATATATTATGCACAAGAATTTTTTGGGGAATGTTACAATGGCTAATAAAACCTTTTAGCAATTTAAAATAGCATTGTTCTACAAAGTCAAAACATACAGTGAAATAAAGTTATAACTCTGTGAAAATAAATCCAAATAATTCTTTTACAATATGCACAAGTAGACCTTATACCTAATGCATTGATTAAGTTTTATAAAAATCCAACAAACGCACACAAGATTTTGTCTACGGACGGACGGACGGACTGACAGACGGACAACCTGAAACTAGTATATCTCCCATACAACTTTGTTGTATGGAGGTATAATTATTGTCTGAGCTTACACTTAGTTCCACTCCTGATATATTTATGCCTCTGTCCTTCCTCCTACCTTCTTGATCTTTACAGCACCTATTGATGAAGAAAAAAACATAGATTACAGATCAAATACAGCCATTATTCCCACAGAAACAAACCCATCCAAAAATAACACAGATATATATAATATATAATTTAGTTCAGTTAAAATAGTAACTATCAATTTGTGAAGAGCCATGACAAAATGGTTCAAAATGAGGAATTTTTCAAATTTCTTCTATATTTTGATACCTAGATATATTCTAGACTATAATCCAAAAGTTTAGTTGCTCAACGTGCGTAATAACAAAACTATCATTAATTAACAACAAGCTTCCTTACATGCAAACTTTTGTTGGATTCAAACTCACAGTAGTGTAAGACAAGTGATAACTAGTCAGAGACCATAACCACTTGACTACAGAGAACACTTATATTTTATAACAAAAACATAAATTCTATAATGAACAAAGAAGGAAATATTTTCTTGATCCAGAAAAGATCCTCTCTATTGGTTGAACGCTGTAACACCAACCTAAAAACACTGCACATTTACCTACACAAACTTTTATTTATGATATGCAATGAAAAAAAAAACAACGTAAATGAATGTAAACAGGTCATGACACTTACTCCTTAAGAGAGAAAACAAAATCCTAGTGCCTAACCATCAACATACCTCACCTGTTATAGTTATAAGTTTATCGTTAGAGACTTCAATGATGTCATTTCTGGCTATATTTTGTGTGTCTGACTTGTTAGGATTGCTGTCAAAACAAACAATATGCCATCATCATGACCACTGGGATGTAAGAATGGAATTAATAAGAACTTCCTTAAGGGTTACCCTGAATCTCCTAAAAGATGGCCAATGGCTCTGGAACATATAAAATCCTACAACATAAGGCAACATTAATTAGTTCATCAAGAATCTACCAGCATAACATATGAATGAGTATATGTACATTTCATAAAACACACATAATTATGTAGTTTAGCAATTGTAATTGTTAGTTACACTTATACACAAAACTTACTTAAATAAAAATATTCAACCTCTTCAATTGTCAGTTTGTAAATGTTAATATGAGAATTAAATGAATAGCTAACCTTGATTGAACTGTTCTCAAACACAGATGCATCATGGGTAGAACAAAGCCACTTCACAACCTAATCAGTAAATCTGTATGAAAAGATAAAAAACAGACTTCATGCATAGAAAGAGATGACAATCATTCATTTATGTTAACAAAATATTGCACATCTTTCATTTGTTAAAGTTCATAACATACACATTGTTGATCACAAATCATTCTCAAATACATACCAATACAAATTGCATTCAGTGCAAATGCATTTAGTACTTGTATGTGAATCATGCTGTGAGGACACTAATGATCTGTTTCAAAAAGTGACACATGGAACATAACATTTATAACGACTTTTAAATTTATCAGCATGAAATAGTCTTAATTTTAACTTGTGCAGCAAAGTAACAATTTATAGAATAAAAGAATGAACAAATGTTTCAGACACAAATTAACTAGCTAAATACCTCAACTTGTGATCAATCACAGCCTGAATGGAACCCTTTCCTACAGACAAAAACATCCTCATTATGTCTTGGTGCAATGATAGGTATTAATGTTCCATCAACTGCACCTATGGTATTTGGTATGTGGCACTTGGTGAAAAAAACAGCCTTGACCGCCAACAGATCTCTGCTACATGGAAAACTGAAAAATGCATTGAAAATATTCATTACACGGAAATTCACAAATACATTTAATGACATACTATTTGTGGAAATTAAAACTTTTGCATTATGGCGTTAGAAAGTGATTTATGAGGTATATTCTTATTTCAAGCGAAGTTGGCATATCAACAAATGATAGGCATTGAAATGCACACACTGACAAATGTTGTGTATTTAAAGAAAGGCTACGATGAACTATGTATGACTTGAATGTGTCTTTTTCTCTGTAATGAAATGTTTTACCTGATATTTTTCATTTTCTTGTTGATAGCACTTAGAAACTTCGTAATTATGTTGCATGCGCTTGACCTAAAAGAGAGAAATTTAAATATTACAACCATGTTGTATACTTATCTATAATATGACTTAGGGGCTGTATTCCAATATTCCAATCACAGATTCATCCGGTCCCGGTCTTATCCAATCGCTATGGACTGGGTTTTACAAAAGCGACCGGCAGACAGTGTAGGATACCATCATATACATGTATGATATGCTTTTCTACTTCTAGATAAATATGGAAGGGAACTAAGTGAGTGGATGATAGTGGCCGATAGTTTGTCCAGTGTTTCCACTGGACATTATAATATTTCCACAACATGTACGGAGGGGAGGGTCCAGGATACAAAAAAGAATGCTTAATTTTTATTTTTTTTTCGCCACTTGCAGATTTTTTTGCCATTTGCGAAACTGGCAAATGGCAGCGGAAACCCTGTATGTCCCCCGTGAATTTAGCGTACAACAAGTAGCAAATGTTGAAACATGTCACAACATAACAATGCTAAATGAAAAACATCTTTAAGTTTTTCCTTCAACAATTTTTATGCAACAATTAGCATACGAATAATTATTACCAATGCACACATTATGAATTTGACAACTGGTCAAATTAGATCAATCATGCCACAGCATGTCAGTATTGAATGTAATGTTTTCAGGACTAGAGTATGGCAGGTTAGTTTAATTTGATAAAGTGTACATTTTATGTGAGTAAACTTTAAAGTTATATGCATCATAGTTTTTCATTAAAATATGAAATAAACACACTGTTTGGAACAAAATAAATATGCTTATAATTACTATACTATCTAATTTGTACCCCCATATTTGGACAATATACCCCCTTTTTTACCTTGGGGGTACATGTACCCCCAGATAATAAAACTAATGGGAACACTGGATTTGATTGCCTTAAAAACTCAGCAGGTAAAATATTGGGTCAGCCGGGTAACCAAAAACAAACTTTTTTTTAGGCCTCACTACCATTTTTGCTAGTAGGTTCTTAGCAGGAGTACTAGATAAAATCTTGTGCAAACTTTATGTTTATTTGTTCCAAATTACATAGTATATTCATCTGTGCCCAATTGTATAAACATTGGTTAACTTTAAGCAAATGGTTAATTTAACCCAAGGTTAAATTTAACCATTTTGGTATACTAACCATTAAAAAAATCATTTAAATATTTAAAAAGGGCTGCCATTTTGGTACTGGTTACCATTTATGTTAAGATTTAACCAGCATCTTAGACTTGGGTAAGATTTATTTGAGCTTTAACAAAAACAAAATTTGGTTAAACTTTAACAAAATTTTCTACAACAGGTAACCAAACATTTAACCAAATTTTTAACCAAAACTCTGATTTAACCCAGTGAAAGTTAACCAATGTTTATACAATTGGGCTCTGATCATGTACATAAAGAATGTGTTGTGTCATGAATAAGAACGAACGAAAGAATAATTAACTGTAAAGACAAAAATCAAACCTGTCTATTGCTAACAAGGACTAGAAAAGCTATAAAATAATAATGGTCAAAGAAAAGTTCTGGCCGGAACTTAGATCATCATCCCCTACCTAAGCCTCATCCATCCCAAAATCAAAAGTTCCAACCCCAGTCAAGGGACAGTCAGATGCAACCATATTACAAAATGACCTTCAAAAACTAGAACTTTAGGAACGAGACTGGGCTATCGAGTTCAACCCAGACAAGTGTGAGGTGCTTAGGGTTAGCTGAAAAAAGAATCCTGCGATCTTCCCATACACCCTTCATGAAAAAACACTAAAATCAGCAGAAACTGCCATATACCTTGAAGTAACTATTTCAGAAGACCTAAACTGGACCCACCATGTAGGTAATATCACCTCCAAGGCAAAAAACTCCTTAAGATTTATCCAACGAAACATCAAAACCCAAAGCAGGCAAGTCAAAACTTTGGCATATGTAATTTATGTAAGACTGCAACCAGAATGCTGCTTAATAACATGGCACCCTTGGCAGAAACATCTAACCTATAAAATTGAAGTGCACAAAGAGCCGCGGCAGGATATGTTCGCAATAATTTTGATTTCCAAAGTAGTGTCACACATATGTTACATAATCTTGGCTGACCCTCTCTAGAAAGCCGCAGACTCCATTCCTCTTCTATACTTCTCTACAAAATCCAGAACAACCTGTTCATGTTGATCATAATCACCTCATCCCAACGAGAAATTTGAACTTCCTGATCATCCAGTCCCATACCCAGAATCACCTTAGCTCCTATTCCCCAGAACTATAAGGCATTGGAATAGTATCCCATTACCAGCCCTGGTAAAATCCAGTCCCAGTCTAAATATCTTCAAGGAAAGGCTGGAGACAGATGGGGTTTTTTTTAATCTTAACCTTGCTCTCTTTTATCTGTAAACTTTTATCTTTTAATTGAGCACTTCATACTTTTAACACAGTTTTCCTGACAAGCGCCTCCCAGTTATAATCAGTATTGATCGATAGGGAGTATCACGTAGATGTAGATGAAAGACAACTCTGTCGATTACTGGAATGAACTGGTTCCCGTTCCATGTTCCAGAGCACCAAAGGTACAACAGAGTCATCGGGTACCAGTTTATTACTGGAAAAGAGTACACTGGTCCCCGTTCCCAGTTGCAGTACAACAGAGTCAACGGGTACCAGTTTAGGGAAAAGAGGTAATCGCAGTTAACTGCCTTGAATGAATAAACTTTCTATTCAGCATATGTACTAGTAAACTGTATTAAGCATACATAGAGACCTATTATAAGTCTAGGAATAAACAATCAATTCAATATTTTCATGGAAAATTGAAAAATAGAAATCTTAGCTACGTGAGGCAAATCGAGTGGGTGGGGATAGCGCCCATCTGGAAAACTAACAAAGCAAGACATGTCAGGTCATAACAACGCTTAAATGTGAAAGTAATAATGCTAACTCGCAACATCCTTACCAAAAATAACTTTGTTTCCATTACGTAATCTTAGAAAACTGCTTTCTGAGAAACCTTGCTGCTTCAACGCAATCGGCAATCCTCGGCTAACTCCGCTTCGCTCCATACAATCGAGTGTGAGAGACATCCGAGTAGTTCCGAGTGGCTTCAACGAACCTGAGAAACTTCTGACGAATAAAAGTGTCGTTGTCGGCATCAAAAAATTACGTAGCAGAATCGCGGTCTACAGCGGGTCCTTACTGGCTACCTGAGCAACTGGTAGGTTCTTTCTGGGAACCGCCGGTGTTAGTTGCACTTGCTGGTGCTGTAGGGAGGTATCCTTTGGAAGAAACCTTTTTAACATGTTTCTTTCCCTGTACTATTTCATATTCATTACCAGACTGAGATTCATACCTGAAATTTGGCCTTAAATGGTGAACATAGATATATAAAGTGTTGGTTCAGTGTTTGCTTCATGTCCCTATGTACTAAATAATATAAGCTTTACAGCATTTTGGATACACAAAAGAAACCGCAGTAACCATTATATTATTTAGTCGGGCAATAGCTATACATAGCTAATGTTTGTTGAGTTGTATATATACCGACTCTGGTCCTGAACGAAAATTTAGTCATTGTGAAATGACTTCACTCCACAAGAATTTGTGTTTGTTAATGCAAGCAAACAATAAAAGTGTCGATGTCTGTATAAATGTGAAAACAACATACAGCCAATAAATAAACCTCTGATACATATGTGGAAAATGACAAAATGTGTGTTAATGTGTGGCATTTTAACTTCATAGAAATAAACAGATTCAAATTGGATCATTACAAAATATAGCCAATATAAACTGAAACACAATTGCTTGACAAATTTGTCGCTTTGGCCAATTAGAAAACCTTATATTTCAATTTAAACTGATCAATTCTTTTAACAAGACTCATGATCACTATTAACATATTCATTCGTTCTCGCAAAATTACACTAGTCGTGAGGAATTCATCAACTTCTTACGAGAAGTGTCTGGTCTTGCTGTGTGTAGTTTAGGTCTTTGATTGCAAGAAACAAGCTAGGCTCCAAATGAAATTACTAGATAAGAGCTGATGCTGGCTCAAAAGTCACAAGTCCAACACCTATGCATAATTAGGCCAAAATTTGGACTGGTTTTATTTATTGAATTACAATTATGTAATTATGAAAGTAAACATGAATTACATATTATATGATATATCACACAGACTGGACTGTCCGATACGAACAGTATTCTATTCCATTGACGATACAGAAGTAACGAATTGTGTTTATTAAAAAATCTGTGCTTTTTGCTGGGATGGTGCATCCCAGAGTGATTCCTGGGATTGTAAGATGGAAGTACAAGAAAAGATATTGTTGATATTGTAGCAAATTCCAGACATGAGTTCGTAACACTGTCTTCACGGGAAATCGGTGTTGCTATGGGAAGTCGTTGACGGGTAACTCTTGTCGTTAATACATTATACACAAAACTGTTTTCATTTATCGTCTGCTCAGGACGACGATAAAAGTCAAAAGAAGATTTTTTTTCTATGATCGGAAGCAATTCAATGAAAAGATCATTTAAAAGCTTAAGACAATAATTTATTCATTGTTCATCTGTTATCTTACTTTGCTTCTGAATTTTCGTCAGATTTCATCGAAGATGGTCTATGAAAAAGGTTTATTTACACGAATTAACTAGTATAATTTTGATCAATTAACGAATCATCAGATATAATATATACTGTCGACTTGTAGAATCACAAGGAACAGCACGTAATTGTTCCTCGCATTTTCCCACAAAAATCGTAACAACTTAAAGACAAATCGTTAATTATACTGTCCACACATGTAATTAAACGAATCGAATAAACAGTCATATCAGACATTCAACTTGGCCAGCATTTTTAACAACACAGGAAGAAACTTTCATAGACGAAATGATAGCATTTTATATGTACTTAATAGAAACGTGAGCGCTAACCATGACCCAAATACATAGAACTACCCTTATTCTCCGGAATTAACGGGGTGAACGGAATTATCCGATGTTTTACGAATTCCCGTAATGATGCTCTTTGCGAGCGTGTTATCTTTAAAATTCACTCAACCTTAAAATTGGATATTTATAATAATCCGATGAATTTAGTTTACTAGAAAGTAGAGCATGTTTTATATTGTGTAATAATACAAGGATTAAGTTGTGTGTAGATGTATTAGATGTGTAGATGTGTTTAAGGATGTGTTTATCATAATGAAAACATTTTATTGAACTAAGAGACCCGTAGGGCGGGCATGCTTTTTGAATTTGAGTGAATTATGCAAAATCACGTGTATTTTTCTGGTGACTATTGTGTACATATACCTGTTATCAGATGATAGACACCACTTGAAAGATGAACATCATGTTTTTTGACGTGTTAAACATTTGTTTGAACTGCATCAACGTAAGTGATATCATTAATGTTCTATGTAACATAGATATAATAAGAAATTTGCAGTAGTGTGAATTTATTTTTTTTCTTCTGTTATCACAGTCGTGTATTTTACGGATAATGTGAAAAGTACTATTTTGAATACAGTCTCTTTTTTAACTTATTTGGAGATTGTGCATGGACTTATTTATTTATTTAATGGTAAAAAAGTGTATTATTAAAATAATGGCTGCGCATTTCGTGAATTAAGATTATATAAATGAATATTGTTTATAGTGGTGTCATTGATATTTGAACTAAATCCAATAAGATAGTTCTAATAACGTGTGTTTTGTTTCTAGGATGGTAGTGTGTGGACCTTCACGTGTCACGTGGTCACTCAGAAGACTGACCAAAAGTGTGGATGATATATAAGGTATGAATTACCGTCGACTCTTCTATTATGATTCTGTTTAAGTCGCTTAATTAATTTTGATTGTTATACTGAATAAGTCAGTTAATTTTATTTGATTCATTTAACTTTGAGAAAATTGCTGTCGATAATTTCATTGTATTGTGGTCAAATTGACTGTTTTACAGATATGTTTTCTGCAATATTGTAGAATAATATGTGGGACCAATATATGTCCTAGATAATAGGAAGCATTGAAGTACACACAAACAGCTCAGACATAGATGAGAATGCAGATTTTATCATGCAATGTTGACTTTATTATCCAATATTTAAACAATAACCATATGTATATTATTCCAACAGATGGTGGGAGGACTGTCCTTGTGTCAATGACTAACAGTGTCAAGACAAGATGACCAAAATGACAAGCATCAACTAGGCCAAACCAAATAGCCAATGCTGAGACAACAAAGAGAGAGAATTCCATCAGTGAACTCTGCTTAGTATTTCTTGGTATATAGGATATATATATATATCCTTCTATCATTTTATTCTTGTATAATTTTACCTTTTATTCTTTTACATTGTATATAGCAATAGTCTCTTATGATTTTATCAATTTAATCCTTTATGATTTTACCTTTTTTACTTATATTCTTTTATGATTTTATTCTTTTACAGTTTTAACCATTTTATCCTTTTAAATTTCAAATCTTTTACATTTTTACCCTTTTACTATTTTATGATTTTATTCTTGTACATTTTTAATCATTTTATGATTTTATCCTTTTAGACAGTTATGATTTTATCATTTTAATTTTTTTATGATTTTACCTTTTATACTTTTACTATTTTATGATTTTATTCTTGTACAGTTTTAACCATTTTATGATTTTATCATTTTAGACAGTTATGATTTTATCATTTTAATTTTTTATGATTTTACCTTTTATACTTTTACTATTTTATGATTTTATTCTTTTACAGTTTTAACCATTTTATCCTTTTAAACTTTGAATCTTTTACATTTTTACCCCTTTACTATTTTATTCTTTTACAGTTTTAACCATTTTATCGTTTTAAATTTTAATTCTTTTACAATTTTACTATTTTATGATTTTATTCTTGTACAGTTATAACCATTTTATTGTTTTGTATTTAAGAGTCCACTTCAGGTTTGAAAATCAGTCAATGATCTCACTGGTAAATTTGGAGTTTATATCTGCAGCCCACGTTCTTGCTGACGAATCTTGGGTACATAACCGCAGTCCACAAACTGACTGATGATTCAGGAGTTCATATCTGCTGGTCATGTCTCACTGATATATCTAGATAACATCTGTACAGTCCAATGTTCTCACTTTATAAGGAGGAGATTCCTGTAACACATGATTGTCACGGGTATGTCTTTGTGATGTGTCTTGTAGTGTTGTTCTTTTTGATGAATCTAGAGTTTGTCCTGTAAAATCTTGCTACTCATTGAGGAGTCTCTGGATCAGTACTGCATATTATGGGCTTTCAGGTTTATCAAGGATTGTGTCTGGTTGTCTGTCTGCATCCCACTCTGATGATTCAATCATTTCAATCTTTTATGATTTTACCCTTTATAGTTTTACTATTTTATGATTTTATTCTTGTACAGTTTTAATCATTTTAAGATTTTATCGTTTTAGACAGTTATGATTTTATCATTTTAATCTTTTATGATTTTACCTTTTATATTTTTACTATTTTATGATTTTATTCTTGTACAGTTTTAATCATTTTAAGATTTTATCATTTTAATCTTTTATGATTTTACCTTATATGCTTTTACTATTTTATGATTTTTTGATTTTATTCTTGTACAGTTTTAACCATTTTATGATTTTATCATTTTAGACAGTTATGATTTTATCATTTTAATTTTTTATGATTTTACCTTTTATACTTTTACTATTTTATGATTTTATTCTTTTACAGTTTTAACCATTTTATCCTTTTAAACTTTGAATCTTTTACATTTTTACCCCTTTACTATTTTATTCTTTTACAGTTTTAACCATTTTATCGTTTTAAATTTTAATTCTTTTACAATTTTACTATTTTATGATTTTATTCTTGTACAGTTATAACCATTTTATTGTTTTGAATTTAAGAGTCCACTTCAGGTTTGAAAATCAGTCAATGATCTCACTGGTAAATTTGGAGTTTATATCTGCAGCCCACGTTCTTGCTGACGAATCTTGAGTACATAACCACAGTCCACAAACTGACTGATGATTCAGGAGTTCATATCTGCTGGTCATGTCTCACTGATATATCTAGATAACGTCTGTACAGTCCAATGTTCTCACTTTATAAGGAGGAGATTCCTGTAACACATGATTATCACGGGTATGTTTTTGTGATGTGTCTTGTAGTGTTGTTCTTTTTGATGAATCTAGAGTTTGTCCTGTAAAATCTTGCTACTCATTGAGGAGTCTCTGGATCAGTACTGCATATTATGGGCTTTCAGGTTTATCAAGGATTGTGTCTGGTTGTCTGTCTGCATTCCACTCTGATGATTCAATCATTTCAATCTTTTATGATTTTACCCTTTATAGTTTTACTATTTTATGATTTTATTCTTGTACAGTTTTAATCATTTTAAGATTTTATCCTTTTAGACAGTTATGATTTTATCATTTTAATCTTTTATGATTTTACCTTTTATATTTTTACTATTTTATGATTTTATTCTTGTACAGTTTTAATCATTTTAAGATTTTATCATTTTAATCTTTTATGATTTTACCTTTTATGCTTTTACTATTTCATGATTTTATGATTTTATTCTTGTACAGTTTTAACCATTTTATGATTTTATCATTTTAGACAGTTATGATTTTATCATTTTAATTTTTTATGATTTTACCTTTTATACTTTTACTATTTTATGATTTTATTCTTTTACAGTTTTAACCATTTTATCCTTTTAAACTTTGAATCTTTTACATTTTTGCCCCATTACTATTTTATTCTTTTACAGTTTTAACCATTTTATCGTTTTAAATTTTAATTCTTTTACAATTTTACTATTTTATGATTTTATTCTTGTACAGTTATAACCATTTTATTGTTTTGAATTTAAGAGTCCACTTCAGGTTTGAAAATCAGACAATGATCTCACTGGTAAATTTGGAGTTTATATCTGCAGCCCACGTTCTTGCTGACGAATCTTGGGTACATAACCGCAGTCCACAAACTGACTGATGATTCAGGAGTTCATATCTGCTGGTCATGTCTCACTGATATATCTAGATAACGTCTGTACAGTCCAATGTTCTCACTTTATAAGGAGGAGATTCCTGTAACACATGATTATCACGGGTATGTCTTTGTGATGTGTCTTGTAGTGTTGTTCTTTTTGATGAATCTAGAGTTTGTCCTGTAAAATCTTGCTACTCATTGAGGAGTCTCTGGATCAGTACTGTATATTATAGGCTTTCAGGTTTATCAAGGATTGTGTCTGGTTGTCTGTCTGCAGCCCACTCTGATGATTCAATCATTTTAATCTTTTATGATTTTACCCTTTATAGTTTTACTATTTTATGATTTTATTCTTGTACAGTTTTAATCATTTTAAGATTTTATCCTTTTAGACAGTTATGATTTTATCATTTTAATCTTTTATGATTTTACCTTTTATATTTTTACTATTTTATGATTTTATTCATGTACAGTTTTAATCATTTTAAGATTTTATCATTTTAATCTTTTATGATTTTACCTTTTATGCTTTTACTATTTTATGATTTTATGATTTTATTCTTGTACATTTTTAATCATTTTATGATTTTATCCTTTTAGACAGTTATGATTTTATCATTTTAATTTTTTTATGATTTTACCTTTTATACTTTTACTATTTTATGATTTTATTCTTGTACAGTTTTAACCATTTTATGATTTTATCATTTTAGACAGTTATGATTTTATCATTTTAATTTTTTATGATTTTACCTTTTATACTTTTACTATTTTATGATTTTATTCTTTTACAGTTTTAACCATTTTATCCTTTTAAACTTTGAATCTTTTACATTTTTACCCCTTTACTATTTTATTCTTTTACAGTTTTAACCATTTTATCGTTTTAAATTTTAATTCTTTTACAATTTTACTATTTTATGATTTTATTCTTGTACAGTTATAACCATTTTATTGTTTTGTATTTAAGAGTCCACTTCAGGTTTGAAAATCAGTCAATGATCTCACTGGTAAATTTGGAGTTTATATCTGCAGCCCACGTTCTTGCTGACGAATCTTGGGTACATAACCGCAGTCCACAAACTGACTGATGATTCAGGAGTTCATATCTGCTGGTCATGTCTCACTGATATATCTAGATAACGTCTGTACAGTCCAATGTTCTCACTTTATAAGGAGGAGATTCCTGTAACACATGATTATCACGGGTATGTTTTTGTGATGTGTCTTGTAGTGTTGTTCTTTTTGATGAATCTAGAGTTTGTCCTGTAAAATCTTGCTACTCATTGAGGAGTCTCTGGATCAGTACTGCATATTATGGGCTTTCAGGTTTATCAAGGATTGTGTCTGGTTGTCTGTCTGCATCCCACTCTGATGATTCAATCATTTTAATCTTTTATGATTTTTACCTTTTATATTTTTACTATTTTATGATTTTATTCTTGTACAGTTTTAATCATTTTAAGATTTTATCATTTTAATCTTTTATGATTTTACCTTTTATGCTTTTACTATTTTATGATTTTATGATTTTATTCTTGTACAGTTTTAACCATTTTATGATTTTATCATTTTAGACAGTTATGATTTTATCATTTTAATTTTTTTATGATTTTACCTTTTATACTTTTACTATTTTATGATTTTATTCTTGTACAGTTTTAATCATTTTAAGATTTTATCATTTTATGATTTTATTCCTTTACACTTTTAACCATTTTATCCTTTTAATTTTTAAATCTTTTACAATTTTACTGTTTTACACTTTTATTGTTTTATGATTTCATCTTTTTAGACTGTTGTGATTTTATCATTTTAATCTTTAATGGTTTTACCTTTTATACTTTTACTATTTTATGATTTTATTCTTGTACAGTTGCCCTTATTTTATCCTTTTAAATTTTAAATCTTTTACAATTTTACTCTTTTATACTTTTATGATTTTATTGTTTTAACATTCAAATATTTCATTGTTTTACAGCACTTTAGAACTGCACTGTTTTACAACACATTTTATCCTTTTGTAGTATAGTAGTCCAATTTAGGTTTGAAAATCCGTCATGGTCTCACTGGTAAATTTCGAGTTCATATCTGCAGCCCACGTTCTTGTTGACGAATCTAGGGTACATAACAGCAGTCCACAAACTGACTGATGATTCAAGAGTTCACATCTGCTGGTCATGTCTCACTGGTATGTCTGGATATCATCTCTACAGTCCAATGTTTTCACTTTATAAGGAGGACATTCCTGTAACACGTGATAATCACAGGTATGTTTTTGTGATGTGTCTTGTAGTGTTGTTCTTTTTGATGAATCTAGAGTTTGTCCTGTAAAATCTTGCTACTCATTGAGGAGTCTCTGGATCAGTACTGCATATTATGGGCTTTCAGGTTTATCAAGGATTCTGTCTGATTGTCTGTCTGCAGCCCACTCTGATGATTCAATCATTTTAATCTTTTATGATTTTACCCTTTATACTTTTACTATTTTATGATTTTATCCTTGTACAGTTTTAATCATTTTAAGATTTTATCCTTTTAGACAGTTATGATTTTATCATTTTAATCTTTTATGATTTTATCTTTTTATACTTTTACTATTTTATGATTTTATTCTTGTACAGTTTTAATCATTTTATGATTTTATCCTTTTAGACAGTTATAATTATATCATTTTAATCTTTTATGATTTTACCTTTTATACTTTAAATATTTTATTATTTTATGATTTTATTCTTTTACAGTTTAAACCATTTTATCCTTTTAATTTTTAAATCTTTTACAATTTCACTGTTTTACACTTTTATTATTTTATGATTTTATCTTTTTAGACTGTTATGATTTTATCATTTTAATCTTTAATGGTTTTACCTTTTATACTTTTACTATTTTATGATTTTATTCTTGTACAGTTGCTCTTATTTTATCCTTTTAAATTTTAAATCTTTTACAATTTTACTCTTTTATACTTTTATGATTTTATCCTTTTATGATTTTATTGTTTTAACATTCAAATATTTCATTGTTTTACAGCACTTTAGAACTGCACTGTTTTACAACACATTTTATCCTTTTGTAGTATAGTAGTCCAATTTAGGTTTGAAAATCCGTCATGGTCTCACTGGTAAATTTGGAGTTCATATCTGCAGCCCACGTTCTTGTTGACGAATCTAGGGTACATAACAGCAGTCCACAAACTGACTTATGATTCAAGAGTTCACATCTGCTGGTCATGTCTCACTGGTATGTCTGGATATCATCTCTACAGTCCAATGTTTTCACTTTATAAGGAGGACATTCCTGTAACACGTGATAATCACAGGTATGTTTTTGTGATGTGTCTTGTAGTGTTGTTCTTTTTGATGAATCTAGAGTTTGTCCTGTAAAATCTTGCTACTCATTGATGAGTCTCTGGATCAATACTGCATATTATGGGCTTTCTGGTTTATCAAGGATTCTGTCTGATTGTCTGTCTGCAGCCCACTCTTATGATTCAATCATTTTAATCTTTTATGATTTTAACCTTTATACTTTTACTATTTTATGTTTTTATCCTTGTACAGTTTTAATCATTTTAAGATTTTATCCTATAAGACAGTTATGATTTTATCATTTTAATCTTTTATAATTTTATCCTTTTATACTTTTACTATTTTATGATTTTATTCTTGTACAGTTTTAATCATTTCATGATTTTATCCTTTTAGACAGTTATAATTTTATCATTTTAATCTTTTATGATTTTAACCTTTTATACTTTTACTATTTTATGATTTTATTCTTGTACAGTTTTAATCATGTTATGATTTTATCCTTTTAGACAGTTATAATTTTATCATTTTAATCTTTTATGATTTTACCTTTTATACTTTAAATATTTTATGATTTTATTATTTTATGATTTTATTCTTTTACAGTTTTAACCATTTTATCCTTTTAATTTTTAAATCTTTTACAATTTTACTCTTTTATACTTTTATGATTTTATCCTTTTCTGATTTTATTCTTTTACAGTTTTAACCATTTTATCCTTTTAATTTTAAATCTTTTACAATTTTACTGTTTTACACTTTTATTATTTTATGATTTTATCTTTTTAAACTGTTATGATTTTATCATTTTAATCTTTAATGGTTTTACCTTTTATACTTTTACTATTTTATGATTTTATTCTTGTACAGTTGCTCTTATTTTATCCTTTTAAATTTTAAATCTTTTACAATTTTACTCTTTTATACTTTTATGATTTTATCCTTTTATGATTTTATTGTTTTAACATTCAAATATTTCATTGTTTTACAGCACTTTAGAACTGCACTGTTTTACAACACATTTTATCCTTTTGTAGTATAGTAGTCCAATTTAGGTTTGAAAATCCGTCATGGTCTCACTGGTAAATTTGGAGTTCATATCTGCAGCCCACGTTCTTGTTGACGAATCTAGGGTACATAACAGCAGTCTGCAAACTGACTGATGATTCAACAGTTTACATCTGCTGGTCATGTCTCACTGGTATGTATGTCTGGATATCATCTCTACAGTCCAATGTTTTCACTATATAAGGAGGACATTCCTGTAACACATGATAATCACAGGTATGTTTTTGTGATGTGTCTTGTAGTGTTGTTCTTTTTGATGAATCTAGAGTTTGTCCTGTAAAATCTTGCTACTCATTGATGAGTCTCTGGATCAGTACTGCATATTATGGGCTTTCTGGTTTATCAAGGATTCTGTCTGATTGTCTGCAGCCCTTTCTTATGATTCAATCATTTTAATCTTTTATGATTTTACCTTTTATACTTTAAATATTTTATGATTTTATTCTTTTATGATTTTATTCTTGTACAGTTTTAACCATTTTATCCTTTTAAATTTTAAATCTTTTGCAATTTAACTCTTTTACACTTTTATTGTTTTATGATTTTATCTTTTTAGACTGTTATGATTTTATCATTTTAATCTTTTATGGTTTAACCATTTATACTTTTACTATTTTATTATTTTACAGTTTTAATCATTTTATCCTTTTGAACTTTTTGAACCTCTACAATTTTATTCTTTTTGAAATCTTTGATTATTTTATAATTTTATCCTTTTAGATTATTATGATTTTATCATTTTAATCTTTTACAATTTCACCTATTGTGTTATGAAGAAAATAGTAATCATTTTAAATATCAGCATAAATGACATTTTTATTAAATTTCAGGAAGTACCTTTCGCGATTCAAACATCCACAATGATGAGGACAGCAAAGATGATGGAATAAACATATACCATGTGATCCTGGACCACTTTATACAGAATAAACATATGCCATGTGATGCTGGATCACTGGATACAGACTACATGAAACTGAGAAACACTTTTACTTTGACCTTGTTCTGTGGTGATGCAGAATTCTGCATGCTTGAAAGTTTGGTTAGAGAATGGAGTACTTTATAAAATTTGATAAATTGAGGAGTGCGACATGGAAAAGTGACATTTACTAGTAATGAGTTTACTTATAGAGATATAATACAAATTTATGTAATATGTCCAGTATGGTGTTTCAGGACTGAACCAGTGTGTTTAATCATGATTAGTGTTTGTGTTTGGGCAAGAAAATCCAGTACAGTATTGTGTGTTGCTGAATATTGTGAAACAACAAACATATTTTCATGTATTTATGCTCTAATTGTATCAGTTAAAATTCTTGTTGACGTTCTGATGTGAAATTTCATGTACTGAAAAAAAAAAGTTTTGTTCAAGATAATCTGTTTAACAAGGATAAATAGTTTCTTCTGTCATTGCCCATAGAGTATATAGTTATTTCTATTTTGTAATGATACATTCAATGCATTGACATCATATAATTCCATCAACTGTGGAACTCTCGGTTTGTGTTCATTTTTCATATTTTACATAATTATATCTGTACAGTGATTTGTGTAGCATGTTCACATTAAAAACACGTAGATTCAGATTGTTTTATAAAAATCTTGAACATACATTTATAAATATAGCAATGTCTGTTTTTAGGCATTCCTTTGTTATTTACACTTATATTGTTAGTTGTTATACCAGAATAAAATCATCTTTAACAGGAATAATTTTCGTTATGATTAATATTTAAACTTTACAACCTGTTTTCAACATAAGTCTTTTGCTTACAAGGATCATAATTACCAACAGTTTGATCTGTGGAACCTTTACTTGTAGAATCAAATGCTAGTCATTAAAATTGCACTATCAAGAACTTATAAGAACAATGTCTGTATTGTACAAATTCATGCAAAACTTTTACAGATGAACAGCGAATACAGATTTTAATGTTGACATTCCTCAAAAATCAATGTAAATCAAAATATAAACCAGCATCCTCTGATACAGTTTGCACTATCCCAACCCTGCCAATACATGTAGGGACAATTTACAGCAATAAAATTAACAATTCAATGAAAAGCTTTTATGCCCATGCATAAATTTGATATTAGATACAGCTGCAAACAACTTGGTATACATCAGAAACGCCGCGTAAAAGTCACCAAATTTGTGAATGAATGTTGTTCCAATGAAATGTTCATAGTTTCAGCTAATTAATAGATTTTAACCAGTGTAATGGACAGTTTTATTTTGATGACTTTTCCTGCTTGTACTTTTATAATTAATTGATCCAATGTAAGACAGACAGCTTTTAAAGCTTCAGAAATTACAGTCAAACCTGTGTTTGCTGTCACCTCTGAATTAAGACCACCCTGTGAATAAAAGCCATTTTTTGAAAAACCATCACTGATTATTTAGAACAAACTGGCCTCAGAATAAAGGCCATCTTCTAATAAAGGGCCACATTTTGTCCTTCCCAAGGGTGACCTTTGTTCACAGGTTTGACTGTATTTCAAACTGAAAAATCACAGAAGTCTCAATGCTACATAACTCTCACTTATTGTTGCCATTAATCCTTAATAAATTATTCAAATAAAGGCTCCAACATCAATGAAATTAGGCTGGGACCGTGGTCCAGTGGTTAGTGCACTGGACGTGTAACCCGGAGATCTGGGTTCGAAACCCGGTCACGGCCGGTTATACCCTCCCATGATAATTTGGCAAAATTGTCAATTTTCCTCCATATGTGAAGTTGCCGGTTCCTTGTGGAAGGGTAAGTTATTACTGGTTAGAATACAGTCCAAGAAAATTGGTATATAACTGAAAAATGGCATTAAACCCCAGTGACAATAAGTCACATAAAAACAAAACAATTAATGAAATTAGCCTTTTCTCCAGTTAACGTGAGGCTTATTATATGTAGTTGGTTTATCACATTTTTCAGTGGTAAAGAAACAATTAATTAAGAAGTAATGTTGGAGAATGGACATTTATTAATTCAATTTATTAATTGTTATTGAATGTGATCTATTAATGACGTAAGGAAAATATACATCGATTAATAATACTGGCAAAGACCAAGTATGGAAAAATTCAGAGAACTTTTAACCAATGAAAATGAAATGGCATTGAGAAAATTAGCATGCTACACCTTCAGATGTATTAAGATGAAAGCATAATAAAATAAGACTGTTCCTTTTAGCTAACTATGTCACCATCTTACAGATAGACCTGTCAATTGTTTAAAAATGTTTTTTCATGTTATTAATATATCGATTGCCTCATATATTTTGATCTTATGTTATGATTACTGCATATGTATAAATTGTCTTGTACGTATAACATTACATACCAATGATTTGAATCTATTTATTGAATTATTTACTAATTGCAAAAAGCTCATATAATTTAAATATTCAATTGATATAACTTAAATATATACTTGATATATGAATAACCAGATTATTGTAATGCAATGTTTTTCAATATCACTTTTCTATACATTGTTAGCATGTAAGTAAACAAATGTTTTATCTAACTGCCTTTTCCACAAAGATGTAATTACAATTCTCATGTATATATGTATGTATAACAGTATATATATTGTTCTTTGCTTGTATGCTTGATGTCCTCATGGATTAAAATAAAATTAATCTCTCTCATCATTAATCAAACACATCATTAATGTCCGAATGGAAACACAAATCAGGATAGAAAATTGTCAATTTTATTTTTCAAAACATTTATGACTGGAAAATTTACTATTTAATCAATCAATTCATGGAAATAAGCATTTTTCCATTTTGAAGCAAAAATTGTTTTTATTACTAAACAGTTTTGATAACAATGTTTTCAGGATTATGTAATCTTCAAATATGGCGAACAGCACACATAAAGTTTTTGAAGAACTTCATACAGGACTATTCTGGAGCTAAATGAACCTTCCCCTTTCAACTAAAATCATTGAATACATAAGTACGAAATATCATGAATAACCCAGAAAATCTCTTGTTACAAACCTGTAAAACTTGAACTTGCAATGTTGTTTCAAATTCTTTCAGATGTGACATAAAATGTCTAAGACATGTTTTCTTATTATCATGACAAAATGTACACATACAACAATGCCAATGACCATTATTAAAGTGTTTTACACCCTGACTAATGCCACAGCCATCCAGAAATCGTAGAATTTTAAGACCTGGAAATATATAATGAGATCATTTGTAATTATTAATTGTATATTTTTTGGTGACATAACTCACTTTGTACAATTCAAATGTTTTAAATAAATTTCACTATTCTGATACATGTAACTGCTAGATGCAAGAAAAAAATGTAAGTAAAACATGATCATTGCTGTCAAAATAGATCAAACTATTCACCAGTTATAATTTAAACAAAAAATACTAATTGCTATAAATCAACATACTTAGAAAGCACCAAAAGATTCTCTATTGACTACAGACAAACATCGTTTGCAAACTATATAATTATTCAAGGTAGTCAAATGGTTCAGAGTATAATGTCATCCTATGCAGTCAACTTACCTGCGAATTCAATTGAATGTTGTACATGCTTTCCAGTAAAATGTTTTTTTTTCATAATAAATGAATTTGAATAAGCCTAACAAGTTGAGCACAATAGACAATGCATATGTTCACCAGCATTGACACAGGCACAGAATATATCCTCACATACTGCTAGAGTGTATATTTGTTCTGTACCTTTAAGTCTCACACTGTGATGTACCTGAAGTGTATTTTCAAAGTATTATGTTAGTACAAGAAGTATATAAGTTCAGATTATAAGCTAACTCTTATGTTTAATTTTAGCGAAATCAATACAAAATCTTTGAGGTCTAATATATTAATGTACTTACATAATGTGAATTAACTATACCTGCTTTATACTGAACAGTTGAAACTGAACATATTTAAGACACTAAATTATCTGATCAATCAATTAATTGTGATACATCATCATCATACTTAAGACAAAGTGTACAAACTAATTTATGATATGTATGTAGTTTTCATCCAGCCAAACATCATGCTTATTTAGTCAGAAGAATGGACAAATTATATAACACATTTGTATTACATTAAAATCCAAGTTACCCCACAGTAATTCACACCAATTTGATTTCTACAGCTATAGTTTACACATCAGAAATATCACAAATTACAATTACACAGAATATATTAAAAAGGACACATGCATGATTTTCTCTTATCTTAGTATAAAATACTAGTTTCACATCCAAACAAGATCTTACAAACAATAGATCTGTATGAACAGAATCATAAATAAATTACAATCAACCATATACAAAACTATACACAATCTTTATATCCTGATAGAAGCCATGAAATACTGCAGAGATTTCTTACCTCACATAGTTGGCATATAAAAATGTAGTGTTATTTTTTCCCCTAATATAAGAAAGGCCCCTTCCGCTACCCCTAAAAAATGCCCTGAACTGGTGAAGTGCCAAATGAAATGTTTCTCAAATAAGGAGTTCAATCTATCAAACATATGTATGTTACCTCACCTAGGTATTATTGCACAAGGGGAAGAAAAAACTTGATGCAAACTAGGTTTTAGGGGAAATCTGCATGAATTTAAGGATTTTCCCAGAGGGGAAGATGCCTATAAACGGCTCTTACAAAAGAAGAAAAAAAAGCCCCACAGTTATATCATGATAGAGTGATACTAGTTCACTACGTGCTCAGATGAGCTAAAAATCCAGCAAACAAGAAATTTGACAAGAAAATATTTCAATAATCACAACTAAAATTTATGAATCAATCTTATGCCAACATTTTAGAGATAGCTTAAAATGACAGCTTAATTTCTTTTAAGACTGTTATGTTTTGTATTTTTACAGGTAATAATTGTGCAGTAACACAGAAGTGTAATCAATCACATGTAACAAATCTGTCACATATATGAATAACTAGAAGTCGCAAAATGGCAACATGTCGAGTCTGCTAAGACAGTACTTGTTATCGTCCTGAAACATTTGCCCAATGCATGAATAGCAACCAGCAGTATTGAATCAAGCTTTCAAATAATAATTAATATGCATATTAATTCTTTTTTGGGTGTTGATGTCACATTACTTCATACCTGTACAGCTTCCACTTTTCTTTATGCACCTATTGACTGTTAGTCACCCACTGTAGCATAGCTTCATGGTGAGTGGGTTTATTATAGTTATGTATGTTATTGTATGAATGCAGGAAAATGAAGATAAATGCCTTTCTTGATGAAAATCATCAACATCTGATTTTACTGCATGCTAACTGTAGCTACATCTAGGGCCGAAAAAAAATACCCTTGTTTCTGGTCACGGTCATCAAAATAAACTGGGTCAGTGGGTAGGAATTTTTTTTTACGCCCTTCATCTGTAATAACTGCTAATGTATGCAAAGCCACTGGTTTGATAAATTTTGATGAGCTTCATGCTTATTCAAACAAACTGGACACGCAATAAAATACAAAAATGGACGCATTTATCTACTTTTACAGCGAGCAAACATCGTAGTTGTGCAGCCATCTTAAAATTCCATTTCCAATGGTATACGGAACTGAAATTCCGGAATATTTCTCAGTAAAAAAATGCGGTCGGGGTTAAAAATTAACCCTCGGTCGGGGGACCAGAAACGAGAATTTTTTTTTTAGCCTAATGGTTAGGAAATTACATATAGTGTTATAACCATTCCAGTCATTGACAAGGCTCCGCAAGCACTATCCAACCTTGGCGTTCAGACAAGATGAAAGAATGGATTAAAATAGTGTAAAATGTTTTCTAATGGGTATGAGTCATACACAAAACGTACCATTTATGATTCTTTTAATCATTCAAATTAATTGTACCAAGATGGTGTTACCATCCACATACCACATAACATCAGTCAGCTTTATTACCATTTTTTTCACATCACTTTTTTCCATACTATTTGGAAATTAATATTCGTTAGCATTGAGATGCTGGCAAATTAAATTGTACAATCTGTCTTTTGCTGTAAGTATTGCTACATCATGCTCATCAATTGTTAAAGCCTTCTGTTTAATAGATGATTGTTGTTCAAGTACAACATTGAAAGTTTTCACCACTTTTTTTCAGTGTTGTTACTAAGATCAGTTTCGATCAGAAGTGAGAAAATGATTAACTGTATGGCATTTCTAAATCAAAGAGCAGTTGAAAACTCTTCATTAGAGCTATTAGTGGAGGGATTGCTATTTTCCCTTTCAAACAGTAAACATGGAATGCTCCAGTGAATAATCACTTCTTTTGACAAATTATCCCCTTACCTCATATAGACACGAAGTGCTACCAGACCCTTTAGTAGGCTTTACCTCATATTTATATATAGACGCGAAGTGCGTCCTTGAAATTAAGCCGTCGATAAATCGTATTTTTCGCCGAAATCGTGTTTTTTTTATTCGTGCATATGATGCATCTAACATTTAACGTAAAAAATATGTAAAATAAACATTGTTCCTATCTGGGACCAATATTGGTCCCAGTTCCTATTTAAAGTTTTCTCGCAAATACCGATCATACTTACCTATGTCGTGTCCAGTTTTATATACACATCAAGAACTATTTATAATTTAAGACTGCAAACCGCTGATAAATCGTGATTTTCGTGGAAATCGTGTTTAATTAATCTTATTTTTGATGAATCTAACACTTTACGCACAATATATGTAAAACAAATGTTGTTCCTATTTAGTTTTTTCGCAAAACATACATCGTGTTTTTTCCTTTACCACCTGATTTTAAGTGTTAATTATGTGTAAACTTTCAGACGTGTGAGTTGCGTTATAAAGTCATGCCACCAATTAACCTTAAATTGACATTAAATTACCCGTCGAGTGCCTCAAAATTGACACATTCCAATGCGACGTGACGTAATTTGTCGCGTGCCTCTGAAACTGAGAGTATCAACAGGTGCAAATAACGGTCTATTCAAGCATATGTAACATATTTGGGACTGAATTTCAACACATTTTGTTAAATAACAATGAATGCATTGTTTTAATCGTGCGTCATGAAAATCACGAAAACTGAAGGAATTAAATAAATCGAAGTAGCTGTCGCACAGCATCACGTCTGTAAATACGATAATTCCGTGTTTTAAACGTACGTACTCTTATTGTTCTGTTTACATATGTTCATTAATGTCGCTGGATTTACAGATATCAGTATGATTAACTTGTAGCTAAATATATTGGCGTAAATATTTCGTAATAATGCGAGATTTCGCTGTTTTTGTGTTTATTTTTATTTTACACTATGATTTTTTTCACGTTAGCAGCGTTACAATCCATATAAAAAAAACAACAAATTTCCACTCTACCGCAAAACAGTCGGGAACGTCTTTGATGTTCATATAGTCCATTCTACGATAGAAATTATGGCAAAAAATACAGTTGTCACATAGGATGTATCAGATCTTTAACTATCTTTCTACTTGTCTTAAACTGTTGATGTAAGCCTTTTTATGATTCAGACAGTTCATTTTTGAAGTGTTCCACTTGTTTTATGTTAGAGAAACAGTGGGAAAATATTCACTGTCGTTGTGTGAAGGCAAAATGTAGAAATTGAATGACGAACACAATTAGTAACAGCAGCAGTAAGAATTTTTGTTGCTTTTTGCAATTTCTTGATTTTGTCAGTGAACTGTTATTATTTTACTTCATATCATCAATGTAATGTTTTATGGAGAACACAAATTGTCATTTAGTCAATTACTTTATATACATCTGACCTGTCAAATGACCTATATAAATACTCATTATTGATTAGGGCACAATTTTCAGCTAGTGTTCTTACAAAATGTCAGTGAATTTTAATGAATTTAATCTACACAACATTTTTTCTTGCATTTATTATATCTCACATGCGCCAATTTGACATACAATGTTTTTTAAAGATCAAATGAATGACTGAGTTATAAAAAGTCCTGCAAATTCTTATATATATTTATAAGAATTGGATTTATACCAGTTAAAAAGATATTACACAGCTGATAATTCTGTCAGTTGTTCAGTGTTAAAAAGCCCATTATTTACTCTTTCTTGACATGTCCATTTTTGAAATAACTCCCTTGAACCTCAATAGAGAAACATTCACATTGCATTATGAATGAATCCTATTTACAAAACTAAAGTCAACTGAAAAATTTCTGTTAATAAAGTGTTGATGCTGAAAGTGTGTAATAAACATATTTAACATTATAATTATGGTATGGCAGCATACTGAAACTAACTCTAAGATTTGTATGAAGTCACTAGCGTTAATATTGCTTTGTATAAGTTGTAATAATTATATGATACAATGTTATTTTTACAGAATGGAAAGAAAATACTATATTAGTAAGCATGAGTCAGGTACAGCCTGACAAGTTCACATCAGTTATTATAGATGGGATGGATCAATGTAAGTTTGAATTTATACTTTAAATTTTATTATCAACATGTGAATATGATTTGAATAAAAATTGTGTAGATTATCTTGTTACTTATAGAATTAAGTTAATTAGGGTTTTGTAATTTCAAAGCATTTGCTGATGTTTTTCTGGACCAAATGTGTCAAATGTCTTTTGTACCTTAAAAATAACAAACTTATGAGGAATCAATCACTACAAACAAATCAAGTCAACATTGTAACGTCTACTAACGAACAATTATTTTATATCGAAATGTTTTGATTTCAGTTGGAAATTGCTTGTTTTGTCAACAATTTGATTTGCTGTTATTTATATTTCAGCCAAAACAAATCTTCCTCACTTTGCTGGAAGGAGGTCAAAGGTAACATTATATACATGAATGTGACTTTATAATGCTTCAAAATAATTTCACAACTAATTCATTAATTAGTCTGTGATATGCTTGTCTGGACTTTTTATAGGCGCAAAATTTTATGACTATTATTTGAACAATAAAAATTCTATAGAAGTGAACTCTCATCAAATTTTCTGCCTGTATTGTTCATTTATATCACACACTTGTTTTTAGTTTTGTTTAAATCTGTGGTGAATCAGAGCATTCAATGTATGGTTTTAATGAATTTAACTGGTGAATGTTTTGTCATTGTTTTGTAAACAAGAGCCTTTATATTGAATTTTCCAAGTTTACTAATTATGTTGTATTTATAAACATATTTTTCAGAACATAATCAAGTGAATTTGATGAAGGCATATATTACTGGTGTGATTAATCATGGACATGGTGTTTTTTACATGAATAGATTTTAATCAATGCCCACATGATCCTAACCTTGTCATCAACAATTTGCTGTTGACCATTATAAAATTGAAGTTGAAATAGTAAGTACTTTCAAATAATTAATTTTCTGGTTAGTTTTAAGATCACTTTTTTGACATCAATATTCTTTATGGATGTTTTACCCACATTCTGTTTAGATACATAATGCTTCATTGTGAAAAGAATCTGCTTGTTTAATTTAGTTGTACCTGAATAAATTACAGTTATATATATAGACATGTGAACTTTTATATAGCAATTTTGTAATTATGTTTATGTACAAGTAATGTTTTTTTTTCACTAACAAGTAAAATTGTTGATTTGAACTATTTATTTTAAACATTAATTGTACATTTAAAGCTAATCAAAGATTTAGTTACTATGTTGAATAAAAATACATCACAATATAAAAAAATAAAACCTCACTTAGCAACCAGCACATTATAATCATTATTTCGTGTTGATTGTCCTTTTTCTTATATTTCAACTTGATAATGAGACCACCTGAATACTAAGACTAATCACAAAGGTGGTTGTAATATCATGTTCTTACTGTATACTTCTATTATTAGCAAATATTTGTGTTGTAGATTGTTGATGAGACAGTGAAGACCTTTGCAGAGAAAATGTTTGCTCAAGTTTGTGATGTGAGTAACAACTTCATAATCTTGTTTATTTGTTTATCTGTCCAGTTTGTATGACTGCTGATTTAGAGGTTTGTGTTTTAATATAAAGGCACACCATATACTTTTCAACAGTTATGTTTATTTGTTATCCTGTCCAGTTTGTAAGTAGAGCTAATGACTGCTGATTTAGGGACTTTTGGTTAGAGACTAGAATGAGCTACAAACTTGAAATATAGCCTGGAGGTTATTTTTTTATGTCCTCAGCATCATACATGTGGAGAAGTTGACAGGTTTTTTATTAGCTGCTTACTTGAGACTCGCTGTTAATATCAACTGAGTGCTGTACATTTATTATAATGTTACAGTGGATTTTTCACTCAGGAGGACTACATTGTAATGTAGCATGAGAACCCAATATTCCCTAATAAATGACCCTCTAATTACGGCACCCACCATTTTTGAGAAAAATAAAAAATCTTGACTCTCCAAAGTTGTTTGAATAAGCCTTGATATTATAGCTATTGCATTCAAATGTTATTCAAACAATAACTTGACCAATGAAAAAATGAATATATCTATATATACCCCTAGGGCATTTATTGGAGTATGTTCTGTCACAGGACATACTTCTACATCAGAAATGGTGGAATAGTTTGATGACTGGCATGTTGTAATGAGAATGTTACAGTAAAAAAATTATTGTTTTGTCATTGAATCATTTTTATATTCATGTTTTTTATTCCTGTAGGTGTTAGAAGTCCTGATCAGCTGTTGTGAGTCTGTGATATCTAAGAATGAACAAGTTGAATATTATCTCCAAGGTTTAGAAAGAGTTGCTAAAGCAATGTTACTTGGTCACATGTTACTTTCTTTAATGTCAACATTAACAAACAAGAAACTGCAACATTTAAATTTAGTTGATGCCTCAATACCAAGACTTGTACAAATTGTTGTTTTGCCTAGTAAGGTCAGTAGCTATTGTTGTATGGTTTATGAATATCACTTAGTAGATTTACATATTTACAGTCAAATTGTATTCAGATGAAAGTAACTACCTTGTATTGATGCATTGCCAAACTAGTTTTTTAATATAATGTGATGGGAAGCTTGTTCATTGCTGGGTAATTTGTGATTGACTCCCGCAATTTTTCTGAGCTTGCTCTACAGAAGCCTACCTGCATCACTCAGCATACTCAGGTATGGTGTCAGGTCTATGGGCTGAGCTTGGTGCATGTTTCTGTGATGATTTGTTTGTAGTTAATGTGTCAAAGGCTATTTGTCCTCCATTACTAATCAATCATGTAGAATTAGTGGTAGTTACTTTAGGAGGGCAAGGAATAAGATTTGTTTTGGAACAGACTCCAAAAAGAATGATTGAGTGAACTCATGCCTGTTGGTTTAAAATTGAAATACTATTGAAAACATGCATGGAATCCACAGAATATAACTCGATAGATTATATAATTATTACAAGCTGTGTGAGAGGAAACATGGCTTTTATATACAGTTGGTCTTTGTTCTGAAGTTTATTGTAAACACATTTATTTATTAGGATGTAAATGGGTTACCATTGGTAACTGAAGAAAGAAGTTTATTTTGCCTTTTGTATGTAAGAATGTCCATTGCTTTTTTGGTGACTGTTATTATCTAGGAAACTCCAGTGTGTCTGAACTTTAAAGATTTATGTTAATTCCAGGTTGCTTTACTATTAAAGAGTATACAGACTGAAGCAGTGATTAGTGAGGATGTGGAGGACCAGGATTCTAATGATACCATTGATATAATTGTACAAAATGTTGAAAAGTATGAAATCTTCATCCGCATATTCCTTTCTTACAAACAGAATTTTTTTAATTTATTCATTAATCATGATTGTCAATTGTGTTTTCTGAATATTAAATATCTACATTTGCTAAAAATAAATTTAATTGTATTCTATTTAGTACATTTATATTTAAAGAAATATATTTCTATTTTTTTGTTTCACAATTTCTGTACCCCTGTTTGTTTCTTAATCATTATTAACTATCTTATTTAGTGGAACATGATTATATTGATTTCCTGCAGACCTGAATAGTGACCTGTTATATATATCCATACTTCATTATATCCATAACAATGAAATAAAGAAGGACGTGTTTTTGTGAAAAAATATAAACTTCAGTGTATTTGATTCTTTTCCATAATTATCATATCTTTCTGTATTTTTCAGAGTTGATTCTTTAGAACATGAGGAATATGGTTTTCTTGTTGGTCTATAAAGTCCAGTTCCTTGGACCTCTATAGAAAGTTTACACACTGTTAGAGATAATTACAAGATTAAGGAGACTGTTCTCATACCTGGTGCTAGATGTTTGTATCTAAGATTTGATAATAAGGTACTTCTCATGAATAATTTTTAGTTCTGCTATAGCAGCTCTCTTCGTGAAAAATCATAAAATCTTAATTTTAGTTCTGCAATAGCAGCCCACTTTGTGAAAAATCTTAATTTTAAGTGGTCTCAAATCAATGTTTGTGAGATCTTATAACTCTAGTTAATCAAAATTGATGATTGCTCAGTATCTAGATGTATTAGCAGCTCTATCAATCAAGAGATGCTCTTTATATTTTGAGCCTGCTTGTTTAGCTAACTGGAAGAGCAATAATTCTATGGACTTTTGGTTTGTGAGTTTGAAATCAGCATTTCCAGAGTCTTGACTTAGAGTCTTGAATGATTAGTAAAATATGACTGGATGCAAGTTAACAGTTCTGAAACCTTTCTATTCAACGGCTGCAGTCCTTAAATATATACTGAATTTCATTACTTTAGATGATTCTGTAAGCTGGACCAAACACAACAGCTAAGAAGGTAGCTGAGTATGGTGGTAAAACATTTGGCTTTGGTAGTAGAAGTCTGGGATCAAAGATCTTGTTAAAGTAAGCCTGTCTTCTGTCTGTCTGCTGGATTTTAATAAAGCCTATTAGATTGAAGTGATGCATTATAGACTTAATAATTGGTCTCATAAGCTTTTATCGTCCCATTGTCAGAAACTGTTAGTGATTTCAGGAATTCTGATAAAAGTTGCTTCAAGTTTAAAGCATAATAAAATAAGTTCTCATGGTTTTGCCTTAACATAGTGGTAAAATGATTTATTTGTTTTTCAATTGTGTAATGTTTTAATTAGTTAATATTGTGATTTTATACTTGAAATATAAATAGCTGTCATCTCAAAGATTTCCTATCTAAAAATTTTGACTTGAACATCTTGTTTTTTTTGTTCTCATCAAATAATAACTTCTTGAGTTTATACTGAGGATAAAATTACCAGGAGATCATGAAGAACCTAAATTTGTTATAAGCAAATTCTAATTTGAAATCTATGTTATTAACAATCTCTTCATGCTCAGATATCTTTTTTTCTCATTTTTCATTGTGAATCTATAACTTTGATATAATTTTTAGTTAATGCTCTAATAAATTGTGATGCTAGTTGATTGCCGTATGATTAGCTTAGCTTTTCATGTGCAAATTTAGAACTTTTGGGGAAAAAGGATTTGAGCTCAGAAACCTAATGTTTGTTCTCAATTCCTTTTCATTATTATTCTTTATTGAACAGTTCCTTAGATTAAACTTTTTAGACTAATTATGCAGCATATGGTGCTGTTCCAGCTTTAATGGTGAAGGAAAACCTCTTGCATACACCTGGATTGAACCACTGACCTTCTGTCATAAGTGAGCTGAACAGCTTTCTCACATCTGTCTTGTCCCAGGTGGTATCAAACTTTCAGCAATGAGGAGCTAGTGATTACTGGTCAGAGACTACAGATGCCCTCTAAATTGAGACTTTTTAGGCAAAAAAGTATTTAGTTTGGAGACCAATCTCAAGTTATATAACACTGATACCTTGTTGTTTGTGTGTGTTTAAAATTTTGCATTCATTTTAATATGTTTGATTTTCAGGCATTACCTGATCCTGAACAGAGATTGTATACAGAAATATTACACAGAAAAGAAGATAGTACACTGAATACTGCACCATTTTTTCATGACTTTCATCTACAAGAAGTGAGTTTCATTGATACATCAGATATCAGATCAAATCTTGATAGGCAGAAATAGCAATATTTACTTGAACCGTTTGACAGTCACTAAGCTCAACTGGTTGAGCAATAGATCTGTTAACCCTTGGTGTTGTTCATATTATCTGGGTTTTGTTAGAGAAATTATATGTCATTTATCCTGCACTGCTGCTCATTTGTAAGGAGAAGTTGGTACTTAGAAACAGAGAACAATGTTTATACTGGTGATTTAGTAACTGCTCACTGGTATATCTGAAAACAGGCATAAAACCAAGAAAAAATGTAATAATTTGTAGATGAACTATACTGTTTAACTTATTCAGCCCTTTCCAGATTTCTGTGTTTACAAGTTTATAAAAAAAAGTCTGTTTAGATTGGTTTCTGTTATTTATTACTTTATTTGTTTTTATTAAATTCCAGACAAAACTAAAAGAGTTGTCAATATTCTGTTTTGTAAAAGATGTTGCACATCACACAGCTAAGTTGGAGGAAACAGTAAATGAAATAAGGTGAGGTTAAATTTCTTTTGATGATGAACAAAACTCATGTGACACCATGCTTTTTTAAATACTTGTTTGGTTGAGTGTATTCCTAATTTTTATGATCTTTACTGCACGTATATTGTATCAGGTCACATAATGAAATGTAATCATTCATGTGCAATTTATCATACATAAAGTTAAATCTGTAAAGTAATGGTCTTATTGAAAGGTTGACATGAACTGAAAATACTTGTATAAACTTGTTGAAATATAACTAATGTTCTTTACAGCCAGATGATCTCTATTCACACATGGTCTCTATCCACAGGTTGTCTTAAGCACAAATTTAACTGAGTATCAAAATGATGTCACTCCTATAATCTTGTTCATTTAACAAAAAAGTTGCTGACGTAGACCAAATCTATTAGCATCAAACAAACATTTTATTGGGGCCTTGGTATTTTTTTAATCTAATTCACAGGGAGAAGTTTGAATCTGGAGTATTATCTACTAATGATGAAGCAGAACTAAGCACTTAATTCGTATGAAGGAATTGTTGTCTGCTGCTGCTGGAGTGGGTGGCTGTTACATGGTACTGAGACTTGTACATTCATATAATATAACAACAGGTAGATAACCTGGCTTGTTTATCTGGATTCTGTACTAGTAATTGCGATGTTTTCTTTATGAATTATCAGCTGTTCAGGATGAATGGTAAATAACTGAAATACTGCTGAAAACTGGAATTAAGCTGTAAAAATGTAATCTGTGTCTCTGAGTGTCAGAGGACTGGTTCCATTTCCCTGTGATGATATGTTAGTGTATTGTGGTAATAAATTATTTTTTTATATACAGGGTTGATGAGCTGACATGTGGGGGTATGGAGAACCAGATTAGAGAAGAGGTTTTGCTGAACAATGACATCTGTGATGTAAGTTGCTGGCTTGTTGTGATAGTACTGGATTGTTGCATATTGTTTCATATACAAGGTAATAATATAATTTCTTGGTCACTGATAATAGATTAGATAGAATAAGGCATTTTTTACTCTCCACACATGGGGTAACATGATTTTGTCAGAAAATTGCTGTCTTAGCAGTGTTATGTCCATATGGTTATTTATAAATGTTGTTTAATTTCAGTGATTTCTTGATTTTGAAATTGTTTGTTTAGTTTGAAAACCTTAAATAATGGACTTATATTAATATGTGATTTTGATAATGAAGTACTTTTTTAAATGACTGCTTAATGTCATTTTGTACTTCAAAAAATTATTAACCCATTGTTTTAAATTCTTAATCACCTTTAAATAAAAATAAATAATTTTAGGGCTGAAGAGAAATATTTGACAAGTTATGCAGTAAACTACTCTTTAGATAATAGAGAGCCAGTCTATGAGACAGAAAGTATTACAAATAACTTGGACTGGGTTCCAAGTTCTTTCAAACAGATGTGTTGTGTGGCAAACTGAAGAAGGTTTGTTTGTTTATTTTTTAAAAAATTTTTCAAGAATTGTTGGACAATAAAAGCCTTTGCATGAGATAACATTTTAGAATTTCTCATGTTCAGTATGGCTTGTGTCATGGCTTGCTATTTCTATACCACATAGCATTTTATCCTATTTGATTTTAGTGGGAGATATTCCTTTATATTGTATAATATTTACCTGCAGCTTCCCAGTTTGATGATTTAGAACAATCAGGTCTAGCTTAACAAGTGTCTGTATTGTTGACTAATCATCTAGCTCTTGCTACAGAATCAAGTGATAATGCAGTAGTGGGCACCGAAGCCTTGCAGGAAGTACTGATCTTTTTGAATAATTGGTCTGGAAGTTGTATAGGGAAACAGTGCTAAGTCACCCAGCTTGTGTGGCCAAACTATTGTCTTTACTCCTAGATCAGGGGTGTGTGTATCGTTTGTATTTTCAGTCAGTAGGAAGAGTTTGACCTCTGTCCTTCTTTCCTGTGAAATTCCTTTGATTTTTAGGGAAGATAAAAATCAATATATATATATTTTGCCTTGTCCAAGAAACTTTTCAAGTTTTTCATATTTCGTGTAGTATTAGTTCATTGTCTTTCACATATACTGTATTTAGTACAGTAAGTATTAACAGAGTGATGTTTGTATTCAGTCAAATAGTGAGAGATTCTACAGTGTTATACCATAGTATAAATCAAAATACAAACATGTTCAAAATCCTTGTGTTCAGTATGTTTATCTTTATTTCACAGGAATAACAAAATCCTTTATCTTAACCAGCTTTAGTTAAATAAACAGTTTTTTAATCAAATTTCTGATGTTTTCATTAATCACTAATCTGTTGTTGATAATAATATTTTAATGAAAGATATGATATTTTGCAGGACATCACCAAAGCTTGTGTTGATCTCGTTACAACTATGTAGAGTTGTCTTACCCTTGATGGATGCCGTGGACTGAACAAGTTGAGCTTCCTAATTGGGGACACAATCTAGCCACCAGTCACCGGAGCACAAGCAGACTTATATCAGATCCACCTGCTAAAATTGTACCCCTGTTGTTGGCTAGACTGGAGGACTTTCTTGTTCATGGTATGTATGGTATTCTATCATGAGTTACAAACTTGTTTCCTATTCAGTGAAACACAATTATTGTGAACTTGGATATAGTGAAATATTGGTGATAAATTTAGATTTCACCATAAAGACCATATTTATTTCATTGTTATGAATATAGTGAATATAGTTTTGCCAGGACTGGCACTTGTTTATCATGTTATTGATATTGTGAAATAAGGACATAGTAAAGTATTTATTTGGATCCCCAGAAATTCACTTTAACCATGTTCTACTGCATAAAGAGATTGTAAGCCTTTTTACATTGGTTAAGATTTTAATGTTGTTGGTCAATTCGTTGACATATTTTAGTTATTTCAGCTCAAAATTCATGCCAATGTAGTATAGATCAGTGTTTTACCTTTTTAACAGTTGTCACTAATGACCTAGAAAATATAATAGAATTCTTTATGAACTGAGATTTTTGAACTCATCTCTGCTAGACTTTGGACTTTGGGTATGTCTCATTATTGCAAGAATGTTGAATGAAATAGAGACTCTTTGTATTAGTTTTAAATGCTTAAATAATGTCCTTTCTTATTCTTGTTTTTTTGCTTTATTTTGAATTTGTTTCAGGTCATGTTGCTATGGTCATCAACTTTCCATGGGTTCTGATTCAAACAAGCAGAAAAATTATGTAGAGGAGTCCATGTACAGAATGGCTTGTTATCAGTATTCATACACAAGAGAGTGAGGAACAATTTTCACATGAAATAATACAATGCTTACTGAGGTACAATTGTGATGCCTAGGAAAAAAATGTGGACTTTCTTTCTTTCTTACTTTACACAAAGTGCTCATGGTGAGCTTTGGTGATCACCCTGTCCATCATTGTGTACTGTGCATCATCAACAAATTGCTTTAGATGAAAACTGAAACCTATCAGCCAATTTCAATCAGACTTCACAGGAATGATCCTCAGTGGGCTCAGAGAGGACTTGTTACTCTATAGGACCACCAAGTGATTGTCTCTCTTTAAACTCATAATAAGTGTTAAGCATCTGACTGTTGAATGTGTTGTTCACCTCTAACCCTATGCCTATATCTTTAAACTTGTGGATTATATAATCAATTCTTGAAAGGAAACATGATATTTTTTAACACTAATACATTTTCTATGATTGGATACATTATCAGGTACTGACCAATGCATTGACTGGATTACCTGTGTTGTTGATAGTCTGGGCTCCCCCTAGGTGTCACAGTCATCAGCTGATATCTATGGCTTGACAGGTAAATGATGCATTATTTGCACGTGGTGGAATTCAAGAGATAATTAAACCTGGTTGTAGAGATGAGGGGAGCTTAATTTTATTTCCTTCTTTCTTAAAATGGACAGGTTAATAACACTGCACCAAGACTGGCCACTTAACTCAAACACTTGGTTGATCATTTCATTTATGAATTTGACTAATCGTGAGGCTGCATTTTGCAACTGGTTTCCGTATGTAGTTTTAGACCTTGATTTTTGTTCTCCTAGGTGTGAAAAAAACCTTTCCATTACTATATGTACTAAAATTCACTGTTATATGTAAAATTCTACTTAAGTAGAATAAATATTTAGTACAGTGATGTCTCACTAAGCTCTCATTTAATATTATAACAACTACTTATTATGGATCCAGTTTCCATATATTTCCTCTATATTTCTACCTGATACAGAGAATACTTAAATAATAAGACAGATCAGCCTTAAAGATGGTTATATATTGTGTTATTTTATACATGTATGATTCATTGAGATGATTTTACCCACTTATTTATCTTAATGAATAATGTGTTGTTTAGGTTACTAGTGAAATAATGAATTCTATTGGCTATGTGGTAAACATGTCGCAACAGACTGGTTTAGTGACCATAAAGTTAGACAATGATATAGATGGGATGTATTCACCAAGATATGATGATTCCATACAAGTACCTTTTAGTAGAGTGGTTCCATGCAGAAATATGGTATGTATGATGTTGTGTCCTATAATTGGACAATTGGTGCTGAACTTGTAATTACTAGACCCTCACAGCTGTGAGTCTGAATCCCACCTAGGACCAAAATCAACATGTTAGAAGCTGTCCAGATGGTTCTACCTTGTGCATGCCTGGCGTATTCCTCCACCACTGAAGCTGGAGAAGTCACAAACCAACGCTGGCTGTTGATGTGACTTAAAATCACATTTAAAAGAAAAATATCCTGAAGAAGTTAAAATAGAATACACTTACTCTAGATGGTAGAGATTGAAATTGATTTCATTACAATAAGCCTGTGTCTAATATAAAAAGATTAGCTATGAATTCCTTACCTTAATGATAATGATAATTTTATTTCTGTATGAAATAATAGTGTCACAAGTTGCATGTAAAATAATGCTCATCAATGCTGGGGATGTAACAGGAAGAATATCAATTATAAAAACATAAAAACTACAATTAATGTACAATAAAACTATTTGGACCTTTATTTAGCTTGTAATTAATGCATATTATTGGAAACACAATTCTGGCTATTATTTAATTGTAGCTATTATTAATTTTGTGGAATTCAGAGTATTTCACTGGTCACAAGAAACTCATTAATTTAACAATGTTTACACACATCTACCACATTTTTTTTATTTTACAGCAGTTATAATTCATACATATATTCCTTTATTTGTATCTGTATTTGGGGAGAACTATCACCATACACAATAAAACAAGCGTTTTGAAGGGCAGGGGTTTAGCTCCATTGTTCGAAGTTCTGTAAGAATTTCTTTTTTTATGCTGGTTATGTTTTTGTTGTTCACTATTTACAGTAGAAATTGTTTTCATGTGATAAATACATTATACTAGACATTACAACAGAAAATTTCCCCTTAGGTAGTGTGTAACAACAATGTATGATTGAATTATTATTTATGTGACAATGTATGTTTCCTATATTCTAATTTTCATGTTTATTTTGTTATATGATTCATACATTTGTTATTCTCAAATCTTCATACGAAGTTCTTACATGATATTGTCTGTATGTTATATTCTAATATTGTATGTATGTTATATTCTGATATTGTATGTATGTTATATTCATATATTGTATGTATATTATATTCATATATTGTATGTATGTTATATTCTGATATTTATGTTCAGATGTGTGATGTATGTTTGTCATACTCAGAGTTTCAAATGAAGTTGTAATGTGATCTGAGTTTTATGATGTTTTGCACCTTCTGAAAACTGTACACATGGTGTTTGATCAAATATGACGATATTATTAGTACTGTGCTGACTCTCTTTAGCAGTCAACCATTGAAAGCAATGGTTTAGTTTGCAGGTTACTGCAGTTGAAAGGTGGTTTCTGTTGGAAGGTAGCTGAGATTTTGCAGCCTACTGTAGTTGAGAGGTGGTTGTCATTGAAAGGTAGCTGACATTTACAGGCTCATTTAGATGAGACATGTTTGTTATTTGGAGTTAACTGTGATATGCAGACTACTGAAGTTGAGAGGTGGTTGTTATTTGGAATTAGATGTGATATGCAGACTACTGAAGTTGATAGGTGGTTGTTATTTGGAATAAGCTGTGATATGCAGGCTACTGTAGTTGAGAGACTGGGATTTGTATGTGGCTGTTGTTGAATTGTGATTGTTGTTGACAATTAGTTACTAGTCTGCTGGTATTGTGGTTGAGATGTAGCTGAGGTATAGAGGCAACCGTAGTTTGGAGATGGTTGCATGAGATTTGCAAGTTGCTGTAGGTAAGTAGCAGCTGTTGTTAGGAGATATCTGAAATTTGCGGTTTATAACTTGAAAACATGCTAGTGAAGGAGCATCCTGTCTGGTTGTGTATAATTTGTATGAGTAGGATTTTATCAACATTATTTCTTATTATTTTAATTTCAGTTACTTGTATTTTAAGTAGATAAGACAATTTGTTTTTAATTATAATAATTTTATAATTGATGTTTTTAAATCTCTGATGATTACATGGATTTTATGATTGTATTATGAAGTGTTGTAGAATAAAATATATAACTCATCCATGTCTTTTTCATTATTTTCCCAGGTCTATTTAATCAGTATATTATGAAAATGTATGTTTACAACACCTTTATGTAAAAATCAAGAAAGAATGAAGAATTGTGACATATATTAGTTCAGTCTCTTGAATAAATGGCGGACTTGGTCAAACACAAACACTATAGTAACCTATAGACAACTTAACCTGACTAGGTTCTGTTTTATTGACTTTGTCCTGTATAAACACATGGTGCGTAAACACTGTCATGAGATTATCATGTTACATAAAATTCTTGTGTGAAAAAAAACAAAGAGAGTAAAGGATGACATAAAAAACTTTTTTTATTTATCAACTAAATATGTGAACCCAAAGCCAATGAATTTGTGCTCTGGTAACAGAAACTTGAATATGTAATATTAATGCAACAAAAATGATTTCAATACAATCTTGTAGTAGATTACACAACACTTATAAACAGTCACCGATTTCAGATACTACACAAATGTAAAGTATGATAGATATTATAGTTGGTCAAAAAGGTAATTTGATTAAATACATAATAAGTTACTCATGAGATAAAGCAATAAACAAATTGCACAAACATTTCTCTATCAATTTGCAATATCCACTACCTATATACTATGGTAAATTACAACATAATTTATTTTATGACAAACTATTTTCAGGATGCATCTATTACTGAAGCAAAAAAATAGCATCAATACAATATTTTATGACAAAAAAAACCAGATTAAAGTTGTGTACAATCTACAGTTTCTCATTAACTGTCACCTCATTCTAGCAATCAAAGCAAAAGTTCTACTTGTAAATAGCAATGATCAACAAATAACAACATTCACCTCTTAACAGGGTACAGAATATGTTTCTGTCTCTAACCCAAAGGTAAGAATTGCAGTACAAACTCTGGCTTATCAATGCACTAAAATACACACAGTTCATAAATTAATATAATACAACTCACCTGTTGCATGCTAATCATTAACGTCATACAAACAATTAATGCATATGTTCTAAGAATACAAAACCACAAATCATTCAGAAATGTTTCAAAATGATAGCAAACAAAGTCTGGTATCTATATGACAACAAACTTATATGTCATATTAATAATGCACACATTTATTTTTGTAAAGCATTACTAGAATGGTTGTTCATTGATTTTCTAATACAGTCTAATCTGTGTTTATGACCACCTCCGAAAAAAAGGCCATCCTACGAATAAAGGTCATTCTCTGAAAAAACATCATTGATTATTTAGAACAAACTGACCTCCAAAAAAGGCCACCTTACAACAAAGTCTACATTTTGTCTTTCCCAAGAGTAGCCTTTGTTCACAGGTTAGACTGTACTTCCCTTGATTTATTTCCAGTCAGTTTAAAAAAAATAAAAATATAGCATTTTACAGAAAAGGTTAGCAAACATTCATAACATCAAAAAAACCAAATAAAAGGAGGCAAAATTGCATATAAATAAATATTACAATTTAAAATAACATATTTCAGACTATATCAGGGTGTTCCTAGAAGTCAAAAATTGTGAGTCAAAATGATCCCTAGCTGATGATAATTTGAAGGGTCAAAAAAATTTCCCACAAATGTTACAGAAAATTTGACTCTGTGACCAATTCTCTAAAGTCAAAAGCATTATTTTACTAATTCCAAGATTAAGTTAAAACTGCCATTATAAGGGTCAAATGAGAACTCTGATTTCATATTATATCTATAATGTCTTAAAGGAGTAAAAAAAAGACAGATTTTATTACCTCCCTTTAATAATTCCTGCATTTTGAATTACAAATGTACTCACACAGTAAAGAAGACATTAATCACCATTAAAACAACTCATTACATTCCAAAATAAATATAAGTTAAATATGACTAAAAAATCAGTAACACAAACATGTTTAATACAGAAAACACACAAGTCATGCACATAAACCTATGTATACAACAGCAAAGTTTCACACACATAGAAAAATATCATAACTACTATACCCCTAAGAATTAAAACAGAAGATTGGTAATTCTTTAAAACCTGAATTGATTTTTCCTATTGAGAGTTTTATACATTTATTTTACAAAGAATTACCCATTAAAAAATGGTATATGGATACAACATTAGTACCATGTGAGATAAGTTGAGCTTTGCAATCCAGGATCTATATGGGGTCCATTATAAATGTTCTGTGCTCAAAGTATAGTTTGTTACATATGACCTATATGGGGTCCACGATTAGCCAATATGTGCTGCCCACATGGGACCCAGCTGGGATGCACTTTCCCAGTTGCAAAGCCTATAATGAAATCTGCCTAGGATCCATATGGGTCCAACACATATTACTGGCTTGGAGGTGAGTTCAATTATCAATAACACCATCATACAAAATCTTTTAAAATGAAACAAAATTTAACAAACAATAATATTAATAATAAGAATAAACAAAGAAAGGTAATTACAACCACTACATATAAGTGATTATAACACTGTCATTATCACAATGTCTCATTGTCTCAGTTAATGGTATTTATAAGGCATGAAGTATTGTAACTTCAAGATCAGTAAAGAATCAATCCTCCAGCATGCCATCTATATTGTCCATTTGCCATAAAACCACAACAGATGCCAGATATCAAAGGAGTTCTGTTCTCTTAACAAAATGACCAGCATTGAAAAATTTACTTCTCATAACAGAACATTTTTAAAAACTGTAGAGATAACTATATGGAAGACGTCAAAGGATTTTCTTGCATTAACAAGCCTTTGTTAATCACAGTAGCTGAACAATTCATAAATTACATCATGTCCATGTTAAGTACACACAAGTTCTTAGTCACAGTAGGTGAACAATTCATAAATTACATCATGTGCAGGTTCAGTACATCCAAGTTCTTATATTAGTCTTCAAATTCAACAAGGTCAATCATTGAAGCAATCCTAACAACAAATCCTGAAATACAAGTAGATTGAAACAATTAACTATCAATTTGCACTAACTAGACTGCGAATACTTACAAAAAATGCTATACATGTATAAAAGATATATGTATGTGTATAGAGTGATATACATTTATTTACCTCTAACGCTGAAATTTTTATTAAATATGAAACATAAACAAAAATATTAATACTAATTGCATCAACCTCAGTCAGTGCATACAGTGATTAATTTCACTAAGTGATTTTATGAACTCTCAGAGTCATAGGAAGACATTTATTCCATAGATAAAGGTACCAGTAGATGGATTCAAGAAGACCCTGTCTGATAATTAAGACACCACTATTGTATTGACTAAATTATACTGAAATTGAATAATTTATTGATTTGTTGTATTCTACACTATGAACTTTAAAATGTTCGCCTATAAATGTTTTAGTATTGACTTTCATGGTACATGTAATTGGTAAAATAGTAATACTTGAATACACTAACCAACTGTCATAAGTACAACACCGAGCTACTTCCACCTTCTAACATGGTCATATTTACTGTTGTAACATCCCTCAGTTTATAACAACCAGACAACCTGAACTCTTCAATCTACAAACAGATTACATCATAAAACTTAATTCAAAATTCTTAAGAAACTAGAAAGTTATAACCCAGAATAGGATACATAAATAAGTTTATCAAAAATACCTCCTAACCTGAATTTAATATTCTATCCCTCAGTTTGGTAGCATGAAAGGAATTAGTCTCTTCTACACACAAAAGAATCTTAAATTACAACTTGAGAAAAAAAACTTCAATCAAAATTAGTTTTTAACTTTCTCACAAAATTATCAGTAGCTAATATTACAATATAATTTCTAATGAATAATAACTTCACCTATTACAAAACAACTCCCTTCTTTTCTTCAAGTCCTCTGAAGTCAAGAAAACTGCTGATAATCTTCCTCTGAAAGCATCATACAAGAAAGCATTTTGTCAAACAATAAACAATAAATCAAACACAAAAAATTAATTGTAAAAAAATAAAAGTCTACTGAAATTGACCCATCTCTGAATTCATAATTTAGAGAAATTATGAAAATACTTACACTTTTTCTGCAGTAGTATTTTCAATAAACCTGGTGCCATGAACTAGATTACTATGACACTCAACCCTCACCCCAGTTAATACAACACAAATGATATTACAATACATTCAAAGTATACCGCGCTTAGAGGTCACATTTATATATATAGTTACCACAACTGATTTTCAGCCCAGTTTAAACTATTTTCTCTACATTTGAACTTGATAATCAGTCACCTCATCAAATTATGGTTTTATAGTTTCCAAAGATGGTCTCAATATTGAGACTATACTGTATATTCATTCAATACAAGTAAATATACGCTGGATAAAGTAGGTTAAATATTTCAAGTAATACAGTCATTATAAGAGATCTCAAATCATTTACAATCCTAGCTCTAGGATTCCAAGGCTAGCAACACACGGCACCAATAGAATAGGGGCTCGAACCCGTGACCTGCTTGCAATTCAGCTGCTCTACCAATCGAGTTAATCGGGTTGGCATACAAACGACTATAAAAACATATATTATACATAAACAGCACTGTTATATCATGAACAACATCACGAGCAAATATACAAAATTTGTATTCTTCCAAGAATTTACCTTCCACATTTTAATTCCGGCCATCCGGGTCTGCAGTCAGCATGGTTTGCGGTGATTGTAACAATGTGGGCTACTCTTTTTCTACCTGGATACCCCTCCAACAGCCTTGCCGTTGGGCTAAGTCTTTAGCGACGTGGTTTGGCGTGGACTCGTCTACAGTGCTAGGGTTCCTGAGTTCAATTCTCGGTTAGGGCCATGGATTTTTCTCGCTCCTAATCTACTATAGATGCGTACATTCAAATTCATCCGCACATTACACACTGTCTTGAAAGATCAATGTTCAACGCCTTCTCTGACCCCATCATTCATGGCGTAAATTTCTATGTAAACATTTACAATCATAATTCGGAATAGTTACCTCCACCAAGAAAAAGCATCTGTGTCAATGAAAGTGTTGGTAACTCCAGTAACAATCCATTTTTAGTAAAACATCTTTCAACTACAGGCTCAATTGTAATCCGGAATTTTCAAACTTCTACCGGCACGCGCTTGTAAACCTACTAGATATGAGGTAAAGGTCAACCTGTCACTTTGTAGTGAGGTCATAGTTAACGTTGTCTATTGTTCAATATTTATTTACTACTGTCTAAGTTGAGACACTTACTTTCAATAAAATAATTCTTCCGAAATGTATTCCGAATTTGCTATGTGATATAAAATAATTCTTTACATAGGTTTATTTGTGTTGATAATTAGAGGGACTATTTTCTTAAGACTGAATCATTTCTTTCTGTCTGTAGACGGCTATTAATCATGACCAATCAATTACATCATGTACAGTAAAACCCCGATATCGAGACCACGATATACGTTATTGAAAGCTGGTCTGAAAATAAGCGGTCGTTTAACAATTGTTATATGCTGAACATGTAACTAGTATTTAAAACAAATTGGTTCTACAATAGGCTATGTACCCCTCCCTACACAATATGCAGAATACTGTGTACATTTTTTATTCATGAATTGATGTATACATGCTTGACGTGTGTGATTAGGCCTATACCGTGATTTGATTGGCCGATGAGGATTCACGGAACCTGTCAATCAAAATTGGCAGCGGCCTATAGGAAACAAGTTTGGATTTTTAGAGGTGAATTATCACGGAAAACATGAGAAAAACGAAGTGGTTTGTTCCTGCTGGGTATTAAGCGAGAATTTTCATCGTTTTATAGTGTACATGTATACAATTGAGTCAGTAGAAGACAAGATGGGTGAAGTTTCAAACAAATCAAGTATTTTCTGATAGAAGTACACAGCATGAATACACTGGTACGTTTTGGTTTTCATTAAAGTCAAACCTGTGTTTGCGGCCGCCTCCGAATAAATACCACCCTGTGAATAAAGGCAATTCTTTGAAAAACTGTCACGGATGAAAATAATTTGTTAAACATTTGATACAAAATCGGTACAAATGAATGTTTGCCATGTATAAAAAATTCTTTCAAAAGACAATCTGGGCCACTACTTTTACCTGCATTAAGCTGTTTTATAGCATTACTAATTTCAGATTCGCTAATTACACTATTCAATTCGTTGAACATAATTTTAAATTCGTTTCTTTCGCATCTGTTAACAAAATCAATAATGTCCTCATCGGGAGGGTAAAATTGTAATTCAGTATGTAAGCGATCAGTATTTAATGTGAATAAAAGTTTTTGCAGTAGTATCCCAATAAATATCATCACAAAAACGGTGGATATTAGTTTCAAGGGCGTAGCTACCATTCGCACTCAACACACAAAGGTCGAAGTTTCCGTGTCGTCTTCAGAAGACAAAAAAAAAGATAGAAAGCGCTTTTGTGTAGACTCAGAATGCACATAAAGACATCCTGAATATCCAAGTTTTCCGGGGGAAGTCCCCTTCTCGTGTACACCCCCTACTCGCACCTTCGGTGCAAGCCTTTAGCGTGCGTACTATTTTATTTTCCCTGACTACGCCCCTGAGTTGTTAGGGCGAAACTTTTTTATTTTACATTTGCATGTTGCATTATTTTGGTCCCAATCAACAAAACATGAATTGTCGACTCAACATGATCTCAAATTTCTATGTTCAGACGAGTTTCGGGAAATTATCTGTCTATTATACGCAAAATATTAGTTATAGTTGATACTATACGAGGGCCATTTTAAAAGTTCTGATAATGGGCGTGTAACTCCGTGAATACTTTATAGATTTTAATAAAGTATACATGTACAGAAAGCGTGAGGACAGATGTATCATCATGTGACCGTTTTCCCGTGCTAATCGTGCTGGTGAGTTTCTGTGGCGCTTTAAATAGGGCACAGTTTTATGCATTGGCAGTCATAGTCATAGCCAGGGGCAGCGGCCGTGGTCCAATGGTTAGTGCGCAGGGCTTGTAACCCGGAGATCCGTGTTTGAATCCCGGCCGCGGCAGGTCATACCTTCAATGAAGATTTGACAAAAAAATGTCGATTTTCCTCCATGTGGAGAAGTTGACGACTCCTTGAGGAAGGGTAAGTTAGTACTGGTTAGTATACAGTCCAGGAAAACTGATTAGGTGAACCGGTCGCCGAATATAAATGAAAAATTGTTGAAAAACGGCGTTAAACCTCAGTGAGAATAAGTCATAAAAACAAAAAACAAACTTTACATTTCATGTATCTTTATAATAATGATACCCAAAATAAACTGTTCATAATTGAGCAGCTTGAATATATCAAAGATGCTTAACAATTAGATACATGTATTTATGAAATTTCAAAACAGTATTTTCTCCATGGTGATTATTCGTCTAACGCAATTTTGTTGTTTATCGAAGATTCATTTATCAGAAAAGTATAACATTCACCGTACCATAGTCACAAAGATGGTTGCTGTATATGCTCGCCCAATTTTACTTTATTAACAAATGAGAAGGTTATGAGAATTAAAAATCATGAGTAAATAGTGGTAATGTCTGCGTGAAAACATTCGGTATGTGACAATATTTAGTTGTTAACGACCATAACTCTTCAATTCATGAAGTTGCTCACGCTTATCAGGGACTCTACATGAAGAGTCCCCGCGCTCACTAAATGCGTACATACATCAATATTTGGCATAATAGCAGACTGCGTTTGTGAACTGTAATAATTATTTATTAGAACTGATGCAGTTTCTCTTGAGATAATTCTTTGGATTTTCTATCATTGTAAGTAATTAAAACCAAAATAATCTGGAAATCGCTTTTTGCGTGTCAGGTTTGTAGCCTGTCAACATAAGTAAGTATATAATGGCCAGAAATTCGTCTTACTGTTGTCTTGTCAACTCTCCCGAAAAATGTACTGAGCTGACTTCCAGTTTCATTAATGCGTTTGAACACATGGATTTAATTGTACGTTGTGTTACTATGATATTATTCATGGAACTACAGCTTAAATTTTGATCCTGTGATATGTAAATTTCGTACGCGGTAATTATGAACATGTATTGATTATAACATTTCTTCTGTCTTCAATTCTTGTAGCTGGTTGTATAATTTGTAGATAGACAGATATATACTTTATTCAATAAACATCAGGCATGACGCCCAACAGTTTACAAGTTATATATATGAATAGAACATAAATACATTATAATATTATGTGAATGATGTAAACACTCTATATATTACATTGATAATGGCGCACATATATAAATGTAATGAGAAAAGTGCGAGACACATACAAACAGTACTCAAGTAAGTAGTGTGATAAAGGGTATTCTGGGACAAAACACCCGCTAGAAGGTACAATCCCTTCCTAGAAGGGTCAAACCTTCAACATGACCCTTCAAACCCTTCTAGACCCTCCTAGAAGGGTTAAACTTCAACATGACCTGCAAACCTTCATAAGAGACACGAGCTCTTCAACATGACCCTTCATAAGAGGTACAAACCCTTCTAGACCCCCCTAGAAGGGGTCGAGCTCTTCAACATGACCCTAACCTCCGCTCTCGCAAAACTTTTTTAAAATCCGACGGGAAAATTAAACTTTTATAAATATGAGAAAAATTTTCCCATATTTATAGAAAAAATCGCGCATTAAAACGGTTTATAATACAATTTTATGTGCCCTTCAGCGGTAAACTTGAATTCGTCGTACGTTAAGGAGTATATTCCGATCCTCGTGTCCGGCGAATTAATATCAAATGACCACATTTTATCAATTATTCTCTTTTCATTTTCGATCTGTCCCAAAATATTTGCGTTCTTACACCACCCAGATCTACATGTAATAATCGCTGTCTTCCCACCGGGTTATTTTTCTCGTATACGTCAAATTAGCGCCGAGCGTGTAAAACCCCGTCTTTTTAAGGAGCCAGTGTTCCGTGCCGTACAAATGTTCATCACCTACAATAACGGGGTACTCTACTATATCGTTATAAATAATATTTGCGTTCGGCGTTTTAACAAAGGCTGATGTGAAAAAGTTGTATCGTTTATTTTTATTATTGGTGATAACAACCCGGTTATCTTCTTTTTGTCTTATAGTAATTATAGTATCCGCGCTAACGTCGAGCGAAAATAAAAGAGTATCTAATAAATTTTCTCTAAGAATTTTTTATATCCGATTCTAATCGTAAAATTTTGGCATTATTTCCTACGACGGCCCTCCCTACACCCATCTTTATCCTTCCAATGATCGGATCTAGGTCTTTCTCGTCTACAAATGTTTCCAATTTATTCAGTTCAGTTTCCATTTTTTGTTCGTCGACGTGTCCTACATATGTTGCATATGTAGGATACGCCTATATCCTGCATACGACGTATGCTACACTTCCAATCCGTTCTTTAATAGTAATATAGTTTAATAATAGTATAAAATTTATACGTCAAGTCAATTTAATAATAGTATATAATTTATACGTCAAATCAAAGTCGAGCGTATACTGCTCCGGTTTTTTAAGTATCCATTTTTTCATAACCCGGGTCTTATTGATTGCCCGGGTACGTCATGCATAATATATTTGTTTGGGGATCTATCAAAGAAAAACGTAAAATGTTTCTCGTCGTCTTTTTTATTATATTAATAAGCTTGCCTATTTTTACGTTCGCTGACAGTTATTTCCTCGTTTCCAATGTCGAGCGAAAACACGAGCGTTTCTAATACATGATTTTTATAAATCGCTTGTTCCGTTTCCACCTCATTTACGGCCGTTGTAAAATCTCGCGCAATCCTGTTTCCCCGTTTTATCACATATGCCCTGTTAGCCGCGTCGTTTCTTTCTATCGGCATACCGAGATTTATAATCCTGTTTCCGAGCATATTAATTTCCCCGCGCTTTGCACCCGTTTTAGGCGTTCGTCCAAATTTATCGACAGGCATTTTATTTTTGTAGGCTTTTATTTAAAACGTATAAACACAAATGTCCGCAAATGACCGACCCTTTCGGCTGCACTTGGTCGACGTTGTAAAAAATTCTCGGTTTTAGATAATTTACGAGTTCTACGGGCGGTTGTAGACTGTAACCGTCGAAATAATATTTGTTTTCCTTTTTAATCCAACAAACCCAATGCGTCCCTCCGGCGTTAGAGGATCCGATGTTATCGTCCGGGTTCGAGTCGTCCAAATTTAATATTCCGCATTCCCTTCTCCAAGGACGTTTCGGCAGTTGATCGCGCATAAATAGGCCTCGAAAATTTGGAATCTTTAACTCTTTAACTGCGTACATCAATTCGAAATTGTTGAGCGGTTTGTTCGGTAAAATTACTTTTCCGACGGGCATCAACCCGGATATCAACCCGGACATCCACTCGTATTTTTTAAACATATTTTTTATCTCGGATTTATTACTTCGAGAATATCCTTTTTTTTCATTTTTTTTTCGATTCCGATGGCATTTTTTATAACCAATTTTTACTCATTAATACGGTAATGCCCAATCGCTAAAGTGTTAATTCCGTCCTCTAAAATAATTCTCTTGTCATCCTCGCGACTTAACGCGACCTTATTCATTTCTTCCGTGTACATTACGTGATTCCGACTTCTCAAAACGTTCATCTTTCGCAGTTGGTTCTTTTTTCTTTGTCTTTTTCTTCATCGCTCGAAAACAAACATTCCTTATAATCTTGAACCTGATACTCTTCTTCACGACATCTCTTTTCATACCCTTACGTTTCTTCTCTTCCGGACCCTCGAAAATTTCATACGCGTACAATTTAGCTCTCAAACCGACGAATCTCTCGATAATTTTCCAACCCGTCTCGTCTTTAAACATTCCGATAACCTTTTTATTCGCGCCAACTTCAATTCCGGATTCGTGTCCCTCGGGGTAATTGTTCGTGTCATATTTATCTCTAACGTCCCGAGCAATGTTTTTATAAACATCTTCCGTTTCGGTCTCGTACATTAAACTATCCGTGTCGGTAAACAACAATTTAACTTTTTCCCCGTATTTATTTTTAATATAATTATAGTGAAACTCGTACATTTTCGTTTTTCTTATATCTAAAATACACATTCCGAGGTAAATCGGTTTGTTAAACGTCAATTTAGTCTTTTTCATATGTATCGCGATAAGATGGTGGTTCCGTTAAAATTCGGTTTCGCCGACAATTTTTTTGCCTTTGTTTCGTCGGTTACTGATTTGACATCCATTCTATTTCTAATATTTTGCATCGTCTTCCCAAAGACTGAATTGTTCATTAGTTTGAAAAATTCCTTCTCAAAATCGTTGTTTGCCTTCGCCCCCAAGTCCGCGTTTAGATTTATATACGAGCCCATCCATGGGGATTCTTCGAATTTAATTCCTCGACGAATTTTTACAATTTTTAATCCCAGTTGCTCATATTGTTTTAAATTTACGTGATAAATCACGTATCTCTTTTTATCCCGCAAATTCGGATAATTTTGATACCCCGCCGACTTTTAAATGTTCCGGAGCCAGAGAGTAGTCGCTGTGCAATTTATGCAACTCGACCGGGTATTTTAAATCGACCTCTAAAATGCAGGGAATTTTTTTCCAGTTTTTCAACTCCGCGGGATTCATCCATTCAAATCCGTGTGTCGGTAAAGGTTTACTCATTGCCCATCCGTATAAATTGTTGGTGACCCAATAGTTTATAAATCTCGACGGTTTTTCCGGGTCAAATTTCTCGCCCATATATTTATTATTGGCTTCGGAATATCTCGTCGAAATCATGGAAACTCCACCTCTCAACCCTCTTTCGAACATGAGCAACATGTCGGGGTCTGAAAGCAGCTCCAATTTTTACCCCCGTCTTCTTAAACATGGCGTCGTACACTAATCCGGGCGAAGTATAATACCACGCGGGATCCAATCCGTAATTGTTTGAGCGAACGTTTCTAAAACTTTCGGAAATGTCCTCCAGCAACAAGACGTCGAATAAATTATACAAATCGTGGTAATCTCTAAACGTTTTACACTTAAAAGTTTTCCACACTTTTTGGGCGTGGGCGTATTTTTCGTCGCTAATTCCTTCGTCGTTTGATCTAAAAAAGAACGCTTCTTGCGGGTGAAACGCAGTTTCCCGAAATATTTCCCCGGACTCTAAAATATTCGTAGGGATAAACGCCTTTCTTCAACAACAAGTTTCGTTGACGCTCGTTTCGAAAATATTTATTTACGCTCAAAAATTGATCTTCTGTTAAACTACTCGCGAGTGTGTCTAAACTAAAAGGCATAATTTTAGAGCTGTCGATAAACCTCAATTTTAGAAACATCGGTTTTTCTTCCTTTTCCGTGCCGTAAGCGAAAAAACAATCTTTAACTTCTTTAATATAACCACCCACTTTTACGTTTTTCGTAAAAACTAATATATTCTTCCTCAGTTTTCGCGATGCAACCAATGTCACCTTCGCTCTTCCAGAGATTTTTGACGAATAAATGGCTGTCGTACCCAGCCAAGTTGTGAAACACTACCGGAATGAAGTTCGGTTTCTGATACGAGAGATTACATTTATTATGCGCCGCTTCTCTATATTTCCCGGTGAAGTGGCAGTGATCGCGAACCTTTGTGTCTCTTTCGGAAAACTCTCCTTGACAGACCAAAAATTTCTGGGTTCGTTCGAAATTTACTCGGTCTTCTTGACCGAGTATCATCCTCTTCAACGGAATTTTATAAATTTCTCTCGTTTCTTCTTCCAACATTTCTACAATTTTTTTGCGCTACGTCTTCGTCATCCCTTTGTACGGTGTAGATGACCGGATCCATCTTGTACACGCGGTCGTCGAAACATTTATATAATAACAAAACCCAGCCGGGGCTTGCTCGTGGTTTTGTTTCGTATAACTCTTTCCTGGGTCTGGAGCGCACGTATCAATAGGTTTTAAGAAAGACTCAAAGTCCGCGTATATTATAAAAGGAACTCGCATCGACCTGTGAAATTTTTTAAACTCTACAAACGAGCCATTTTTCGGCATGTCAATCCGCACGCATTCGTTCGCAAGACACCATTTCTCGTGTTCGTTTAACATTTTTTGGTCATTAAAATGGTTCAAACAGTTGCGGCAAATAAATACTTGACTGTGGTGTTCCCTAATTTGTTTCGATGTTAAGCGGCTTAAATTTTTTGCAAGACAATAATGTCGTTTTTTGTCTTTAATAATCAACAAAAGGTCTATTATTATACTTCTCTTAGGATAATCGCTTCTTCTCGACGGGCAAACTTCTCCCTCAAACCCAAACACCCAAACTGCGATATCCGGATTTTGTTTTTCAAACTTGGTTATATATTTAAACGACACGGGGTAAGTTATACCGTCCATATTTAAGGTACTTATTAATTATTTTCACCACATGCGGTTGGCCATTCATACGCAACTCCACCGCGTCACCAACGTACTCGAAATCAAACGTCTCATTATTTCTATCAAAGTTATGGTATTTCGGATATTCGTCATTAATTTCAGTAAAACCGGGGAGTTCATCAAACGTTTTTGAGTCTATCGCGTTCAGTATCTGGAGGTTCCTCTCCTCTTCGTCGTCTTTCATTTTTTTAAAGATCTCATTTAATTCTCAAACACTCAATTTTTGTCTTTTTTGTCTCGCCAAATCTTTCCTCGATAAAAAGATATAATTCCCGGGTTTTGATTTAAAAATTTAGCGGCTTTGTAAATCGACGGAAATTCCGACTCTTTATCCGTTTCAACGTCTTTTAAGACGCGTCGGATTCGTTCGGATTTTTTATAAAAAAAATGAAATCATCGTCCTCGGTTAACAATCCCTTTTCCTTCATCACTTCCTTAACACGCGCCTTATTAGACGACGAGAACCCAGCAATGCCATTCACGCGTAAAATTTTCTTCATTTCTTTCAATGTAGTCATTTTTTTTAATAAATTCTTTTTCTTTTTAATCTTTCATAATTTTCCTCTGTTCCCAAAAACTCGGATTTCGGGGATGCTTGATACTGAAATATCTTACGGATGAATCATCCACGCTAATTTTGTGTTGCTCAAAATCGTTCGCGGGACGTTTATCTATCGCGGGATTTTGAGGGTATTTGATCCCGGCATAACTGTCAGCAATTTTCCTTTGTTCAAAATCGCTCGCGGGAGGTTGATCAAATGCGTGATTTGAGGGTGTTTGATTCCGACATAGTTGGTTGAAACTGGTTTGATTTCTCTGTCTGCCATTTTTTTATAATAAAAATTATCCGTACATCACGCTCATTTTATTTCCGTCAGACTTGAAATTGAGCAATCTGTCGCTGCTTACTACGGCAAAGGCTTCCGTTCCCGCGGGGATGTTGGCGTTAAATTGCGCCTTGATTTGAATGTCTGTGACGGAATATTTCATTCTTTCGCTCTGTTTGCTCACGTCAAGCACGAACAAGGGAAAAAGGGCTTTGTAATCGTACGGAGAAATATTGGGGTTGGATATTAATTCGTCCATCCCGTAAAATTTGGACCTGAATAAGGCGGCATCCCCGTAAGCACGAGAAAATTTATGTTGGCCAAAATTCATTTGATAATCCACTTCGAGATATCTGTCCGAATTCAGCATCACGTACATATTTTTTTAGACCGGCGTGATCAAAGAGGGCGGGGTTCCTTTCCTGACAACCGTCTTTTTCGGTTTGAAACCCACGATAATCCAACGAGGTTTTTCGGGACTCGACTTGACGGAAAGTCTCCACATGAAGCTATTTGATATAGGCACCGTTATAGTGTCGCATTGTCTCATTCGGTAACCTACGGGGAGGCTAGTCTTTTCTTCGATCGTCTTGTACAATCGAAACTTTTCGGCGTCGGCGGGTTGGACGTGCGGAATAAACCAGGACACTTTACTGAGAGTTACTCGTCCGCATCCGCCGCATTAGCTCTAAAGATGGCGTCGTCGTTGGATTTCCTCGCCAAAATGAGGGTTTGTTTCATTCCGTACAAAATGTGTTTTACCGGAACCCTAAAACTAAACGAGCCTTTTGGATCCGGTTGAACGATTAGATAATTTTGACGAACGTTAAATCCGGTATTGTTACCTCTATGCGCTGCCGGGTTAGTATCTTTGTACCACAACTGATTTAAACCTTGCGATTTGGAGAAATCGTCGGGATATTTCAACACTCCCAAAATGGTACTGCATTGACCGGGTTGAAAAACGGATTCGATTTATTGACCGGAAAGTTGATATTTTATATTGTTGAAAAGATACATGAGGCCGTTATTCGTTAACGCGACGTTGTCACCATTCGCGTAAGCCGTTCCATCGACTTTCGTTAGTCTACCTTCGAGTAATAGCCAACTTTCGCTCGGGTGGGTAAACAAATCTTCGCCGGGATTATTTAAATTGGTTGCCGTAATCGGTTCGTATTCGTGAAATTCGTAGCTTTCTATACTTTCGTCCGTCGCGTAAGGTTCGGTAGTTTTTAAAATACTCGCCATTTTTATTTTATTGGGATTGGTTTTTATATCAAGTTATTATGAAATAAACAAGCACATGTTTTAATTGGCGGTTTCGATATTTTAACTTCAATGTCTGGATTATCCCAGCATCCATAGGTTGTAAAAGTGATGTAGCATTTGCTGGGAAGAACTGTAGCTTGACATTCTCAAGTTTGATATGTGGATGTACAGGTGCATTATCAAGGAAAAGAAGGATCTTTCTACCCTGTGTTCTCATTTGCCTGTCTAACCACTTGAGCCAGTCTTCCATTATAGGTGTCAGCATCCAGGACTTGTTGTTGGCATAGTACTTATCAGTTGATATAAAGCCAAAGCAACGGGGTTTCCTTGATTTCCCAATCACAACTGGTTGCAGCTTTTCACCTGAAATGAAAGAATAAACTAATTTTGCAACTTATTTCAATCAATGCTTTAACATTTGTAAACAATTTTTCATCCTCATTATGTGATGCAGGGGAGTTAACTCTATATCGTCCCTTTTCGGAAACAAAATTGACATATCCATGGAAAAATAGCATGAGATGTCAAACCTACACCGTAATACTATAATCAAACATATAATACATCATTCTAAAACAAAATCAAAAATATAACTTACTCCTTAAGAAGAACATAATCAAAATTAATTTTGTGAAAAACCGCGTCACGTGCGCCATTTAACAGAAAGGATAGGAAAAGAACGACACCACCGGTCTTGTATATTTACGGAATCCTGCTATACAATTGTTGTCAATGCTGAGAATCAAATTATTATAATAAATATAATAAATTCTGCGGGAAAAAATGGATAGATCGATCGTTAAAAAAAATTATCGATACAAAGATGAGATTCGGGATGGGACTTAAAAAAAGTTAAAATGGACTGACGATTTAGCGGAAGAATTACACAAGCCCGTTGTTAAAAAAGATTCCTAAAAGACGCGTACGCGTAAATGACATTGACGAAATATGGGCCGCAGATTTGGTAGTTATGCAGGCGTTCTCGAAATTTAACCGCAGAAACAAATATCTGCGGGCCGTTATCGATATTTTTCCAAATACGGTTAGTTAAATCCGTTAAAATTGAAGACTGGAAAATCGGTCGCGACTGCGTTGAAAAAGATATTTAAGGAAAGAAGACCGCAAAAAATGTGGGTCGATAAAAGTAAAGAATTTTACAATAAAGAAGTACGGGACCTAACGGAATTATATTCCACCGAAAATGAAGAAAAATCTAGTGTAGTGGAGAGATGGAATAGAACAATGAAGGAAACAATGTGGAAGTATTTTTCGCCTAATTCTACGCGGGTATACATTGACGTGTTGGACGAACTCGTTGATCAATACAATAATACGAGACGCTCGTCGATAAAAATGACGCATGAAGAGAAAAATGAAACTAAGGTTTGCCAAAATCTTTACCAGGATCATTATAAATAAAAACTTTTAATCCACAATTTCCGACGGGTGATAAAGTGAGGATCTCGAAGAAAAAGAAAACGTTTGAAAAGGGATATACACCGAGATGGACCTAAGAAATCTTTACTGTGACTACCGTACAAAGAACTACACCAGTGACGTATAAAATAGCCGACTATAATGGGGAGGAAATACAGGGCACGTTTTACGAACAAGAACTACAAAACACTAGCCAAGAAATATTTAGGATCGAGAAAATAATACGCCGTAAAGGTAATACATCGTTAGTAAAGTGGTACGGTTACCCTGCGTCGTTTAATAGCTGGATCGATAACACAGATCTCGTTTGAAAAAAAAAAACAGCAAAACTGCCCCCAGTACTACATTACTTTTACCCCAACACCGGGTAGATTCCTTTACTTGCACAACCGATGCTGGGATGAACTTCAGTCATTCTTACGCGCCCTCGCCCGTAGACTCACCACAAGCCTTTCTTAAAATCAAATCAACTTTAACCCCACAATCCCATAGCTCTCGAAAGAAACAGAGCTACGAATGAGGTAAGGCAAGTTGCTATGTGATTGATTACCAACTCCATGGTAAAGAATCTTTTATGTGCACAACCCATAGAGCCCATAATCAATCACATTGGAGGTATTACCTGGCAGCTACCATTCAACAGACCGGAAAGTGTCATACTCGACCCACGGCTGCCCTTAAACGAACGGAAGCGCGTCATACCGGCCAATAACGTGTACTGGCTACAGTCAAATAATACAATTTTCGTTCCTACTTATACACTCTTATGCACGTTATAGACTGTGGTGAAGTTTAAAATATACATAAGTAAGTAAATAAATAGCAATCGGGAATTTCCCCAACTCGTAAAACCGAAAAAAGGTTTAAAACCGAAACTGGAACGTGAATCGATTTTTTAAATATGGGATATTTATAAAAAGTTTAATTTTCCCGTCGGATTTTAAACAAAAATTGCGAGAGCGGAGGTTAGGGTCATGTTGAAGAGCCCTCCTAGAAGGGGTCTAGAAAGGTTTGTACCTCTTATGAAGGGTCATATTGAAGAGCTCGTGTCTCTAAGGTTTGCAGGTCATGTTGAAGTTTAACCCTTCTAGGAGGCTCTAGAAGGGATTGTACCTTCTAGCGGGTGTTTTGTCCCGGAATACCCTTTATCACACTACTCAAGTATGAAAGAAAAAACAAACGTAAAAAAACTATCTCGTAACCTAAAACTTTTTGTAAAAATAGACAGCATGGTTTTGAAGTTTTCGAGTAGACAGATGCAAAAAGTTCAATGAATTTAAGTATGTTTGGACGTTTCCAAAAATATCCATCAATATAATATTTTCTTAGGTTCAAATACAACGAACATTGTAATACAAAATGAAATTCATTTTACAAATTTCCACAAAATTTACATTTCCGATCTTCTCATAATAATCTATTCCATCTTCCTATTTCGACTTCTAATCTATGACTTGACATTATTAATCTGTATGTGTACGAACTATAAATGCAGTATCAAACGTAGGTCCAGGGTTCGAGGTTATAAAACTTGAGATCGGTCTCAGAGCTCAAATCTCATATTTTGTTATTCAATGTTTTAAGTTAAATACAGACAACAAGGACATTATTGATACATTGTATATGTACTAGTAACCATAATACTTTGAGAATGGAATTGAAATTTGAGCTCGGAGACTGTTGTCATGTTTAGCAACCTCGGGGCCTGAACTTCTTCTGTCGTTGGTATTGCGGCTTCAATCTGAACACAGTTCGTTGTCAGTTAAACTCGTCACCTAGCGCCAATTCTGTGAAAAAAACTTGTATTTATTCTATCATTAGCTGGGTTTCTGTGGCCCTTGTGGAGTAATATATTGTGATATTCAAGTTTAACAATTACAATGTATTGTTTGCCTTGCTTGCAAATGGCAACAACTGATAATTGATATTGTTCATTGGCTGTTCTTGTAACTTCTGTTGTAACTTACATCTTTGTTTTACATGCATGCTTATTGTTGTTCAATTTATCTTATGTTGAATAGAAATTCTAATGCTACAAAAGTGTTACCTTACTTTCCGGATACCCTGTATGTCTTTTAACTTGTATTCCAAGTGTTACATTATCCACATACAGACTAGAATATCGCAACATTGAATAAGGTTTTTAATACTATAATGTCAATTTAAAAAAAGGTTATTGGCGAAAATATATAATACTATTATCGGCTCAGGGAAATATTTACATCAATGTTCCAAACTTCGATCATGTGGATTATTTCAAAGCATTTCCACAACACTTCTGTCTGCGCTTTGATTTTAAACATTTGATATGATTCATTGTCTCAAAGATAATTATAATTGATCTATTTTAAAACTTGAAGTGTCGTTCTTGGACACGGATAGTTTTCCTTCCAGACCTCTCGTTCGTTCAGAAAACTGACTTCATCCTGGTTATCAGATGTAGTACTATTTAATAAAACGTACCTAGCCTAAATCGAACGTTATACTCTTGATGAGGCAAAGCATCGTTAGCGTGAAAGTCGTCTGCATGCAGAAAACTACCTCTAATAGTATCACCATTTCTTTGCTTTAGATTCAGTACGGAAATAATTTCGGAAGTTGTAACCCTTGTATATGTATACATATACAATGTATATGATATACGGGTTTTTGGTCCGTGTGGCCATTTTAGGCCTAATACGCCATTATATTCCATCCCTTCAACGTGCTAGCCCCGTGTGCTTCAGAGTATAGACCACATCCATGGCAGCGACGGTCTTCCTATTGGCGTGCTCGGTGTAGGTGACGGCATCACGGATGACGTTCTCCAAGAATACTTTGAGCACACCACGGGTCTCATCGTAGATCAGACCCGAGATACGTTTCACACCACCTCTACGAGCGAGACGGCGGATTGCTGGCTTGGTGATACTGTGGATATTATCACGCAGAACTTTCCTGTGACGCTTAGCGCCCCACTTTCTTAGATCTTTGCCTCCTCCTCCACGTCCGGTCATGTTGTTTCTCAGTGGTTTGGCTGAGAATGAACGCCGTAAACGATTTCCGCGTTATATAGGGCACATCTGGGTTAAAAGGTTAGCTAGCACCTGCTTGGCATTCTGTCGTCTTACTGTACTTGGTAAAATTAACCGTCATGGCAATCCAGAAAATTGCAGGATGGCATGGAGTAGATTTCTCGTGTTTTGGGCATTACTGTTTTTACGAATTGTCCGAATAGTTTATTTAATTGCGTGAATTACGTACAAATGTCGAAAATTACGAACAAATATCAAAATTAATTGACAAAAAATGGTGAATTTCTCGAAAATTCACAATCACCGGTGGCTATTGCATTTATTTTCGAAGTCGGGCATCGTTAGCGATCTTGTACATTGCTCATTCGGCAGCAAAATTCTATTTCTGTCGGACATGGGCGGGGATTTTAGTTTAGTAACATGTACATAAATATGCGTGAAATTGCTCAGGACTTCAAGACTGATCTCCGATTCCAGAGCTCCGCCGTCTTGGTTCTCCAGGAGGCTAGCGAGGCTTATCTCGTCGGACTGTTCGAGGACACGAACTTGTGCGCTATCCACTCCAAACGTGTCACCATCAGTGCAACAGTGCAACAGTGCATTCACACTGCACAAATTAGAAAACGCCTCTTTTCAGGGCCACAAATCTCTTAAGAGATTTCTACTTCTGCTGTCTATCAGTCACGTAAATCCCCCCAAAAATACTATTACAAATTATTTCTAAAGCGTACTAAGTGTACCTACCTATAAGTAAAACCTAACATTGGGACATTGTTATAATTTACGACATCGTACCGGGCCATTTACGACTACTACTTTCTTTTTTTCATAATTTGAGAACATAATCATATGAATGACGCAAAACTAACTATGTTTGTTTAAAATGTCTGAGTTGAAACTCGGCTAAGAATGTAATTGGTCAAATAGATATTGAAATATTCAGAATATTTTGTATGAAGTATAATCATTATTTTCCGGGCAGCTGAAATATCAAGTGTTTGTGATGTCGGAATGCCAATATGATACAGGAAGCTCGTAAGCCTGAAACTAGTTGTTTATAAACTTATTTTTTACAACAAGCTGGACGTTAGTTTGATTTTATTTCACCATAAAAGATAAAGGTTTGTGCTGCTCGTTTTTATTGTTAATTAATTTTGGTTCAATCGCATTATACTATACTAACACTTTAAAAGGAAGACAGGATAACATAATAATGTTTTAACTGCTTTGTTTAAAATTATGAAAATTGGTCAGATCATCGTCTGGGTCACTGTGTACACAACACAGCAATTAAAATCACCGAAGCATATAACGTACTATGTCATGTCGTGCAAGCAGAAGACAGCACAAAACCATGCAGAATAACACTGACAAGTTTTCTTTTTCCATTAGAACATGAACATTATACACCTGGGACCAATCAGGAGCTGAATCTACATGACACGTTATGAATATTTCCTGAATCAATACCCGTATGTATATTAATATTTATACTGGTTGCATGTATACTGTATATGCGTGGTAAAATAAAAATTTCGAGACAAAATGGACTTTTACAGGTGTGAATAATCATTCGCCGGGTTGATGTAATGATACGCGGAACCAAGACCTGTACTTGTATTGCATAGGTCTGTGATGGTCCATTGTCTGAAGAGAGATTTCATTTATCATTTTGACTTGCATAATCATATGACAATTTCCTTGATAGTTGTCAATATTGTGTTATTGAAATAAGTGAGCATCATAAATAAATCTATTTATCTTTGGCAAAAAATTGACTGGTTTGTCAACACAACTTGTCGTATCACTTGATACTTAAGAGGTTTACACATTGCTTTGCGCCTTTTAAACACTAGTTGCACCTCCTACGATCCGCGTGAAATGTGCGTCCTTTTCGCGTAGCATATTACAAAGAGTGTATTTATAGCTACCATAGTGCATGAAAATCTCATGCGTCTAATGTTTAATACCGTAGTATGTTGTGTAGTTGGTCATTCTTTTTTCACTGGGTTTATCGCCGTTTTTTCAACATTTTAAGTTATATAGTGGCTGGTTCACTTAACCAGTTTTCCTGGACTTTATACTAACCACTACAAACTTACCCTTCCACATATCTAATGTTCACCTCTTGTCGTTTCCTTGGTCGCCATGGGGCGGCTGAAGGAAATTCGAGGGGGGGGGAGGAGGTCAGGCTTTGCGTTGAAAATGCAAGATCAAGGGCACCAGTAAGTTGCTACGCAGTTTTATGTGAATGTCTGTTGTTCGAGAGAAACTGGAAGGCTTGCCGACCGATCGCGATCGGGGCGTTCGCGGGGCTCTGAATAATCGGTACATCACTGAAACTGCTAACAATATGACAGGCAATTACCACCATCGTATTCACCGACTAACTGTAAGGAACCGACGGCGTGAAGTTGGTCGGCGAAGTAGACGTCCCTACGTTAGTCTGCCTATCACTCTTCCATGTCGCGCGTGTCGTATGACTTGGATAATGACACGTGCCCCTAGAAGATTTCCAATGAGGCAATGGAGACGGGTGTTTTTCACAGATGAGTCCTGGTTCATTCTTTTCAATCTGGATGATCGGCGTCGTGTATACCGACGTAGTTGGGAACGTCTCGCCGATGCCTTCGTTACTGGGCTGGATTGGTTTGGTGGTAGCTCGGATATGGTCAAGGAGGATATCTCAAGGGGTTAAGTCGCCGCTGGTTGTAGTTGGTGGGAATTTAACCGCCGTCATATTTAGGAATGAAATCCTCCGTCCGTTTAGTGTTCGGTTAGTGCAGAAACGTAACCTCGTTTTTCAAGATGATGATGGCAGACCTCATGTAGCGTGAGTTTGTCAACAGTTTCTGGCCAACCATAACATTCAACCACTTGACTGACCACCCTACAATCCAGATTTGTCTTCAACTGAACATAAGTGGGACGAACTGGCCTACGGCGTCAGGACATCCCCACTACGCTCGACCATTGGAAAACTTATGATTAGAGAGTGAGCTAAAATTGTATATGCAATCATCCTTAAGCATGCTATGACCCTCCACACATACACGTGTCTGCCAGATACGTTGATATAGTCTCAAATGATAACCAGCACCCATAGCAACACATTCGTGTTTCATATCGGTATTTTTTCATGGTGCATATTTCACACCTGTCTATCATACATGAGATGTAGATACATTTTTGTAGGTTTTATATAATAAAACATGCGCAGATTAAGAGAATATTAGAGACTGTTAGAGATTGTCGGAGAGTATTCGACTTGTAAAAATTACAAAATATCTTTAAGACGACCCAGTGTTTTTAACGCTATTCATTTTCAACCTTCGTTCTCCGATCTCAGTGATACATGTCTTATAGTTACGCACGTGTTCATGTCACAAACATTTTCTGCACGCGAATTTTGAGTCATGAATTGTTATGGTTGCGACGCATCTGTAGAGATTGTACACGTTCAGTGTTCGACACGGTACCCAGTATGTGATGTTACTGGGGTTTAACGCCGTTTTTCAACAATTTTTCAGTTATATATGGCGACCGGTTCACCTAACCAGTTTTCCTGGACTGTATACTAACCAGTACTAACGTACCCTTTCACAAGGAGCCGGCAACTTCTCCACAGATGGAGGAAAATCATCATTTTTGTCAAATGTTCATAGAAGGGTATGACCTGGCGCGACCGGGATTCGAACCCGGATTTCCGGGTTACAAGTCCAGCGCACTAACCGCTGTACCACGGCCGCAGCCGCGGCCCAGTATTTGATAGTTGAGTTTATTTTATATCCTGGAATAAGTTGTGTTTTCGGGACCTTACCTAGCTGGCTAGATATATTATTATTACCGATAACTCCACAGTCATTCAGGATTCGAGGATTTGTCATTAGATCTGTACAATGACAAGTGAACTTGTGAGTTATTTATTTATTGTTAGACTATTTTTCCTAAAAAAAACAACACATTATACATATGTTCATTCACTCTTGTTTATGTTTATATACGTGTATGGTTAGTACACTGGTTCAAATCCCTGTCGCGGCAGGTCATACTCTTCTATGGAAATTTGACAAAAATGTCGATTTTCCACCATATTAGGAGAAGTTGTCGGTTTCTTGTTGAAGGGTAGGTTAGTACTGGTTAAAAAGGAAACAGCTATTTAGTGAGCGTTTTAATTGATTTATGACTTATAATTGTGTATGTAAGTGTTGGTAATTTTTACAAGGCCGGTCATAAAAACAATTTGTGGATTCTAGTTGCTGTTTTTTAGTTTGTTTGTGAATAATAGTTTATTTACAGAACTAATTTTATATATGTGATTGAACATGAAAAAATATGTCAGGTTGGTCTTATACACGTATTTAGACAGTTTATTACAAAGGTGTTACATTGAACGTCTAAACCACGTGACGAGTTGAATACGTTTAACCAGTTCTTGTAAAAGTTTACCAGTGATAAAAATTTACAAAACTGTAGTGAAAAACTCATAAATTTGCGAATTATCGTTAAATATTTGATCGAAAAATAATTTTTATAGCGTAGCGGGTATCGGTATATTTTAGTTTAGTATTTATTGCTTGAAAACAATCTTGATATTAACCGGAAGTTGGTGTTGCGCAGTGTTAAGAAAAGCGGAAGTTAATCTTCTTTGTTTTATTTACGGGTTGTTGGTTTGAGTCTCACATGGATTTTCGTGTGTCCATTGTTTTATACAGAAATAAACTAGGTTTAGTGATGAATTTTGATTTTTTTTCTTAAAGTAGCTTAATGAATATAATACGGGAAATTAATAGTAGTAAATTACTTCAGTATTAGAAGAATCTGATGATTTAGTTTATGGAAAACTAAATAGTTTAAGGATTTGATTCTTTAATAAAATAAAAAAAAATAATTCAATACTTATAATAAAACGTGATATTAATTAATGAACGTTGCTCCAATTATTAGACTTAGTTTCAATTGATTACTTATAAAATGTGGTAAAAAGGCTTATATTAAAATCAAGTTTGTTTGCCCTGTACCGACCCATTGTAAAAAAAAAACTCGCCGACGCAAAAACATTTATCGCCGAAATCTAAAACACTTTATTTATTTTCATATTTTCGCCAGTAAAATATTTCTGTTAAAAAATGATCGCGATCATTCCGACGCTTAAGACAAACGCTGGGGTTCAACTAAACTTGCCCCCGTACAAGAGTCAACGGGTACCAGTTTAGTGTTCAGTGGTCGGGGTAGCGGAAACAAGCTATTTTTAGGCTTAATGAATTATACGCTATTTTGGGACAACCCTAGTAGTACCCTATATACAGCATATATAGTATAAATATATTATACATGTATTTACAAGGTTGTTGTGTAATTGTATGGATCGTCTTTTTTATTATTACTGATCTTGATGTTTATATTTTTATGCCGGTAATATTGCGTGGTTATGTACTATGTACACGTGGTCTGTTCTTTTCCGTATTTGTATTTTCGTTGACTGTTCTCGTGTAAATCATTGACTGTCAAATATCTTAACTAAGTGCATATTTATAATAGTTGAATACATTGTCTTTTAGATGTTAAAACGAAAGAATTTAATAAACAGTTAATAATGAATTGGATTTTTAACTTTTAGAATTATTAAGTTAAACTTAATTCGATTAATATTATGTGTTAATATTTGAGTCTTCTTTCGGCATTGAACAAAACATTATTTGTCGCCTTTAATAATCTATCTTTTGTTAAAACCTGTCGTAATTATCGAACTCACATTTTTCTCGTATTTACGTATCTAAAGCGACCTCTGTCTGTATGACGTCATAAGAGCAAACTTTCTAACATTGAAAAAACAACAATTATCACCCTTTAATCCATCCATTGTTAATATAAATTGTGTAATATTTGAGTTCACTTTTTTTCTCGAGTTACACAAATTCCCAGATTGCGTGACGCACATTGGTCTGAATAACGTCATTAATTTAATTTGAGTTAAAAGTATCTTTTTTTCAAATTTTAGACACTAAAATACAACAATTATCACCCTTTAATCCATTATTATTAAAGTATAATACGTGATATTTCTAGTTCACTGTCTTTCTCGAATTACACGAATTTTCACGATTGCATGACGCACATTGGTCCGTATTACGTCAATGTAGGTAACTGGGGTAACGGGTATTATCAACTGTATGAAGAAAGCTTTGTAGTATATTGGAATGACCTATTTTACAGTCATATCTTGTGGTCTATTCATGCTTCGTGAATCTTTATATACATGAAACGCAGTAATAATATTTTTTACCCAAACTTTTGAATAATTATTTTTATAAAAATGATAAATTAAGGTTTATTTATAGATTTATCAACCAGAACGCAAATTCTTGCCCTTTGCCTTGTACAAGTTGACTATTTTGTACCCTTGTAATATACATGTATTAAACAGCCCGTCCTTGTAATGATGTTTTGAAATATATTGAATAAATATTAATTTTAAAATTTATCAATTTGCATAGTTAAACTATTGATACACGTCTCTATCATATTATATTTACAACATTGCATGAAACACAATTCACACACGCATCCATTGGTTCATGAGAACAAGACGTTCAAAGTATTTCTGTTTTAGCACTAGCGGCTCCTTAAAGGTGCCAACCATTTTCAGAAAGCCTGATAGAAGACTTTGAATTATAATAATGATAATAGAGAACTTTAAAAAACTTCTTTTTAAATGCATTTTCATTTTAAAGAATCATACTGTATTTTAACTGTTTACTGTAGGTAAGACTACAAATATAATAGTTATTTTTAGGATTGATTGACATAGAAATTTCGAAAAACTAAAATAATTAAATCATTCGTCTAGAATGTATTCCTCTTATTAAAATTACCTTTTTAGATTCTAGATTTCTAGTTTTATTCTTTTGGATTGGACTTTAAATTATTATTAGACTGTGTTCTGTTTCTACGAAACTGTTATGTTGATAAAATATCCATTTGCACAGCAATGTTATTGTGAATGTTAATTTCACGCTGGCTACGTCTAAAAATAGGTACAGCGCGACCTCTCCAGAGCGATCCTCTCTTGAGCAACAACCTCCCTTCAACTACAGCATGATTTCCCACTTACGATTTAACCATTAATTTAACCTCTCTAGAGCAACAACCTCCCTTCAACTACAGCATGATTTCCCACTTACGATTTAACCATTAATTTAACCTCTCTAGAGGAACAACCTCCCTTCAACTACAGCATGATTTCCCACTTACGATTTAACCATTAATTTAACCTCTCTTGAGCAACAACCTCCCTTAAACTACAGCATGATTTCCCACTTACGATTTAACCATTAATTTAACCTCTCTAGAGGAACAACTTCTCAACAGCAGCATAATAATGCTTGTCTCAAAGGGAGTTGTTTTGGATGGGTTGCACTGTATATTCATCATTTAACGTTCTTCTTTGCGTGAACTCATGAACTGTACTAATTAAAAAAATAATGCAGATTTATATACATATATATCATTTGATGCTTAGAATTTGTAAGTAAAACTTTGTCGGTCTATTTGAAATTATGTATGTGACATAACTCTGTATTCCTGTATGTTATTGTCATGTTTTTAGAGCCGGAGGACATTATTTACAAATAAAATATTTCTGCTTCAGTTTACATAAAATGTAGTGATTATCTCCCTTACACCGACATGTTCAACTCGTTAAATCCACGAAATCTAAGTACACTTTTAAGATACCATTGAAAATGTCAACCAGTCCGTGTTTCACAGTCTAAAATAATCAATATCATTTATTTTACTGGTGATTAATACAACGCTGCTTTATTTTACAACATACAAGCAATAAATGTATTATAAGCTACACCAGTTTGTCAATCACTCATATAGCGAACATTTAGAATGTTTTCTCTCATTCTAAAATTTATTTATTTGAAATTGATTAATGACTCACCATGATATTATCCAATTAAGGATATCACATAATCTGAATTATTTGCGCAATTTTTAGTAATTGTAGCGTTCGATAGCTCAATCAATTAAGTGCCCGGCTTCGTAATTCAAAGATCAAAGGGTTCAATCCTCACTCGATGTAAAATTCCTACTCGCCTGTGTAATGCAAAACATCCTTCATACATTGAATACTCCGTAATTATCATTGAATTATGGCTAGTCGTGTTTTCATGTCTTCAAAGCAATCATATCATTCTTATAGGATGAAGAGTCTTGTAATATTGCAAGCTTTACATGTTTCAATGTTGTTTTCACAATCTAATTGGCCAGTTTTTGTCACAACTTTATATTTCTGTACACAATAAATTATCTAAACGATAATATGAACATTTATTTTTATGTATTTTTCAGTCGTTGGAATCAAACTACGGATTCAGCATTTCTTTCTGCATGTACATATCATTCCCATAGTAATATGTTATGGAATGAATTCGTTCATTGCTATGACAACAGTAGGGATATCTGGGTGAACTGTGGAACATTGCGCCTTAAATAGCAGACTTGTAAGTGACTAACCCTTGAAGAATAACCTTTTGATCGGAAGTTAGTGAAAATTGTTTTCATTCTTCAAGAACAATAAAAAATATAAAAATATAACGTTATTTTACTGATCCTGGCCATTTGGTATTCTTAGAGATTTAACTGATTGACCGGCCCCTCTTTTGATAAAACGTTATTTTACTGATCCTGGCCATTTGATATTCTTGGAGATTTAACTTTTTGACCGGCCCCTCTTTTGATAAAACGTTATTTTACTGATCCTGGCCATTTGATATTCTTAGAGATTTAACTTTTTGACCGGCCCCTCCTTTGATAAAATGTTATTTTACTGATCCTGGCCATTTGATATTCTTAGAGATTTAACTTTTTGACCGGCCCTTCTTTTGATAAAACGTTATTTTACTGATCCTGGCCATTTTATATTCTTAGAGATTTAACTTTTTGACCGGCCCCTCTTTTGATAAAACGTTATTTTACTGATCCTGGCCATTTGATATTCTTAGACATTTAACTTTTTGACCGGCCCCTCTTTTGATAAAACGTTATTTTTCTGATCCTGGCAATGTACATACATTTGTCTGTTTTGGATACTAGGTCAGATGGGGAGTTCTGTAACTCAGTAACATACAACTGGAGAAAGTAGATCAAAACACACAGGCCATTTAATAGAACTAGAACTTGTGGATATTTGTCATTTATAATGGACCCTATTCTGGACCTTTCCAATGGAAAGAACGAAAATCGGACAGACGCGTGCCGCAGCTTTTTTGATATATTATTAGATAAATGTTTCATATTTACGACTTGATTCAAGCAAATGTAAAACAAACATATGTATTGTATACATATGGATATTATATACATATAAACTTAAATGTGACTTTTTATCATGATTTGTATGTAACAGAATCCAAGTTATTAACGATAAGTTTAAGACTTCTTCCAAAAAAATGTTTGTTTGTTACAGCATGTAACTAATTATATTAGCTGAGTCAGTCAGTGGTCATAGAAGTTATAACAACTTTAATTAACCACTCTCGTTAGCTGCTGTTTTGATTTGAATCCCCCTTGTACGGTTCATGGGTCCGGTCCAGGAGTCCGGTTCAGGAGTACGGTTCAGGAATGCAGTGTTTTTCTATTCATTTTGGAGTAAAAGTAGTGTTTTAGTGTTAAAAGTGTGCTAAATGTGTGCTTAATGTGTTTTTGTATTCGTTATGCTTTGGAATTAATTTGTGCGTTTCTACACAATTGTGATGGAACAATGTGTTTTTATTCATAAAATTGGATTATTATACAACATCAACCATGTGAACTCAAGGTAGGCAAGGATAATATCGACCTTGCACCGTAACATTCACTGTTCTCGTTAATGGTTATTTATCACATTATACTAACAACAGTAAAACCTCTCTTACAACTATACTACTTCAACATTAAGACCACTCGGTGTCGTGTAAAAGACAATAACTGATGGTCATAATGTTTTTCCTGTGTACATGTATACATGTATTCAATACAAAGAGAAACGTCATTATGTTGTAAAATTTCTATTTATTTAAATCAACTGTTTAATGTACCGACTTACGTACATTCTTATATTCAAAACGAAATAACAACAAATGCGGGTTTCTTTTTGTAATGATGATACAGTCGAACCTCTCTAATCCGAAACTTTCCAATCCGGAATCCTCTCTAAACCGAACACGCCAGCTGGTCCCGATTTTTTATGTATTAAATGATGAAAAAACTTAGCAACTCGGAATCCGGTACCTTTGATTTCCGAAAACCTCTCTAATCCGTACATTTTGTCTGTCTGAGCAAGTTCGGATTAGAAAGGTTCTGCTGTATATTGAAAATGATGAACTATTTTTCTAAGATGTCATTTTGCAGTTTTTTGAAACTAAGGATAAGAATTTTCATATTAGATAAAATGGATAGAAACACCGACCTTCTGTAAACTAATTGGACAGCTTCCTCACATGTGACATTTGTTGGTCTAGAATGGGATTCAAACTCACGGCGTTGTCAAGTTGATAAATCATTATGTATGTATACTATTTGGTATTTAAATTAAAAAAAGATATTAATTATAGGTTTCATAAGTAATGTATAATTTTATTACTGTATATAACAAAGTCAGTGTTACATATCATAGTAAATTCTGCTAAGTTTCTGATTGATGAAGCATTTTAATTGTTCTTCCGGTTAAGTCAACACGTGCCCCCCCTACCACCGGAAACTAACAACATGTCTGCTTGTTTAAATGTTCTAGATATATTCTTACAATGTTTTTCGAATCCTTGTTATTATTTTTCGAGTCGAGTGAAATATTTTCACCACTACATAGATATAAAGCCACGTGATCATATTATTTCATTCGTACTCAATTCTTATAAAGTTTTTTTCCGTATTGTCGAGGTTTTATTGTATATTCAATACAAAAAGAAACGAAATCGCTCACAAAAATCAAATTAGACTAAATCATCATTGGAATAATATTTAAATTTATTTACATAAAAATACGCGTTTGTCATATTAACATTTCTTTTTGTATTGAATATGTATGAATAAATATAGAGTTTTATTCAATGAAATTATGGTCGCAAATGTTTTTATTTTCTTGATGTGTAATTCATTTTATTTCCACATTGAAAAAATAACCGAATAAAAACTGAGTTTATGTGGGTAAACAAGAACTATCGAACATAATATTACTGTGGATTGATATCTTATGTTGATATTTTGATCATATCGTATCACGAGTACTATCTTTAATAAGGGTTTCAATTGTTATTTAAGGACACTCTTAGATAGAATTAAAGTTATACACGTGGTTAGATTCGAAGATTCGGGTTGTATTTTCTGAGTATCAATATGACAAAACACTTTTAATTGACGTCCAATTATTTCTGTTTGACATTGAGTGTTGATGGTAAACTGTGAACATGGAGTATAAGCGGGTGTTTGATTCGGAGTTGTGTTTGGTGGAAATTCATTTAAAGAATGAATTCAGAAGTGAAATGTGACTGGTATACATTTGGTGTTTCATTGACGAAATATTAGGTGAGTGTCCAAAGTTTCGTGCGGCAGTCTGACGTATTGATAATTCATGATGATAATTATGTTAATACATGGATAATATCGCCAAATGTAAAGTGATGGTATAAACAAGAATAGTTGTTACATTAACACAGGATATTGGTTATTCTTAAATACACACACGTACTGATAAATGTGTTGTTGACGTACTAGTATACGTCTGTTGTCGTCTTCATGGTTTTATTTATCGACATCCCTGTGTTTTTCAAGAATTAATCTATGGATTGTTGTTGTGTTTTACACTTATTGAAATAAGGCATGTTTCTATGTTAGTATTTTGATTGGATGACGCACACTGTCTGAAAGGTGACATTTGTTGAAAATTTGTTACTGTCTATCGTTCATTGTGTTTTATGGAACATTAGGTATTTCACATTTGTTTAAAATGATTGCAACACATGTTGTTGTTTTTTCATGCACATTTGCCGATATGTAGTACAGTTTTCAAGAAATGATAAATTTATATTCGGTGTTACAACTTTGTGAGGTGAAATTAGAACGTTCGCATTTTCATACACATAATTCTTTTATATTGATTGACAGACACATTAAAGATGCAGAGTCTATTTTTCTCCTTCCGCTGTTTCATTTCTAGAAAATGAATGAAAGTAGCATTTCTATCAGTAGTCATTGAAAAAATATTCCATGAAAGATATATATTTCTTCAGAAATCTTTAAAACATTGGAAATTTGCAAAAAGAATTGTTTCTTCAGTTAAAATGATTTTTTGAAGAAGTACGGAAAATAATATTGACATCTTAGACCGCAGCAATGTTCTCATTGGAAATAAGTCTTCGGACTTAATGGATAACCCTGACAATGTTCTAGTTTCATTTTCTGTGATAGTTATTGTTAAGTTACTACTTTTGTTGTAATCATGTTGAAAGCATCGCAAATAAATCTATCTAACCGAAAAAAGGTGCTGCACCTTTAAATGCTGTAAATTATGTTACACAGGTAATATGGTATTGATGTCTAAATTTATCCTGTGTTCTGTCAGATTGTACTGTATTCAATTGGTTGATTTCAAGCGCTGAAATTGTCATATATAAAACATCAAAGTAATGGACGCCTTTTCTGTCTTTTTGGTCTGTATCATGTAGAGTTGATATACCAGATTTTATAATGTTAATGTTGTACAAGGATAGGGCCATACCAAATCGTATCTATGTTTAGCGTCCGCGGACGGAAAGGTTTTGATCACCTGAGTCAAATAAAAAAACATATCGTAATATTGAAATATCTTTATTGAACCATTACATGCTGGAACGATTTGCTTTGTATCAATACGCCTTCCAGTCGTCAAAATCTATCAATATTATGCTTTTGTTTTGATTTAAGAAATGAAACATATGTATTCCCATCGAGTAATTGTTTGAACTTTTGATAGAAGCTAATATTTTGCGGCAATTAAGTACGAAATTTGTGTTTTTTCCTGAGGCGCTTGTTTGTTTTTTTTCCGGATAGCCAGATAAGTTTTTAAACCTCGATGTTACGCTAAACATAGACGCGATATGGTATAGCCTAGTAGACTTTTACACGAGTGTCCTTTTGACGCACAAACAATGGTGTCTGTACAGTAAAACCTACACATTAAGTATAACAGACGGCTGATTATTATTTGAATGTTTGAATGACCGTTTTTTGTTTCCCCGTTTGTGATCAATATGATTTTACTTTTATCTCTGTATAAAACTCTCATGTCATTTTCAAATAATACCCACACACTCACACAGATATATATTTGTTGTTTTTTATCGTCATTTTGAATTAACACACATGAACACACATATATAACTTTTTTGCCTACATTTTCTGAAGATATATAACATAGTTATAAAACATATAAGACAAAGGGGATTACATTTTAACAGGAAAGGTCAATTTCTGCAGGTCCATGTATACCTCCAGTAAGGTTATACCTATGAGACTGGTGACCATATCAGAGCGAGTTCGAGAAAGAAGGTCCTGGATGAATTTCAGACAGAAATGTTGGGTTGTTTCGAGTCTCTTCATGTCTATGATTGAGATGTTATTCCGTAGATCGTATGAATAAAGTGCTCTTATGAGTACATGTGTGATTTAACGCTTAACCAATATGGGTGGGGTGTTATCATTGGTTGTTGATTTGAAATTTCTCAGAATAAAGACCACCTTGTGAATAAAGGCAATTCTTTGAAAATATTCCGAAAAAAGGTCATCTGTCTATAAAGGCCACATTTTGTCTTCCCATGGGGTGGCCTTTGTTCACAGGTTTGACTGTACGAGGGTCAGTCAAGGATAACTGCTCAATGTCTTATAACATTTTAACGGAAAAATATAACTAACTTACTTGGTCATAGACTTCAAAGTAATCTCCACTTGACTCGACGACAGATTCCCATCAACTTGGTAATGCAGTATTACCCGTTGCTAGGCGACCAGAGTTGATGCGTCTGATCTTCCTGTTCACGGCCTCCTCTAAATCATCTAAATCGTCATAAAGGATCCCATGCAACGGTTGGAACGTTGGAAATAAATCATAGTCAGGCGAGGATAGATCTGGCGAATAGAAAGGGGGTGTTCCAATACTTCCCATCCATCTCTTAAATAGGTCCTTGACAACGCCGGCTTTATGGGGCAAAGTATTATCGTGAAGAATGATCGGCGTAAGGTTAATGCGCTCTGGTCGCTTGAATTATATTGCTGAACAAAATATTTTATTAATGTACATTTTATAATATTCCTTATACATTGTTTCACCTGTTGGTACTCCATGCTCAGTCAATATTCCTCAGCAATCATATACAAATATTATTAACATCTTGGGACAATTTTGACTTCGGCAGTATTTTAAGGGCCTCGGAGAACTTTTCGTATGCCACTCGCAACTTTGCCGTTTAAGTTCAGATTCAAACGACCTTAACCATGTTTCATCAGTTACTACGACTCGTTCCAACACATGATTTCCTTCCTCGCTATGTCCTTGTAGGTGTGAGCGAGCGATTTTAAGACGCAGGTGCTTTTCATCTTTTGAGAGCATGTGGGGGCACTGTCACTAACTATTTAGAACATGCTGACCTCCGAATAAAGGTCATTCGTCAATAAAGGCCACATTTTATTTTTTCTAAGGGTGGCCTTTGCTCACAGGTTTGACTTTATTTGTCACGCAAGGAGGTTGTCAACCCATAAGCAATGACGCACATTTCCAGGTTGTAGCTGTGTCACTAGCGCGGTGTACATTGTTTGTATTCATTCAACAGATCATCACTGAGTCTGTACTTTGTAAGTGAAGGAAGGACTATGCACCAAATAACGATGTTTTGCCTAACAATAATTGTATTTATTGGTATTTTACGCCAATAGACCTATAACTATTTTCATCAAAATAAAGTCGTCGTTCTGATGAAGATGAAGTCAATATGTGCATTAATTCAATTCAAATACAAACGTTAAACATTCACATCCACATTCTATGCATGCGTGCGTGTTAAAATTTCTACGCGTGGTTGAATCCTAAATAAATACAGATTTTCAATTACTAATAATTGGTTATATTCAGTCGCTATTATTTTGAGTGGGTGAGTGAGCGAGCGAGCGAGTGAGTCAAGTTCTTGTGTTCAAGTATTTTAGTGTATGACACTCAAGTATATTTTCAGTCAGTCAGTCAGTCAGTCAGTCAGTCAGTCAGTCAGTCAGTCAGTCAGTCAGTCAGTCAGTCAGTCAGTCAGTCAGTCAGTCAGTCAGTCAGTCAGTCAGTCAGTCAGTCAGTCAGTCAGTCCAGTCAGTCAGTCCGATGTGTTCAGTCCGGTCAGTCGGTGATCCGGTCAAATTGGTCAGTCGTCAGTCGATGTGATCTGATCGTCAGTCAGTCAGTCAGTCAGTCGTCAGTCAGTCAGTCAGTCAGTCAGTCAGTCAGTCAGTCAGTCAGTCAGTCAGTCAGTCAGTCAGTCAGTCAGTCAGTCAGTCAGTCAGTCAGTCAGTCAGTCAGTCAGTCAGTCAGTCAGTCAGTCAGTCAGTCAGTCAGTCAGTCAGTCAGAGATTGAATTACAATTAATGAAACATGAAAATTGCAATTTTTACAATTGTAAAGTAATTTCAATAATTAGTGATATAAATATTTTATATTGGGTGGGGTTAGAGGTAGAACAATGGTGTTCATTTGGCCGGTTTTAGTGTATTGTAAACTATTTACGTTGAGAGAATTTTATATATCATCAAAAGCACGTGAAAACGTGGTAATGTTTGTATATGTTTGGTTTGAATTTCATTGACGGGTAGACGTGTATTCAAGTTGTAAATTTTGTAGCAGACGAAATGTTTGAAATAACATTTCATAAGACAGTCCAACAAAATGTACCGTCTATGACGTCAAAACCCGACCAAAGAAGGCAGACTAACTAGAAATAATGGGAATCAGACACTCTCGGATAATGTTATACAAATAGCTGTTATCTTCACTGCAATCCACACGATCCGTATATTTACCTGATGCAGTGACAAATGTGTTTGGAGAAACAACATGATATTCATTAAATGTGTAGCACATTCCATGGTCAGTCAGGGTGATTGTAAAATTATCCGCGCTACAAGCCTAACTGTAATATAAGTACTAGATAATACTACATACATGTAGTAATCTTGAAGGGATTAGACTCCAGGTTTATAATTCATATTTCAGAAATCTCGAGTTTTATTTGATAATAATTAAATGAAGAAGTACAATCAATATGTTGTGTTTGTTTACTACAATACATGCTTAGTTGTTCGGTTAAGAGAAATAAAATCCGCGACCATGGTCCAGTGGTTAGTGCGCTGGACTTGTAACCTGACGATCCATGTTCAAATCATGGTCGCGGCTGGTCATTCCCTTCTATGAAAACTTGACAAAAAATCAATTTTCCTCCATATGTGGAGAAGTATACAGTCCAGGAAAACTGGTTAGGTGAACCGGTCACCGTATATAACTGAAAAATTGTTGAAAAACGGCGATAATCCCCAGTGACAATAAATCACAGGCAGGTAGGCAGGCAATAAATTTATTCATGATTTAGGCCACCAGCCCAGAAACATACATGTATTAATATTACAGTAATTATTTATCATTTATACAGTGTATACAAGTAGTCGATGACTAAGGTAAACATTTTTTTTTACAATATTCTGCATTTTAGACCCAAAATTGTTCAAATTTGAATGGGGCACATTTTTGCAATTTTTACTCAAACTTGGACTTCGAATGTTGGGCCAAACTGAGATTTTGCACATTTATTTGTCAGAATCCATTCTGCATTTTAGACCCAGAATCAATCAAATTTGAATGGGCCCATTTTTGCAATTTTTACTCAAAGTTGGACTTCAAATGTTGGGCCAAACTGAGATTTTCCACATTTATTTGTCAGAATCCATTCTGCATTTTAGACCCAAAATTGTTCAAATTTGAATGAGGCCCATTTTTGCAATTTTTACTCAAAGTTGGACTTCAAATGTTGGGCCAATCTGAGATTTTTCTCATTCATTTGTCTGAATCTGTTTTTCATTTTAGACCCAAAGTCAATCCAATTTGAAAGAGGCCCATTTTTGCAATTTTTACTCAAAGTTGGACTTTGAAATGGTACATACAATTTCAATTTTGATGCCAATAAACTGGAAATCTATAGAGATTCTTTACTTGTTCCATTTTATCTTTTGTATTTATACTATTTATATAAAATATGGAGAATGTCAAATAAATATATCAGGATAAGCATGACAGACTGAAAGAAAATTAAAGAACATATTTTGCATTTTCGGCCAACAATACATGAACAGTATTTTGCTCGTACAGTCTCTAAATGGGTCAACCCGCCCTTATTTGTGCATAGCTATGTCTGTATTTCCTCATCAATAAAATAAATGGAAAGGTAAAAAAACTTCTATTTTATACTTTCTTTTAGGTGATTGTACGTTATATATGAATTAGAAGTTTCTACTTTACTCTATCATATTTGAAGGTCATTGCCTTTCAGCCGCTGAGTAAAGGTCTCATTAATAAGTGATTCATTTGAAACTCTCTGGTTTAACCCAAAATAGTTATAACCGTTATTACATAGTTGAGGTTTTATTTCATTTGCCTAATTGAAATATTTTACGCAGGATGGGTTTAAAAGCATATTATAACATTTTTGACATATCTTGAGGCTGGCATTTTAAAAATCTTTAGCCAATATTTAATGCAGTGCCGTTTTGATTCTGTATGTATGTTGTAACGCTCAAAGTCACCCAAGACAACTAAATTCATAGATGCTGTATGAACACACATGAATTTTGAAATTACTCACTAAATGACCCAGCAAAGCAAAAACGAATAGTGAAAAATGTCAATGTGTAGTTCAAGGGAGGTAATAATTTTTATTGTTCTTAATATTCATAAGGAGTTGTGTCCCGTATGTCTACGTTCTCGAAATGTATTTTACAATTTGTTTTCAGAATCACTTCAGTCAGCAGCTTTAATTTGTTTTATGGTAAATACGAGTTAATATCTTACAACTTTTTCCTAGACTAAAAGTTAAAACAATGACAATAGTCTATGCATAGTCTATGCATCAGGGATAAAGTTGAAAATCGTACATGCTTGATGTATCTTCGCTTTAGTTTCCCTGTTAGTGCACTGTTTCATATATCATGTACCTTTACGGTTAATTAAACTACAAATTGTTCACATCTTCATTTGCTTTGATCTGTCCTTCATATCATCACTACGTGTACTTCATTAATTCACCAGACTTTCCATTGGATTGTATGTTATCGTAATTACCTGGAATCATACAGAAAAAAACATTGTTCCAGTTAAACAGTGAACAATTCGTTCTCAAAACTGAACTCCTTCCGTTTCTGTAACTCACTGTTAGGTACACATAAGGCATATAGTGGGCGTGCTTAGTATTACACAAACATGTATTTATTAATATACGGTATGTTTCATATCGTTCTGAAAAATTCAAAAAAGTAATGCATGCCTCTTAAAGACATAAATATGAAATCCAAATGGCTGGCTTGTTAAATCATTTCTAGACACCCAGCAGATTTTCGTGTAGGATACAATCTGCTGGGTTTGGTTGCATAACAATTTTTGTGGATCGTAATCGTATGATTGAGGGTACAATTAGTGTTAAAATGTTAGATTGTATGTTGTGTCTATAGAAAAACATACTTGATGAATATATATATACGAGGTTTGTCTGCAAAATTTTGAGACTGGACGTATAACTTTTTCATTTTTTATCTACCGAGGAGAAAAGATAACATGTTAGAAAAACATATGCATGTACAAATAATCCCATCTCCCCCCAAAAATAGCACCAGACCCAAAACCCACATACCTCACACCAAACACAAATAAACCTGGGAGGGGGTAAAATACAAGTGTACATAAAACAATTTATTTGAGTACGCTGTACGTTTGATTTCTGTTTAATATTGTGTTTCAATTTACAGCATATATAAATATCGAACAAAACAACATTTATCACTTTTAATCTGTCTTTTGTTAAAAATCAGACTTAATTATCGAACTCACGTTTTTTCTCATAAAATTATTCACGAATCTATAAACGATTTGATTGCGAACTTTGTCCGTGCGAGAGTTAATTTTAGCAACAATAAATTTTCAATACAATGGCATCCAACTTCGAATCTATTATCGCCCTTTAATCCATCTATTGTCAGAATAACCAAACTCACTTTTTGCTCGTTTTACATGGAATTCAGTGATTTCGTGAAGCACTTTGGTATGTATGAGGTCATTGAATTAATTTGAGTAACAAAAATTTTAATACTGAACCATACATCCATTATGTCCTTTAATCCATCCATTGTAAAAATACAGTATGTAAAAATCGAGATCACATTCTTCCTCCTGTTACACGAATTTCCACGATTGTGTTACGCACATGATGTTAATGGAGGTAATTTGGGTAACGAGTAATATTAACTATACAAACATAGCTTTGTAGCATTGTTTGAAAAACTTATTATATAAATAAATCATTTGTTTATGGATTAATGCCTCTAGCGATCTCTTCATGCTTCATCGATCTTTATACACATTCAATAAGACTGCGAAATATTTCACAAAATTAAGATAAACGAATTATGTTTTTTAATTGAAGACAGTGAAAACAAATCAAACAACACAACATATCCTAATTCATTACAATTTATATATGGTAATGCTCCGTACGTTGATATTAAGGCATTATGTCGGTTTAAATAGGTGTCTCGGAGTTGTCAGTAATTTCATTCAAACGATTCACGCTTATATATTTTCAGTTTGCGTGTACTTTTCCACTGAGGCTTTGAAGGGAAGCAGCCGTCTTAAGAAAATGTAGCTAGGGTATGTCCGAGGAAACGTTAAAAACCAGTAGGGTCCGAACCTAGGAAAACCGGAAATTCCGGAAAATCCGAGAATGATGTTCTTCTGATTGGCTGTATTAATTGGTCTAAAATGTTGAACGGAAGTTTGCCTGTAGATGACTGGATATTATTATTTTTGAGTAGCATTGTACGTCAAAATTGTACAGACTGGTCCATGTTTTTTACTCAGGCCTAAAGAAATTAGCTTGTTTCCATTACCGGCTCTGAAAAATAAGGCCTTTAGTTTGGGATTTTTTTTCATTTTCATTTTTTGGTTATTCTAGATTATGACTGACATTAATTTTATTTTGCAAAAGTATAATCTGACTAAAAAGCATAGGGTCGGTCGGGATAGCTATTGTTTTAGCCATTAACCTTGGTAACGCTCAGAAAGTTAGCAAAATCAGACCGGATAGTCTCCCCTTGATGAAAAACCTAATCAGATTATGTTGTAAAACGAAATTCGATGAAATAACGGTATGCCGCAAATGCTATTTTCGAGATGAACTTCAACATGCGGTATTTGACTGTCGTCATGCATCAATGTCTGTAATACGAACTTACTACTTCACATTGCAACAAGAGACAATTTCTGTGCCTACTTGCGTGGTTGCTACGACAACGAATGTTTGGCCCTGCTATCAAATGACACACCGACTTCTTGATGGAAAACAAGAAATTTCTGACATTGTTGTAAATATAGTGACACTCAACAATCAAACTCATGATCCCAGGTCAAAGGCTTTAAACGCGTATATATACATACATTTCTGTACATAGACGAACTGTTTTGCATCATTTTTGCACTTAGTTTGTCTTTTTTACTTTGCCACATCTATAAAATGCAATCCCCGTTGTCTATTATGTTTCATAACCATATTACATATCTTCAGAAAACGGTAAATATTTTTTCTACAGAAAACCCTGTAAATTGTAAATTTGCCCAAAATCTGTCCGCTCCATTTTGAGCTTATAATTTTAGACATTATGGATAAAAATCATTCAAGGGCGGATACAGGATTTTTTTCATAGGGGGACGCAATGTATAGATAAATGTAGAATATGGACACAATCAGCACATAACTGACGTTTTCTTACTTATGTTTGTCATAGGGGCACACGCCGGCACCGAACCCCCCCGTCGCCAAACCCGCGCTTGAAACTAAATGGTTCAGTAGATAGACGTAAGTGCGGTATTCATACATATTGATACATAAAAGCTACCGAGTCTGTGAATTCACGTTTTAATAAACTCTGTACAAGACTTGTACGAACGTAAAAATACTTCTATAAAACATTTATTATGATCTGTTCCTTAAATAGTCAAATAATATTACTCTGTTACAGTGCTCCCTCCGAAGAGTGTCGGAGTCGAAAAAAAGTGTTGTTCTTTGGAGGTAGTTGTTGTTAGGAAGGAATTGATACATTCCCGACAGGTGTTTTATCATGTGTATGTGTGCCTTTTACTGTCGTTTCTTGGAGGGAATTGGTCTTTAGAGGTGATGTTACGGTAGGGAGCATCTAAGAACATGAGAAAGACCTAAGAACATAAGTAAGACCTAAGAACATGACATGTGATGATAGTGGTATATTTATACATGAAATAATCAGAATATTATTGCGAAAATCTACCAGACTTTCATATAAGATATTTCGCGAAAATTCAATAACTTTTCATGAGATAGGAAACGTTCTTGTTAAGTGGACTATCAAATGTTTTCATGAAAATAAAACTTTTTTTATGAAAACTTAAAACGTTTTAATAAACTCGTTAAGTGTATGCAGAAATATGCCCTATGATGTCGATAGTATTACTTAACATATTATTTTAGTAATGTATATAGGCTGGTCTCTTATGACTGAAATCGTTTAAAATTGGTGTATTTCCATAACCGGTTTAAATTAAAATGCGATCGTATAATGTACACTCAGATGCAATAATAATTAATTAATATATTGATATAACACTTAGAATAATGCCAATTTCAGGAAGATTACTATTTTCCTTGAATGTATGTATTTAGGAATTCAATTTGATTTCTGAGATAAATGTGGAATCAGCATCTAAAGTTTTATTCTTTCCATTCATACATTCGTGCGTTCTACAGCGTAATTCTTTAGAACAACAACATCATCAACAACAACAACAACAGCAGCAGCAGCAACAACAATAGCAACAACAGCAGCAGCAACAACAACAACATCAACAGCAACAGCAACAACAGAAACAGCACCAACAATAACATCAGCAGCAGCAACAACAGCAACATCAACAACATCAACAACACGACAACGACAACAACAACATCATCAACAACAACAGCAATAGCAACAACAACATCAACAGCAACAACAACATCAACAGCAACAACAGCATCAGCAGCAACAACAGCATCAGCAGCAACATCAGCAACAGCAACAACACGACAACAACAACACGACAGCAACAGCAGTAACAACCAAATATAATACCATCAAACGACAGCAGCTGCAGCAGCAACGACGGCAGAAAAAATTCTTAAGGCGTAATATTACCATTAGCTTTTCTATCTCTCCATTACTTAGGTTTGTTTATTTAAGTTCTGAACGAGAGTCTGTAGGTATAATCACTCCTTAAATAACGATGCATGCTACTTTAATTATAATAAGTTCATGATCTGATTCAGATTAACTTATTTTTGGACACCGTGCCTAAAGTTTGTAACAGTAAAATCAAAAGTAAGAAAAAAACATACGAATCATACCGCTAAAAAAGAAGTTGTCGTTGTCGATAAAAAGTTTTGCGATCTATCCACCATACCTATTCTTTATAGTCAAGTAGTCCTAATCACGCCCATATTTTTGCTGACCTATACTCACGACGGATATTACATCACTGTCAAACATTTATTGATTGCTGTCAGTTAATCAAGGTCACCATGGAAACCACTCTGAGGCACAATCGTATTGGTGTAAAGACCAAATGAATCTCAGAATATTGTTCGTATTTTGTTTTTTCTTCCGATGCTTTGCGGTAACAAAATATCGAGTATTTCACAGATGGACTTGGCACATGCACCTAGCCATCAGTCAATCAGCGCGTAGAGTGTGTTTTATATGGTAGAACGAATATTATGAATTTTGCTTATTGAATACAGTAAAACCTCGATAATGAGACCATCTTCAGGACACGAAAAATCAGTCGTAATAATCAGGTAGTCTGATCATCAAGTTGAATTATAGGGGTGTTATTAAAGCCGGTCCAAAATGAATGGTCTTTATGACAAGGTGATCGTAATATTAAGGTGGTCACTATGTGAGGTTTTGCTGTATTGTAGTTGGAATATACAATACGTGTTATAAAAACCAATCCGCCGTAATATTTTATCGTGTAAAAATGCCCAAGCAAACAAATATTGATACAAATGTATTTTGTACAAATGATACAAAGTGAATGTTTATTTCGTTATAAATTTCCTTGGACTGTGAACAAATAATGGACTGAAAGCGTCCTGATGCTTGTATCAACATCTTCTACAATTACACTGCTTCAACAGCGCCGTACATATCACAAACATTTCTATGGATTACATAATTACAATGTATTAGTGTTTTAAGTACAGAAATGTATAACTTGAAAAGCCCATTACATCTTTTGAGAAACAGACATGAGTATATAGATGCATCTATGATTGGTTTAGTTTGAGCTATTTCTGAAGCTAAAATGTTGAAATTAGGCCGAAGCAATGAAATACACAGACATATGAAGACAAGTACAGTAAAACCACTCAAATCCGGACTCCCTGAAAACCGGAATTCTCTGAAAATCGGACGATTTTTCAAGTCCCATTTTTCTCTTGAATGATGGATAGTTCTCTGAAAACCCGCCTTATGGTCCAGTCCGGAAGGAGTCTGGTTTTCGGAGGTTATACTGTATTAGCTTATCACGTGTATCTAGTACGACTTAGTGTTCAAACAATATTTTGAATGGAATGTAAACCCACGAATTCAATCGCAAATTTTTCATATTTTTTCACGTATAATTACCGTAAGATTTCAACGTTCAGTTTGTAGAATTGCTCAATAACCAGTGCTGGATTTATTTTTATGATTCGTATAATTATTATACATTTAAAGACGAAATCAGCATGCACATAAAGTCATGATAATGAAAGATATACTGTCAAACCTGTGAACAAGGGACACCCTTTGGAAAGACCATATGTAGCCTTTATTGGCAGATGGCCTTTCGTCGGAAGTCAGTTTGTTCTAAATGATCAGTGACGGTGTTTCAAAGAATGTCCTTTATTCACTGGGTGGTCTATATTCGGAGGTGGCCGGAAAAACAGGTTTGACTGCGCCTGTACTATGAAATAGCGATTCCTGAAATTTGAATTGTAATACATCTATCTCACTTTGAGTGTGAACTGACGATATGTATTTGATATAAAATACCATCCGATGATGGCCCGTACCTTTTATCTTTTATTAGGGATTTAGTGTTAGCCGGATATTGTAGCATTCCATCTCCACCAGTTTCCCGAAGTAGAATTATTAAAACAATACAACAAATGTTGACCATCTAGACAAGACATACAACTGTCTCAGGTTATTATCACACAAGGTCATGTCCATCAACTTGTCCAGGGAACGGACTACTGAAATTGTTATGCTGTGAAAATTAGTGAACAGCAATCTTTTCTGACAGTTGTTTAAAGTCACGTTCCCTGCGCTAGTTATTAAATGTAAGCTGTTTGTATGGAATTACTTTGTTGAGTATGAAAATATTTTTCAAGGATAGGAGATTCATTTATGAAAACAACAGGTCATATTTCTAGTCCTGTTTTTTGTATTGTATCATGCTTATACGTAGCTCGGTTAACCTACATTTTCCAAAATGGAACAGTGATTTTAATTTAGCTGTCTTCGTCACCGTGAGCCGTTTGTACATAGTTGGACATAACTGCAGAATTATATATTTTTATTGTTTTATGCTCTTACAGTTTCCCTGGTAACATTGAGTTTTGCTGTTTATGTCTGGCGGTGAGTTTAAAGCTCTTAAATGTATTTCGTATTGTTAGCGCAGGAGAACCATCGTTTTGGTAACATGCCGAAAATTGTGTTAGGTAACTTTTTTCTCCTGAGTTTTACGTCGAACCAAAAGCCATTAACATTTGGAAACTTTTCCAACTGTAACGGTGGAGAAAAATACAGGTATCCATCCAAGTAGAATAACCGACCTGCATTAAGTCAGCTGGACAGCTTCCTCACATGTTACTTTGTACCAGGTGGGATTCAAACATATAGTGGTTAGGGGCTAGTGAATAATAGATATAGACCATACTCACTCGACCACGGAAACTACGTATATTAGGTAACATCACAAACTATAAAAACAACAATTATTATATGTATATAATGAGTTTCTTACACTATTAAAACATAAGAATACAACCAAACTGTTTAAGTACCTCTTTTTTCAAGCACACTAATGAACAGTTATGGTTAACTCGGATATGGTGAAGAATCATACTGTTAACTATTTACTTTTTTACAGAACGGAACAGAACATAGTATTCATTTTTGGATTTGCACGATGTTTATCATCCAGTAATGTAAATACATATATTTCAAAGAGTAATGATTAAATAATTATGAATAATAATACATACATATTAAATGATAATTATCATTGAATTTAGAATGATTCAAAATACGTAAACGAAAACGTTTTTTACGAATTTTAGTGGCACAATGTGTGAAAAGTCCCGAATTTCCAAACCGGTCTTTATAACCTTGTTAGTGGTATAGTGAAATATGGATATTATAAAGTAACTAATCAGGTCCCCAGGAATTCACTATAACAGTGTCGGACTGTATCTGTATTTAAAATACATGTTACCATCATCAGTTTAGGAATCATTAGATAACTGACAACATCATATATCTGGAACTAAAGTATATGTATATGGTGAATTTATTCAGTCGCTTGATTAAGGCAGTCCTGACAAAATAAAGTCAAGACATAATTTTTCTACTGTAATATACGCGTATACTATTTATAAATCTTCTTATTTATGACGTGTAATTTACTTCTAATATACAAACTGATAATGACATTTGTTCATTTTTAGGACAGAAAAGTATATCGTTTTTATAATTTAGGCACAGCTTCACTGTTACCTATTCAATCACAATGTACATGCTGTTAACAGCGCTTTATTGTTTTGTGTGATAGAAACATACTCAAAATGTTACCAAAGATTTCATCATTCGTCATAATCTAAATGAATACATTACATAACCGCCACTTGCGATCAATTTCGAAATTAAACCAGAGAAAATCAATGATATAAAAAATGAATTTTAGACACTTTTTACATCCTCAAAATATATTCAGGTTTTAATTAAATCGCAACCATTTGATCAAAATATATCTATTAACAGTTTTTAATATTGTGTTAATTATTTCAGTTAACTAACTAATCAATTTAATCAATAATTAAAATAAGTAAATATACTTTAGATGATGTTTTTTCTCTATGACAACCGTAACTAGCCTCACAACGATTGTTAATCGAATTGAGATGAATTTCTAACGTGACAATCGACAATTTTACGACATTACACGCTTCTGTCATTATTAGAAAGTTGTATGATCGTCCTATATTCAAAAACAATGTGATTAATTCCTTCAAAGTACCACGAAATACTCATTTACCGCAAACACCACGATGTATTTTCTATGCAATCTTTCATGGATCAAGAATATATTAAATTTGATATCGATACATTCTCAGGCAGTTCATGACGGAAAACATTCCATAAAATACCTCACGTCTCCAGGTATTGATCAATAGAAACGAATTTGGAGAATTAAAATCGTGAAGTATATAGTTTTAATATCGGCGTATAAATTCCCACTAAATGTATCGTAAATTATCAAAATAAGTGCTCTGTTTGCATTTCATGCGCAGATATTTTACATAAAAATCCTCATAAACGATGTTTCGGCTTACATTGAAGTAGACATTTAGAAATGAAAATTTTGTCATTTCGTGAAATATCATGTACAAGGCAAAGATTTTACTTACAAAAACCTGTTTCCTATTTGAGTCTCTGCCAATGTCATAAATTTATCCGAACCATTAACTTCTAAATAATTTTGTATTTACTGTCTTTCATCATTGTGAATTGAAATAATTTATGGTAGTGACATATTTATTTATTAATTTGAAAATCTTTGTGTTTTCTTCATAATTTTTCGTTTCGTTTTTCTTGCATTATTTCGGACATACCGAGGTAAGCTATTAATGCAAATAAAGTATACTGCATTAGTGGTAATCACGTACAGATGTATTTAATTCCCAGCTACATGTTTAACTATTTTCCCGTTTCGAATTAGATAAATTTAATTGTCAAAAATGGCACTAGAAAATGTTAATTGTGTCAATATGACGTGTTTTAATTAATTATTTAAATGAATTTAATATTTTTCTAGATTTATACTGATCATGTTTTCTTCCTTTAATTCATGCCGACAACAAAAAATCAACTGAAAATTCATGACAATAACACTTTATGTCTGTAGGTAATTGCTGACATGACACATTCACATTTAATTGAAATCTAAAATGGCTTTTAATCGCATTATTCTGCAGTGAAAAAATGGCCGGAGAAAGTTATTGTCACTTAATTGCATAACAAAAAGACAAAATTAGATGACGGTACATCAAACATTGTCTGAGATTTGTTCAGTGCGTATCAATTTCTTGATTTTATTTTCTTTAATCGTCTTACATCTCGATTTTATGTCTTACCATTGTTCTATATCTGAGAATGAAATTGCTATCTGGTTGGGTGGACAAAGAAATGTTGAATTGATCTGAAAGAACAAAAACAGATTTAAATGCATTGAAAGACTGTAACTTTAAATCGTGTAATCAGTTTAGCTACCATTTCGATATCATGTCTACTTGAATATTTTCTTATTTTTTTTATTTTTAAACTCTTAAATGCTTCGTTCTTGAATACTTAAACGTACATCTCATTAACATTATTGATTATATTACCATTCTGATAAAGGATCCCAGATCGGTATAATTCAGTGGTAAATTTTGTAATTCCGAAGTTTGTACGTCAAATCCTTTAACATATCCAAACATGGTGTCCTGCACACAAGATAACATTCATTAGAAGAATGGCATTCCTAAATTTGTGTGGTAGCACGTACCAAGCCCTTTCTATAATTGACCAACTTTAGAGTGCTTATTAAATCAAAGACAATGCGGTTTTCATCATACGACTAAAATAACATGAATCCTGACTGAATATTTGATATGAAACTTGATGTTCAGTTAGCTGACATTTTTATTTGGAGCAAATAATTGACTTGCTGCGGGAGATGTTCATTACGTACAAAAAAACGAGAAAAATAAAAAAGACAAAAAATAGTGCTGTTATTCTCAGAGGACCGTTTTTAATCACGGTCTTAAGACGTAATTGAATGATATTTTGTATCAGTGATTATGACTGGATTGTGATAAATGCTTTATCGGGGAGATTATTTGTGATACAGGATTAATTAAACACTCACTAGGAATTTTAATGAATAAATAAATAAAAACGTTCAGTCATGAGTAACGCTGATGTGGAACCATATAATATTATATCACTCACCAGGTGCGTGTGAAATGATATCTGATGTTGAAAAATTAACTACACAAATTAACTTAACAAATTAATCTTATTGAATACTACGTTATGTAATAGCGTTACTCCTATTTGCGACGTGTCATTATAATATGTAGCATTACGATAGTTTTATGTGTTTGTTTTTGTTTGTTTGTTTCACTGGGTTTAACGCCGTTTTTCAACAATTTTCCAGTTATACACGACCGGTTCACCTATCCAGTTTTCCTGGACTGTATACTAACCAGTACTAATTTACCCTTCCACAAGGAGCTGGCAACTTTTCCACATGTGGAGGAAAATCGACATTTTGTCAAATTTTCATGGAAGGGCATGACCTGCCGCGGCCGGGATTCGAACCAGGATCTCCGGGTTCCAAGTCCAGCGCACTAACCACTGGACCACGGCCGCGGCTAACGATAGTTTTCGTTTTATTTCTTATTTCTTGAGAAAGGTCTATTTTAGGCCGACATATTGAATAAAACTGTTTTTATAGCTATTCTTTGAATTCAATTCTGAATAATCGCGACATTGAAATATTAACGTTGGTCGGACAAAAAAACATAAAGCAACACCCGGTGTTGAATGGTAAGGCCTTGATAAATGTACACACAGCCACCATGTTAAGTTATTTCATACCAGGAATTCTTTGAATTCAATATTGAAGGAATATTTCATTGTAACTTAATTTGAAAGAAAAAACAGAAGATAAAAAATCGTCAATTTTAAGAATTTTTAAGGAGTACAATTTTCATTGTATACAATGTGGTGAAGTTCTGATGTATTATTTTCCGTAGTGTTATTTTCTCCCGGTATCTGTATACATGTGAATGTAATTTACTTTTTCATTTAAAATGGTATACATTTTCGTCCTAATTTGTTCTTTCATAAAGCTAATTAGTCATATTGGAGTTAGATTTCTATACGGGTTTTATTTTAATATAAATTGGGGCGTGATATTTCCCAGCACATTTCGAACTGTCATCAGTTAATAGGGCCGTAGCTTGCCTAAAAAGAGAGTCTAGGCAAAAATTTACGGCGTGCCCCCGAAAAAAATGAAATTCTAGGTGCGTTTTATGGCTATTTCGGGGGTATTTTATGGCCATTAGAAATGAAGAAAAATCATTGTTTTATGTATATAAATGGTCAAAGATAACAATTTTGGATGAAACATTTTAACATTAGTAACGTGATTATAAATTTATTTGATTGAACTTTTCATTTTTTGGAAATCGAATATAGGCAATTGCCTGATACTGCCTAATAGAAGCTAAGTCCCTGATTAACTAATTTTGTTAAATTACAAGTACTTTGTTTTCGGTTATTGAGCGTATGGTACTTGCGACATAATACATACTTGTACGTGAATTAATGATGATAAAATAATGAACAATCCGAATTAATTGTGATCATAGGCATGTTGAAAACACATTATTTGAATGGACACCTAAAAATGAGAATCTTTACCTAAGTATGGCTGTCCTTCGTATACAAACATGGTTCAGAGGCATTGTTGTCATGGAGATTTTGTTATCATACTTAGTCATGAATCATGCGATCACGCTGGATAGTCGGGAGCGAGATATTATACTAGGCTTGTTATTTATATTTTTGCCTATAACAACATTTCATGCGCTAACATTTTTCACTAAATTACTGTTTGTATTGCATTTCAATGTCAGAATGGACGCTAGTAGACGCCGACTACTTTTGGCATCACTTCCTGCTTCAGTTCAATCCTCGCCAGATGTAATATAATATATCAACTGTGTACGGTCATATTTTGTTGCTGTAGTTATGGTACCCCTAGACACACCGTTCGGATATTCGTCACCGATTATTTTCAAATCACAGCAGAATGGATATTTCTCAATTCTTTGCAGAAAATAAGTACAATTTCTATAATTTAGTTTGTGAAACACCGGAAACATTAACAGATATGTTGAACATCCTCAATATAAGAAATAATAGACACCACAAACTGTCTCTGGTAAACAGAGTTCTGTTGTTTGTGGTATAGATAAGACGCTACCCAGCCATTGCAACACTTACTACAATGTTCAATGCGAACACCACATGTATATGGTGAACTTCATAACCATGATACGTACCTGTTATTCAATGTTTGAGCATTATATCACATGGCCTAACGTAGATCAGTGGCGTAGTAAACTCGGCGACTGGGACAAATTGTATCCCGAAGTTGGTTCAATTGACGGAACGTCACATGAAATATCATGACCAATGAATGAACCACAAGAACAGTTTTATTCTGATTGTCGTCACTTCCACGCCATAAATGCACGAGTCATTATAGACCCAGATGTCATTGTTTGTCATGTTGAGTCTGGATTTCCTGGTCATCTGAATGATGTACAGTGGTTTAATCTTATGTCAGAAATTGGCGGCGACCAGCTTCGATATCCATGTGAATGTGTTCTTTAGGAGACAAAATTTATCCTAATCAACAGCCTAATATGACACGATATATAACACAACACAATAACAGACGTGACGTAAGAGAGAGAAATGCCAAAATATAAACAAACTTAATCAAAATTATAGAATTTGAGTTATTGGGGAGAATAAGAAATACAGATAAGTTAGCTTCATTTGGCGTCACTCAAAGAATTTAATTCCGCGACTTGTTAAGATATGTGCTTGTTTGGTAAGATGCCGAAAAAATTACGACTGGAACATTATAAAACTGTGTGGTGCTCGTTCTATGATATAAACCGTTGTTTTAATACGACATGTGAGACCTCCTCTCTAAAGTTTGAATGTTGTTTCGAAGTAATTTCCGTTTATGATTACGTTTCAGGTTAAGTTAGAAGGGACCAATTTATCTTCTTGTCATAATTGTCGGATAAAACTTCTTGCAATAGTTATAATGTAAACAAGTAAGTGAGGTGAGGTGATGTGAGGTGAAGTCAGGAGAAGTGAGGTGACATGTGAGGTGAATTAAGGTGTGAGGTGAGTTAAGGTGTGAGGTGAGGTGTGAGATGTGAAGTGAGATGTGAGGTGAATTGAGGTGTGAGGTGAGTTGAGGTGTGAGTTGAGGTGTGAGGTGAGATGAGGTGTGAGGTGAGGTGAGATGAGGTGTGAGGTGAATTGAGGTGTGAGATGAGATGAGATGAGATTAGGTGAGGTGAGGTGAGATGTGGTGTAGTGTAGTGTGGTGTGGTGTGAGGTGGTGTGAGGTGAGGTAAGGTGACAGATGAGATGAGGTGAGATGAGGTGAGGTGGGTGAGTGAGTGAGAGTAAATATTTTATTAACATGACATATGTATATACATACATTTTATAAACAAATAGCGTATCCGTGATCAGTTTCAGATTATTGTATTAAATATATTGAACTTAAGAGGATCTACAAGTTTTTGTTTTCTTCATAAATATTCTTCGTCAAAATGTTGAGTTCTTTCAGTGCTTTGATGTGTTTTTGTGGATCATTGTAAAATTCAAACAACGTCTAGACAGTATTGTTATGAAATTCCTATCATTGACCTATTTTGAGGTGTGATTGACGTCAGCACAGGATATATATGGCTTGTTCCACGTGACTGAAATCGTGAACTGTTTACTTCTATAGTGACATAAAAATAACAATCTTTTCATCGCAAATACTCGTAAATTATATCAATACATACATTTAATTGCTATTTATTTACGCCATAAAATAATTGGTCAGTTTGTAAAGAAACCACGTGACCATTGCCATGTGTAGTTTTGTGTATTTCACGGAACACGAAAAAAAAACGTGAACTTCTGCTCAGTCTTATGGGTAATTGTTACTTGATGACGTCATTCGATAATTAGTTACTGTTACAGATTACATTATATTGAGTACAAAGACATGAACATAATTATGTTTACTTTATTCGTTTGAAAATCAACTGTATAAACATACACCCAAGAAAACTGGGTAGGTGAACCAGTCGCCGTATATAACTGAAAAATTGTTGAAAAACGGCGTTAAACCCCAGTGACAATAAGTCACATAAAACAAAAACAAAACAAATAAACAAATAAACAAATACGTGCAGTCACAATTCTAATATCCAGTAGTGAAAATTGATTCCTGTAAAATTACACACTATGGAACTTCTCAACAGAATATACGTAAATCTGAGGAATAATAAAAATAAATATTTCTCCATGAAAAAAAACATATACCGATTCGGAAAATCTTTTAAGTGCCCGTTGTCCGTGGTCGACAAGTGTCCGCTGAATACGGTCAACTAAAGAGCGTTTCTGTTTCGTTTATTATAGTCAGGTGTCCGTTGCTCATGGATGTGTGTTGATAGTATGCATACACACACGGGTATTATTATGTTTATAGAAATATTATACTGCGGAAGTGTTCGCATGGCCATTTTCTGTAGGCCCAAAAATAGTTTGTTTCCGGTCACATGACTGATCCAATCTTTTACTCCTAACTCATAACTTCTTACGGCATCCAAACCTTAGTGCTATATTGTAATTTTCACAACACATTAATATTACAGCGCACATATTCCCATACAGTGTTGCCGATACATGTATATAGAAAAAAATACCTACCTTCAGCCCCATATTTTTTGGGCATGTATCAGGAAACAAACCTTTTTTGTTCGGGCCTTAAGAAGAATCAAACCATTTTTCACTTCAGACGTGATTGCATCAGATGCAAAATGATGATTCTCATTACTACACGGCGATAATTCAGATTTAACTTTCTTGTATTTTTAAATACACTAAACACACCGTAAGTCAAATTACAGGACCGTCCAATGTCGCGACACACAAATGGCTGTGCCACTCGTGAAAATATTGCATCAAATGGTCACTGAGTGAAATAAACCAGCGTCATACTCCGAAGCAAACAAAAAAAATAATGTCCTCTCTGATCAGCGCGTACATCGACTTACAAACCTGCCAAACAAAGTCTGCGAACTACGAGCGTCACTGCATGAAGACAAACAAGCTTGTGTTCTCAACGGAGCGGCGCTCACATACTCTACTGATTATTGACTCTTAAAATCGACTCCTTCCTTATTTTAATTCAGTCAAACAAGCAACTTGATAATTTGTGTCCAATATGCTGATTTCAAAAAAATTCACAAGACGTTCTTTTACAAAAGAAAAACAGAATATTTCAGCCAAAGCTATTGAAAAGTGAATAAAGTATCTACATTCAAACTTAGCGAAAGTTTCTTTTTTGTTCAGTATATATACTCATACAGTCAAACCTGTGAACAAAGGCCACCTTTAGGAAAAACAAAATGTCTTTATTGACAGATGACCTTTATTTAGAGGTCAGCTTATTCTAAATAATTAATGACAGTTTACAAAAAATAACCTTTATTCACAGGGTGGCCTTTGTTCGGAGGAGGTTGAAAACACAGGTTTGACTGTAACGAACCAACACTTGAGGGTTACAGACCTGAACGAAATTGTCCATGTAAATACTTTCAATATTTTAATTCAGAGAACGGGTGTTAGTCCTTTTTGCACGATGCTTTCTTACAGTGTGTTGTATCATTAATTAATAATTAACTGAATGATTTACAATGGAGGACCCCTTTCATGGAATGAATGGATTTTGTATCCATCCATCTAATGCTTATATGCCATCCAAAATTGGTTGTAACTTTTATTAAAATTTTGCTTATACAGTCCCACCTGTCTTAATGACCACAACTAGAGTACGACCACCAGTTCTTCTCAAACTATTTGATTAATTCATACAAACACGCTCACAGAGACGGGTTTTAATAAATAAAGTTTTATTGACAACACCGGTTTTACATCTATGTGAAAAATGTGCATGTAGTAACATGTATATAAAGTACCCGACAACAAATATAAAAGAGATCTGGATATGTAGGTTGTTGCTCAAGGGAGGGCCTCCCTGGAGAGGTTGCACTGTATTTTCGTAGTATGTAACAAAGTTTTTTAACACGGAACAGTAAACTTTGATAACGTAGTGTTACAAACATACATAGTAACTATGAATACATATTACTTGCTTAGAAAATTTATAACTATGTTTTGTTTTGTTCAATTATAACTTATATGTGATGTATTGTATTGTATTTGTATTTCATTAACATGTAAATTGTTGGGCTTTATGCCGTATGTTTGAATAAATATCTATACGTGGTGCACAGAAATGCTTGTTTCTGGTGACATGCTCATTAAAAATAGGGAAAGTATTTAGGGAATTCTGTTTTTAATTTCCTTTTAGTATTCTTGAAAGTCGGTGTTGACGAACAGAAAAAACAGTGAGACAATAGATATGCCGTTCATTTCCCGGACGTTTAATGTTTTAACGGTTTTATTTCGAATACAAAATATAATAAATCATGTCTGTACGCCAAAAAATAGCATGTGGATGTTTTTCGACTCGCAATATCTATTTTTTAATCTTTATTAACTAACTGAAAAAGTGTTAACATGTCACTATACATAGACTTAATAATACATAAACCTTTCGTCATTCATTAGATACATGTACAGTTTTATCAATTAATTTGTCTGCTTCCTTAACAAAAAATACAATATTAACACAGTAAGAATTACAACTGTATATTGTCTAATATTCTAAAATACAGATAAAAAAATCAAATACTATCCGTTGTTGTTGTTGTCACAGGTTTCACTGAGTAGTCTTGTAACATTTTATACGGTACAATCGCATTTTTATATTTGTATGGTGAATATTTCATACATCACAGTATGCTTAAGTTTACCTTGGCAGCGCGTATGAATATTTGTGTGTTTAGTACGCGTGTTATTTGTAAAAAAGAAGAAAAAAAGAAAAAATGGTCACTCTTACTTGAAAATAATAAAATATTGTAAAGAGGTCACAATAAATTTTGTTTAAAATATGAACGAGGCATGAGATAAGGACATAAATAATGTGCTACGTCACGTGACAAGTCATAAAATCAGAACTTAAGATGTAGTCTTTGTTGTCGTTTTGAGAGGGACACGGCCATGTAATGTGGATATCACGTAAATCTATGATCTACATATATTGATGCGCTCTGTAGCGTCCCATTCATTATAATATATAACATACAAATTGAAAAGTAAATAAGTTAGGTTGTAAAGTGGGAAAATTATGCTGCTATTAAAGGAGATTTTGCTGATGAGAGGTCCGCTCTTTATAGGTTGTATTGTAGCTTCTTCCGGAAGCCAACATAACAGAACACATCTCACAATTAGTTTGTGATTATGTTCAGGTTATGTGTATGTCAGGATAACATCCTACAGTAAATTTAGTTCAAAGTGAATTACGCGTTTTATTATAATATTTGTTTTTAATACTGATGGTGTACTAATTCAGACAACCATGCCGGGTGGACAGAGTATTTTCAACTTCGACTAGCACTGTCGCACCCCATTACGCTTGCACACTGAAATACTGCTTGTATTAATTTACATAAAATACATGAATTTTAAACTGTAAATGGAAAAGGTGTTCTAAATTTTATAATTTCCTATACAAAAAATAAATTTCAATCTGCTTGAATTTTAAGTGCAAAATGGTGGTAACTTAAACTGTCTTAAATAACTCTATTGAGAAACTCTTTATAGTACTGAATTTGGGATGTTACAGTTGCATGAACTAATTGCAATGCATGGGTATTAAATCAGATTGGGCAAGTAAATAATGTAATATTATATATATATAAAATAAGCAGTTTTTTGCTTCTCCTGTAAAATTTTATTAAACAGTGTTACAACCGTTTTACGCTAACCCCGCGACATTTGATTGTGATAAAGCCATTTGAATTTATAGCAATTCATAAGTAACAGAGATAATTAGTTTCCTGGGAATGTTGTTTCTTACAACAAAATGGTTCACATGTAACTAAACTTTTATTTTTTAAGACTTTGTCTTTTTTAAGAAAAAACCGTTTCCAGAAGTGAAAAGAACTGTTGTTATAAGTGACATGTGTAGAGGACACATAACAGAACTTTCCTTGAAGATAAAACCTCATTATTAAATAGTTACTGTTCTGACATGTTATTGGCTGCCATGGCAAGATTCGTTTGACAATTTTATGGAAAATGGATCGTTTCTCCTTGAAGTTGTCGGCACAGAAAGTTTTTAAGGGCAGAAAGAAGTGTTTGAATTTTTTAAGTCATATCATTGGAAATCCCTATTAAATCTTCAAAATTTTCACCATTATTTGTTTCTACACTTAATTCTAGTTATTGGTAAAATTTTAAATAGTCATATCAACACCCACAACTTCACCTGTTCATGTTATTTTTATACTCTGCCTGTTTTTTGGAGTTGTAAGTTTTCTGCCATAATTATATTACTTTTACAAATGTTCTCACTGTTTTGGCAAATGTAATTGTACTAAATCTCTATTTGAGCCTATCAATAAGTGAACTTTGCTAAAGAATTTCATCTTATTAAAAAGGCCCATAAAATTTTACAATTATAGGTTAAATATTTGGACCTAATAGTGAATTATCACTAAACTTCATATGCTTTATATGAAGTAGATTTATATGTTCATATTTTGCAAATGCCTTTTTTTTTCGTTTTTAATTTAGCTAGTTTTTGATAAGTTTAAGCAGGCTGGTCATTTTTATCTTAGTACTATCAAGATACAACAGTGTAAATCATATGACCAATATATTACTTGAGATGAGGATTTCAAAACGTTTTACTACATCCTACTAAAAGAAAAGTCAATACATCCTATTTAAGAGTTTAAGTCAAATTTTAAGTCAAAGAGACACTATAGGAATTAGTAATATATTTCATCACCAAACTTTAATCAATGTTGCACTCTATATTTTTTATACTCAAATTAATTTGTTTACCCATGTAGGTTCATCATGGCTCTTTTGTTTTTGTACCCATACATTTGAAGTATAAGTTGATATTAAATAGTGAATATTATTATTTTGAATCAAACATGGAATGCTTTATTTCATATTTTGTAAGGAATATGAATAACCCTGTGTATTGGAAATTTGAAATGCTAAGCACGCTTTGGGCAATTTTTTCATTTTTCAGGCCAGTTATTGAGTTTGTTTACCCTTGCCACAATCCCCTGTGAGCAAACATTCATCATCTTTAACATAAACTTTGATTGGATAACAGCCTGTTTATATAAGAACAGTTTTAAAATAACATTACAAGGGTAGACTATTTTAATAAATGTTTGTACATGGGACCCAGCTCAAGCCCAGTGGCACATTCCCGGCTGCACAGTCAAAACTGAAAACTGCACAAGACCCATTAGGGTCCCATATATATTTCTGACTAGGAGGAGAGTTTAATTCATTGAATAAATCAATAACAGTCTTACACAATGTTTTAAAATGAAAAAATAATTTTGACTTGATTAACAATAAGAGGAGGAAACAAGGAAAGTAAAGTATCATACAGAAGTGATTATAACACTGTCATTACCACCACATGCAATCTCTAACATCATTTTCTCAATGAAGGGATTCTATGAGGCATGAAGTACAGTAACTTCAAAACCAGTGAAGAATCAATTTTTGAGTATTCCATCCATATTGTATGCTTGTCAAATAACCACAGTAGATACAGGATACAAGAAGAAGTTCTGTTAAATACACTTTTAATAAGATGATTAGCACTGAAAATTTACTTTTAAAAAGGTAGAGAAAACTAGTTAAAAAACGAGGGTTTCTCTTGCATTAAAAAGTCTCTGTAAATCACAGGACCTGAACAAATTCACAAGAAACATTCTTTCCAGCTTCAGTACACTAAGTTTCTATCTGGTGATCAAATTCTACAATATCCACAGTTTAGCTATCCTGCTATCAGATCCTGAAATGGATTGAAACAATGACTTATGAATTTGTACTAACAGGACAGCAATATACTTATGCGAAATGATGTATATTTATAACAGATACATGTATGTGTATGGAGTGATGTATTTATCCCTAATGCTGAAAATATCTTTTCAATATGAAACATTCGCAAAATTTTCTTACCAATTGTATCAACTTAAGTCAGTACATATACTGATTAATTTCACCATGTAATTTATACAGTCTCTGAGTTGTAGGTAGACATTTATTCCATGCATAATAAGTAGATGAATTCAAGAAGACCCAGGCTAATAAAACACCATTATGGGGTTAACTTAATTACCATGAAATTGAATAATTTATCAATTATGAATTTTACATGTATATAAAATGTTTTATTTTGGAGCTGTGTGATGCCCTTCTTATGACAGGTGCCCAGTGTAAACAAGAATGGGAAGTCCATTCATTTTTTTCTGGTATTAGTAGTGTTGATAATTGCTGGGGTCATCAGCTGACTCCACACTAACCTCACACATGCACACAACAGTTTTTAGAACAAAGGAATCTTGCCGTCTTACTTGTTTGTTTACTTAGTTTTACAGATTTATCTTCAATATTTCAATGTTATTTATTGTTTAATTCATTGTGATCATTAAGAAGGAATTAGTTGAGTGGATTCCTCGGAATTTGATTCAGCAGAGCATATAAATGTTCCATTTAAGTTTGTCATAACACACACTTTGTTTACATTCTGTCAACTGACACTGTGAGTGTACATATGCAGTAAAGGATATGACAATTAAAAAGCAAGTTTTAGGACACTCATTCGTAACTAGGCTAAAACTTTCATCTGTTCTCAGCCAGATCTTTCATTATTCACTAACCTAAGACCTCAGGATTTCTTACTTCAATTTTGGGTTTTCAGGAGTATAACTATTGTCAGTTAAAGCTGTATCTATAGCAGTATTCAGACAACTTCTTACTTCTACTCACACAAGCTGTCTCAGAGAGATATTGCCACTTAAGTGCGATTTTGTTGTATATTATGTACATGACAAGTCCCCTTTTATCACCATTTTATTTTTCATTTACCATTTATATATGATAAAACAGGTCTGCTGACCTACTGGATTGAAATCCATCCATCCATCCATCCATCCATCCATCCATCCAACCAACCAACCAACCAACCAACCAACCATCGGTCTTTCTCAGGCATTATTTGTTAACTGTTTAACAACAGGTTCCATTGTAGACACAGTTATGCAATTTTTTCCTGTTATTATATGCATAGCACTTTATTTATTTGATGGAGACTGGTTTGTCTGGCCCGTGCATCAAGCTTACTTCTTGACAATGGCACTTTTTCAACCCAGAACATTATCATCCATAACTTTGTTTTAAATATGCATGTTGGTACGGCTTAATGCAATAAAGTCCATTCTATAACAAGCCATACCGTCATCCATAATTTTTTTAGTAATTTTGCCACAACTTTCTGCAATAAAAGCCATTTTATGGCATGGTGTATTATATTATATATTTTAAACTACAAGCTTCTCTAGCCTCTATCACTGTGACACAAATATATTGTATTCTACACTATGTACTTTGAAATCTTCACCCATCAATGTTATAGTATTGACTTCCATGGTACATGCACTTGATAAAATAGCAATACTTGTGTATACTAACCGACTGACACTTCATTAGGTACAACATTGAGCTGAACTCCACTCTCTATCACAATCATGTTTACTGTTGTAACATCCCTCAGTCTGTGACAACCAGAATTCTTCAATCTACAAAACAGATTACATCATAAACACTCAATTCATAATTCTTAAGAAACTAGATATTTATAACCCAGAATAAGTGAAATAAATGAGTCTTTTCAAAATATCTAAAATGACCTAAATTTGACTTTCAATCCCTCTGCTTGGTTTCTGAGAAGAAATTAGTATCTTCCACAAGCAGAAGAATCTTAAACAGGGTTTTTTTTTTCCTAAGATTTTTCACCCGATGGTCCCTGGGACTCCCATCTCCAACATTTTAGGGGTCCCTAGGGGCTTTTGGGGGTCCCACACAGAAAATGCCAAGGGCATGTTCTGAGTAGGAAGGGGTCCTGAGGATGGGGTTGTCACTCTCAATGTGAGTCCCTTGGCTAAATATCGCATCAGGGATGCTAGAAACCTGCGTTAGGGAAATCCCTGCTTAAATTACAATTATATCCAATCACAGAAGTAAGCTTGAGTAAAAAGTTTACTTCAAATCAAAAATATTTTTTCTATTTTCTTACATGATTAACAGTAGACGATATTACAGTGTAATTTCCACTGAATAATAGCAACGTCCATTACTTCATGTCCTCTTAAGTAAAGAAAACTGCTAATAATCTTGCTCATAAAATATCATGTGAGAGCTAATTATGTCAAACTATAAACAAAAGATCAAACACCAAACATTAATTGAAGAAAGAAAATAAAACTGGCAGAAATTGACCTATGCTTGAATTTGGAAAAGAATAAATTATAAATTTAAATTGTGATTATAAAAAATACTTACCAATTTTAACATAACAGTATTTTCAATAAACCTGGTCCCACGCACTATATTACCATGACACTTTCCTCGAACCCCTATCAATATAAAACATTTTATTATAATAATACATAATCAATAAACACTCACTTAATGACTTCTTCAATATAATCACCACCTAGTTACAGTGAAAACTGATATACAGAACAGTTTTTAATATTTTCTCTATGTTTAAACTTGATAATAAGTCCATCACTATATTATATTTTACAGGTTCCACAAGTGGTCTTTATTTTAAGATTATGCAGTATATTTATTTAGTATAAGTAAATTAACAATTAGGCCTAAAAAGAATAGGTTTGTTTGTTTGACCGACCCAATATTTTACCTGCCAACTCATAAGTTTTTACTGCGTCCGAATCGTAGTGCAATATGGTAGTTTTCACAACTCATTAATATAACGGTACACAATCTGGAGGTTCTAGTACTTAATTCTAAGACTAAACATCATACACTAACATGTATATACATTAATTGGGAGAGAAACCTCTACAATTATATTTCTAATGGTAAACCATTTTTCCTCAGCATCATTTTAATCATTGGGTAATCTTAAAACATTTTACCAAATCAAAAATCACATTGCATGTAATTTGTAAGTAAGATTCTAAAACGTAAGTAGACCGTTACATTCCGTCTTTTCTGATCGCTCCCCGGACCATAATAATGCCATGTAGGGTATAACGAAAGATCTTTGCTATAGTCTGGGACCAACATACACATATTGGTGTAAAGAAAATCAGCACAATTCACATATGTCAACTGTCACTTAATCAAATGAGAAAAAGATGCTTTAAAATCCCAGACCCGCGGATATTGTTAAAATTTGCTGCCCATCGAAATAATAAAGCTCGCGAGATGCGTGCGCTTTGACATTGTTAATAATACATGTGTATTACCGGTTCACATTTATAGCTGTGGAAAATAAATTTAATCCGCAAAGCATGTATAAAATTTTAGTGAAATCGTAAGGCCAAAACTTTGCTTGTAAACCGAGACGATCCGCAAAACAGCATTTTTGTTCAAACGTTGTGCATTAATATCTCGTCCTGCGTTAAAAACAATATGTCTCAGTGCCAGGAACCCAACACGCAGAATTAAACTTGGGTAATACATTTTTATTATGATTTGTAAAACGGTCAACAGTGTGTAGTCCCCACATAGAGTCAGCAAAAGTGCAAAAGTTTTATGACACGCCCCAGTTATTTACATAGTAAAACTTGTTTAATGAATCTGACTTATTTTCTCTAGGAATCCTCCTCATAATTAGAGATGTATTGTTCTGAATGCAAACGTCAAAAATCTGTCTCGTCATTTAATGCAAATCAACTTTCATACTACCGTTATTTATACTATTTGTACACAATTCTGATTACACTAATTGACATTCAGACCCCTTAATACTGAAGAAACTCTTTGCAGAGCGAGCAGTATAGCTGACAATTCACTCTGTTTGTGCTCTATGGGTGACCAGTTTATGTGACAATACCGTATTATTCTTACTAGAAATATAAGCGGCGCATGCAACGTTGCTAGCATCTGAATGGATTTTAACATATTCTGACCGAGGCATGGCAAGTGATTTTCAAGGCTTGATAGAAAACATTGTTTTCCATTCACTTGCCAAGAAGAAAAACAAAAATTGCTGGACGGTCGATATATCAATATAATGGTAAACTGATAAAATATCGAATCTGAACATATACCCGCTTTCAAAAAGATAATCATAAGCTATTTTTCTATCTTCAAACTTGAAATGCTCTGTCCAGACATACCTATTTAAAAGACTTAAATTGAGAATAAGTCGTTTGTCCCTACACTATTAACCAAACTAATAGCGGACTCACAATGTAAGGTTTAAAAGGCACTCCTATAACGCAACCAGTGAGATTTCCATGTCGATTTTTTCTTAGCAACACATGAGTGCTCTAGCTTCTGTCTTCCGAATTCGTTTATCACCATCGTTCTCACTGGCTAAACTCAGTGGATTCATACACAGCTCCTGTGTTCCAACCGGCTGGGGATTTGTATGTTTAATCAGTTAATTCCTATGGGTTACACTGGAATCAGATTCAAGTATTTCAAAAGACCTCTGTTGTTCTCCCCGCCGAACTAAATCGGATAAACTGGAATATCATCTAACACTTCACTGTTGAATTCAAACTGCCTTCTATTCCCAGCGTACATAAAGTAATGAGATTTGGATACCTTCATTTGTGAACACTTTTGTCTGTAGAACTGTGCATTTCCTCTCGTATCACCCGTTTAAATGAATCGAAATGTTGATCAAAATAGCTCCTTAGAAAAGCGACCGAGTGTGGAATCACATCTCCCATGAAACCATCACTTCTGTCTTGAGCACGTGGCGTATTGTCAACATTAGTCGCCATAAAACTCAATTTAAAACATCTTGTACAGCTGAAGCAGAGAAAACTTTGAATGAACTTACGCAACCTAGCCACCATTAGATACTTAAGAGGCACGGAACTCGCAAGCAAATAGACGCCTGGATAATTTTAATATCTGATGAATACATATATGCTCTGTTGATTAAGTCTTGTACATTATAAAACCCCTGTAGCCAAGAAAATGATGACAAATGTTCAATGTATTTAAATACGGTTATTTGACACTGATGATAATAAAGAAGTATCGTTGATAATGTGCTCAGTATAGTAGTGTATTTATGTGTGACGATAATCATCATGTATTGGTGTAAAGCAATCACGATGGTTTTGCATTCTGGATCATGTGCCGCCCAATGGTTCCACACTCACAAAGCCGAGGTCTGTAGACCCAACGCACACACCATGCAGCTGAGCGGGTGGACGTTTGTTAATGCATGTATGTCAGCTGTTCATCAACATGCTAACAACCAAAATAATTTATTATTATTGTATCGTCTGAAAAAAACTTCTCAAAATGTTTAATTTTTTTATCTGGGACTTAGTAGTGTACATCGTTTATCATAAAATTATCACCAAGATTTTTATAGTAATTTAAAATTTTACAATATGCGTACAGTATGCTTGAAGTATGGTTCGCTTTCTCATAATAAACAAAATAAAACGTGAACAATATAAATAGCCTATTATTCTGTTTTGATGGTATGTTTAATTTACGTTTGATACTTGGTGACATTGCAATAAAATCCTGCTTGTAATAATCTCGATGCATGTATCGGTGGGTCAGTGCATCAGTCGTTAGGATTAACCTTGAAAAAAAAAATACAAAAAGCGCCTGCAACTCATTAAGTTGCTTATATTGCAGATGGTTGTGAATGCTATGGTTGTCGATTAAATTCGGCAGTATTAATGATGTTAGAATATCAATGAAGAGAAGGGTTTATAATGTTGTATATTTTATTTCCTGATTTAAGATAATAATCAAGGATGACGAAAGACGCCATACTTAGTAGTGACACAAGCAACTTATGCTTGAAATATTAATGATACTGTAAAACATCACATAGCGCCCACCTCAATATTACGACCATTCTGATATAACTACCTCTTATTTTGTGCAGGCTTTCAATAACTACTCTTTAATTCAGCTTAATAATAAGACCACCTTATTATTACGATCGATTTTGGGGGTTCTGAATGTGGTCTTATTATTGAGGTTTTACTGTAGTTTATTATAGTCATAGCTGACTGCTTGTTTATGGAGAATGTTAACAAACATAACCTATGTAGCTTATGATCATAAAACCGTGCAATTGATGTGTTAAAATGTCCGATTAATAGTGATTTTTATTCAGCGATCATTGTTGTGTTGCAGAGGCATGAAATCTTTTCGATATATCTTCTGTAGTAAGTGGTGCATGTATATTGTCACATTGGAATAATGATATATGATTATATCGTGACATAAATATTTGTTAAATAAATGGTTCTAAAGTACACTCAAACGCCGAGCACGCGAAATACTTAAAAGTTCAATGCTACACAGAAATATTACTATAAAAACAGTATTGCCTAATCATCCTTATTTGATAGTTACTTTAGATACTTCAATTTATTTTTTGACATATTTTGAAATTTTGCTGTTGCTGCTTTTGACAAATAGAAAAAATATCTGTACATATTACACGGTGACCTACAGTTTTCTTTATCAAATTATATTGTGACTGTTTTTTTTTTTGCATCTTTTACTGCGGGTTTTTCGTTTATCATTGGATAATGGACTTCTTCCATTGACTTAAAAGTAAATTTAAGGGGACAATAAGTCAAAGGATTGTCACCGTTTTTTTAAACATGTTACAATAAAGCATTTAAGTTATAAACGTTTCCAAATCTGTTCGCTCCATTCTGAGATACAATGTAACATGTTTGGACATCAGGGGTGTTATAAGTTCATATTGAAATATTATAGTAAACATTACACTAACCTTAACCCTATACGTATGGAAACCTATCGAAATCAGTCACTTCAAACATTGAATCACTCTGTGGAAAATACGAAACATGTTTTTATATAATTAATTATATATATAATGTTGTAGCTCCACACACAAAAAATAGACAGGAATATGTGCCTGTGTAGAAACTAAATATATCTATCCGGGTCAGATGAGGATATAACAAGTTTAGACTACAAACGCAAAAAAATCACAAACAGATAAAATACCTGACTCATGATGTTAGTTCTTGATCTTTAGACCTTTTTGGTAATAATGTCCGGAGTCTGCACACACTCGTGCTCAGGACACTAAAAATGATTAAAAAGGGTGGGTACCGACATTGGGGATGACATAAAAGAGGTGCGCTCGCCGCCCAGGGCAGAGTTGAGAGTCGGCAGTCGGCAGTCGGTAGTTGGCAGTCGACGCTAGCCCTTTCCAGTGAATTCTATCAAAACTATGTCCGCTGTTTATTAGCGTTAAATTTTAATAATATCTTCGCCTGGACTTACGATCAGTGATAGATATGTTTCGTGTAATTTGAACTTAAAATCAGTGTTTATTTAGTTGGGAACCTCGTTTTACGTTTTATTTATTGGACAATTAAACATCTGTAATATGGACAAGTGGAGTTGTTTTGTATAATTACATACGTCTTTCCCGCTGTACTTGAGCGCGTTTAATCGGTGAACAATAAACTAGGCATACGTACGATCGGTAAAATCCCAACATCCCAATTGGGAACACGGGACCACGTACAAATACATATATTCAGTCTGAGTAATTGCAGTACGCCTGTAGTTTGACTATTAACCTCATTTGTAGTTAAATGTTCGGCTTCCAATATATCTCTCATATTAGTATTCGATTTTGATCTATTGCGGAAATAACGCAAGTCGTGTTAATTTTGACCTTATAATCCTCCAAGGATATATAATCAGGTACCTTGTATTGTGTATGTTGCTCAAGAGAATTCCAAACAATGTTATTCCAAATAAAACTTGTAACACGAGATATTCAAACTAAAGTGATGAAGAGGAATCACATTTACAATAAATACAAAATACTTTGGTTATACTCATGTCTGTCAATACCTTCAATCCAAATCTTCTACCAGTGGCCCTCTTAACACGCCAACCTGGACCACCGAGATAAACATCCTTGATACCTGGATCATCAGATATCGATAATGTTAATAACAAAAAATATTACTACGTTAATCCATCAGTTTACAAATATACGCATTTGTTAAATTCTTGCAATAGAAATGAAATTATTAACTTGTCTAAATTTATTAAAGAAGCTTTGGGTATTAGAAATGCACTTATTACAGAAGAAAGATAATATGTTCGCCCTCCAATCGTATGTATGTATATGTATTTGTTTTTGTAATTTGAAAACCTAATTTGTCACCTGTTATATGTATGTGTGTGTATATATATGTGTGTGTTTTGAAGTTGATGTACTATGTACAAGACTGAATAAATAAATATCGTATCGTATCGTATCGATATAAAAGCCACCTGAAAAAAAGCTAATGAAAGAAACTAACCTACATGTTGTTTTTAATTGAAAATCACAGAACGAAACATACTCCATGACAAATTACATTCATGATAAATTTTAAGTCAAAACCCTCTGGATAAAATGTACCCCACTCCTAACATCGCTCGTATTTAAGGAGTACATATACCACCGCTAGAAAACCACTGAGTGTTTATATATTTAATTCTTACGCAGCCGAACTTCTACCCTACATTGGCTTTGGAATTGTTACACAATGCACTAAAATAGAACATTATTAATTCCCGGGTGATTATATTTCCAGTGAAATCAGATGCTAGACGCAGTGACTGCTGATTCTAAACTTGCTCAGCGAACATTGGTATTGTTTGAGCAAGTCATTCCGCTTTACATAGTTGTAAAGGTCAAGGACAATATCGAAATATGTTGATTAGTGAATCGGCGTGTAAATAAAACAAGCAGGTATAAATCGAAGAGGTTCCCGGAACCGTAAAGTTACGTGTACATGAAAATTTTAAAATGTTTTAATTTATGAAAATATAATGATACTTGAGTCATTGTGTGATCAATACTTCTTTACTTAAGCTTACTTTATAAAATAATTTTCGCTAAAATCATCTCGGTGCGATTGAATACTTATTTGTAATTCTGTCAGTGAGTAAAATAAAATAAAGACCTAAAACGCTGACATACGTGGATGAAGGATACAGACAATATTTTATAATGATAAACCCATATCACAAACATTTACTTCAGGAGCGCCGAAGATTGCGCAATCCATAACTTTATGTGACTGTCTTATTATTGACACCAGCCATCATCTTTCTGTTATTTCACAAACATCACAAACTATAAGGGAGAAGCAACAAAACAATACACAAACCTGCACCAGAAGACAACACTAACATCGTCCATAAAATCATCACAGACAATTTCATGTTGTTTTGTTGAGTTCGTCCCCCAAAATGTTGGTTAAATTCGATGTCTCATAATAAAATACGCACAGGCTTGAAGCCGCGATGTACAAATATTAAAAATTAATATCAACAATCTCATTGATTTTATCGCGTCGTTGACAAAGCGAAACAAACAAAAACAGCGAATGCAGTCTGCAGTAAAAACTGTTTCCGACGTACTTCATATACACGTGACAAAACTCCTAATGTTCTCTTTATATTACTGTCAATAAAAACGAAGTCACTGAGCTCAAAATGTTCATGTTTTATGTTCTTCGCATGTAAGGATTAAAATATGTATCGATATAAATAGAAAACTTACGCTGAATCCGCACAGCCTGTGTAGAATATTTGTGTGGTAATCAATGATGCATAATGAGTAAACTGGACGGCGAAACACAATTAACGTATAAAAATCACATTATATCTTAAGTTAAAGCTATATGCTAAATATTTGAGATCAAAATTTTTAAATATAGTAAAATATACTTTATTTTGAACTTTTTGACAAATTGTTTTTCATTATTTGAGATAGGTCCCAAATCTCAATTATATAACTTGAGATTGGTCTAAAAGCTCAGATATAGAATTAGTTCTAACCATATTTTTGATCATTGTGTTTCTTTTCCGTATCTGTAAGTTAATATTTTCATTGTTGCTTAAGATCATAAATATTAAGCAATAGCAGGAATGCGTTCTTAACGTAATATTTATATTCAAGATAATGTACAATGTACTTATGTTTATGCAATAACTTGGTAACAACTTAGATAATCACTATTTCGAAGCTTTTATATCAATAAAGTTATGAAACTTTATTGATGTTAATAAAAACTATGTAGAGGCTATAAAACTAAGTCTGGCCTTTGTCCCGTCGTTCTGAGCTTGTAATCGTGTCAAATAAGTTTGTTTACGTAAAGATGTAAATAAAGTAAGGTCTAAATGTCAGACAAGGTGGATTTTCAAGGTCCGATATATAAAAAATATAAATACTGAATTTGAAACTCTAACTGTATCGTAAGAGAATCGTACTTAGTGATAAAAATTACGAAACTGTAACGCGGACTTCGAAAGGCAATCTATCGATAAATAGAAAAAAATACATCCTACTGGAGTTTCAATGAAAACTGCCGTGGAAAATTCCATGTTTTAATATGATAATATGGTTTTATTTACGTAATCTTTACGTTAAGTTTTTCGTTTCCACTACAACAGCTACCAGAATAATAAATGTGTGCATACAGTATTAAGTAAAATCTTGTTTGTTTGTTTGTGACTTATTAACACTGGGGTTTAACGTCGTATTTCAACAATTTTTCCGTTATATACGGAGACCGGTTCAGCTAACCAGTTCTCCTGGACTGTACACTAACCAGTACTAACTTACCCTTCCACAAGAAGACAGGCAACTTGTCCACATATGGAGGAATATCGACATTTTTGTCAAATTTTTATAGAAAATTCATAACACAATTTTAACGCATTGAAACTTAGTGTACATAAATTATTATCCGGTTTTTTGATGTTTATAATAAAAGAAAATCATGCAGTAGAAATGTGTAGAGAAGTGGCAATCATTATATTTTAGCGCAAAACTGAATTCATTTATTGGAAGCAAAAGGATGGTCAAACCTGCATTCACAACCACTTGCAAGGGAAGGACGCTATTTCAACAAGGCCTACATTTTATCACATGTTTACCAATGCTATACTACAAATAAACCTTTCATAATGGCCAGCTGAGCATAAATGTTTCTCTTCTCCCATTCATGTACTGTACTGGTAATGGACGGGTTTTTTGTTTTTTGTTGCCTCGCCTTAATTGATATTCTATCAAATTGATACATCAATTCAGTGATACAGTCAGGCATAAATCGACATAATTGTGTTGTTACTTAGATATTACATGTTTTACATGGTATTTACAATAAAACCTCGATAATAATGTTATCCTTTGGACTGGAAATACTTACCAAGTCACTATACAGTGCGTAGAGAAAATATTATGACAAGTGTTTGTTGTAATGGGCTGGTCTTAATACTGATGTGTCGTTAAAAGTGATCTCACTGTAGTTTGATTTCTGTACTGTACGTTCAGCTACATTTTTTCTCATTATGATAATCATGCGTTCATTAGAACTGTGAAAGAAATGTATGCCAAGATTATTTAGAAATATATTTTGTTGTATTGTTTTATGTATCATTCTAAATCTACATTTCCATGTACTCTTACAATAATAGTACTTAAAACAAACTGTTCATAACCTAGCAGCTTGGACGAATCAAAGATGCTTAATTAATAGATAGTACAATTTATCAATATACATGTATATATTTAAAAAGCTATATTTTTCCATGATGACTATCTATCAAACGCAATTTTATGGCTTATCTAAGACTCGTTAATCTAGAGTATAAAATTCACCATATCATAGTTTCAAACATGACTGCAGTAGACTTTTACAGGTATTTTCAGATTATTTTTACAGGGGTTTAAAATACAACAGTATGTCTGCTAGTTTTTGCTGACGATTATTCTAGTTGGTCCGGAATTGTGGAACTCTCTTCCGAAAGACTTCAGAAAAATCAGAGATGAAATCTCCTTCCGTAGAAGACTTAAAACTTTTCTCTTTGAAATTTATCATAATGAGGATTTGATTCAGATATGTTTTAATTAAGTTACTTTTGTGTGCAGCGCAATAAAATATGACAGTAATATTCGCGCTCTATAAATACAATTGGATCGAATTGAAAAACAAAATATTGTCATATTAATGATTTAACAAAAATTGAAAACCTTTTCCTCCTGTCTTACCCTTGTGTTGTTTTTATTTCTTTTGTGTACGGGTATGTACAATGATCTCCCAGTTTTACTGTATTAACAAATGATAAGGTTAGGAGAATTAAAATCACGAGCAAGTCGTGGTAATGTCTGTGTGAATACATTCCGTTGTAAAGATTGAATTTCATTGAAGCTTTAGTCTGTGTAATAGAATATGGTAGCAGACGACAGTCAAATCAGATAAAATGTACGTACAATTGAGCTATTAAGTAGCAAACTAGTGGGTTTGGTTGAAGAATATTATTCATTTTACTGTCGCATCCAAAATATCAAAATCGTGTTCAATATGTATCATGTAACATGTGGTCCTGCTTTATGACATTATTGTTTATCATGAATCATTCAAAAGATATTTATTCACATTAAAGCATGATGATATTGTACGATGATCCTACTCAAAGAAAGTGCACATTTTAATTTTTATTTCAACGTAATGCAACTTTAAAAAGCAACTCAAATATTGGTGCGTGCGTGCGAGAAACGGCCTCAAATCAATAGCATTTGATTGGTAGGTTTTAAAAACATTACACAGCTGACAAATAGATGAATTACACAGCGAGCGAGACTAGTCTTCAGCCTTAGTTTTATTTCATTAAAATAATTTGCAGCTGAAATTAAATAATTGGCAAAACAATATGGCTGTTTCTTTACCAACGATTACGAGTATAAAATTATTGCTGTTACTTATCATTATTACAAAAACACTGTAAGCATTATGTTTGGTGACTAAGGGGTCTTATTCTTGATCTGTCTGTGGTATGGTGAACTGAACATAACGATCCATGATTATCTGTAGATGTGAGTTTTGTTTTTCTCAAAATGCACCGTTTCTTTGCAGCCTCCATCTTTATATCAGACATTAACTGAAAACAGCGACTGTCTGTAAGCAACGGAACTATTCGAAACGGAAGAAGATTATGCAGTTTTCTATTCCCTTTCACAAAACGTAATCAATCCGAAAAAATCCTGTATTTTGAGACCACCTCTGTGACCAAAGAAAATAGTTTTGTATTGAAATAATCTCATCATCACTTTTAATACAATAAGATGTTCACCAAAGTGAAGTTACTCTTAGATTTTCTGTTGGTTACCATTAGTAATTTCTATCGACCAATGACTTCAGACAACACAATAGATACAACGTATTTGTATAATTATATAACCATTTTGAAACAATTATTCAAAATCAAATTTGCAAATATGTACATGTATTTGTCTATTTTCATTGTGCGTATAAAATTTGCACAATTAAACATGATGTAGAAAATCAGAATTATACTAAATAAACAATTTTGTCAAGTTCAATACTGTAATAATTATAAATTTCCAGAATATCATACCAAATGAATTTAAAAATATGTATAATATATGACAAATACACAAACTGTTTCAACATTGGATTTAAAGAAAAAAATTATAGAATACCGATAAAGGTCGACTGTTGTTCTAATGAAGGTCTTCATGTACACGAGGTCTTCATTGGTATGATTATAGTGAAATTTGGAACATGAAAGCAACATCAATATCTGTCTTATCTGAAAAAGCAGACGATAATATTTTTATAATATACTACGAATAAGCACCTTTTTCAACACGTTTGGCATTGATCAATACGAGTTGTTTGCGTCTAATTCGGTAACAAAGTGAAATAAACAAGAGCAATAAAAATACTGTACTGCATCAATAATTGCATTTTTAGTAATTCAACATCGTTTAAATACAGTCAATCATGACTTTACGACCACCTGTAAACCACGGTTATTCATTGATGTGATTGATATAAGGCTCTGGATAAAGCCAACTGTGCATAACGACCATAATTCTTTTATAATTCATTTAGTTATTTAAATACAAACCAACATGAGTTAACGACCACCTCTGAAGGATTGTCATTTTTTATATAATTGATATAAGGCTCTGAATAACCTCAACAGTGAATAATAACTATTATTCTTTTCTACATCCAGTCACAGTTCACAGGCTTACCTTGTATAACTTTAGTTTTGCATAAAGTAATTACTTGTTAATATTTGCATGTAACGAGACATCATGCTGTATTTTGTAACTAATCATATTTCTGCAGGGTTCTGTTCTCATGGTCGACAATCTGAATAAAATAATGTGTATTTCATGTATATTTCTTTCACATGTACATGCATATCTAGCCGCGGACGTAGCCCAGTGGTTAGTGCGCAGGACTTGTACCCAGGAGATCCGAGTTCGAATCCAGGTCGCGGCAGGTCATACCCTTCCATGAAATTTTGTCAAAAATGTCGATCTTCCTCCACACGTGGAGATGTTGCCGATTCCTTGTGGAAGGGTAAGTTAGTACTGGTTACTATGCAGTCCAGGAAAACTGGTTAGCTGAAACGGTCGCCGTATATAACTGAAAAATTGTTGAAAGACGGCGTTAAACCCCAGTGCCAATAAGTCACATAAAACAAACAAAACATGTTTATCTTCTTTGTTTGTCCAAACTGAACTTGACTTTTGCTATATATGTACACTGACTTTTCTGATAGTAATATTAATTCATGAACTTGTTAGTTTTATGTTAAACACTCAAACGCTTGAAGCAGATCATGGAATGAATATACAGATGTTAAACAAATGAATTTATAAACAAAATAGAACGTGTAAAATATGCTAAATATTGGTTTGATATATTTGCAAAAATAGGGTAATACTTCAGGCGATAAAGTTAATATCTCTCGTTCTTAATATAACAAACAAGCACGCAGTTACACATCCTTTAATGTCGTCTGGTAGTGAATACAGTGTAACCCCTCTAAACCGGTCGAGCCCGGGACACGGTCATTTGGCCGGTTTAGAGGGGATATTTTAATTATATGTACAGCAATGAAGTCGGGACCAGAACATTTGGCCGATTTAGAGGGAAAGCCGGTTTATAGAGGAACAGGTTTAGAGGGTTTCCACTGTATATGTATTATTGTCTTATATTTGTAGTCAATAATTTACAAATGTGTGTGTGTTGTCAACGATTGTATAAACATAATTCGGTGATTATCTACGTATTGTATGGAGACTGGTAGTGCACTGTTCTTACTTTAACCATGGGTTTTGATTTGAATACGTCAACCTATTTAATGGATTTATTTTCAAATCATTCTTCAAAACTGGCCTGATTGTTGTTTACCATTATATCTAGGCAAAAGTTCCGTAGTGATTTCACCAATGAACCTTATCTTGATAGGAAATCTTTCTTATATATCTGCGCTATTGATATTGGTACGGTTTAAGGGAGACCAATCATGTATGACGAAAATCCACGATTGTCCCCCTTGTTGACTTGTATTCTGACGTTTCATGTACATAGCTCTTAAAATGAAACTTTACCTTGTATTCTTAAACATATCTTAGAACGTTTAAATTTTGTTCACGATATTATCATTTTATGTCTTACAATGGTTGTTTACAAGGCTAATCATGTAGAACACCAGTTGACATTTTCCTAAGCTTGATTATAAGCGTAATGGGTTTGCGACATTCATTTGAACCATGATGACTGGTTTATAGCTATGTAATCTGTGTGTGTGATGATGTGCAATGTTTGGCTTGTAGCATTTCTTGGGTATTCTTTGTCTATTCAGAACATAGTGTGGATGTAGATGAATAGATGAATTTCCGGCTTGGTTTACAGTTCTTAGCGGTGACAGACGTGAATGTGTGCAACAAATTTCACACATTAACATTGAAATATCACCCAGCAGCTCATACTTTAAATGACGAAAACGGTTCAACCTTTGATCATATGGACCTAAAATTATCAAGCACTAGTCCTAGCCCGAGATATATGTCGGCTGACTCCAAATCACCAGATGTCCCTTCAAGTCCTTGTAGTCAACCATCAATATTCAGGTCACACGTGCAATCTGCTCGAGACAAAAGTCATGATAAGGACGGTGTTCAGAGTCCATTGAACAGAACATCGCGTTCAACATCGCACAAAAAGGTTACAACTCCTCGATCACGATCCGCAGTTGTGCATGACAACCGTAACAGAATGAAAACTAATATTGGCCACCAGAAAGCATCACCTGTACGTATGAAACAGAATCAACGATCAGACTTTGAAGATCCCAACAGTTCAACCTGTGACAATAATAACCCACATCAACATGAACATTCAACCTAGGACAGACGGGAGAAGATTGAACTACGATTATCTTTACTTAATGTACAAGTATTAGTGATTAGTATTAGTGACAAAAACATGTGATAAGTTAAACTCGACAGAGTTTCCATCGATATACGAACAAAGTGATATAGTTTTACTGACAGAAACATGGCCTGATGAATTTATTGATATAAACATTCCTAATTTCAAAGGTATTTCTCTTCATAGAGTACGGCATGTTAATTCATGTGGTATACGGAATTCCGGTGGTATTGCTGTATACGTAATTGTTTTGTTAGTGATGATCTTTTATTCATGAAAACATCTGATGATTTATTGTGACTAAAACCTAACTAACGATTCACTGTTTGGTTTAGTTGATAACTTGTATATTGGCTTATGTTATTTTGTACCAGAGGGTAATGTCGTTATAACTTAATTGATAATAATTGTTACGACAGAATTAAAGATCTTATAGCTTATATACATCACGTAACTGATAGTCATTGTAATATTGTTTTATGTGGTGATTTTAACAGCCGAACATCAACTTTACCAGATTTTGTCCGGAATGATAATCAATTATCGATATTAACGTGTATGATAATTATGTTAGTGATGATTTTTATGAGAGATTTTCTCAAGATAAAGTAAGGAACTCCAACGGGCATTTATTTCTTGATATGTGTAAACAAACTGGTTTACGAATTTTGAATGATAGAATCGGCGATGATGCTGGGATTGGACGGTTAACATTTATTGGCCATAGAGGCTCTAGTGTTATAGATTATATTTTAGCCTCAGAGGATATTTTTCATTTGTTCAAAACGTTTACCGTATATGATCATAGTATATTATCTGACCATTGCTTAATACAAAGTAGTTTTATTAATTCAAAGATATGTAATAATGATATGCATGTATGTTAGAAAAATGTTTAATATGATTTCATAGATTATAAATTTAAATGGGATAATGTCAAATCCAGAAAATAAATTATCTGTTTTAACGATGTACGTATACAAGAAAAGCTCAATAATAGTAATATATCTGTTGGATATGTATCCTCACAAGAAGACATCAATTCCTGTAACTATTTTTGTTGGTATTATTGACGAAAAAGCTTCTAAATATTTCAAGAAAACTGCGTCCAACAATAGCAAAACTGATCATCGAAATAATTACACGTATTGGTATGATAAAGATTGCAAAAGCTTAAAGTGACAATTTTATACAGCGTTAAATGAATATCGTTCATCACAATCAAACGAAAAATGAATTAATATGGTGAATAAAAGAAGTCAATACAAACGATAAATAGGATTACGTAGTTCTGAAAATAACAAACGGAATACCATGTAGTTAGAGAAATTAAAAAAATAAAAATGTTAGAGAATACTGGAATCTTTTAAAACAGACTGCTTGCATTAAAAAACAAATATCCCTTTATCTGTTTACAAGCAATATTTTGAGTGTATTAAAAACCCTACTGATGTTTTATTCATTCATGATGAAGATGTATTATATTTTAATGAGAGATTTGTTAAAGATGAGTTTCAAGTGATGATCTTTTATTCATGAAAACATCTGATGTTTATTGAGTTGGATGTACAGATAGATAAAAAAGAAAGTTTATATGCCATTAAGCAACTTAAAACAGGGCGCAGCGCAGGACCTGATAAAATGTTGAATGATTTTTTTATATATGGAAAAGGTGAATTGATAGATTTTATTTATCTGATTTTTAATAAAGTATTCAACACTGGATTTTTTCTGGATGATCAGTCAGAGTGCTATATTATCTCGCTACACAAAAGGGGAAACACAAATGATGTTAATAATTATCAGGGAATAACATTACTTCGTACTTTAGAGAAGCTTTTTACGCGTATTTTAAGTAATAGACTAGATAATAGGGCTGAAAATTATTCGATTTATATTGAAGCACAAGCTGGTTTTAGACAAAATCTGAGAAAAATTGATAACATTTTTGTTTTGCATGGTATTATATCGTACATGATTAATAAGAATAGGAAACTTTACTGTGGTTTTATTGATTTTAGTCAATGTGAGCAAAACAAAAGTTATAGTCTTTAGACAATGTGGTATATTACCAAAGGATTTACATTTTTATTACAATAATGAAAAGGTTGAGATAGTTAAACAATTTTCGTACCTGGGTGTTGTATTTTAGTTCCGGGGGATCTTTTCATGATGCACATGTTACGTTAGCCGGACAATCTCAAAAAGCTTTGTTCAAGATCAATAGATACTTATTTAATTATTTATTAAGCACCCGAGTTCTATGTCAAATTTCCGTATTAGGCCTCTCCCACACAGGAGAGTAGGGCTAGGGAGCCCATCAACAAGAACAGATACAGACTCTCCAGGTTCTGACAGTTTTTTCTTTACCATTTATTCACATATTTTCATTCGGTTTGCTGCGGAGTTGTCTTATACTACAAGTACCTGTAAAGACAATCATATTATAGTATCCTGTTTTTATTGTGTAGCAGAAAAACTGAAAATTGCATTTAAAATTGAATTAACTCGAATTTTTACAGAATTATACTAAATTTTGTTATGCATAATTATCAATATTTGAGCGTTTTAAAATTATCGCACACACATCGTAGTTTGGCTATGGTTTGGAAACAAATGAATACAGAAAATTAAAGAATCAGTATCCACGTATGTCAAGTCACGATCTGTATTTTTGAAAAGTTTAACATGACCCCAAAAATGGGAAAAAATCTGCCTGAATTGCGACGAAGTTATGAAAATTCAGTTTTGATTTGTTACCAATTAGTAAACTTCATCATCAGTTATACGTTCAGTAAAACCTCGATAATAAAACCACCTTAGGAAGACCAAAGATCGGGTCGTAATAATGAGGTGATCTAATTATCAAGTTGAATTATTGGGTAGATATTGAAGGCCGGTCAAAAAATATGTTGTTATTACCATGAGGTGGTAATATAGAGAATTTAGAGCATAAACCAGCTATTGCGCACTAGCGGTTCACTTTGCTAAAGAGTAAAGGTACCACTGTATATAGTGATTAGAAAATAATGATTCCATATTACACGTACATGTAGTGTAAAACTTTACGTAGAGGCCGCTTCAAAATTGAGACCACCTCAGTATAATGCCCTCTTATTTTGGAGTTAGTTTTTTATGTATCTTCTACATTTCAACATGATGATAACACCACTTCGTCATTACAACTGTTTCTCTGCTAAAGGTCGTGCATCAAGGTTTCGCGAGCCGCGACCGTGGTCCAGTGGTTAATGCGCTGGACTTGTAACCCGGCGATCCGAATTCAAATCCCGGTCGCGGCAGGTCATACCTTTCTATAAAAATATTGCATATAACTTTACCACAATAATTAAATGACAAACAATGGTTTACACAAGCATGAGCATTTCGACTTCTGGTCTATTTTTAGATCACGGAAATTCCGATTGTGCCTCAAAACGAGGCTTAAGAATTTCCTCTGGTGAAAATAAAATTGAAGTTTATTATCCAGTAAAGAAAATACATAAATGTCAATGTCGAAAAGAATATTAACGTGCAAATGAGTTGCAAATGCCATGAGTAGTAAAAACTTCACCAGCCAATCTACGTGATTCACTGATTTCAGGGAACAGCTATTCTGTTTGAAAAAGGTTTGTATATTTTTAATAGGTCGCTTGATTTTGCAAAATAAGGTTGACGCTTGACAAAAAGCGTATCACGCATTTATTAAATTATCAAGAATTTACTAGCATAGTGTATGAAGATTCCTAGAATTCTCAGAATGTCAATATTTTTTTATTAAATATATCCAGCGATGTCTACTTGTTCGGTCGTCTAAGATACATATACGGTAAAACCTCACATTGTGGCCACCTCAATATTTAGACCAGCTTGTTATACATATACGGTAAAACCTCACATTGTGGCCACCTCAATATTTAGACCAGCTTGTTATACATATACGGTAAAACCTCACATTGTGACCTCAATATTTAGACCAGCTTGTTATACATATACGGTAAAACCTCACATTGTTGCCACCTCAATATTTAGACCAGCTTGTTATAACGACCATTTATTTTCGAACCAGATTTCAATAACTTCCTATAGTTCAACTTAATAATCAGACAACGTCATCATTACGACCGATTTTTCAGATTCCGAAGGTGGTCTCAATATCGAGGTTTTACTGTATTTTGATTTTTGTACGTGATGTGTATCAAGGTACAAAGAGTTTTTAATTGTTCCTTTTTTTACCAATGTGGTTGTTTTTTTCATGAAACAAAATACAATGATAATAAAACTATACTACATTATGTATGAATAAGCATGGGCGTAGCCACGGAAAATAAAATAGTACGCACGAACGTGCAAGTAGGGGGAATACACAAGAGGGGTTCTGGGGGATTTCCCCCGGAAAAGTTTGATATTCAGGATGTCTATAAGCGCATTCTGAGCACACACTGAGGCTCTTTCATTGAATCAGTTTCTTGTGTCTTCTGAAGACGAAATGGCAACTCTGACTTATGTGTCGACTTGTTTTACATTACGCACTTGCGTAATATTATGTGCAAAGCGATCATACATTTAATGTAATTTTATGGATACATTAGACAAAAGTTAAGAAAAAATAGTGTTAGTCTAAATTGACGAAAGCTAACATAATTTCGATATTCTTAGATATTTTTCCATTTTATTTGGCTTTGAAGTTATAAAACGTGAGAACAGTCTCTGAGCCCAAATCTCAATACCATTCTCAAAGTCTTATGTTTGGAAAGATACAAATGATTAGTGTTTAAATACATAAATCATTCAGGTGAATTATACTGTTAGAATAATGTATCAATAATATCATTATTATCTGATCATGATTAACTTTGTACATTAAAAGACAAGATATGTGATTTGAGATAGGAGATCTGATCCGTCCCGTTCTGTTCTGTTCTGTTCTGTTCTTTTCTGTTCTATTCTGTTCTGTATATGCATTGTCGTTTATTGTTCTCGTGTAATTCGTTGACTGTCAAATATCGGAACTAAGTGCATATTTATATTTGTTGAATACATTGTCTTTTAGATGTTAAGACAACGGCTACAGTGTACAGTCAATAATAAATTGTATTTTTAATTTTTAGAATTATTAACTTATTTCAATTAACAGCATATGCAAATATTTTAGACTTTTTCAACATTCAACAAACACCATTTATCGCCATTAATAATCTATCTTTTGTTAAAATCAGACGTAATTATCAAATTCACATATTGTCTCGTATTTACGTATCTAAAACGGGTAAATAGTGAGCTCAAATATCTGCTTGACGTCATAAGAGTTAATTTTAGTAACACTCATTTTCAACACAATGACATCGAACATAGAGGGAAACATCAAATTATCACTTTTTAATCTGTCTATGGATAAAAAGTCAGTTGCGACAAACAAACTCACTTTTTGCTCGTGTCGTGACGCGCATTGATATCTATGACGTCATAGAGATAATTTGAGTTAGAAGTATTTTTTTTCACTTTCATAAAATTGAATAATACATCAATTATCATCCTTTATTCCATCCATTGTTAAATTATTTTTTGTTTAATTCGAGTTCACTTTCTTTCTCGAGATACACAAATTTCCACGACTGTGTGACGCACGTTGGTCTGTATTACGTTAATAGAGGTAACTGGGGTAATGGGTATTATTAACTGTATAAAGAAAGTTTTGTGGTATATTTAATTCACCTATTTTATTTGCTAAATCATCAATTGTTCATCGATTACCGCTTTTTTTGTAATTTGTTCGTGCTTCTTAATCTTTATAAGTATTCAATGCATTAATTATTTACCCAAATTATTAAATAATTCTTTTTACAAGAAATTGATAGATTTAGATTTATCTGTTTATTTATCGAAACTGAAACGTAAATTCTTGTCCTTTACCTCGTAAAAGTAGACTATTTTGTACTCCGTATATTAAGCATTTTGTCTATGTTATGACATTTTAAAACACATTTACATTGAATAAAGGACTTGGTTCACTAACGGTCAAAATATGCCCAATCTCAGAAATAAATAAATTACAGATATATGATAGAACAATGTGTACTATATTCAAAAGTAGCATTCGTTTACACTTTCCTGAAAATATATTGGTTGCCATGGTAACAATGCAAAACACGGAATAAATCAGTTTTAACTTGTTTTTTGTCATGTAACAATTTGTAACGAAATGACTAACAATGATATTAACAAACACGACAATGAGGAAGTGAAGGTTGCTTAAATTTTCTACTTTACTTGCGCTGAGTTGTTATTGCAGCTAAGCAAAAATATCAAATATATGTATTTTTGACAACACTATGGGTGGATTGAAGGGGTGTAAATGTTCACCAATAAACAATAGAACTGGTATATTGATATTTTTGAGAAGCATTTATGTTGGTTTTGATGATTAAACACTTAAATCGTACTTTTTGTGGCTTTCAATTTCCTTCTAATTCGTGCACAAAATAGTGGTGCTAGTGAGCAAAACCGTTTCATATTTAAAATTTATCAATTTGCATAGATTAAACTATTGATATTACATGTCTCCACCATGTTGTATTTAGCATGAAAAACTATTCACACACACAATAACACCAAGTCTGAGATTTTGCGCCAGTAATATCAATAAAGCCACTGGAGTTATCTCCCTTTGTACATATGGTCGGTTACAAGTTGGCGTGTAACCTGGTTGCCGAAACTCATTTTTTAAGAAATTGCTTAAGTATTTTATTACGAAAGAACCATGCTTCAGAAACATTGCTGTTAAATATTTCCAGTATGATATGATACGTAAAATGTGAAATATTCGTCTAGCTTAAGATTTTGTATGCACACTTAAATGAATTTATCACACGCAAAACTGGACGCATGAAAAAGAAATTGGCAACGAATATATCACATTCACAATCCGTTTTGAAAGAAAAACAAATATTTAAACAATCATATTTTATTGAACATCTTATTTATGCCATAAAGATTTTATAGCTGACCAAATCTTTATCATCCTCGTCATTATCATCTTTATCATAATTATCACTGCCACAACCACGACCATCATCATCACGATAATTATAAAGAACACCATAACGACCATTATCACGATCATCTTCAGCGTCGTCATTTTCATCATCGTAATCACATTCAACACACGATCACAACCATCATTATCGCCATCATCATCATTATCGTGATCATCATCGTCATCACATCCAACACATGATCACAACCATCATTATCGTCATCATCGTCATTATCGTGATCATCATCGTCATCACATCCAACACACGATCACAACCATCATTATCGTCATCATCGTCATTATCGTGATCATCATCGTCACTATCATCATCATTATCGTCATCATCATCATCAGAACGAGGAGCGTTATATTATTAATTATTACATTCATTCTTTTACTGAAAATATCTCTCAGTTGTGTATAATTATTCTCCCGCAAAACAAAGTTGTAAGTTTATTTACTGGTTAGTCCGTCCGTCCGTACATATTCAGTTGGCACTAGGGTTAGGGTTAGTGTGTGAGTTGACATTATGAGGTGCAGTACCCGTACAAACCGTCGTTGTGGGGTTAATTGTCGCATGTGGGGTTCGAAAATGTTGCTTGTGGGGTAAAAAAGATCAAGGAAGATCATAGAAAACGTTATAGACTGATCATGTTGTATTCTGTTGTGATATTTAGGACTCTACAAATGTGATCAATTAATTAAGGAGTGTTGAGTGAGAAATGGACTCTAAGCGGGTTGACATCACATTTAAAAATGCATGTATAAAACGAATTCAAGAAATCCGACTGATGCGAATTTTCAGTAATTAAGCGGACGTGCACAAACGTCTCCAGTACTTTGATTTTAAACCATGTCAGTAATGGTATTGTGTCATTACTTTAAAATTGTAAATGTACAATTGATTATATGTAAACCTCATTTACCACAACAGTTGATAACATTGGTTTGTGGACATCTCATGTTTTACACTTTGAGACAAATATTTTGTCATTAAAAAATTCACGTAGTTTAATGCAGCTTTCAAATGAATAACAAAATGTATTCAAGGAGGAAAGATATTGTATAATGATTACCTCAAACTAATTTATTCTTCAGGCGTCGAAATTTAAAATACTTGTTTTTTTATGTCGCTGCAGTATAGAATCTAGTTACATGTGTATACAATTAGTACTTGTGTTGATAAATACAATATTTAACAAACATTTCTGCATTGAATAATACCTTCTGATTGTTTTTGTTTCGTGAAATTTATTTAAAATTGTTTGTTTTGTACTTCACGAGCAAATTTGCCAAGGGTCAGAAAATCCCTGGTGTTTGACTTTTTAACGCTGGGGACAAGGGGGCACAGGGCCCCTGGTGGGTACAGGGTATAGCACTGATCGAGGGGAGGGTACCGGAGATTAAACATAATCATGTTGTGTATTTACTTTTATCTATTAGAAAACACTTGTGTCAATTCAATCTCAATTTCATTTCGTCTGCTACGGAGTAAATTTTGCACATTCTGTAATCTTAGAAAGAAATTCCGCGCTTCAAACCTAGCACGTATACAAATACAAAATGTGAATGTTATGCAGATCATTTTGTTTTCTCGCATGGGTAAAATTGTAGTTACCATGGAAACGGAAATAGAAAAAATATCCACAAAACTATTGATTCTGTCATAACTTTTTCACTGTTCATGATAGGTGAATGAAGTTTGGTATTTAAGTATGTGAATAAGTGACAATGTTGAGATTATGTACACTATTTTGTTGTCCTCCAGGGTTACAATTCTGGTCGCTATGGTAATGTTAATAGTAAAGAACATGTTGCAAAATCTGGATACTGCAATAACAAACTTTATTCAGGCCATGTGAATGAAATTCTGAATTGATTATTTGATGGTGTTGTATTTAATACATGTGTGACAGTTATACAGTTTAATTACCATACTGAGGCCGCGGCCGGTCCAGTAATTAATGCGCTGGACTTGTAATCCGGAGATCCTGGTTCGAATTCCGGTCGCGGCAGGTCATACCCATCTGTGAAAATTTGACAAAAATTTCGATTTTCCTCCATATGTGGAGAAGTTGTCGGTTCCTTGTGGAGGGGTAAGTTAGTACTAGTTAGTATACAGTCCATGAAAACTGGTTAGGTGAACCAGTCGCCGTATATGAATCTTGCAGAAATCGGGGCAAAAAGTAAAAACAAAATATTGATATCATTTTTCATCTAGTTTTGATTGTTTTTGTTTGTTCTGTAACAATCAAGAATCCAAATCTTGCACATGTTTTAACAATGATACTAGAGTTTATAGTTGGTACACGCTCGTACTTTTGTAGATATTCTAAATTTGCATTGAATGAATATCGACAAGTTTACCTAAAATCTCCCGTACACCAACATGTTCAATTCGTCATATTCACACAAAAACAAGAACACTTTATAGATTCATTGAAAATATCGGTCCGCCCGTGATTCCCTGATGAAAAAGGTCCGTCTCGCTCACCTTATTGGTAATTAACATAACGTTGCTTTATTTTAGAACATTTAAGCGAAAGATCGATCTTAAGTCGTTCTTCTCGTTTATCTATCATTCATTTATCGAAAATTGTCGAAATTTGGCATGATGTTATACAACAAAGGACCAGAATCTATGTCTATGATTTGTATTACCTTACGTACAGGAAGTAAACATTAGGTGTTCTGTGACTTGTTATATTGTACATTTGTAATATATATATATATACATGTACTAATATAAATCATTATATTTCAGGATCAACACAGAGTATCACATATAGAATGACTGACGACTACTTCATTGATAATACAGGATTATACATGTCTCAAGTCGAATCACAATTACTGTATCACTATCACCAAGAAACAAGTTCCGGTATACTGGTATTTTACAGTACAATATACATGTATATACATGATCAATCAGTGAAATTAGTCACCTATGTAACTAATGTATAGAAATCTAGTAGATGTTTGCCTCTGCTTTTGTTTAATATATTATTAAACAAACATTCTGTATTTTGTGACCTGGTTGAAGCAAATGAACAACAAACATATCTGTTGTATACATTTAGTACATATGAACTTGAACGTGACTTTTATCGTGAAGTCTATACAACAGAATCCAAGCTGCTAATGATAAGTTTTTAAGGCTTCTTCCAAAAACATATATGTATATAACAGCATGTATACAATTATATTAACTGAGCTATTTTGTGTGAGTGACGATAGAAGTTATAACAATTTTAGTTTACCACTCTCGATAGCTGCTGTCTTGATTCGAATCCTAAACATCCGGTCAAGAAGTCCGATCCAGGAGTCCGGTCCAAGAGTCCGGTTCTGAAGTTCGGTTCTAAAGTCCGGTTCTGGAATCCGGTTCAGGAATCCAGTGCTCATCTATTCGTTGTGGAGTAAATGTGGTGTTTTAGTGTTAAATATGTGCTAAATTTGTGCTTTTGTATTCGTTTTGCTGTGGAATTAATACGTGCGTTTCTACACAATTGTGCTGGAATAATGTGTTTTTATTCCTAACTTTGGCTTATCACGCAATATCAACCATCTGAACTCAAGGTAGGCAAGCATAATATCGACCTTGCACCGTAACATCCACTGTTTTCGTTAATGGTCTTCTATCACATTATATTAAAAACAGTAAAACCTCTCTTAGATCTATACTACTTCAACATTAAGACCACTAGGTGTCGTGTAATAGACAATTAATAATAGTCTTAATGTTTAAGTTTTACTGTGTACATGTATTCAATATAAAGAGTCATTATGTTGTAAAATGTCTGATACTGTTAAATGAACTGCTGAATGTACCGACTTACGTACATATTTTTTATCCAAAACGTAATAACAACAAACGCGGCTTTCTTTTTGTAATGATCATATATTCAAAATATTTAACTGTTTTCGTAGCAACTCATTTTACAGCCTATTTCGAAACTAAGGGTAAGAAATTTCAGTATAGATAGATTGGATAGAACCACCGAATTTCCGTAAACTAGCTGGACAGCTTCCTCACATGTGAAATTTGTCCGGTCGAGGGTTGGATTCCAACTTACAGCGTAAAGGGCGCATGATTACCTGTCAGAGACCATAACCACTCGACCACGGAAGCTCCTTCACTTAAACTTTAACTATTAATTGTTGTTAAGTTGATAAAGTATTATGAATGTATACTATTTATTATTTAAATACTTCAAAATTTTGATATTATGTTATGTTTCTGAAGTAATATATACATTCATACATGTAACAAAATCCCTATCGTCTTTTTAGTTAAATTCCACTTAGTGTCTGTCGGATAAGGCATTTTAATTTTATTTCCGGTTTAGTCTTAAGGTGCCCCACTACCACCGGAAACTTACAACAAAATGAGGTTAGTATTCTGGATATATTCTTACAATATTTTTATTCAGGCCTAAAAAAGTTTTTTTCCGGTTTCATGCCCAAAAATATGGGTCGGTAGGTATGGATTTATTTTTTGTTTTTACATATATCGGAAATACTGTATGGGAATACGTGCGCCGTAATATTAATGAGTTGTGAAAATTACGATATATCACTACGATTCGGACGCTGTAAAAACTTATGAGTCGGCAGGTAGAATGAATTATTGTATCGGTCGGGTAACCGGAAACAAACCTTTTTTCAGGCCTTATTGCCATCAGTTATTTTCGAGTCGGGTGAAATATTTTTACTGAACTCCGTGTCGATATAAAGTCATATGTTATCGCATCATTTGAATATATCAGTTTATTTACATACAAACCAAAATATACGCACGTCCTTTTAGCTTTTCTTTTTTGTATTGGATATGTATAAACAAGTATTGAGTTTTATTCAATGAAATTATGGTAGCAAATGTTTTCATTTTCTTGATGTAGTATTCATTTTATTTCCTCATTGAAAAGAATAACCGAATGAAATTAATTTTCTTCAGAAACAAAAAAAAACGCTAATCTCATTATACAGTATAACTCCTAAAAGCCGGATCCCTTCCGGACTGAGCTGAAAGTCCGATTTTCTGAGAATTCTGGTTTTCAGAGAACTATTGATTATAGAAATGGAAAAACTGGGACTTGAAAAATCGTCCGATTTTCATAGAATTCCGGTTTTCAGGGGTTTTACTGTATCAACATTTTAAGGCTTAAATGATGTTAAGCTAGAAAACAAAAACCTCATTATGTTATAACGATATGTAACCTGAATCGTATCAAATTAAGAACTACATGTATTAACGAAGTATTACTGGGGATTGATATCTTATGTTGTTATTTTGATCATTTCATATCACGAGCAGTATCATTAATAAGGTTTTTTAATTGTTATTTTAGAAGATTCTTACGTAGAATTAAAGTTGTACACGTGGTAAGGTCGGAAGATTCGGAAATTCGTGTTGTGTATTCTGTGTATTACTAATATAAGAAAACTAATGAATGATAAATGATACAAAGGACCTTGTCATTTTCATGAATTTATTTTGAGCCTTCGTCGTTTTATTGATTGACATCCCAGTGGTTTTCAAGACTTGTTTATGTATTTTTGTATGTTCAATGAACAACTATGGCGAGTTTCTGTATCCGTCTTTTGATTCTAGGATAACACAATATCTGAAAGGTGACAGTTGTTGAAAAATGAGTAACTGTGTAATTATCATTTTGTACTTCTGAATTTCACAGATGTTCAAAATAATTGTGAAAGGATGATTATTGATAGGCAACGGTTACGTTCAATTAGTATTATTGTGAGTGATTGAGTGATTGAGTGAGTAATTGATTGATTGATTGATTGATTGATTGATTGATTGATTGATTGATTGATTGATTGATTGATTGATTGATTGAGTGAGTGAGTGAGTGAGTGAGTGAGTGAGTGAGTGAGTGAGTGAGTGAGTGAGTGAGTGAGTGAGTGAGTGAGTGAGTGAGTGAGTGACCGACCGACCGACCGACCGACCGATTATCATTGAGTACATGTATTGATTTACCTAATATAAATGCACTACCTAGTCCAAAGGGCTTATAAGCCACAATCAGATAACAATTAAAGAAAATCACGTGATTAAAACACATGGAAGATGTGATTAACAAACACGAACATTACGATTTTTACAGCGGTATAGTAATTTTAAAGTCAATAATAAAAATAGTTTATATTAGACAATGTTAGATTTGAAACAATGACATTCATTTGGCGGGTTTTACTGTATTTTAGAAATATTTAGGTAAGGTAAATTTAAAGTAGCATCGAAAACACGTGAAAAAATATTCGTTTGGTTTGAATTTGATTGACAGTAAGCGTGTATTCGAAATTTGTACTGCGGGAGTCTTAATTCTAGCTGAATTCTTTCTTAACATACTTCATTAACTGAGTACAGTATAACAGGGTGCGATTTTCATGGGTTATACTGTACCCCATACTGCATATGTCATCATGTGCTTAAAACTGGTTTTTCCATGGAATTAATCATGTAAAATATTGTGTTAAGAACTCTGGTAAATTTAACCTAAGTTACGTATTTGCCGATTTGTGAATATACTGAACAGAATTGAACAGAATTATAAATTCTTGATTGTGTATGTGATATACTGTATGTGATGTAAATTATGTGCACATTATATATTATCATTCAAATTCTTTTATTGAAATACTAACAAAAAAAAGTTAGACCAAATACCTTTTGGCAGTGGGTTATACTAAAATATTTCTGGTATTTCAAGTACGAAAAAGAAACATTTAACCAGTGAATGTTGATTTATACAATGTGTAGATTCCATCATAACTTTGTTTAGATTTTGCGTTTTATACCCGTGAAAGCCATTCGTGTTATAAGTTAACATGTCCATATGTCTGTTTGACTTATTTTGAATGTAATCAGTACAGACAACAGAATACAATATCTGTTATCAATTCACAGAGCGAATGAAAAAGTTAATGTACAGTTCAAGGGAGGTAACCATTCCAACAAATACCATCGTTTGTAGATTCACTGTTTCACTGTGTGTAATGCCTTTTTCAACAATTTTTCAGTTATACACGGAGACCGGTTCACCTAACCAGTTTTCCTGGACTGTATACCAACCACTACTAACCTACCCTTCCACAAGGAGACGGCAACTTCTCCACATGTGAAGGAAAATCGACGTTTTTTGTCAAATTTTCATAGAAGGATATGACCTGCCGCGGCCGGGATTCGAACCAGGATCTACCGGTTTCAAGTCCAGCGCACTAACCACTGGATCAAGGCCGCGGCCCATTGTTTGTAGAACAGTAGTTCGTCATAAAAGCTCAGTCCGTAGGTATAATTGTTATACATTATTTGTTTCTGATCTCATAATTAACAATCTCGTGCGTAAATTACAAAATTAGAAATAGAGAAAAAAACGGATATCTGGAATCCAAGACGAAAATAAATAAATAAATATGAAAATGTGGCTGATATAACACGGGTAGAAATATAAATTGATGTGTTCGAGGCATTGATAATCTATGTTTATTTTCGTGCAATTCTTGGTCACTCGCCAGTTATTGTTTAATTTCATTTAATTAAGTTTCGGACTATAAATTTGTATTGTAAAAGTAGTCCGAAGTGCGATTGTTTAATTTTCCGCTTCGTTCAGACTGCCCATGTGAATTTAAGCGTTCAATGAGGCTGATCTCAGTAATGGTGTAAACAGAAAAATCTTCAACATTAACATTTTTTATGTACAAATGGTTGATTAAAGCAAACAATCAATGATTATATAGTATCAGGATACAGAAAATATCTACAGAATGCTTCTACATAGAAGTATAATTTCATACAAAGTAAAGTTCAAAGTCGGGAAAAATACTACCTATAGCCCGTCTTCTAAAATTCAGGGCGAACAAACATATTTTTAATTTAGGTCTAAAGCATGTCGATCAACCCACAATGATTCTGTGTTATTGCCTTCAGGTTTTGATGACTTCAAAAGTGAATGTGAAAGTAAAGATAACAATTGCTCACTCCAGCAAGAGCAGACGGCAATTAACAATGGCACTAATGTTGATGCCAAGCTTCAGACACCCGAGAGGAGATATCCCTTGAGGAATAGACAACGTCCTGACCGCTTGGAATATAAACAATTGCTTGCCAATACTACCTTGGTAACAGTTTTATGGCTGACGCATGGTCATTTCTTGCTCAGAGAAATCAAGATAAATGAGATTTAATTAATTTGTTGACTCTTGATTATATGCTAATGACATGCGAATTTTCTCAATGAATGTTGATTTCGTGCTATGTTCATATGCTGATACTGAATTAATATTTATGAACTTTGTTTCAGGTCATTGAAGGATATATTCAATGAAATTAAGTGGGGACAACTGTTGTGTACTTAACTCTGCCAATCACGTTAATACTATGCTATCTATACTGATAAGCCACGCCTACTGGTACATGCTGTAGTCGTGGAATACTGCCCTTCAGAAATAAACTAGTCACTCAACGAGAGTGTATTCCTTAGTACTATGAACCCTAAACACAAATTACACAACAAACGGCACTCCTACTTAACGAACCATTCTCTGTAGAAATAAAAAAATCGATTAAAAAAAATTAAAACAGAGAAATATCAAAGTATCATTTGTCCAATTTATAGTTCAATCGATGATGATCTCGCCGTGGCTTAGAAGTAGAGTGTCCGACCTCTGATCCGAATATTCTGAGTTCGAATCCTGGGTTGTAATTTCATGTATTCAGCGGCTGTTCTAAATACCACGGTTATTGACCACATTGTTCAAATCTTTTCTGAGATTTTGGTTTGTGGTATCACGAAAAAACATTTCGACTTTTTCATCGGCCCATTTATAACATGTATCAATATATACTGGCCGTCATAAGAAAGTAAGGAGTAAGTGATGTTGGTATAAAATAGACAAAGCGCAAGTAATCGAGATGAATTTAATTCTGGAAATAGCTGAAACATTTCATGATATGGTTTATTGTTATCCATTATTGACCATAAAATTGCTGTATACTATTAAAATGTCAAGGTCAGTATATAAGGCCAAAATAGAAGAATGTTTTTAATAGTTACTTTTTTATGACAGTATAATACATATTTTCCTTAATGACAGATCTGCCATGGTTTTGAGTAGATATTACAGTCTTAAATTTTAAACTAAAGCTCGGTAAATTTGGTTATATGATGAACTTGTCACGTGGGTTTTACACCGTTTTTCAACAATTTTTCAATTATATACGGCGATCGGTTCACCTAACCAGATTTTCTTGACTGTATATTAACCAGTGCTAACTTACCCTTCCACTAGGAGCTAGCAACTTCTTCTCATATGAAGGTAAATCGACATTTTTGTCAAGGGTACGACCTGACCAGGATTTGGACCCGGATCCCCGGATTACAAGTTAATTATATAATGAAAAGTAACAGGAGATACAATGTTATAATCAACCATCAGTATCATATAAACGCATTACAAAATCAAACTTTCGAAAACAAAATATGATTTGTTAATATGTAATTTGACTTTTAAAAGATATCAAATTCTGTTTGCAAACTCGACATTGTATAAGTATACAATCGTGTTTGCTCAATGACATTTTTTTCATATTTTGTTAACATCATTACTTTACTTATTATCATTGTTATCAGCTTATCGTCGTCTTCTTCAAAACAACTAAAGTAATTACATGTAAGTGACATTATACAATACAATAAAAGACAAAACAAAACGTTCTCTCAGTGCTTTGATTCTGGACATTTTTACCAAAGCTATATATATTTTCTATACATGTACATAAATTGTTAGGGTCATGAATCTAAATTTGGGTCATTGTAAATACCGCATTATGTCTAGACATGGTATTATCATGAAATTCCTTTAATTGTTCTATTTGATGTGTGATTGACGTCAAAACAGGACAGGTAATGCGTGTTTTCTCGTGAGTGAAATCATGAGTTGTCTGCTCTTTTGTGATGTAGAAAAAACATTTCTTTATATTGTATTAACACATGTATTATTGTTAGATACGGTTAATTGTTATATATTTACGTCAGAAAATAATTGGTCAATTAAATGATTAAATGGCAATGTTAGGTTTGTAAAGAAACATATGTAAGCATTAACGTATATTTCAATAAACACGAGAAAACACGTGAACTTAAGTTCAGTTTCTATGGATATAATTAATCGTTTACGTCATACGATAATTTCTGTTACATAATAATAATTTTGAAATTTCGATTGTATTATGTACAAAGGGATTTGTGTACTCGTAATAAACTGCAAGTTAAAAAATGGATTTGAAAGTTACATCACATACGAAATAGCCGATCTTTAACACAAACTGTCATACCCATAAACCGACCATCCCTGCCTACACAGGCACATATACAAAAAGAATATCGACTTAAACACTAATAGTTTTCCCTTCTTTTAAAATTATAAATGTGAATAAACTATAATATAGAACCAATTAAGGTTGTTTATATTCATGACAAGGTACCGGGAACGTACAAAATCAAATACAAACTAGTTTTGACGCACTATTGGAATATTGCACTTAACAGAAGACGATTGTAAATACATGCAAATCGACAACAATATTTTAAAAGGACTAAAAGCATTTTTTTGTCATTACAGTAACATTTTTGAAAACGTCAATGCAATTGTGTACTTAGGGAGTGGTTTAACAAATGATGGGTTATTTTCTGTCGTCTAAAAACATTTGGAGAACTCGCTCTCTCGGTCATACATGCATTGTTTGGAAGACAGAAACTATTCGATTAAGATTTGGTTAACTGTTCGAGAACGTTGTTCCGATTTTGTTGATAATGCTATTCAAACAGTTCTACTCACGCATTCTTCCTACATCGTTAAAGTTGCAAAAGTTGCTTAATGACCCTGGCTGTTGGAACGACGTTAAACCCCAGTTAAACAAACCAGCGCAAAACGAACAGCAAAGTATCATTATTGAAATATGCTAATACAGTCAAACCTGTGAACAATGACTAAAGTGGACTTTATTGACAAGTGACCTTTATTCAGGGGGCAGTTTGCTCTAATACCGGTAATTAATGCTGTTTTTTCAAAGTACGGCCTTTATTCACAGGGTGGCCTTTATTAGGAGATGGTCGCAACACAGGTTAGGCTGAGCACGCTTTAGGGATATGTCTGATGTTATGCTAGTTACTCATGAAGCACATTGCTTTAAGCACATTGCTTTCTGATGTATTATACATGTATTAATGCACGTAAAATGTGTAATTCGTCAGCGAAACTTCCGCTTACAGGGATGTAGACGAGAGGCGGAAAAATCAACCAGCTATTTGAACATTCTCGCCGGCTACTTTTTTCCCCACAGGGAGCGTTGCCCTTTCGCCGACTACAGGGGGAAACCTCAGACCCCCTTCTACTTTTAGTAGCTTACCGTCTTCATGAAAATATTTCTACACCCCTGTCCCTTCAAAAATTAGACTTATCTCCTTTAGTACAACAACTTTCGAGGTCAAAGCCTACAAACATGTACGTTACTTTCGTTTTGAAAACGCAATTAAACCGTACATACCAGATGTCATTTTAATCGTTTTATGTTCATGATAATAAAACCACGCAATAGTGGTGGATAAACCATGTTCTTTAACTGTAATCAAACGTGGAGGGTGGAGCGAAGCCGGCATGCGCCCCATCTAAAATCTGGCAAGCATAAGTAAATAACGTCAGTGATGTGCTGATTGTGTCCATAGTCTACGTGAGCATCTAAATTTGAAATTCTAAATTTTACGCGCCTCCTTTCCAATAATTCTGTGTCCGCCCGTGGTGATACATGTCTAAATTAGACAGTGAATTGGACTCTTGAATTACTCTGCACTATTTTGAGCAAACTGATTTAAAAATTGTGCTTCCTTTATACCAAATAAACATAATTCTGACTGCATTGGTGTTTTTGTACATTTTTTAAATTGCGTTATGTAACTGAGATGGGAGGCATCGTGGTTTTGAGGTAGAGCGTTCAATCTCTGATCCGAAGGTTTTGAGTTCGAATCCCGGTTTCGATCGGTTTCGTTCATGAGCTTCATAATCCCATTTTTCGGACGCAGTACAGAAGGGAGGGTCTGTGGGTTTCCTTAGATGGTGGTAAGGAGTCAGCGCCCCTGTGGGGAAAAGGTAGCCGAGAATACTGAAATAGTCGGTTGATTTTTCCGGCTCATTTCTACACTCCTGCACATATCGCTGTAACTAATGTATCATTTAACAGGGAGTGAGACAGTCACAGCGTTAATTAGAATAATGTTATCTCGTTTTCTATGTATACTCGCTCGTGAGAAAGACACTTCAATGAGGCAGGAATTTGTTCGATTTCTCTGCAAAATGCTTGTCTGTTCACTTAATACATGGTATTCATATAGTTTTTCAATTGACTTCAAAACTTTTGAGCTTTGTCGTGAAAGCACAATCTACCCACTCGCCTACCTACATGTCTACCCACCTACCTACCTACCTACCTACCTATCTACCTATCTACCCACACAACTACCTACCTATCTACCCACCTACCTAACTACCTATCTACCTATCTACCCACTCAACTACCTACCTATCTACCCACCTACCTACCTACTCAACTTCCTATCTATCTATCCATCCACCTTCCTTCCTACCTACCTACCTACCTACCTACCTACCGATCTACCCTACCTATCTACCTACTCAACTACTTACCTATCTACCCACCTACCTACCCACCCACCTACCTACCTACCTATCTACCTACTCAACTACCTATCTATCTATCCACCTACCTACCTACCTATCTACCCACTCAACTACCTACCTACCTACCCATCTACCTACCTACCGACCTACCTACCCACTCACCTACCTAGATATCTACCCACCTACCTATCTACCCACTCACCTACCAACTTACCTATCTTTTTAAGGATACAATTATATGTACTGGTATCTAAAATGTCAAAAGTTCAGTAAATGTGCCTGCTTGTTTCAGACAAGATATTTACGTACGAGACAGTCGATTATTTTGGTACGATTTCTTCACATAACCATTGCCCTGAAAATGTCAAGGACGTTAAACTTTACGATACACTGCAACCTCTCCAGAACGGCCCTCCAGAGTGTGTTTGTTCTTTAAGTCTGCTATCAACACCAAGTCACAGATGTTTAAAAATCATTTTAGAATATTTGTTTTATCCATCAGCAGGATTCGTACATTCTTTGAAAAGCAAATACAACAATCAATATGAATTAATACGTTTTTACAGATTGATGTCATATGCACAGAACGGTTGTCACCAATTATAGGAAACACATTAAAATAGGAGAATATTTTTGTTAATTATTGTAGCGTCCATATGTCAGGTACGACGCATTCATTAATTCATGCTAATAATGTCCGTGTGATAAGTGACTAGGGTTCATCAGAATTGACAAAGCAACTCGGATAATATCTTAAACCTTTAAACTATTTGTTCGCTTTGAGTTCACAATGATGCTGCAAAAAAATCCCTCTCGAGTGTGCATTCTCTTATATCACTGAATTATCAATATTTTACAAATACGTTTTATTGATACAGTTATACACTTCAAAGTCTGAAATTCACTGATCCGTACGGAAGCCTTTAGGGCCATTTTGTCTCAGTACTTTAGTATAAGGAATTAGGTCTTATCTGTTTTTTTTCTTATTTGTTAGCTATTATCTGTTAGGAAAGAAATTGGCGGAAACAAACATGACTGAAGTCTACAAGATGACATTTAAGTCTTTTGTCTTTCAGTGCTTGATTTTCTAAGAGATTTTCTATATGTAAAACTGATCAGTCTTGAAGCAAGGCCGATTTGAACAAACTTGATAAAGGTCCACTAGGTTATCATACATGCCTATAAATCTTGGCTCTGTATCTGTATTTTTTGATGGCGTAAAAACAGAATCTTCAGCAACTATCACGTGTTTCGTTATAATATGCTAACACGTAAGACCTACGGCATTATACATAGGACGTAATAAATAAGACATAATAGGTAATACCTAATTCAAAAGAACTAAGATAAAAAAGATGAGAAATTATTTTTACTTAAATCGGAACGAAGCTTCTGGTCCTATATATAGAACACATTCTTATATAATGTGATATGATATGATGTTATATGATGTGATATGATATGATATGATATGATCGACCAATGAACCCAATTCGAATAAAATGACAAGCGTTATCTGCCCTTGACATGGGGACCATACCATTTAATAAATCAAGTTACAAGGAAATAGCTTTAACATTTACCATAAACAAACACTTAAATTGTGAACTAATTCTTGCGTTGACGAGTGGGCTTGTCAAGAGCTCCACTGTTTCTTCAGAAAGTTGAGATAGAAATGGTCAAATCAGGTTAAATGTATCTCGTCTGTGAACGGCGGCATTAAGTACACATGGGAGACATCGTGGTCTACAGGTAAAGCATCCTACCTCTGATCCGAAGGTCCTGAGTTCAAATCCCGGCTTGAACGGGTTTCGTTTATGAACTTCACAATCTCATTTTTCGAACGCAGTTCGTTCTGGTGTGGTGTCCAGGAAGCGGACTCGAACGTGATTAATATAAGCAAAATTGCTTGTTTCGCAATCGAGCTAAAATAAATTAGTATAAACAAAGTACACATGTAAGCTGGTTATATGTCAGTGGTTAGCAAGATGGACTTCAAAACTGTTGGTCGGTAGTTAAATCTCATGACGGCTTAGCAAAGGACTGGCATTCCTGTGAAGCGTTATTCAACGTCCTATCATCTTTATATCAATTTAATTTTTTCGAGTGTTTGGCCGAAAAGATTCGAAAATATAATAATCTTGGTTATGTATACATTTGTGTTGATCTCAATGCACGCACTGGTGAGCTGCATGATTATATAGAACCTTCGGAGCTGAATATGTTCACTATTATTCCTCACGCTGATGTTGCAGCTGAAAAGCTCTCAAGACGACATAACAAAGATTTAAATAACTTCAGTAGTAAATTGTTAAACTGTCTGTAAAAAGAACAGCATATGTATTGTTAACGGTGGATTGGATGAGGGTAATTGTACTTATAATTCTGTATTACGTAACAAGAATATATCGAGTCTAGTTATCTTGTCACAAACATTGAATGTTTTTCTTGTATAAATGACATGTGTGTGTTAGACATGACGGAGTTTTCTGATCACTGTCCTCTCACGTTTTCTATCAACTACAATGTTGGTATGTTTGTCCATGATGATTTACCGTTTGACAAAATTGTCCGGGATGACTCCCGTAATGAAGAGTTTTTAAACATTTTTAACTGGAAAATCTATAAATTTGATATCAATCAAAAACTGAATTTACTCAAACAAAAAGACGAGCGAATCCAAGATATTTTAATTCCGAGAAGTAAAATTTAAGTACTTGGAGCAAACAATCTCCCAGGTAACTTTGGAATTACGTTAAGTTTACGCCATAAAAATATTCTGCTGAAAATGTATCTGTTGATGATTTCAAGGATTACTTTGACCATATTTCTACGAGTCGTTTGGTACTTTTAATCATTTTGATTTTACTGATGTTGACAGAGAGAACCCCATCAATACTGAGGATCTTGACGAGCCAATATCGGTCGATGAAATTCTTAAAACTATATCTATGCTGAAACGTCATAAAAGCTGTGAAAATATTAGGGGTGTAACAATACGGTAAAAACGGTAAAATACGTTTGGTTTTTCGGACAGAAAGGCAAAGCAGGAATTGATGCACACGCATCGTCTTAAATGGATCAATGTTATATATATATATATATTTATATATGAAATTCATATGTAGTTTCACAGTGAAATAGTGTTTAATTGATGAGCAAATCAAATACACAAGTTAACGTTTAAAAGTTAATGATGGAGGCAGAATGGAGAGAAAATGATGATGATTGTAAATTTGTATTATTTCTAAGATATCTTCATCGGTGGCGTCCCCATGACTACAAAAATCGGTTCAGAGAAAAACGAACCGGTAAAAAACGTCAGAATTCATATTGCAATATTAACCAGTATATCGATTAACCGTTACACCCCTAGAAAATATAGTTGCAGATTTTTTTCATAGATGCCAAGGAGACTATGTTACCATATTTATGTTCAATTTTCAATTTTATTTTTGACAATGGTACATATACAGATATTTGGTTTAAGGGTACTATTGTAACCAAATTTAATAAAGGAGATAAAAATAATCAGGCAAATTACCGTGGAATCACTTTAATCAGTATTATTAGGATTTTTTTCATTATTATTGAGAAGTCGCATAAATAAATGGTGCGAATCAGAAGAAAAATTCAACGATTGTCAGTGTGGTTTTAGAGATGACCGTTCGACGTCTGATGCTATTTTTCTGTAACACTCTATTGTTAAAAAGGTTTTAAATAACAAATCTAAATTATACTGCGTATTTATTGATTATCAACGTGCATTTGACACCACTATAAATCGAGATGCATTGTGGATAAAGTTATTACAATAAAATATTAGTGGCAAAATTCTAAATATTTAGAAATGTATATATCGTAATGTACAATCTTCTGTTAAGCTGTCTAATATAAACATGTGACAAGATATGACAGTTTGGGCCATTTGGGGGTCTCTTGGTGAAATGGAGTTATTATCGTTTTCTGATAGTACAACATATCAGGAATACAAATTTGAAGTTTCAGTCACGAAATCACATTTTTAGCGGAAATAACTCAATTTTAGTCAAATGACTATGTTAAAGAATAATACACAAAAACTGGGACATATTATGTCGGATTTTTTTCGACGTTACTATTATTGATTTGAAAATGGAGAGCCATTGTTTCACCTGTTATTCATTTTGTTCATAAACGATATTGTTGAACACGTTGATTTTAATTCGTTGACTGAAAATAATTTGTAACTTTTGTCTATGTATATGATACTTTTTGCAGATGACATTGTTATGTTTACAACTGACCCTACCAGTTTACGGTCTCAATTAGATGATACAGTGCAACCTCTACAACGCAACACACTTTGGGAGACGCAAAATCTTGTCGTTGTTGAGAGGTTGCCGCTCTAGTGAGGTTAAATAAATAGCCAAATCGTACAGTGGGATGAAAGCGTGCAGTTGCTGAAGAGAGGTTGTCGCTTAAGAGATGGCCGGTCTGGGGAGGTTGCCCTGTATTTATAAATATTTTGAAAAAACCGGGGTCTTAAGATTAATGTTTCTAAGACTAAAATTTGTGTTTATGAGAAACGCATGCAGCTACAATATCCTGAGGTTTTCATAAATGGCGACAAAATAGAAACGAGTAGATAATTTTACTTATTTGAGAGTCAAATTTGTTAGCAATGGTAACTTTTCTGCTGCGGTTAAAGCTGTAAATGAACAAACTCTTCGTGCCTAACACAATACGCTTTTTATTCGATCAAGTAAACTTTGATTTGAATACAAAAGTAGATCTTTTTGATAAAATGATAATCCCAATTATTTCATACGGGTTAGAGGTGTGAGGTATATATGATTTCAAAGAGGTTGATAAACTACATGTTAAGTTTTGTAAGACATTGTTATATCGATTATTTGTAAATTATGAACCATTAAATTTTGGTTAAAACTCATGAAGAACTGTGAGTCCTCCTTAATGTACATTGATTTGTGTAATAATTGTAACGTTGTGACCTGGGTGTCTCGTCTAAATACTGTGATCGATCAACTTGGTTTTACGCATATTCGGCAAAATTTTATTGCTGACATTAACTATTATCCTTCGATAAAAAATAGAAGTCATGACCAATTTATACAGGAATGGCGCGGTTCTATCAATTCTATGCCGAAACGTTTTTATTACTGTAAATTAAAGACAAATTTTGAATTTGAAAATATCTCAGTATTATCACAAATGATAGTCTAAGAGAACAACCCTCCAGTAATCATAATTTAGAAATTGAATTTGGTAGAATTGCGGGGATATAACGTAATCAGAGAGTGTGCAAATGTTGTAGCCAAAATATTATGGAAATCTTACAAAAGCAAAACAATCTATAATATAACCAGGTTTTTGAGAGAGTCATTTAAAGTTAGGAAAAACACTTTGGATAAATCTTAACTGTTTTATTTTTTATTTTGGAATTGGTATCTTAAAAATGTATGTATATCGTATTACAAATTTGCTGAACTTAGTGTATGTTATATTTTGTACTGTATGGTCTTTGCCATAGTATGTATGTAAATGGTTAAAGGCATTGTAATGCCGCTTTTTACCTAATAAAGGAAGAAAGAAAGAAAGAAAGAAAGAAAGAAAGGAAGATCGATCGAACGAACGAACGAATTTTATTTCAAAACAACACTTAACAGTTTCAACTTAGCGTGTGCTCGGGTACCTGATTTAAAGACACGTGCCTTGAGCTTGACTGAAAATAAATACCACCCTGTAAAGACTGGGACTGTCTACATTAAATAAGAAAATTAAAGAATCATTTACCTTTATAATTATGCTGAGAGCGCCGAGGCTCAGAAACCTTATTACTTTGTGTGTAGTTATAAATTACACTTTAACCTATGTACTAGTACTTTCAAGCATTCTGTTTTAAAACAGTTATATTAGTATTTGTGTTTTAAGTTTTCAATTTTTAAAATGACCAGCTACATGAATAATAACTTATAACACTGAAATAATAACAATAACGACATGACAATTTTTCAGAGAGCATTTCCCTTTTATAAGACTAATTGTGATTGGATAATATTGCCTCAAAAAGGCCGAACATATAATTTATTGGCCCCAAGTCATTACGTCTGTGTACTGCCGAAACGCATACATTGCATGAATTACTGTAATCATCTATCACTGTTGTAAGTTTTACTTATTTAATATGAAATTGAACCATGATATCTCCGAGCGTGTCAAATTTAAGCAACGACAGAACTCGTATCTCTGGATTTTTATTTCTGTTTTACTGATAAATCTTATTTGTACCTTAAAAAGCCATTACCACGACAAAGTAAAACACCAGTAAACATGAATGTTTAGTGGATTTAGTGCCATTTTTTCCAGCCAAATTTTAACACTTGTCACTTTCACATCACGTATTCTAGTATACAAAATATTATACGTGTAGATCTTTTGTGAAAGTTAACGATATATTCAAAGATAGAATTATTGAATACAATTTAAAATTCTAGCATGATCTGGATTCTGACCCGTATTAAACAATAATAAATACATGCCATACAGGCGGTTATCTGTAGTATATAATGAGTGTATAACCTTTAGTTTTCTTTTTATTACTTTGATAGTTATATACTGATTATTTTCTGTGAATCATATTTAAAAATATATATTATGCGCTTCTTAGATAAATAAAAACAAACATTGTGGTTTAATATAATTGTTTCTGGAATTGGCCATATTTTAGCCGAAATTCGGCCGCATACCTCTTTCCAAAAAGTATCTATTTTCAACCTATTTCAGGAAAATACCCCTCTATTAGTCAAAAGAAAAGTAGTGACAGATGAAGATGAATTGCATGAAGGATGTGGACATAACTGAGCTCGTCATTAATGCTTTCATTGACATATTGAAACTGAAAGAGAGGATATTAAATTTTCTTTGTATTTTTTTATAATGAGGTTGTTACACAATATAAGCATTAAACTAAAGATGTTCACTGTTTCTAATTTCCCCTAAGTCCCCCTCTAAAACATTTTTCCCTTCTACCCGGTATGTGTTGTTGACTGTAGGTGATGATGAGTGTTGTTAACTATAGGTGATGGTGTGTGTTGTTGACTGTAGGTGATGGTGTGTTGTTGACTGTAGGTGATGGTGTGTGTGTTGTTAACTATAGGTGATGGTGTGTGTTGTTAACTATAGGTGATGGTGTGTGTTGTTAACTATAGGTGATGGTGTGTTGTTGACTGTAGGTGTTGATGTGTTGTTGACTGTAGGTGATGGTGTGTTGTTGACTGTAGGTGATGGTGTGTTGTTGACTGTAGGTGATGGTGTGTGTTGTTAACTATAGGTGATGGTGTGTGTTGTTAACTATAGGTGATGGTGTGTGTTGTTAACTATAGGTGATGGTGTGTGTTGTTAACTATAGGTGATGGTGTGTGTTGTTAACTATAGGTGATGGTGTGTTGTTGACTGTAGGTGATGATGAGTGTTGTTAACTATAGGTGATGGTGTGTGTTGTTAACTATAGGTGATGGTGTGTGTTGTTGACTGTAGGTGATGGTGTGTGTTGTTAACTATAGGTGATGGTGTGTGTTGTTAACTATAGGTGATGGTGTGTTTTGTTGACTGTAGGTGATGGTGTGTGTTGTTAACTATAGGTGATGGTGTGTGTTGTTAACTATAGGTGATGGTGTGTGTTGTTAACTATAGGTGATGGTGTGTGTTGTTGACTGTAGGTGATGATGAGTGTTGTTAACTATAGGTGATGGTGGGTGTTGTTAACTATAGGTGATGGTGTGTGTTGTTGACTGTAGGTGATGGTGTGTGTTGTTGACTGTAGGGGATGGTGTGTGTTGTTGACTGTAAGTAATGGTGTGTGTTGTTGGTATGTGTTGTTGACTGTAAGTGATAGTGTGTGATGTTGACTGCAATTTATTGTATGTGTTGTTGACTGCAGGTAATGTTGTGTGTTGTTGGTATGTGTTGTTGACTGTAAGTGATAGTGTGTGTTGTTGACTGTATGTGATGGTATGTGTTGTTGACTGTAGGTGATAGTGTGCGTTGTTGACTGTAATTTATTGTATGTGTTGTTGACTGTAGGTGATGGTGTGTGTTGTTGACTGTAGGGGATGGTATGTGTTGTTGACTGCAAGTGATGGTGCGTGTTGTTGGTATGTGTTGTTGACTGTAATTTATTGTATGTGTTGTTGAATGTATGTGAAGGTATGTGTTGCTGACTGTAAGTGATGGTGTGTGTTGTTGACTGTAGGTGATGGTATGTGTTGCCGTCCGTATGCGATGGTATGTGTTGTTGACTGTAAGTGATGGTATGTGCTGTTGACTGTAATTTATGGTAAGTGTCGTTCACTGTAGTTTTAAATGGTATGTGTTGGTGTCTGTAGTTAATGGTACGTATTGTTGAATGTAGGTAATGGAATGTGTTGTTGACTGTAGTTAATAGTATGTGTTGTTGACTGTAGTTAATGGTGTGCGTTGTTGACTGAAGGTAATTGTATGTGTTGTTGACTGTAGTTAATGGAATATGTTGGTGAATGTAGTAAATGGTATGCGTTGTTGACTGTATTTAATGGTATGTGTTGTCCACTGTATTTAATGGTATGTGTTATGGACTGTAGTTAAGGGAATGTGTTGTTGACTGTAGTTAATTGTATGTTGTTGACTGTATGTAATGGTATGTGCTGTATATTGTAGTTAATTGTATATGTTGTTGACTGTAGTTAATGGTATGTGTTGTTGACAGAGTTAATGGAATGTGTTGTTGACTGTAGTTGATGTTGCCTGATATTGACTGTAGTTATTGTAATATGCTGTTGACTGTAGTTAATGGTATGTGTTGTTGACTGATGTTGATGTTATCTGATGTTGACTGTAGCTAACATTATTTCATGTTGTTAGTAAATGATATTAGTTGATGTTAGCTGATATTAATGTCATTAGGGTGTCGACACTAGGTGATGTTTTTACGATGACTGTCGTCAGATATCCATAGTGTTAACGAATAGAAAATGGCAACAATTAAATTTGAAACACAGTTCAATTTTCAGTTCTAAATAAATCTAATGAGTAATCTATTGAAATGAACAAAAAAAAACGGAAATTGAGTAGGGACCACGTAATGACTCCAACCAAAGATCATGATGCCGTCCCTTTCTCGAATCAAGTTTTCAATCTGTAATTCTATATTTGGATATGTTCTGGGCGTCGAATTGTAACTGTAAATTGGTGATTTAGTTACAAGGATAATACTTGCATCGACCAATCAGTAATACACTGTACTGGTACATAAGTACTGAAGATGACAGTTATATTGTAGTGTGAGTTGAATACATGAGCGGATCTTGTGGGGGAGCATAATAAAATCTGAAGCAGACACTTCCATCTGAAGTAGAGATCCTAGTTCGAATCCCGGCCGCGGCAGGTCATACCCTTCCATGAAAATTTGACAAAAATGTCGATTTTCCTCCACATGTGGAGAAGTTGCCGATTCCTTGTGGAAGGGTAACTTAGTACTGGGTTGGTATATAGTTCAGGAAAACTGGTTAGGTGAACTGGTCGCTGTATATAACTGAAAATTTGTTGAAAAACGGCGTTTAACCCCAGTGAAACGAACAAACAACCGAATTAGTGTCCCGAAGATGGTCTCATAATCGAGGTTTTACTGTATTGATAAAATATATGTATCACAAATACCGAGCAAGTTCGTTTTCTTCTCTTTTTGAGTTACACGATTTACTATGATTTATGACAAGGTCTGTGTGACGTCATAGAAATTAATTTGAGTGACACACCAGTAAGCCAAAGAAGGCTGTGTAATGTATTTGTGTCATCAACATCTATTTTCTATCAACACATTTTGTGAACTCGGGATAAAAACGTTCTTCACGAATCTTTGCGTATTCATTAAAGCAGACACCTTTTTACTCTAAATTCTTTCTTTTGTTCTGTTTTTAATACCTTGAATAAACCAAATTAAAAATAGCCCCACGAACATAATTTGTAAACATTGATATAATAATACAGATCTGTATCAAGGGAAATAACTAGAACATTTTGTATAAAGTGCCTGTTTGGGTAGTCGCCCTTCAAAGATTTACAGGCGATCCCCGTTATGAGGAACTCGCATAAAACGAATTTTTCATTATGTCGAAAAACATACAACATCCAGATTTTTTCTGGTTTTTTGTACAGTTCAAGTTCGGTTTCCGTTGCGTTGGATTTTTCCGAAGTCTCAAGCAACAAATTGGCATCTTAAATCTGTTGTTTATCACGAAGTTCGTTAAGACGAACAATTTTCTCGAATCCCGCAAAACTTTACAATCATAATCATGATTACTCATACATTAAACGAATCTGCACGATAAACGTTTCAGAGCTGGTACTATATCATTGAATGTTTGTTATTACAAGTACCAGTATATTAATATACATGTTTAGTATTACATAATATATACATATTAGTATACAGTCCATGAAATCTGGTTATGTGAACCGGTCGCCGTATATAACTGAAAAATTGTTAAAAAAACGGCGTTAAACCCCAGTGATAATAAGTTACATAAAAACAAACCAAAAATTACTTTTTAAATCAACGCGGATTTTTTCAATGTATAATAATTTTATATCATTATCATTGTTATCTGTAATAGCACAGCCGTCGGAATATGTCTGCAAGAACTACAACCATATCCGTTCGTATGTACCTCTGTCAATTCTTTAACTAACTGATAACTAAATACTGTAAAATGCGGATAAATACAGTTTATTACTCATTGCATTCCAACATGGTTTATGTGTTATTTGTACCGTAGTAGTGGAAGAGCAATGTGCTTATGTACGGAAGAGATTCAACTTTTATTCTTGGAGAAGAATTTATGTCAGCTAAATAATAAGAGATTGCCAGTCTCTCATGAATGTAGCCGCATAGTGTACTCTGATGCGAGCGGTTCTGGTTTTGCCGGATAGGAAATTCAAACCTATACAGGGGTAGTGCACGGAACTTGGGGACCTCGCGAAGGGGTTAAATCGTCAACTTAGCGGGAACTTTGTGCGGTTTATCGTGTGTTAGATTCTTTGGTAAATGCCTTAAGAAATCAAAGGTTAAATGATTTAGTGACAATGTAGGCGTTTGCAGCATAGTATCTAAACTAGAACTACAGGATATAGCTATAATGATATGAAAATTCTATTCCTTTATCAATTGAATGGTTACCTCGAGAGAAAAACTCCTTAGTTTTCAAAAAATGTGGAAAAAAGATGATTGGGACCTTTCATTCCATGTACCAACATTGCTTACATGCGCGGTTTTAACAGGTCGTGTTGTTGATTAAATTCTAATGGGCTTCAGAGCGGGAACGCTTAGTTCGCCAAGCCGTTTTACGTTGCACCTTATCTTGCCTCTTTGATACAAACTGCTAATTGTCCAGGTCCAGTTGCGTATGCTTACTATAGCATTAACTATTTTCATGATTTATTTGAACTACAGACACCTACTGATTCTTGTTTAGTATGTAATGTGTTCATTGCTGCTAGAAAGAAAACTTGCTTAACGTAATGATAGGAAGGAACCTTTGACAGTCGAATTGTTACAGAATCTGTATGACAATTAATATGGAGACAATAATGTTTTAAATCAGCGTTTTAGTTGTATATGTTTTTAGTTGTATCTTTTGCCGGCTTTTTTTAGAGGTGCTGAAGTTTTGAATTTGAGGAGATGCGACTAGATCGCTAAATGATAGAGAAAAGTGCCAATACCATCTTGTAGCAGCATTTCTAAGCTTCAAAATGTGATTTGAATCAGTATTAATGTGACAATCTTCCGATAGGCACGCTAGATAAAACACAAAACGAAGTAGTCGCGTTGAGCCTCTGCAGTATTTCTATCAGGTCCGCGCACACTTTTTCAGCCACGCGCTTAAAGAGTGCATTCACGCTGCACAAATGAGATAATGGCCGTTTTTAGGGCCACAAATCTCTTAAGAGACCTCTACTTCTGCTGTCTATCAGTCACGTAAATCCCATCCCACCCCCCAAAATACTATTACAAAATATTATGTCTGGCAGAGAGACTTAAAGTGTCTCCAGTTCTCGGGCTTTGAATACGAGTACATCAAGGTTATTGTAAATTTAGACAGCGGACTTTGATACAGTTAAGGACCGTTCTTTCAATGCAGTCGGTACGTCCCACAGCTATAGCAATAAATATGAATTATTTGTTGTTGTTGTTTTATTGTTGTAGCCCTTGTAGTGTTTATATGTAGGTGATATCTGTGATACTGTATCATGTATCATTGTGTGTATGCTCTTTATCTCTTTAATACTGTTAGTTGCCCGCCAGCCTTCGTAGTAATAAAATGTATACAATGTATAAATGGTGCTAATATTTATAAAAACAGTACAGCCCTAACGGGCGATAATGTACAAGGGAAGTGCAATTAAAAATTTATTTCCCTAGTTGTAATAGCCCGGTAGGGGCAGATCTGCATACACAAGATGGTTCGTAATTCCTGTATAAGATGTGTATAGTATTCATTCAGCTTTGGGTATCAGCCGACGACGGGCGCAGTTTTGCGATAGCGTTGGAATCTTTTATTTTTACTAGAATTAAATCACATATTTATTCTCCATACTGTTAAGATTATAGTTATTTGTTATTTATGCAGTCAGTTCATATGAATAATTAAAATTTTCCCGGTAGAATCCGGATAATATAGAGGTGGGTATGAAACGCAGCCGCATTTCGCAGACAATATAGAAATAGAAGCAAAACGCAGACCAAAAAAGTATAGAAGGATATCAGAAAACGAAGACGACAAAGATAAAGAGGGATACTCATACAGCAGACGATAAACAGTTGTTGGGGGCAAATGAATAAAGAGTGATAGTATTTTTTTCTCATGAAAGTATAATTTCATAAAAATATGGAATTATTCTTATGAAAACAATCGAAATATCGTTTATTTATTTAATTTTAATACAAATGATAATTTATGAAATTATTCTTATGGATAAAAATCGAATTACCGTTTGTTTAATAGAAAATATCATTTATTTATTTAATGAAAATGTTATTAAGCTAAGAAAGTAAAAAATCGAAATATTATTTATTCAATTAATTTTGATAATGAATTTGATAAACTATGAGATTATGATTATGAAAAAAGGAAAAAAGGTTTATTTGTTTCCTAGTACGTAGATCTACCATTTATTTGTTTAACGTGGAAAATGATAGATTACGAAATTATTATTATGCCGAAATGTAAAAAAAATAAATATCGAAATACAATTTATTTGTTTAATTTTGATTAAAACGTGACATATTTTGAAATTATACTTGAGACAAAATATCACCTTTCTATGAATCAATAAAGCATACTTCTATTTTATGAGATCTTACAAATAGTTTCATAAAATATTATTTTTTCAGCAAACAATATTATTTTTCCTAAGAATCATTTCATAATAACTTTTTTATTAACCAAATAAATGATATAACGCTTTTTCATAAGAAACATTAAGTTGGAATTTAAATGTTTTTTATCCGCTTTTTTTCAAACAAATAAAAGAAATTTCCCCGTTTTTTCCCAAGCCGAACTTCAGTGATTCTATGGAAAAATATTTCTTACTGTGAAATAATAATATAGTTTGAAGTATTCGACTCAATAAATAAAGTATTATAGAGAAATGTAGATCTTAAGTTGAAAAAATCATCAAAGAATTCCTGGTTTTCTACTCGGTGTTGAATATAAATTCGCGACTTCCGGTCTGAAAACACTTCTGAAACAATAGCTGTGACTTTGTATAATTCAATTCATTTAAGTTGGGACCACAGTAAGGCTACATGCAAACATGGTAGTTTCTTGAATTTATATTTTAATGTTTTATTTTAGTCAAATGTATTAACAATACTGTACCAATGATGAACAATTTTACTGACATTGTAGCAGCAAAGTACAAATAAAACAGAAACACAGCACAGACATATACAGTCCCTGTACAACCAACGGGTCAACGGGTACCAGTTTAGTCTCTGTACACCAGAGTCAACGGGTACCAGTTTAATCTCTGTACAACCAGAGTCAACGGGTACCAGTTCAGGAATACACTAAACTGGTCCCTGTTCCATGTTTCAATGCACCAAGTGTCTGTACAGCCTAGACCAGTTAAGGAATACACATTCTCTAAAGTTACTTCCCTTTATTTAGGGCAGCCATTTACATACCGGTAGCTATCGAACAAGCGTAAAACTGCAATACAAACAGACCGTTGTTTTAAGAATAAAATGGTAAATTAATTGTTAAATATTTCAAATCATCTAATTACTGAATGATCCAACGTGGGCTGACAATATTTTAGCGTACAGGTCTTGAAAACCTGTAAGTGCTACTTCAATAATTTAAACGGTCACTAAATGTACCGCACTGAAGCCGAATAAGTAAACTAAATGCTTCCGAAGTGAAAACTTGGCATTTTGTTAAAGAAAAAGTATACATGAATTTCTTTTCATAAGAATTCTTCATCCATAGCTCAATAATTCACCAATCTTGCTTAGGAAGGAATGCTCATGGATATAAGGTCTAAACATAAAAAGGTTTGTTTCCGGTTACATGCAAAAAAAATTTGGGTCGGTAGGTAGGGATTTTTTCTTTTATGTTTTTTTACATATATCGGCAACACTGTTGTGAAAATTAAAACATAGCACTAAGATTAAGATGCCATAAAAATTTATGAGTCGGCAGGTAAAAGATGAGTTGAGCCTTTTTTTAGGCCTAAGTTGTTTTATTTAAAAGGGGGGACATGGTTTAGTGGTTAGTCTCTGACTAGAAATCACCCCCCCCGCACTGCTGTGAGGCTCACCAGGACCTACCAAATTGGTGAGGAAGCTGTCCAGCTAGCTTACAGAAAATCCAGGTGTGCTCATTGGGTCTTCTTTTATCATTAATCTGGAAAAATCACCATATGCTCCAGGCTGTTGGTCTGATGTTAAACCTCTGTGAGAAAAATATTTGATCTGGTTTATGTTATTCCATATGATTTTAATGTAAGTAAATGTCTAACCTTTTGCCTTTTAATACCGTATTTCTCCACATCTAAAGCAGACGACTTTTGAAAACAATTTGACAAAAGAAGTCATTGCTTGTAATGAGTTATGTAATGTTTTCTTTAAATATATTGATATTTTGTACATTTGATTTGAATTTGGGAAGAATCCAAAATATGCTTGATATGCTAAGGTTATGTTATGTAGACCATTTATTGATATTATAAACCTTACTAAACATTCTATTATTAAATTCATACTTAATAGTAGGCTTCTTGAAACTGCAGGAATACTTGCCTGACATTTGGTCAGGCTAAGTTAGAATTTCTGTCTGACCAAATGAAAATTTGTCTGACCGGATATATTAAAATAATTGATAAATGCTGTGAATCATGCCCACTGCCAGACATCTGGTCCAGTGCTCGCCAGAAAGATTGGACCTGCTCGAAATTTGCCTGGCATGTCCGACCATATGGCAATTTTTGCCTGTAATAGGCCCCCCTTTTGAAAATGTTATGCCCTTGGGGTGTTTAAATAAGGAATTTCATGGTTTTATAATCAAGGCACTCAGTATGGACAAATAATGTGTAATTTTGAGGCTTTCAGTTTTAGGATTTATGCCATATTTAGGATATTTAGGATTTATTTTAGTGTTGTGATCCTTGTTTTAGTTTTAGTATCCTTGTTTTAGTATTAGTATCCTTGTTTTAGCACTAGTATCCTTGTTTTAGTATTAATGTCCTTGTTTTAGTATAAGTATCCTTGTTTTATTATTAGTATCCTTGTTTTATTATTAATGTCCTTGTTTTAGTTTTAGTATCCTTTTTTTAGTATTAGCATTCTTGTTTCAGTGTTGTAATCCTTGTTTTAGTGTTAGGATCGTCACTTTGATTTTCATACCCTTGCAGTAGTGTAGGGATTCTTGTATTAAGATCATGGCTCTAGTGTTGGGAATTTTACTTTGGCGTTGGAGCTAATGCCTTTGTGTTTCCAATTAGCATTTACATTAGATCATTAGTATTTTTTCATTTTTGTGAAAGCAATTTTGATAAAAAGCTATGTACATCTGTCATGATTAGCCAGCTTTTAGTATACATTTTCTCTTTCTGAATTTAAGTATTTGAAAGCAGTAAAATTAGTAAATGTTAATAATGCTATGTCTGATTACAATACTATTACCCAAGGGTAATATTTTAGGCCTGTTACTGTTTTTATGTTATATAAATGATATGTGTACCAGCATTAGTGAAACTTGTAAACTAATTTTATATGCTGATGACAGTAACATATTATTTTCCCATAAAGATTCAACTATCATAAGAAATGTTTTAAGTAATGAAATGAATAATTACAGTAAATGACTAGTGGACTATAAATTATCTCTTCACTTTGGTAAAACAGAATGTATTCTTTTTGGACCCAAGAAAAAAGTTTGTAAAATTGATGATTTTTCCATTGTTTGTAATGATTATGTAGTCAAATCCACAAATTCTGTAAAATATTTTCCTAGAAAATGATCTTTCTGCAACTATCATTGTGAACAATATCATAGAAAATGTGAATTCCAGACGGAAGTTTCTATATAGATAGAAAGTCTGTCTTAATAAGTGCACCAGAAATGTGCTGTGTGACTCCCTGATTTTATGTCATTTTGATTACGTTTGTTCTTCTTGGTTTGATAACCTTACTGTAACATCTAAGAAAATATTAAAAATTGTTCAAAACAAGGTCATTAGATATATTAATGGAAACAATAGCAGGACTTCTTTAAAGGTTGATGATTTTTGTGGCATTGGATGACTTGATATTGAAAATTGTGTTAAACAGCTATGACTGAATCATGCACATATATTATATATATGATATATTATGACAAATGAAAGAGAATTTTGTTTTATCCTCAACACTGCACACACACTGAAATCGAAAGCAATATAATTTTTATATACCACAAATAAACTCTTACACTAAGAAATCATTTTATTATCAAGGTATTAAAGCTTGGAACAGTTTGCCAGACAACATTAAACTAAAATCCAACCATCAGTCTTTTAAGACAGCTGTTAAACAGCATTTAAATGATGTGGTGTGCATTGTTGAACACTCTGATTTTATTTTTTATGATTGTGATTTTAAATTCTTGTATTCTTATTGTATTATGTTTATCACATGTTTTAAACCATTATCCTACATTTATTTGTGAATTTGCTAACATTATATTACAGATTTTTGTGTAATTTCAGTCTAGCTATTATATATATTATGTTTTATACTTGTGTCAGTAGGACCCCATTGGAAATAAGTCTTCAGACTTAATGGACAATCCTGACAATACTCTAGTTTCATTCTCTGTGATAGTTATTGTTATATTAAGTTACTACTTTTGTTGTAATCATGTTGAAAGCATTGCAAATAAATTGATTTATGTAAAACTTGCAGATCACTGCTGATGAGTTGTCAAAAAAATCAGATGGCTTGTCAAAGTAATGATGTATCCATGGTGGATGAACAGCAAATTCACAGACTTCAAGAAGTTTGTGTTAGACCTCTTGTCAGCCATAGAAGAGTGTCATGAACATCTAGATAAGCAACTAAAACAGACAGAAAAAACATGCTAGTCCAGTTCCAGTCTGTTTCATAGGTGATCATTGGAGCTTTGTACAAGGTATGAATGAAAAAAATCTGTATACAGTGTTGCTAATAGTTGCTTTTTTGTGATTTGGAAATATAATTTTGTGCTTCTTTGGTGATTTGGAAATATAATTTAGTGCTTCTTTGGTGATTTGGAAATATAATTTAGAGCTTCTTTGGTGATTTGGAAATATAATTTAGAGCTTCTTTGGTGATTTGGGGATGTTATCATGTATCTATTCCTGTAAATTTCTATTCTTACCACTTTAATAATATATCAACATTGGATGCATTCTAAAACAGTTTGTTTTAAAATGAATTATTTTTATAACTACATAGTACAGGTGTTTGTTGACAAGTTGTAGCATTTTTTTACATGAATAATCATTGTATTCTGAAAATATTTTGTCTTAAAATGAATTATTTTTATAACTACATAGTACAGGTGGTTGTTGACAAGTTGTAGCATTTTTTTACATGAATAATCGTTGTATTCTGAAAATATTTTGTCTTAAAATGAATTATTTTGTTATAACTGAATGGAATGTGGAGATGCAGGTTGTTGATAACAGATACATGTTGTAGTTTGATATTACAGAAGTGTTTGTACAATAAATTTATTCCTTTATCACATGATTAACCTTTTACTCACTAAATCAAATCACCGTTTTAACCATCTGTAATATTTAGCATACCCCGGTATTTGTAAATATCTGTGACTGTTTATAAGTGTTGTAAAAACTGATTTTTTCAAAACCCCTTTATTATTCATTTCAGAGTAACAAATACAGAAATGTGAGTATATGGACAAAATGAAGTAATTATATGGTACCCCAGAAACTCACTATAACTTTGCTTTACTATAATTCAATGTCTGAATTGTTTGATCAATGAGCCAGGCTGGTTGAAAACTTGTAGAAATTTTCAAATTATGGAAGGGATGATGATTATGTTTAAGAGCTTGTTCACTTTTAGTCCCAGCCAGAGTTTAGAACTTGTGTCATTGGTACGATGTTTGCTTAATTACTTGCTAGGCTATAATATCAAAGTAAGCATCACTTTTTTACTGTTAACCACACGGTAGATATAATGAATACATTATGATATATATTATGTATATGATAATTCAAATGTTTGTTTCATTTTTTTATCATTTCTGCTAAATTATTAAATATGTGTTTTTCAAAGCACTGGTTCAATTGCATAGTAAGCTTTCAAATCCATTTTCCTTCACAATGAGTTTACATCAGATTCAATTATATAAACATTTATGTATTTGTCACAGCAGGATGTTTATGTAACTGAAGTATTTGTTTCATGTTTTGTGCATTTATGATTTATCTACAGTCAGCTTATATCACTAACATATATTTCTACATATACATTATATATATTTCTACATGTACATTAAATATCTTTCTACATATACATTACATGTACATTATATATATTTCTACATATACATTACATATATTTATATATGTACATTACATATATTTCTACATATATTACATATATTTCTACATATACATTACATATATTTCTATAGGTACATTATATATATTTCTACATGTACATTACATATATTTCTACATGTACATTACATATATTTCTACATGTACATTACATATATTTCTACATGTACATTACATATATTTCTACATGTACATTACATATATTTCTACATGTACATTATATATATTTCTACATGTACATTATATATATTTCTACATGTACATTATATATATTTCTACATGTACATTACATATATTTCTACATGTACATTACATATATTTCTACATGTACATTACTTTTGTTGTTGTTTTTTTTACTATCTGCTCAGCTTAGATTTGATAACCTGGGTCAAAAAATGGTACATACCTGTTCTATGTATCTTAATCTACATGTAAATGAATGTTAACAGACATTTTGTTATATTTGTAGGACAAGAGCGAGGATTATGTGGCACATGTGGAGACGTGTAGCTCTTATGTCGTAGGAAACATATGAACAAGTTCTGTCTTATCAGAATGCTATAGAAGCCTCCTATGTAAGATTATTATATGTGGGGTTTGGTTCCATGAAGATCTTAACAAGATGGTTACACATATAGATCACAACTAATCCATCTATAAGAAGGGGGCCACTCATTCTAAAGACCAGTTATGTAATTTTCAGTTAGAGCATTTATTGTTTAATTTAAAACTCTGAATAAAGACTACACCCAATAAAGAGGATTCATTCACTCCTTAAAGCTGGTTATTATGGACAGGTTTGTGTTCTGTCATATACTGAAGATTTCTTTTTGTCCTTATTTGACTTTTCTTTGATGAGAGGTGTTAGTTTTGAAGCTTCAAGGTCAAGGTGAAGGTCACCTACAAGGACACTCCAATTTTTAAATTTTTATCTGACACTGGTTGTATATGTTGTTGCATCATTAAGATCATATATGTATGTATATATATCTGGGATATTGGAGTGTGAACAAATTTATGAAGTAAATTTTGCCAATACATTGTGTTTTCAGCAATAATACTAAGTTATATTTGAATATTTTGACCATGTAGGTATTTTTATTGATATTTCAGAGTGAAAGTAATAAATGGTTGAAAATAGAGCTATTGTTTGAGTTTGCTTAGTGGTTGTGTGTAAAAGATTTCCCACTTGAAGAGTGCACTGACCAGCTAGAATGGGTCACATATATCTTGTTAAATATGCAGACAGTGAAAGATATCAAAAGAGAAGAAGGTAAAATCATAGTGGTCTAGTATAATCATTCAGTGTTCCCACTCACTTCTGAAATAGGGTGTAAGCGTACCTCCTAAGTCTGAAATTTGGCGGTAAGAGAAGTATTTTGGGGTATGAACATTTATAAAAACAAAAGCGTAAGCTGTGCCATTGTACAGACAATGCGTTTAGATTTCAATGTTTTTTGAACGATCGTTTCATACAAACAAGAAAGTTTATCTAGAAATTTTAAACTTGAAATAAGTACAAGAAATTTTTGTCAAGTTGTAAAGTTATCAATTTTAAACATATACATACAGTTACTATCTAGAATAAACTAAAACAGCCTGGTTTGTCTTATTGTTACAACAACACACCAATGATGGAGAGTCTATTTTTGTTTCATAATGGGTTTTTACAGAAAATTGGCGATTTGCCCCCAAACATATTCGTATGCATGTGATCTCCCATCTGATCAAAATGTGTTGCACGACTTCCGATTTTGATGCACGTTTTATGCCAGATTGTATGTGAGTGGGAACACTGTAATTATTTTATCTTGTATTGAATCATGATGGTTTTATGAGTTAAACTCTTCACAACACTGAATTATCTCCCTTAGATCTCCTTTTCCACTTACAAAATATCACACGACTATGGATTATACATGAAACATTAATGTGTATAACTTAAATGATAATTTCATATATGTATATACATTAATGTTATATATATATATATATATATATTTGCAGACATGCACACAACAGCATATACACAAATAACAGCTGGATGGTCAGCCCCTTAAATAGGACCACCCCTGGTAATGGGGACACTTCAAAAGTACCCATGGTGGTTCTATTAGTGGGTTGCTACTTTAGTTCTCTTAACATACTGTGTTATGATACAATGAGAAAAATGATTTTATGATACATTATGGGACAGAGACAGACATGGTGGTGGAGTTTGTTGTTATGTTAGGAATGATTTAGCTTTTAGTACTAGACATGATCTTAATGGTCTAAATGATGAATTTGTATTTATTGAACTTCTATTGCCTAAAACAAAACCTATTCTTATTGGAACATTTTATAGGCCTCCTAAACAATCTAACTTCATTGAAAACTTTGAACAAATTTTGTCTAATCTCAGATCAGACTGTGAAACATACTTATTAGGGGATGCAAATATATGCTTTAAACAGAAATGTAACCCACTTTTCAAGTCATATTCAAATATTTTGAGAAGTTTTGATCTCCAGCAGATTATTAATGAAGAAACTAGAATTACTGCAACATCTAGTACCATAATTGATCATATTCTTACAAGTTCTAAAGAAAGAATTAGTCAGTCTGGAGTTATTTCTATTGGTTTGAGTGACCATTTCATGAACTTCTGTACTAGAAAAACTAGTGAACAAACATTTTCAAAACACTACTATTCTAAAGTCAGATGTACTAAAAATTACACAAAAGAGTTGTTTATTTAAAATTTGCAAAATGCTGATTGGTACAAATTTTTCTATGCTGAAAATGTTAATTGTGCCTGGATAGCTTTTAAAGATATATTTATGTCAGTTTTGAACAAGATTGCACATATTAAAGAGGTAAGGCTCAAGCAAAGGACTGAACCCTGGATGTCAGCTGAAATTCTACATTTTATTAAGTTTAGAGATTCTTACTTGTACAAATTTAGAAAACAAGGTTGTCATGATGACTATACAATGTACTGTAAATTTAGAAATTTGGTTCAAAGAAAAGTGAGTTCTGCTAAATCTTCCTATTTTTCTGATCAGGTTGCTGAAAATAGAAATAAGCCCAACAGTTTATGGAATCATCTCAAGCAATTAGGCTACAAAACTTTTAAATCTGTATAGTTGTTTCTGAACAAATTATTTATTTAGATCTAAATAATATCTAAGTAGAAAAGCTGTATAATGCTTTAGTCAGTCATTATGGCAGACATATTATGGAAACAAGTTTTGTCAGTAACTTCCAATCCCTAAATCATTCTTACTGATTTTTATTAGTTTTACGTTTCGGCTTTGCTTTTTTTTGTGAGTATAGTAGTAATATTAGTAAGTATAATCAACGGACCCCATCGGAAATAAGCCTCTGGGCTTTCATGGGCTATCCAAGGTTTTTACACATTATTTCAAGTTACTCATCATTAAACAAAAGTGCATTGTAATCTTTTTTTTATGTCAGTGTAGGCTGCGAATTGTTTCTGTGATATATATTTTAATCATTAACACTTAGAAACCAATGCCAACTATGATAAAATACTGTTTTAGTTCATGAAATTATAATAGTAAGTTTTATCCATTAGTTGGATTTTAGAGGATTTTGTATCAATTTTTAACTATTTCCTTGTCATAACCGTTGTATTCATGCTTTATTCTAAAGTTGTGTAACTTGTGTAATTTTGTGTTTTAACCTGAAATAAAATAATAATAAAAAAAAAAATAATAAAACTTGGAATTCTTTGACCAGTTAAGATTCAGGCATTCCTTTATTTTCATGTTGTTTTTCATACAAATGGCACCTGTAAACAACTTCCGATGTTACAATGAAACAACGAAAGAACAATTTTATCATTGTCATCTCTGCTTGAAACTTCTTAAAAAAAAACGTCCGGTAAGATACTGTCACGTTAACTGTTTATCATGCTTTGAATTATTTTTTTCTTCTACATCATCAGTAATAAGTATTTATAATATAATATAAATTGATATTTTAGTCAGAAAGACCCAACAAAGCTTTGATTTATTTAGTGACAGTTTAGTATTGTGATTCACATTTGTTGTTTGTGATTGCTGTATCATGTTCTTTGTTGTATCACTCACTCAGGGTTTCCACTGGACATTATATTTTTTCCACCGCATGTATGGAGGGGAGAGTCCGGAATACAAAAAAATATGCTTAATTTGATTTTTTTTCGCCACTTGCAGATTTTTTTTGCCATTTTCGAAACTGGCAAATGGCGGCAGATACTCTGCTCACAGAAGCAAAATCTGCGGCTGAAAATGCTGACCCTAAGAAAGCTGCTAAAGGTAAATGATGTTTGTACCATGTTAAAAATTACTCTTAATTTAACTAATATAACTAGGTAATTATGGAATTACGGTAATTGTACAGCTATATGTAAGATTTAATTCATTTCACTGTTGACTACCATGAATTAACTCTCATTTAGGTGGTAAAAAGAACAAAAAGGGCCACTGGCGAAACCAAAAGTGTTGTCAGCAGGTAAGAAGAAGGATGTTGTTGTTTGTAATGAACCAAGCAAGGTTAAAAAAGGTAAAGGTGATGGTGGTAATAAAGCAGGAAGTGAACTCAATGCAAAGGGTATAGTACCGCAAGCCAAGGAAACCATTATTGGTAAGATCTGCTTGTTTTAATATTTTACTGTACTGGGTCCTACTCTATGTTTCCAGAATCTATCAGTTATTTATAGCAGAGAGTTCATGTAATCAATTAAAACTCAATGAAACAAGAAATGTTTGCATCAAAACTGGATCCTACTGTCATATTGATTTTGGATATTTTCAGTATGTAATTTCCTTGTACATTTTGAATATCGTTATTGAAGATTCTTTCCTAAAAAGCTTAAACTTTATAATTACTCATAAATGTGTTCTGTTTTGGATTTATGTCCACTTTTAATACATGCTAATACTTACCTTGATGTAAGTAGCTGCCAACTTCACATGAATGATCAGTAATTGATGACTTTAGACATAAAAATGCTTTCAATCACATCTTCGCACAAAGTGTTCAAACTCATTCATCCAAGCTATATAGACCTAATGCTCTACCCTTTGAGCTCACCTGGTGGCCAAATTACCTCTGTAATTTACTGAATACTTTTTAGATTATCAATGAACTTTTTTTTGTTACAGGAATGTTACCTTCAAATCCATCATTGAAGGTACAAGATGTAGCAAGAGAATTAAGATTTTAGATGGTTTGGTTTGAGCTCACGTTCTTTTGACAGAGATTCTTGGACTTAGCTTACCTCAGTATGCTGACTATCTCCTCATGGCTCATGCTTATCTCATGAGAATGTGGCAGGTAAGTCTATATTGAACTACTTCAACTGATTATAACTCAATATTAAAGTTAAGATTTCCATTTTTGTTTTGAAAATGTTTAAGTTCCTTCTCATGTTATAATGTTAATAATAATAACTGAACTGTACAACTTTTTTAGACCATCTTTGGGATTTTTGAGTGGTTTCATTTATCAAGTTAAAAATTTAATGTACACATTTTACAGTGATGCATATTACAATATGATAGTAATAAAGAATTCATCTATTTAGGACGACTTTATTTTCCATATGGACCTCAACAAAACCATGGCATGTTATATACAATAGACTAATGAATAGCATGTCATTATAAACATAGAATTTTATTATAATGTTTAAAAATAAATCTTTGTAAATTAAGACTTCCTGATCATCTTGACCATGCTGAGGGATTTTCAAAAAGGAACAGCTGCTTTATTAAAAGAATATGATATTTATTAGTGACACATATTTTGACATAGTTAAGCACTAAATGTACACACGCGATGTTTTAAAAATTCATATTTTGCCTTTTTATACTTTTTTATATTTTGTTACTATTATTTTCAGGTTATTGAAGCCTTTAAGCATGATTACATGACAGACTCAGGAATCAACAAACATACCATACTTACATACATGTAAGTTAGTTTTGTTTCCCACATATTTTGGGGTAAATTGATTTTGTCTTTGTTGAGGATTTTGCTTGTCATATTGCTCAAGTTATTCCCTTAAAGTTATAGTATTGGTAGTTTGTTAGTTGAAGTTTAGCAGAATTACTGTGAAGTAGGTGCAGGAACTCAACAAATGCCTGACTAATATTTGTCTCTTGATGTGTATAGTGGAGACACTTCTGTGACAGGCATCATATTTTAAACAGAAAAGCATATGAAGACAGATCACAAGTATTATGTATTTTTTCGTTTTATTTGCCCTTTAACATTGAGGTCAAGGTCAAGTTATGTTTTTTCAGGGGGCAGGCATACTTTTAATTTTTGTAAATGTATTTCCTATTTTCTTTTTATATAGATGCTGACCCTTCACTATCTTGATTCCATGATAGAAAAATTAAGGGACATTAGCTACAACCACCTGACTTTACCTGTGCTAACTTTCATAGACCTGTTGGCACGAGATCTCTACAGAACAATTCTCTCAAATACTTTGTGCATACTTGTGCTCTGGAAGTTTGCCTTGAATTGAATATGACAAATGGATACAGTTTCCATGAGGAGATTTGTGGACTTGTTGATATTAGTAGAATCAATTAAGCTATGTATGTATTTAATGATTGTAATACCCTCGTTCAAATATTGTTTGATTTTAAATCTATGTGCATGTACAAGCATTTGGACAACATTTAGACAGATTTCCTTTGTAGAATGGGATTCATACCACAAATTTAGTGTTGTGTTTCAAATGTTTATTTAGGAGAATCAATTCATTGTTTTGTCTGGATTCTGATTGTACTTAAGATGTATTAGTCTAGAAAAATAGTCATATTTAAAATTGGAAAAAAACATGGAGTAAATAGGTTGGAAAACTTCTTTTCAGTTTTTTTCTTAACATCTTTTGTGAGAACTGGTAAGGATGTATTAGAGAGACAAACATGTCTAACCTCGGTCAATTTAAACCACTAGTATATTTTATTTCTACTTGTTTCTGAATTTACAATACCTTCATTAGGAACTTCTTATGTGAGAATACGAGGTAAAATTCATTTTCAAATATTTTCATATTTCTGGTCGTGCTGTTAGAAACTTTACAGTCAGTGTCAAAACCTTGGCTCAGTTAGGTAACCATAAACATGGCTTTTTCTTTTCAGGGTCCATCCAAAAGATAAATGTTTCCACAAAATGTAGTGAGCTATTTTTACTATAAAACAAACACTTTTTCTTTGCTTCTTGCTTTCAGGTCAAGAGAAGAAATCAAATTCTGGAAAGAGAAGAAAGCAGGTGATCAAAGAGGAAATGAGAGTCAGGGAGACCAACTCTAAACTGACTACTGAAGGCAAGCAATCCACACATAGTCTTCTGTACAGAAGACCTGAAGCAATGGCTTCAGAAAAGGTTGGTTCTTCTAGAATTCATTGATAATGGTAAAGACAATAACTATTTATATGTAATCTCTGAATCCGTTTGTCTGCTGTCCAGTAGTCTTTGTAAAGATAACAGCTAAATTTTCTGTTATGAAATAATGTGATTTTTATTTACTTTTCCAGAGTGAAGACAAAGTGTATTCTCATCTTGGGGTAAAATTCAGGGATGTCTGGACTGACACTGCTGTAATACTTATCAGACAGGTAGGTGAAGACAGAATTATGTCCCCTTAACTTGTTTTTATGAGTCTTGGTCCAGTTATTATTTAACCAAAATTACATTTTACTTTCTCAGTGTAACCCTTTTATCCCTTTATTTGTGCATTTGAACCCTGAAGGCTGGGCAGAATCGTGGTTTTGAGGTAGAGCATCTGACCTCTGATCCAAAGGTCCTGAGTTTGAATCCTGACTTTGAAGTGTTTTGTTCATGAACTTCACAATCCCATTTTTCTGATGCAGTACTGGTGTAGTGTCCAGGAAGTGGACTCAAGCATGTAAGTTACAAAAAGGCATGGTCCATTTTAACATCCTGATAAATAACTAGATTCTGAAATTTCACCCACAAAAAATTTAATTCTTGATATAAAAATGAACCCAATTTGGGCAATTTTATGAAGCTGGTTGTCACAAATTTAAATTTCTCTGATCAGATAATTGCACATTAATAATATTGATATCCTAACTAAGACAATTGTGTGGCTGGAAAGTTAGAAAAGGGAAATGAACATAACTCCACCCAACGCTACCAATGTAAATAAATGTTTAAACATATTCATGGTATGTATTGATTTGAAAATAATTAATTCCTAATGGATTGTAGAGTTTCATACATCATCATGCTTCTTTCTATTGTATACTTTTCAGGCTTGTGGTGTTTTAGTTAAAGCTTTGAATGAATTCTTGAGAATACAAGATGGAAGACCCAACAGATCCAGTGTGAGAGCTTTTGTAATCTCCATGTTTGAAGCTAGGTGTGTTTATATCCGTTTTGTCTGTGCTTACATTAATATGTTATGTGTAAAAGTTCATGAAACTACTGAAAAGATTCTGCCTTATTTTAGTTGACTTCTTACAGGATTTTGTCTTGTGAAGATGAATAATTTTATTTCAAGTTAGGACCCGCGTAATGTGTCTCTGTCACTTCGTGTTATATCATGTAATTGCGCAACATTCAGCCGATACGTTTGTAACCCATTCTTACAGGTTTGGGTTCACTCCGTAATACCTAATTCTAGCTACTTCCAGGCGTTCTCGCGGTTGTTTTGTGAAGAAGAAAACATTAATGCTAGTCAGGAAATCCTCTGACAAGGTTCTACTTGATCACAATTATACCGGTGTACTTCATTGCAACGGTAAGGACTGCTGTGTAAAAGATTGTGCGGCAGATATTCATGCAGACCTTCCGAAACCTGCCAGTCGACGGTTGGAAGACAGGTAGACGAATAATTGAACTTGGGATATTATTGGAGAATCTCAAACATTGTTCTAAGTGTACGCTGGGTCCGGTAGCCTTAATGTACAACAGTGTGATTGGTGAATTTAGGAAAGGACTCAGTGGCTTTCTATATGTAAGATGTCAGAATATAGACTGCTTGCATACAAACCGTGTTGCATATGGAAAAACCCACCATGTCAAAGCCAGGGGTATGCCCTGTTTTGCTGCTAATACCAAGTTAGGTGTTGGTAAGTAGGTTCCTATTTAGAATATTTATTGTTTTATGAAGCATATTTTGTGCAGGTTTTCATTACTTTATTCTATACTCATGTGTAGATAATTTATTTAACATATAAAACTATGAATGAATAGAAAGATACTTTTCCTCTATCAAGTTGACATGCATCACAAGTCAATTACAATCGCATGATGAGTTGTCAGTAATGTATAGATAATTGGCAGATAGATTCACATATCATTATATCTACTTTTTATTATTAAAGTCAATGCTTACAGAAAATTTTGATTATCATTTTGATTGTTATTTATTTTTGCAGCCATGATTGATAGTGTTGGTGGACCAGGAAAAGTTAATAATATGTTGTCCACATTATACATCAAACCTATACATTCAAACAACCTCAAGATAATGGAAAGGAGAGCTGGTGATTTTGTTGAATCAGTTGCTAATAATTCAATGAAAGCTGCAGCTGAAGATGCTTTCAAAAAGGAAATGAGGTATTGATATTTTATCTTTTATTGATTTAGATTTGTCTTCTCAAGAATCTAACATGTCACATTTATCAGTTTTAATGAAAAGCAAGTACTAACGACATCTCTGACTTGTATTATCACATTTTGTATTCCTGTGAATGTGGTTCTTTACAATGCAGCTATGTATTCTGATGTGTTGTAATTAATATGTGTTTGGATTTATTAATTTATGCTTATTTTGATATACATGAATAATTATATTCCTCAGATCTGTGAATTTATTGTTTTCCTTATCATTATCTTAATAGTGATGTTGCAATTGAAGAAACACATGAGGCAAAGAAGAAAATGGAAGTGATTGACGATGATCTTGATGTCTGCCTGATGTCTGACTCTTCACCATCTTTAAAGTGAGTATTTTTATTCATATTACTGATTTCTGTCATTGACTTGCCTGTATATGTTTACTGCTGTCTTGATATCATCACAATTTGAACTTCTTAATAAAAGTATGTAATTGAATTCATAAGTATACCTGCAACTTTTTTTCTAACAGTTTGAACTGATAGAATGCTTTTGTAACATTTGTTGTTTGTCTATTAATAGATAAGAATAATGTATATAAGACAAATGCTTTAGATGACATTCTAAGAAAATAAAAGTAGCAATGGTTTATTGAAATCAGATTATTGATTTTGTTACTTGTGTTCTCACCCAGGTGAATTCAGCTGCTGGACTTTCCCCTGGAAAACATGCTGTAGACTATGCAGATAAGTGTGCCAAGAAGAGGCCGCACAGCCAAGATCAATTCAAACTACCTTCTTCTAAACGAAGAAGAATAATCCTTAAACAAGAATGTGCTGTTACCAAGATGGTTCAGGAATCACTTGAAGGCATAACTTATCAGTCAGGTAAATGTTGTACTTAATTTATGTATTATTTCAGTCAACAACAATGATGAATTTCATACAGCTTTTAAATGTAAATAGGTTTGTTTAAACACATTAATTTCCTTCTGTATGTGTGTATGATACTACATTACTAAGTGTGTGTGTGGAAGATTTGGGACACAAGTGATCTACATCGAAGCACTCCCTGACATGTCTATTATGCTAAGTTATGAAGGTCTTGGAAATGTTTCAATGCTACATACAAAGAACAGTTGCTACATATCTTCAGAGTGAACTTTTAGATTGAATTCGCCTTTATTGTAAGTGAATGTGTTTGATTTAAAATTATGCATTTTTTCTAATAGGTATTGGCCATGATAAAAACGTGGACATCGACCAGTTACCAGATCCTGTACCAAGGGGAACTTTCAAACCAGTCCAAATAAAGGGTTCTGTGACTTATGTCATTATAGACCTTGAGATGACTGATCTAAGTGAGTTGAATTTATATTTATTCAAAATGTACACACCACACTCAAATTGAACTTGCTTTTAAATATACTTTATTATTAGTCTGTTCATTGTTAAGGTTTAACTTGTTTCATATCATTATTTGTGAGATAAATTGTTAAATCTTTTTCAGTAAGAGGAGATCTAATTCCACACATCACCCAGCTTTCAGCGACAGCAATGAATTCTAGCGACTCATTCAATAGTTATGTTATTCCCAAAGTACCAATTAGCAGATCTGCTGAAAGTGTTACAAGGATCATAATGACTGATAGTGACCATATGTCAAAAAGTTTTTCTGGTTGCACATAATGGGAGACGCTTTGATTTTATTGTATTGGTAGCAGCATGTTGATGATGTGGATTGATTAATGATCTGTGTGTTAATGTAACTGGTTTAGTAGATACACTGTCAGTGTTTAAAACATTGTATCCGAGGATGTCTTCATACAAACAGGAGGATCTTGCATGGGAGATACTGAATAGACAATATCATGCTCATTATGCAGTAGATGATGTCAAATGTTTATTAGAATTAGTCTCTGTTATGATAGATTCTGAACTATTGTGTCTAATTGATAAAAGTTTTACACCTAAAGATGTCATTTATAATATGGATTCCAACAAGGAAAAGAAGAAAAATATTCAAAGTCTTTCAGTTTTAGTATCAACTGGTGTCATGAAAATGTCAACTGCTGAAAATGTTGTGAGTTTGGGACTAAATTTTGGACATTTGAAAGTTATTTTTAATCGCCAAGAAGAAGACGGTATTCATAATGTGTTTACAATGAAAAATTCAGAGGGCAAACCCCGTGCGACAAATTTAAGAAGAACATTAGAATCTGTGGTGCCAAAAATTGCAGCTTACTTTGACAAAAGTGCTTGATATTTTATGTATAGAAAATTTGTAAGATATGCTGAACTGTTATGTAATGTATATTATATAAATACATGCTTTATGAATATATTATACTGATTTTATGGTAAAAAAAATACGACATGTTGTTTTTCTGTAAAAAATCTTGTCTGATATATTTGTGATTGTTTCACAGATTTTTTTATTTCATGGACAATCTGTTATGATAATTAATGAACTGAATCATTAATAGTTACTAAATAATTGGAATAAAATAACATTCTTATGGCTTGAAATAATATTTAAATGTTAAAAATTATGTCAACTAGTGTTAGTTTGAAATTTTCAGTAAAATGCGGCTTTGAAATGTTTGGTAGATGTCCTTCTATTATTGTTGTAAAACAAAAAATGGGCGGTAAAAGTTTTTCATTTTCAAATATGTTAGAGAGTAGACCTTAAGGAAAATTTTGATACCCAGATTATATGGGTGCATGTCTTATAATTTGTGATAATTGTACTTAGAAAAATAAATTGCTACCCTCAACAGAAAAAATGTGACATTTTTGGATGTAGTTTTATCAACATTTTGATAAAAAAGTACCTCAAACACTACTGTTATAGGGTTTGTAATCATTTATTTTAATCCTTAATTGTTACTCTTTGATAAAATATCTCCAGTTTGTGACATTTTTGATGGCTTGATTAAAAAAAATAGTCATATTTTACAACACAATGGTGTTGAAAATGTGCACTTTTTTAGTGGAGGGCGTATACATACTGAAACTCAAATAAATACAAAACGAAACGGTGAAAGTTTTTTATATCCAATATTTAGTTGTCTCTTATGATTCTGAAAAGAATAAAACCAGTTTTATTCAGATTCTTGATGAAACCTATTACGCGGGTCATACCTTAAATAATTACTGTGAAAACTGGTTATATCGAAGTTCAAGGGGCTTTGCAAAATTGTTCATTGTAAGCGAACTCTGATACATAAATAATCGGAGAAATTTTATGACTGGGTTTCCTTTTTAGAACCATCGTTGGCGTGTTGTAATATTCATTTAATCGTGCAATTTTGTGTATGGGATAGGAATGGAACACATCATTCATACTTTTTGACGTATTTAAAACATATAACATTTTTGTAAAATAACACAAACAAAGAAAAGATTACAAATATAATCACATAAACTGATTTTATAATTGTGAGCGTAACACTAATGTGTTTATGTAAAAGTCATTAATTAAATATCGATTTCAGAGTTAAATTAAAAAATATCTGATCAGTTGAGAAATTAATAGGTGTTTGTGATGGAGGTAAAGAAGTGAAAAATTCTTTTGTCAATTAGTGACTTAATTGGTTCAACATAGATAGTCACTGTGTAGTTGAAAATCAATGTTTGACACCAAAAATCTACTTTGATATACAAAAATATTGAGACCAACAAATTCAAAATAAGTGCTCTTTTTTGATACTTAAAAAGGATAAATTTCAGAACTTTATAATTTATATCAATATAAGCGGGAATTTGGTATAAGCGAGTTCGATATAATGAGTTTTTACTGTAACTAATTGTGTTAAGAGTATGTTAAACGATGCCTTCTGACTCTTTTGAATTGTATTTAGACTTGTGATGTTTTTTCTAAAATTGTAGAATATTGTTATACTGATATTACAACTGCTGCACCTGCCTGAGCCAGTTTTTACAATGTTGCTGACTATTAACTTTTATATTTATATTATAGACTGGCAGGAACTCAGTGGTCAATTACTAAATAGGAATATCAGAATATTAATGACCCACTTGTAATGAAGAGTGCATGAGATATGTGAGGTATGTTTACTGTAGTCAAGTATAGGATTTATGTTGTTTTTAACCAAGAGATGTCATTTCACAGGTTTATCAAATCAAGCAGATTAAAACACCATTTGGGAGTATATGCCACTATGTGAATGATGGCCACATTTTAGCACATATTTATTGCTATCATAGTTAACTTGCACTAAAAAGCTAATTGTACATAAAGGCTGTATTGCCTTTTTCATTTTCATTAGTTGACAAGCTGACTTTTACACAGTGGTTGATGAAAATTTTTATCTGTATGTATACAAAGATACACAAGATTTTGACTTAAATTTACAGTAGTTTTAACATTTTACCACACTCCAGCTTTCACTATTTTCTGTACTAAAAGGCTAATTATGTATAATGGCCATTTTGTCTTTCTCATGCTGTTGGCCTTAGTTGACAGGCTGACTTTACTTTTGTCACAATTGTGGGTAAAAATTGGTATCACCATTTATTTTTTTTGTTTAAAGTTTGTTTTTAGTCATATATTACACCTGTTCATGTATCTGTGATTTATCTACAGAAATTTTATGAAGCTATTTCTTGTCTTGTGAGGGATATAAACGAGAGTCACTACTTTGATGAAAGAACAAGCAAACATATTGAAAGAAATGGCCAAGAATAGTCTAGAAGCAGAGATAAGACATACATACTATATACAGGTATAGTTCATGTACCAAATTTGTATATTTTCCATGCATACAGTCCCACTTTCTGATGAGACATTGTCTCATTTTTGCTGATGAAATTTAGTTTATAGAGATTGACATTACAACTTGTATATAGAGTTGTACTATCTACTTTAAAAGGTTATAGAGATGAATTTCATTGGAAGAATTTTCTTTCATTCTAACCCTTTCCTTGATTATTAAAACAATGAATATGTACATCAGTATAAATATGTTAAATACGAAATAAGAAAATGCATTATTTGCCTGAATATTTATTTGCCCAGTTTGATAAAATACAGATTTTAGTATAAAATCAACAGCATTTTGATAAAAAAATGATGATTTTGGTTACATTTTTGAATCCAAAACCATGTTGCATAACTTGCAGTCATGTATGTTGTCATTATTTATTTGCTAGATATAGGTATTCTAATTCATGATTTGAACTGGATTTCATGCTTGTTGACATCTACTACTAAATTGATATTGGTTACCTGAAAATACTTTTGACTATCCCAGAGATGATCATTCTGACACATAGCATCATTCAGCATGCTACAAAAGGTTTTAGTTAACAATCTATGTGAATGTTGGTATACATTGTGTTATTAAAATTACAATATTTTAGAATTAATGTACACATTATACACTTTGTTGATGGAAATCCTTGATCATAGGACCAGAAATACAATAATGTGAACACTATTTACCTTTTATCTTGTAATATCCATTACTAGTAATCCTGGTTACATTTTGTTTGAAAATCTTTTGAAAATTATACTTACAGGGTGAACTTATGGTCGTAAATCAAAGATAATACCAAAATAAGGGAACTCATTGTGTAAATATCCTTTTATTACAGCAAATTTCTAACTATACCCTTTAAAATACAATAAAACTTCTTTGTAAATAGTGCATTTCTTCACTGATATGTACTTTCAGTATTTTTTAATTTTGAGTGTAGATATTTTGGATTTTCAGCTGTTTATAGTTATCAGAAATTATGATTAAAATCAGTTTTAAGTGGTTAAAATATTTTGTTGATTTTCAACCCTGATTGAGTGTTTATTCTGAGAACTGGCATATAAATTCTATTTAAGTTACTAGTTGCCTATTTCATATTTTGTGTCAAATGGTGAAACAGGGACATATTCTTGAGAATTTATGGTATTGATGATTAATCTCAAATATATACAATGTATGGTCAAATAAAAGAGATATTAAGTTTTATTTTATTAAACAGTTTGAATCTAATTGTTTCTTTGGTATTTGTACCGTTATCATCTTGTTACTGCACTTAGTTAAAAAAGATACAACCTTATTGCTGCAAATAAATGGACAGAATATGACTTTTTTCAGTGCAACAAGGTTGTATCTCACCACTTTCACAATATCTCTTATACAATTAATATTTGTATAATATTGAGGTTATCAGTCTGTGTTATCTACATATACCTAATATATACTAATTAATTTAAACACATTTTTAGTTTCTTGTTGATAACAAAATGAGAAAGGTTTTTGCTTCTCCTGATTAATTTTGAAAAATGCAGATACAAACTTGTTGCACTGAGGTGACAGATACAAACTTGTTGCACTAAGGTGACAGATACAAACTTGTTGCACTGACGTGACAAATACAAACTTGTTGCACTGAGGTGACAGATACAAACTTGTTGCACTGAGGTGACAAATACAAACTTGTTGCACTGAGGTGACAAATACAAACTTGTTGCACTGAGGTGACAAATACAAACTTGTTGCACTGAGGTGACAGATACAAACTTGTTGCACTGAGGTGACGAATGTTTGATTGGATTATTTTAGAATTAATATTTTTACCTCGTCATATCTCTGTCATTATTAGTTTTTTTATATACAAATTTGTGTAATATTTTCTCCATTATTCAACAGTTTAATGTATGTAAGAACAATGTCTGTACCCCAAAGGCTAAGGTCATTATTGGGCCGGATGTTGGGTTTGGGCGTCTTGTTCATATGTGTACTAAGTCTGCTGGGTGTGTTTGGTTGAGGATGAGACTGTTGATTACTTCAATGTATGATTGAGACAGATGTTGGTCTTATGTTACTTTGTGCACAATTTTATCTCATTAATTGTTCACAAATTGTTTGATGTTTCACCTTACACATGTATTTAAATCAGTACATTGTAGTAATGAATGTAATGAATTTATCAAATGTTGTCAAAATAATCTGAATCATAGTTTTTGAATGTTCCATGTATAATAAAAACATAAATTATTAATCAGAATATATACATTATCACACTACTTCTAACTTATAAATATTGGTCATTTTTATTGAAATTTCTGATTATTTTTTATTTTAAACTATGCAAACCAAACACCAAACATTGAAAAGTAATATGGGTGAGTCATATTTAAAGTGTATTTACTATGAGATATGATAGGATGAAAATTTTAAAAAATCTGTTTATGAGTTATGAAGTAGATGATGGAAGTTTAGTTATAAGTGTATCATACGATATGTATCTACAAATAGAGAATGTCTTGGAAGGAATAAAACAAGGTTGAAATGAAATACAGTACAACCCCTGAAAAACGGACCTTCTCAGGACTGGTCAGAAGTCCAGTTTTCTGAGAATTCCAGTTTTCAGAGAACTATCAATTACAGAAGAAAAAAATGGGACTTGAAAAATTGTCTGACTTGCAGAGAAATCTGTTTTTCAGGGAGTCTGGTTTTGAGAGGTTATACTGTATGTAAAGGCATATGTGTGCATGTTTTAGAATTACTAAAATATTACATAGTAATTATGAATTTTGTGTAGGAAATATTTGATCCACAGTAGTTACTGACATTGTAATAAACTATGTTTATGTACCACTGTTATCATAAACTGTATTTATGTACCAACACTATTTCTCAGTAAGATATAATTATAGCTACATGAACATTCCTGTCCTGTTGAATTTTACTTTTGATAAAAAATCATGAAATTGACCAAAAAATTAAAACCTTGATAATTGTATGTTGGGGGGTATTTATACTTTTTTTCTCACCACACTAATTTCTCAACACACTGTTTTCTCACCACACTAATTTCTCAACACACTGTTTTCTCACCACACTAATTTCTCACTCACCACACTATTTTCTCACTTAACACTCTATTTTCTCACTCACCACAACATTTTTTCACTGAATGCACTATTTTCTCACTTACCACACTATTTTCCCACCACAGTATTTTCTCACTTAACACACTATTTTCTCACTCACCACACTATTTTCTCACCATACTAATTTCTTACCACACTATTTTCTCACTCACCACGCTATTTTCTCACCATACTAATTTCTCACTTAACACACTGTTTTCTCACTTAACACACTATTTTCTCTCTCACCACACTATTTTCTTACCATACTAATTTCTCAGTTACCACACTGTTTTCTCACTTAGCACACTATTTGCTCACTAAATGCACTATTTTCTCACTTACCACACTATTTTCTCACTTACCACACTATTTTCTCACTTGCCACGCTATTTTGTCACTTCACACACTATTTTCTCACTTACCACACTAATTTCTCACTTAACACATTATTTTCTCACTTGCAACACTATTTTCTCACTTACCACACTATTTTGTCACTTGCCACACTATTTTGTCACTTCACACACTATTTTCTCACTTACCACACTAATTTCTCACATAACACACTATTTTCTCACTTGCAACACTATTTTCTCACTTACCACACTATTTTCTCTCTTGCCACACTATTTCATCACACACTATTTTCAGACCATACTAATTTCTCACTTATCACACTAATTTCTCACTTACCTGACTACTTTCTTACCACAATATTTTACCCTTACTAAGGGCCCACCACCTTTCCCCTAGAGGTGAAAAAAAGCACTGGATTATGTCTTGTTTTTCAGTACATGTTACATACAATTAGTTAAACATACTATTTATTCTCTGTCATGTACACATCAAATTTTACCCTGGTCAATTTTTTGTACAAGGGTTATTCAGTATTTTTACTTTTAATCCTTTTGTTTACACAATTTTTTTGTGTTCAGTTTAAAACGGTTGAAAGCTTTCCCGCCACTGCTTTTGCCAACAGGTTTTTGCCATCAAATTCTCATGTTTTTTGAAAAAGTGTACACAATTATTTGAGGAGAACCAGTTTTTCCAGCAGGCTGTTAACTCACTGGCACATGGTAGGCAGATATTTTACCTCTTTTCACAGTTTTAGTCATTTTTATATCCAAGTAATGATATTATATTGTAGACATTGGTATGTTAGTTTTTAAAGCTTTATTATGCATTCTTTCTCCAAAATAGGGCTTTGCACTCTGCTTTGGATATTTTCAATATATTTTTCATCTCTTCATGACATTGCTGAATTATTGTTGAATGGTGAATTCTTATCTGTTGATTTCATTGTTAGGATATTGGTGAATTATTGTCATCTCAATATTAGTACTAAAAAAATCATAATGAATATTTTGTGTGGTCAGTTTAAATCAGTTGAATACTCTAATATCATCCATCTGTATTTTTTATGCCCCCGCCCTTGAATGGGTTTGGACTTATAAAACCAACATTGCTTACTAGAATGCTTTATTACTTACGCAGTTGTTACCTTAGACCATTCTTAGTCCACCCATATCACCAACCATGATGTCTGTGATAATGTGTCCTCAAAGATTATGATTTGACTTCTGCTAAATTTGCAGCATTATTCTATGACTGTGGAACATGTGGATCATGTTCAGCATTAAATGGACCTGTGGCTTCACCATTACCAATAGCAACAAAACAACCTAGTTTTTAGCTTGTCTGTTTCAAAGAAAAAGTTGCTATTATAATTGTTGCATCATAATAGTTGTTGTTGTGTAAAATCTTTAATGTATCCCATTATTGAGACACTTTTAAAGATATCAACACAACACTTTGAATACTTGATTATCATCACCAGGCAGTTGCAAGACAAGTGGCATTATTCTGAAAGCTATAGTTTTGGATTCGTGTCCCCTTTTTAACTTAGAATTTTGATCAAAATTGCTTATTAAATAGAATGATATAAAACAGATGAACGTTGGTTTCACTCTGTGGAGCTCTAGTTAATGAAGAAGTCTTCTTTTATACCATACTGGAGATAAAAAAACAAGATGATATGTTTTACTAAAGATCAGATATTGATTACATGTAGGGAATGTAAGATACAACATCAGAGGGTTGTTTTATTGTAAGGTTGATGTTTTCCTAAAACCCAAAAACTGTTAATGCTATTGTCTTTGCAAAATGATTTGTAACTTGGTCAAATATCAACCCTAATAAACTTAAGTAAGTCTGTCTGTATTCAGTTTTTAGCTAACTTTGCTGGTCCTTTTGTGAAATCAATATGCATTATAACTGTGCTCAAGTTGATACAGCTAAGGTTTAGGAACCTGTCTTTGATACAACAAAGACTCAGGAACCATTCTTTAATACAACTAAGATTTGGGAACCAGTCTTAAATACAATGTAAGATTTAGGAACCAGTCTTTGATAAAGCTAAGATTTGGGAACCAGTCTTAAATACAATGTAAGATTTAGGAACCAGTCTTTGATGAAGCTAAGATTTGGGAACCAGTCTTTGTTTTCAGCATTTCTGTACTAAGGAGACTGCACAGAAACAACCAATGAGGGACTAGAGTTTGTTGACTGGTTTTCTGATATTCCAGATTTATCAACAAAGCTTCAGTGGGAATATCATACGTTCAAAAGAGAACCATATAAAATTTGTTTTGTAAGAATTACTGCTTGTTTATTTTTTATTTAATGTCTCTTTATTTATTTTCCAGATAAACCAATAAAACTTCACACTAGTTGACATCAGAAATCAGGGGCTTGAAAGAATGAGCTATGGTATGTGTAAGTTTGACTTTTGATACATTTTGACATAATGATATGCAGTAGAATGTGTTTTTTATTTAGCTCACCAGAACTTAGGTTCAGGGTAGGCTGTTAGTATGGGTAGGGGTATACTCCAGTGTCAACAATGATCTTCTCCTCTGAAACTACTTGTCAGATTTACTTCAAATTTGCTGTGTTGAAGCCTTTTGACCTTACAACTGCAATTTGCTCATATTGTACCAGTTGAGCCCTTTTAGGGATCACTAGAGCTAAAAAAAACCCCTAATCATATTATTCTCATGAACCAATGCATGGATCGTCACCAAACTTGGTCTGTAGCATTCTTAGATAGTATTTTATCAGATGTGTTAAAATAAAAATGGTTGGCTGCTTTTAGTGGCTGCTAGAGCTAAAAATAGGAATACTTTTAAACGTCTTCTTCTCATGAACCATGATGGATCCTCCCTAAGGTTGGTTCATAGCGTCCATAAGTATTCCTCTCTCTAGTTGGCTCAAATAAATTTGGTGGGCTTCATTTTGGGGGCTGCTAGAGCTAAGAATAGAAATACCTTTAAAGGTCTTATTCTCATGAACTAATGAATGAATTATCCCTAAACTTGGTTTGTAGCATCCTTAGGTAGTCCTCCCTCACATAACAACAAAGCTCACATCGACTCTCACATGGCAACACAGTTCACATTAACCTTTATATAACAACAAATTTCATATCAACCATCGCATAACAACACAGTTCATATCAACCCTAACATAACAACAATAGCTCACATCAACCCTTATATAACAACACACTTACATCAACCCTTACATAGCAACACAGCTTGCATCAACCCTCACATAACAACACAGCTTAAATCAACCTTCACATAACAACACAGCTTACATCAACTCTAATATAACAACACAGCTTACATCAACCCTTACATAACAACACAGTTCACATCGACTCTTTCATAACAATACAGTTCATATCAGCTCTCACAAAACAATACAGCTCACATCAACTCTTACATAACAACACAGCTCACCTCTACTCTTACATAACAACACAGCTGACATCAACCCTCACATAGCAACACAGCCTACATCAGCCCTAACATAACAACACAGCTCTCATCAACTCTTACATAACAACACAACTCACATCAACTCTTACATAACAACGCAGCTTATATCAGCCCTCACATAGCAACACAGTTCATATTAACCCTTACATAAGACAGCTCACATCAACTCTCACATAGCAACACAGTTCATACCAACCTTCACATAACAACACAGCTCATATCAACCCTCACATAACAACACAGTTCATGTCAACCCTCACATAACAACACAGTTCATATCAACCCTCACATAACAACACAGCTCACATCAACCCTTACATAACAACACAGTTTACATCAACCTTCACGTAACAACACAGCTCACATCAGGCCTTACATGACACCACAGCTCACATCAAACTCTTACATAACAATACAGTTCATTTCAACTCCCACAAAGCAACACAACTCACATCAACTCTTACATAGCAACACAGCTCACATCAACATTCACATAAGAACACAACTCAAATTAACCCTTCCATAACAACACAGCTCACATCAACCTTCACATAACAACACAGCTTACATCAACCTTCACGTGACAACACAGCTCACATCAACCCCCACATAACAACACAGCTTACACCAACCTTCACATAACAACACAGCTTACACCAACCTTCACATAACAACACAGCTTACATCAACCTTCACGTAACAACACAGCTTACATCAACCTTCGCATAACAACACAGCTCACATCAACCCCCACATAACAACACTGCTTACACCAACCCTCATATAACAACACAGCTCACATCAACCCTCACATAGCAACACAGCCTACATCAACCCTAACTTAACAACACAGCTTACATCAGCCCTCACATAACAACACAGCTCACATGAACCCTTATATGACAACACAGCTCTCATCAACTCTTACATAACAACACAGCTCACATCAATTCTTACATAACAACACAGCTCACATCTACTCTTACATAACAACACAGTTTATATTAGCTCTCACAAAACAACACAGCTCACATCAACTCTTACATAACAACACAGTTCATATCAGCTCTCACAAAACAATACAGCTCACATCAACTCTTACATAACAACACAGCTCACATCTACTCTTACATAACAACACAGCTGACATCAACCCTCACATAGCAACACAGCCTACATCAGCCTAACATAACAACACAGCTCTCATCAACTCTTACATAACAACACAACTCACATCAACTCTTACATAACAACACAGCTTATATCAGCCCTCACATAGCAACACAGTTCATATTAACCCTTACATAAGACAGCTCACATCAACTCTCACATAGCAACACAGTTCATACCAACCTTCACATAACAACACAGCTCATATCAACCCTCACATAACAACACAGTTCATGTCAACCCTCACATAACAACACAGTTCATATCAACCCTCACATAACAACACAGCTCATATCAACCCTCACATAACAACACAGCTCACATCAACCTTTGTAAAAACACATCAACTTAAGCCTAAATATGATAGACTATCTTCAATTGTATGACAATAGGCCAATAAATTTATAACCAAACAACAGAACACATTGATCCACTCAAAAAGGTAGTAACCAAAGATTTGATAAACCTCATAATCAGTTTCAAGTACCATCCAATCAAAATTCAATAAGCAACTTGACTTCAGACATGTAATTCAGTTTTCAAATCAATTCCATTTGATGATTAATGATATTAAGTAATAAAAAAGTTGCATAAAATTCAATGGTATTCAGTATGTTTTCACTTTGCCATTTTCTGATGTCAATCTGGAGTTAATTCCCTTTAATTAAATTTTAAATTTGTGCCTCAATTTATTGCTAAGTTTATTACTCCATCAATATAAAATATAGCAAGAAAATTTGAATGCTTCCTTTTATCAAAATTATGGAGCAAATCAATGTCAGATATCATTTATAAAAATTCATCGTGTTTTTAGCTGAACCTTCACCTTGAACCTTCGGTTCTGGTGAGCTGTCAGGATGGGTAGGTGGATGCTCGGGCATCCGTCACCCGTTGTCTGGCATCAACAATGGTCTTCTCCTCAGAAACTACCAGTCAGATTTACTTTCAAATTTGCTGTGCAGAAGCCTTTTGACATTCTAACTGCAATTTGCTTATATTGTTCTGGTTGACCGCTTTTTGGGGTCACTAGAGCTAAAAATAGAAAAACCTTTTAATCATCTTCTCATGATTGATGGATCATCACCAAACATGGTTTGTAGTATCCTTATATGGACTTTTATCAGATTGCTCAAAAAAATTTGGTCGGCCCCTTTTAGGGGCCGCTAGAGCTAAAAATAGAAATACCTTTAATCGTCTTTTTCTCATGAACCAATGGATGGATTATCACCAAACTTGGTCTGTAGCATCCTTAGATGGTCCTTTCTCAAGTTTGCTCAAACAAATATGGTTGGCCCCTTTTAGGGGCCACTAGAGCTAAAAATAGAAATACCTTAAAATGACTTTTTCTCATGTTTCTATGGATGGATTATTACCAAACTTGGTTTTTAGCATCTTTAGATAGTGTTCTATCAGATTTGCGAAAAAAAAATTGGTTGGCCCCTATTAGGGGCCGCTAGAGCTAAAAATATAAATACCTTTAAACGTCTTCTTCTCATGAACCAATGGATGGATCATCACCAAACTTGGTCTGTAGCATCCTTATATGGATTTTTATCAGATTTGCTCAAAAAAGTTTGATCAGCCCCTTTTAGGGGCCGCTAGAGCTAAAAATAAAAATACCTTAAAATGACTTTTTCTCATGCTTCTATGGATGGATTATTACCAAACTTGGTTTTTAGCATCTTTAGATAGTGTTCTATCAGATTTGCGAAAAAGAATTGGTTGGCCTCAATTAGCGGCCGCTAGAGCTAAAAATAGAAATACCTTTAAACGTCTTCTTCTCATGAACCAATGGTTGGATCATCTTCAAACTTGGTCTGTAGCATCCTTAGATGTTCCTTTCTCAAGTTTGCTCAAATAAATATGGTTGGCCCCTTTTAGGGGCCGCTAGAGCTAAAAATAGAAATACCTTAAAATGACTTTTTCTCATGCTTCTATGGATGGATTATTACCAAACTTGGTTTTTAGCATCTTTAGATAATGTTCTATCAGATTTGCTCAAATAAAAATAGTTGGCCCCAATTAGGGGCCACAAAGCTAAACATAGAAACCCGTTAAAATGATTTCTTTCCATGGACCAGTGGTTGGATCATCACCAAATTTGGTCTGTGGCATCCTTCAGTCATCATGAATATTCTTTTGTAGTATCCTTTGATGGTCCTTTATCAAGTTCATTATTGTTCCCCATTATTTGCCCACAAGTGTACCTTTATTACCTTTTAGTAACAAGTTAATTAATATTTATTCTGGTGAGCGATGCAGGGCCATCATGGCCCTCTTGTATTCAATTGGCTCAAATAAATTTTGGGTGCCCCATTTAGGGTGTTACTTGTAGAGGTTCACTACAAACTGTTATGAACAAGAGTAAGCTTTTGTCTTTTTAGTTCAGTGAACTATAATGATTAGTCAGTATACTCAGCATCCATCATCTGTCTCCACACCTAGGGGTCATTAACACTCTAGAGGTCACACTTTTGAGTGAATCTTGATCAGACCTGATCAGAATATTCCTCTCAATGATATCTTGGACAAGTTTGAACATGGGTCATCTGGGGTAACAAACTAGGTCACCAGGTCAAATAGAATGGAAAATTTGTTAACACTCTAAGGTCACAGTTTGGATTGTATTTTCATTAAGCTATGTCAAAATGTTTGTTTCAATGATGTCTTGGACAGGGTCAGACATGAATTATCTGGGGTCACAAACTGGGTCACTAAGTCAAATCTCCTGAACACCTTGTTAAGGCTCAAGAAGTCACAGTTTTGATTGGATCTTCTCCAAACTTTGTCAGAATGTTTGTATTTATGATATTGTGAACAGGTTTGAACATGGGTCAACTCAAATTAAAGACTAGTTCACCAAGTCAGATTACCAAAAACCCATAGAAGTTGCAATTTTTACTTAGGTGAGCAAAAAAGGGCCAGCATGGCCCTCTAGTTTGTTATGTAGCCTTTCTTAACATATACCATTGTTTATATACAAAAATTGCTTCATATATATTTTTCATATAAGATATATATTTTCATAAAACATATTTACAAAACACATAACACATCATAACAATATGCTAAGAATACATCTCACAATAACAGTACAGTGCAACCTCTCCAAAGCAACACCTATTTGGAGAAGCAAAATTATACTTTTGTTCAGAGGTTGTGGCTCTAGAGAGGTTAAATTAATATGTAAATTATACCATGGGAAAAGATCATGTTGTTGAAGGGAGGTTGTTGCTCAAGAGTGGGCCACTCTGGATAGGTTACACTGTATTTAAAGAACAAACATTTCGTTCAGTACAAATATTCAATGAAACAGTTACTAATATTTACATAAAAGCTGCGGCCATGGTCCAGTGGTTAGTGCGCTGGACTTGTTTCCCGAAGATCTGGGTTCGAATCCCAGTTGTGGCAGGTCATACCCTTCTGTGAAAATTTGACAAGAATGTCGATTTTCTCCATATGTGGAGAAGTTGCTGGCTCCTTGTGGAAGGGTAAATTAGTACTAGTTAGTATACAGTCCAGAAAAACTGGTTTGGTGAACCTGTCACCGTATGTAACTGAAAAATTGTTGAAAAATGGCTTTAAACCCCAGTGACAATAAGTCACATAAAAACTGACCAAACATAAAAGGTATTTATAAAATGCATTATGCAATAAAACAGTATACAACAAATACTTATCACAATAACAACAATAAATGATTTGTAACTAATAACAGTAAGTTCAACACACACTCATGATTCCTCAAATACGACATATGATAAATACATAACTCAATGACAGAGACATTTAAAACAAAAAAAAACACTTCATTGCAAACATACACAATAGGCTACATATCACAGTAACCTTAATATTTACACATGTACCCCATACAAATCTCCACACTTCTTCAATAAACAGGATGTGGAGATCTCCCAGTCTCAGATCTCCATCAGTCTACTTGTACCAAAATACTCTGAATTGATTGTCTAGGAAGATAGATTTTAGTCTTACATTCCTGTCAGCTCAACCAGCTCAGCTTCCCATCTCAGCATCAGCACTAACTTGTAAAAATGAAGACTGCTGCTGCTTTGAGTTCAGTCTATGATGCCAACCTGAAAAATACAGACATTTAAAGAACTTATAGTTAATACTTATAGTTATAGTTAATTATACTACTTGTAGCATTTATTTTAAGTTTAATAATTAGACAATGTGAAAAGTGTTCATTATTAAGTGTTTCTATAATAAATCATTCATTCTCAACTTCAGCATTTATTCAGTACCTTGTAATGAAACATGCAGTTTGTTATACATTCAAGTTCATTTAGCATTGTTTAATTAATATTCTTTATCAGGTAATAAGTATATGTTAATACTCCGTATATCAATATTCGTTAAATGTTAAATTGAATCTCTCACCCTCAGCGTCATTATTTGTCCAAATGGTCTGTTGATAAACAGGCCATTATTTCATGAGAAACAGGGTCTCCCAAAAAATGGGGTGGTCCACTTGTGGGCCTCTACTATATGGTTTATATGTTTATGTGGTTAAATTCATTAAGTGTTAAAACAATGTAAATTGTCATCACTTTTGTTTGTTTCAATAATTCATGATATCAGTTCTTATTTATGTATTTTCGACTTTGAATCATGCAATATTGTACAATTACAAATGTTTATTTCTGGTTGATGAAACTGTACAATTTGCATCTACATAGGATGTGAAGAACAATTATCATTGAATAATTGATACAGTTTGCCACTAGTTGGTAATTATCAATTTAAAGTAGACTGTAGTTATGGTTCTCAATAAAGGTTATATGGCAAATGAAGACCAAAAGGATGATGTCACTGTCACCAAGTAGCAATATGCGTATACCATATACTCCCTTATAAACGCCCCTCTCCTAATAAACATCTCCTTCCCTTTTCTGGACAAGAAGAAACAAGTGACCGACCATGACAGGCTATTTTGATCCGAGATGAACAATAGGAATTAGTAGAAAAAACTTTTCAAATCCAAGGAATGACACAAACACATTTTAAATCCAGTACATGCGACAGCTCTCTACCGACATCAAAGGACTTGAGCCACTAGACGTGATGTCAGTTCAAGCTAGATCGTAGCTGTGACTCCAAAGAGATGAGAGTCGGCAGTAATTGCCGTATATACCCAACTTACAAGACCAGAGTGTAATTGTTTCATAAAAAAGCTTAAAGAATCTGATGTTTGGACAATTTCCATAGGTTTGTCTGTGGTTTAAATTTATTAATACATATTTGGCAAATTGTTTCAAATTTTATTTTTTTGTTCTCAAATAAATGCCCCCTCTTTCAAAAATGTAACGCCCCAGGGGCGTTTATTAGGGAATATATGGTACCTTTCAAACAACATAAATATAACAATGTTAGAGTATGGTTTTCTCTAACTGGCATGGATTCTTTGCTCACATTTATCCCTGGCATCATCTGACATTGTTGCCAATCTATCAATGGAAATTTGATTTTGGAGGAATCAATCATCCAACTTGTAATTACCAGCACCCAGTATTGCACAATAATCCTCTGTACTTTCTGCTTTAACAATCATAGAGTAGGTTTATAAATTTGGTAGTTCTGTACCACCTAGTTGCCTTCTTGAAGATATTAATCTTTACACTCTTGCAATTGATGTCCAGTGTCTTTCACAGTATTGGTTATTAGTGGGTTCAATTACATGTTTCTTGAATTTGTTTATCAATGAAATATGGTAAGTACCTTTTCTTGCCCATGCGAATGTCTCTTTCTTAATTCTGTCAGTCAGGTTCGCCATATAAACAGGACTGCCAAATTGATCCTCATGATATGTTTTTGCTGACGATGTGCATAGAACCAGGCAGACATCATTCAGTTGCTTTCCTGAATGCATGTATCTTCCAGTTAAAGTTTTGAAAGTTTTTCAGAATTCAAATTGTCTTCTATATCATGGAAGAATGAACAATAAGATCTGGAGGATAAATGTGTATGAATGAATGTTGGCTGTAAAGTAATAGGATGTTGGCTTGTTTTTGTTTATATACTGATAGGTCTTTGTTTACATGATAACCGGATGCTAGAGCCCGTTTAGGTGTTTCACAACTTGTGGGTTTTGTCATTTCTGTAAGACAAAAAATTTGATCAGCAGTCATTGTTGTTAATGACTTAATGTTTAATTATGCTTTATGTTTCTTAGCTGTTTTTCATTTCTTTGTTTATCTTTTTCATATTTTGATTTGTTCAACTGCCTTCACATTATCACATTTTAATTAGGGATGGGTGCGATTATTAAAAATGATTGGTGAATGTCATTGGGTGGGTGGGGTGGTGTCCATAATTTTTCTGTGTGCAACTTCTTCTACATTTCTTTATGGATTTTGACCAATTATAACACAAACAGTTTAAAATGTTTATATAATTCAAATTGCAAAAATAACAATATTTTGGGGAAACGCTTGGCAAGGAGAACAATTATTATTTGTAATTTGAATGAGCAGCATTATACGCTGAAATTAGCATTTGATATTTAATAAGTTTGTGTAAATTATAAAATTATTTCCTTATAAGGTATGATCTGCAAGTTAAATTTTTATCATTCTTTGTCCAGTATACAGTCAAACCTGCAAACAAAGGTCACCCTTTGGAAAGACAAAATGTGGTCTTTATTGACAGGTGACCTTTATTCAGAAGTCAGTTTGTTCTAATAATCAATGATGGTTTTTCAAAGAATGGCCTTTATACACAAGGTGGTCATTATTCGGAGGTGATGCTAACACAGGTTTGACTATAATACTGAAAGAGGAGAGTCCATGTACCATAATATCATTCTGAGGAATTCTAAAGAAACCTGGAAAACCAAACTTCTCACCTGGTCCCAAGGGGGTTCTGTGTTCTGAGTTTCCACTGTACTAATTTCAATCACTGTATTGTGGTATCATTGACATAATATTGTATTGTATTAAATTATTTAAAAAGGTTTTTGTTTAATCATGATAACATGTGATATGAACTCATATCATTATGAAAGCTAAACAAGGGTAATTAGGTATATTTTATTTCACAAATGATAAATATCACATATAAGACACTGATCAATCTTTATTTTTGTTTATCAAGACACAACCTAATATACAATCATGTGCTTAAAGTCATTATAAAAGACACAGTTCAGAGAGCATGCTAATAACATGTTTTATTCAACTTAATATTCTAAGTCTATAACAGATCCTTTAAACATGTACTCCAGTATGTTTGTGTGACTTCACTCTTATATCATCAGTTTACAAATTTCAGAGCCAGATTGTGATTTCACATCAGAAGAGCTTAGAAAACGCTTAGGACAGTTGACTGATATGATTGGGTGTATTGATGCTGAAATGTCTGATTATGACCTGGATGATGATTTTTCCTCTTTGCAACACTAACAGAACAGTAACAGTTTCAACAATGTGCAAAGAATGGTAAGTTGTGTGTGATCAGTCATATAGAAAATAAAATTAGAATTAATTCAGTCAACCTGAAAATTAATTAGAATTTGCAACTTCCCAAAGGTAATTTTATACAGTGAAAATTCCCTGAATAGTCACCTCTCAACAACGGTCATCTCCCAACAATGGTCACCTCCCAATAGTGGTCACCTCTCAGCAATGGTCATCTCTCAACAATGGTCACATCCCAACAACAGTCATCTCTCAACAACTGTCAGTTCTCAACAATGGTCATCCCTTAATCTGTCAACAAAATCTTGTGTGCGCTTCTCGTCCTAAACGGCTTGTTGGACTTAGTAGTAAAACTACCTATTACATATTAGGTCTACTTGTGCATATTATAGAAACAATTATTTGGATTTATTTTGTGTAACAAATGATCATTTAACTGTTAATAGTGTAATTTGAGAGGACAGTGTAAATTTATGGAACAATTTGTTATTAAATGCTGTAGAGTAAACACACTGATAAAGCTCCTCACATGTCTGGATGGTTTTTAACCAGGTTTTCTGAAGGAAAAAATTGTTTATAAGATTGCTGCAGGGGTGGGCGGTGGGTGCCAACAATTGGTTTAAGTTCAATAACTTTTGTTTAAATTGACAAATTTTCACCAGTTTTGGGATTGCATTTGGTGGTTCTAGATCCAAGGTAAAGGTCACTGTTATGCATAAGTAAAATAAGAATTCAGTCTCATCCAAGGGAGACAACTCTTATGATCATGTACTCTCCCAAGTTACTCCCCTTAATACCAAATAATTATGTAGAACAATTATGCACTGTTTGTATGCAGAAACATTGCTTCTTCTTATTGCTTATTGTATTGTTGTATGGCTGGTAGAACTAACTAGTGTTCAGAAATTACTTATTAGGATCCTGCATTGAAAATGTAGGAGCAATATAATAATCAGGTTATCAGTCAGTCGGTCTGTGGAGTAAACTGCCGTGTTATTTCTTCACATATTCTGATAAAACTTTAAATGATGGGTTCTTGTACTTGACTTCTGGGTACATTCAAAATGGCAGATGGTCAACCATCTTGGAATCTGGTAAAATTTTATGGAGCAAACTACTAAAATACAAAGTACAATCTCAAAGTATGTTTACTTGTAAGCATACCAGATTCAAAGTTTGGTAAGAATAGACATTTCTATTTCATTGGTTTATAGTGTTCTGAGCCTTCACAACTCCTATATTTGGACAGGACACTGGTTGGTAATTTGTTTTGAAAGCAGTCATCGAGCATAATTAATATAAGTTACAAAAATTTGTTTTTTGCAATTGATGTAAAAAATAAGTGTAGTGCTTTGGAAAAAGTGGTTTTCATGGAATTTCCATCTCTTGTTAAAAAATATTACAATGAATTAAAGTTGATTTTATACTGCTCTCTATTTGTAAATTTTTCTGTGATTTCAGGTTCTATATTGTTGCAGATGAATAACCTAAACCAGTATGTTGTAGTGGAATAACTTAGACAAATATGGAAGCAGATATGTTGCTAGTGAATGTTTACATCTGTGTGTTTGTGTTATTTTATTTGACCCTCAAACCACCCAAAATGAATGTCCTATCTCAGATAGTTATTATAAAGGTTACGTGTACGCTGAAACACGGTATTGGTGCTGATAGTAGTCTCACTTGCTCAAGGATATAAATTTTTCCCCTGCTTAGTTTAGTTTTCTTGAACATGCATGCATTTAGTATTATATAAATCACACTTGAGTCCGCGTCCTGGACACTACACCAGTACTACATGGGAAAATTGGATTGAGAAATTCATGAACGAAACCCGTCGAAGCCGGGATTCGAACTCGGGACCTTCGGATCAGAGGTCAGACCTTTTACCTCTAGAGCACGATGCCACCCAACATGCATATATTTATTTTTTTATATCCACCATTTCCATCCTATGGTATACCAAGAGATTTTTTTATTTTTTTTATACCTTTTTGTGTAGTGTCTGAAACCTTTTAGTTTCAATATTTACGAAAGAACAATCATTCATTCGTGATCAGCACCAAAACCATGTTTTAGCTGTGTGCCCATACCACATGACTTTGAGGTCATTTTCAAAATTATCCAACTGATTGATTCGAAATCTTCAACTTCACGTAATTCTTTATCAAATATGACCTAATAAAGCAAAGGTCAAGGCCAAAAGTGTGAACTACAGGCGCAATGTAGTGTTTTTTTGATAAATGAATAGTTTTTGCCCAAAAATGGGGAAAATGTTTTTTGTTTGACGAAATAGTTTTCCTGTTTTTGGGCTAAATCTGTTCATTTTATCAAAAAAACAGTAAACAGTTACATTTGATTTAACGCCTAGTATCTAGGTTGAACATAATCAATGATGTTGTACATTAATTGATAAAAATAATTGAAAAAATATAATTAGAAAATTTGTTTAGAATAAATACAGAAATAAAGAATAAAGGGATGATTGTAATTAAAAGCATTCATAGAATTTTTGAAAACAGTACTTTTTTCTGGAAGATGTCGATTCAGCAAGATTAATGTCTGCAGGCAGAAAAAAAAACATTACATTGCACTTGTAGTTCACACTTTTGGCCTTAGAATCGAACCGCTTGCCATATTAACAGTCACGTTGTATGGGCACGCTCTGTAGCGTGTTTCAAAGACATACCATTTCTAAGATGGCGGTTTTTGGATTCCAAGATTTTGCTGTTGTTGGTGTTATGTCTATGAAAACAGGCTACAGCATCTTTAAAAATGTACATGTAACCCCAGATCTGTTTTTATTCTTGTTTCATGTGTTAAGAATTGCAGAATTTGAGATTTATTGTAATACATAAGATTATATTGCTATTGTAAAAAAAAAGGTACAGCTGTAAAACTGGAGAACCCATTTTTTCACAATTTGTGGCATGTGAAAAGTCCAGAACAGATTATGGACTTATCAAAATTTTCCCTTTGAATTTTGGCGTTTTTCTTTTTTTTTTATGCAAAATTTCCTTCCTGCTTTTTTCATGTCTTTCAGTATATTTACCAGTTTGCTGTTTTTCTTGTGTTTTTGTACTTGTAGTGTGAAGTTTGTAAATACTTATGATATACATTTACCTATGAATTTTCTGTTTTTTCTTGTGTGCTGTAATTGTGTATTTGAACTTTTCTGTGTAGTATGAAATATTCAGTTAAATAAATCTGTTCATTTTATTTTCTTGTGTTTCTACAATATTTGATCAGTTCTAATTTAGGCCAGCCACTAGTTTACTAACAATGTATATTACTTGATTGTAATAAATTGTTAATAAGCGAGTGACATTCCTAAATTTATTCTATGTATTTAAAAATGCCAACTAACGAAGCATGGTATTTGTTTATTTCCACAATATACAATGACATTTAAAAATATCTGGATCATCATAGTAAACAACAATACAGAAATACAACACTGCACAAAAAACAAACCCATCAACATGACTTCTACTCACAGGCAGTAGTGACGGGCATGTCAAAGTTAAGAATCAGACACCCAACTCGACCCAAAAATTCCCTTCATAGGAAAATGCCTTTGAATACAAGCCCAGCTGTTGAACTGGTTAATGTGCACCATCATTCCCTTTGTTGGTGCTTCAGAATTCTTTATTTTTGTATTCTTAGACAAGTTCTCTATGGAAGAGAATTTTTGTGATGAGTTAGGCATCTTTGATTTCAGTTCTTACTTTGACATGCTGGTCACTACTGTCTGTGAGTAGAAGTCATGTTATTGGGTTTGTTTTTTGAACAGTGTTGTATTTCTGTTTGTGCATCCAACCTCTCAAAACACAGTCCACAAAACAACAGTGATAAATTCACACACATGCTGCAACAGCCACAAACCAACACTCAGAAAACCGAACATTACAAAAATACACTAGAAACTCATAATATCAAACTTGATTAAATTGAATTCCCGCTCATATCAATATAATTATAAATCCAGAATTTTATCCTTTTTACATATCAAACTTATTTCAAATTCATTTTTGTATATCAAAGTCAGTGTTTATGCTCGCGATTAAAAAATCTGTTCGCGGAAATAAGTTTGTATTTTTGTTTATGTTTTTTACATACATGCTGGATGTTTCAAATACATCAAAATTATAAATGCTGTGTTTCGTCCCTATCCCGTACACAAAATAGCACGATTAAATAATTATTACAACACACCAACGATCACTCTAAAAAGTAAACCCAGTTGTCAAATCAAGTTCGTTTTATCAAACAATTTTATGAAGTCCCTTGAACTTTGATATAATGAGTTTCTACTGTATATAATCTTTTAATTCCTTTTCCAAGTCTATAATCTAATTACTAAGCAGCCATCAGAGCTTTATTTCCACCATTGTTTGCTTGCATCCAAAGAAACCCAGAAACTTAGGAGTCGACACATATTTCTGTAAACAAAAAACTTACATACATGAGGTACGAGCTTGTGAAATAAGTTTATCAATCATGTACATTATAGCCTAAATGATGAAAGCAAAAATTACAGATCAAAACTGAAGCAAATCCACAAGTTATGGAGCAAATGGTGAAGTTATGTATTAATCTGTTTTTAAACAGATGATTGACCTTATTAATTACCCAAAGTGGCCAAATGTTAACTAAATCATCGCACAAATAGAGATATACAGAACTAACACACTTACCTAAGGGAGATTTGTACATAACATCAGCCAAATCCAGTAAGGGCCTCGACTGAGCCAACACCATCATTGGCTTCAGCCAAGTATATGATCAGTGAGTGTAGCATTTCCCATTGTATCAAGAACATGGTGATATCCAAGATCTGATGGAGTCATTATCAATCTGAAATCAGAAAAAATGGAGAGACTTACAAGCAGATTGAAAAGTTTCTGCTATATTGTGACTAAATATGAACAATTTTTAAGGAAACAAGAGACAAGTACAAGTGTTTCTTTAAGAAAATCTCAGATCTTGATTGTATCAAGTGTCCTTACTACACAGTGTCCTTACTACACCATTTTTTCTTATTATATCAAGTGTGCTTACCACATCAAGTATTCTTATTATATCAAGTGCCCTTACTACACAGTGTCCTTACAACATCAAGTATTCTTATTATATCAAGTGTCCTTACTACACAGTGTCCTTACCACATCAAGTATTCTTATTATATCAAGTGTCCTTACTACACAGTGTCCTTACAACATCAAGTATTCTTATTATATCAAGTGTCCTTACTACACAGTGTCCTTACCACATCAAGTATTCTTATTATATCAAGTGTCCTTACTATACAGTGTCCTTACCACATCAAGTATTCTTATTATATCAAGTGTGCTTACTACACAGTGTCCTTACTACACAGTGTCCTTACAACATCAAGTATTCTTATTATATCAAGTGTCCTTACTACACAGTGTCCTTACAACATCAAGTATTCTTATTATATCAAGTGTCCTTACTACACAGTGTCCTTACTACATCAAGTATTCTTATTATATCAAGTGTGCTTACCACATCAAGTATTCTTATTATATCAAGTGTCCTTACTACACAGTGTCCTTACTACATCAAGTATTCTTATTATATCAAGTGTCCTTACTACACAGTGTCCTTACTACATCAAGTATTCTTATTATATCAAGTGTCCTTACTACACAGTGTCCTTACCACATCAAGTATTCTTATTATATCAAGTGTGCTTACTACACAGTGTCCTTACTACACAGTGTCCTTACAACATCAAGTATTCTTATTATATCAAGTGTGCTTACTACACAGTGTCCTTACTACACAGTGTCCTTACCACATCAAGTATTCTTATTATATCAAGTGTGCTTACTACACAGTGTCCTTACTACACAGTGTCCTTACAACATCAAGTATTCTTATTATATCAAGTGTCCTTACTACACAATGTCCTTACAACATCAAGCATTCTTATTATATCAAGTGTCCTTACTACACAGTGTCCTTATTATATCAAGTGTCCTTACTACACAGTGTCCTTACTATACAGTGTCCTTACAACATCAAGTATTCTTATTATATCAAGTGTCCTTACTACATTAAGTATTCTTATTATATCAAGTGTCCTTACTACACAGTGTCCTTACTACATCAAGTATTCTTATTATATCAAGTGTCCTTACTACACAGTGTCCTTACTACATTAAGTATTCTTATTATATCAAGTGTCCTTACTACATTAAGTATTCTTATTATATCAAGTGTCCTTACTACATTAAGTATTCTTATTATATCAAGTGTCCTTACTACACAGTGTCCTTACTACATTAAGTATTCTTATTATATCAAGTGTCCTTACTACATCAAGTATTCTTATTATATCAAGTGTCCTTACTACATTAAGTATTCTTATTATATCAAGTGTCCTTACTACATTAAGTATTCTTATTATATCAAGTGTCCTTACTACACAATGTCCTTACAACATCAAATATTCTTATTATATCAAGTGTCCTTACTACACAGTGTCCTTACAACATCAAGTATTCTTATTATATCAAGTGTCCTTACTACACAGTGTCCTTACTATACAGTGTCCTTACTACACAGTGTCCTTACTATACAGTGTCCTTACTATAACAAGTGTCCTTACTACACAGTGTCCTTACTATACAGTGTCCTTACTACACAGTGTCCTTACTACACAGTGTCCTTACTATAACAAGTGTCCTTACTACACAGTGTCCTTACTATACAGTGTCCTTACTACACAGTGTCCTTAAAACATAAAGTGTCCTTAATACACAGTGTCCTTAATACATAAAGTGTCCTTACTATACAGTGTTCTTAATACAACAAGTGTCCTTATTATTAAACTAATCATTGATATGTTAAATTATAAATTTTGTTAAGTATATTACAGAAAACTTTTGATTTTCATCCATATTATTTTGAAGTATTCATTTTTCTAAAGTATATGTATGAGGGTACTTCTTGTCGCTATCACATCTCCATTGGTTGACGAAGCATCAAGAAGGTTTATTGATAATTTTTCTTTCACTATCAAGTGCTTGTCAGAAACAACAAAATGTTATAGAGTATTCATCACATGTTCATAAATTTTCACTGTAGAAATAACTTTCAATTTTACTAGCAATGACCTTGACCTTGAAACCGACCCTAGTGGCCCCATCTGTTTTCCACATTAAGACCTTCATACAAACTACGTAAGAGACAAATTTGGTAGAAAAATATTTATCCAAATCAAAATATTGGATAAAAAAACTATTTACTTCGCTTTTTAGAAACAATGACCTTGACCTTGAAATCAACCCCAGTGGTCCCAAATATTTGTCACATTAAGGCCTTTATGCAAACTGTCTAAGTTAAAAAGATTGTTGAAAAATATATACACAAACCAAAATAATTGATAAAAAAAAATTATTTAAATTTTACTATGACCTTGACCTTGAAATTAACCCTAGTGACCCCAAATATTTGGTTGAAAAATATTCATTCAATCAAAAGTTATTTCCTGACCCCCTACACAAAGTTTTAAATTGATTGGACAAAAATGAAAGAAGTTATAAGCATTCATACTACAGCAGGCAAAAGGTTTAACCAAATGCAACGCTGCCGCTTGGTCGAGTAAAATAGCACTACGTATTCTGATAAATTGTCAAGCTGAAAATTCTATGGTCCTAACTGGGGATTGAACACAGGACCCCTAGCACTGTAGGCAGACACTCAACAGCATCACCTACTATCACTACACATTTCACAAAAATAAAAGGAACAAAACTTCTCATTTGTACAAGAAATAGAATAACCATATTTTCAATACAATTTTACAAAAGCTGACACATAAAAGCTAATTGTAATAAGTTCATTTACCTGTAAACTCCATGCCATAAATCTTTCAAAAAACTTCTCAATCAAAAACCATGTCTGACCAGCATGCTTGCCTGTGAGCTTCTGATTTTTCCCGCTTTTAGTCAAGTGAACCTGATAGGACAATATTCTACGTGTTATCCAATGAGTTACCACGTTATATTCAAGTAACTTACAAAACAAGATTCTGTCGACCAATAAAAAACTGCTTTATAAATTTAGAAAACACACCGAATCTTGTCTTGTCTCAAACAAAAAGGTGTATTCCATGCAATCACCAACTTTCTTATCAAAACAAGGATTTATTTCCACTCATACCTGTAAGCTTGATAAATTGATATTGCAAACAATGAAAGTTAAACCCATCATATAAACCTATTATTAGGATACACATTTAAAAAAATGAACATTATTAAATTATCATTAATACAGTCAAGCTTTGTTACATGATAACTGATTAAAAGACCATATAAAATAATGTGTTTCATTTTTAATTCTCCATGTAATGAGTTTAAAGCAAAACAATTGTTGTGTGCAAATGTATAACAAGGAAAAACTTCAGTTGGAGGCAACTTCCATGAAGACTACCTTGTTGTAAAGACCACTTCATTTTCAGACTATATTTTAACTTAATAATGAGCTCCCCTTAAAAATACAACAATTCTGATCCAATAATGGTTGTCTTAATATGAAAGTTACTGTTTTTGTGGTTGGTGTGGAGGCAATGTGCTGAGCCCAGAGGCCCCACTGATTGCACAGAGGCCCTGCACTAGGTATTGAGCCCCTGTACTAAGTTTTGAGGCCCCACTGTTTAAATGGAAGACCTGTACTATGTGTTGAGGCTTATTTGTTGATATGAAGGCCATGTACTAAGTGTTGAGGCCCCAATATTGTATAAAGGTCCTGTACTGAGTGTTATGGCCCAACACCATGCTATAATCATAAGCACGATCGCTGTCAAGTTGAAAAGTTGCATGTGCTTTTTTGTTGTGATTCATTTTAGTTGTTTATAATGTTCCAAACAAAAAACAGGCTATTTAAACAGATGGAAAGTACTGTGGTCTTTTGTGTACATTCAGGTACCGCACTAGTATTAGGTAAGCAATAATCACAAACATAGTATTAATTAATGTCAGGGTTATGTATTTTCAGCATTTTGTCAATGGTAGTTGGCCAACTAAGGAATACCCAGATCTGGTGTCAGCAGATCCCTACACACCTAATCCAACTCCAAAGGCACACAGACCATCTCCATCAAAAAGAAGGTGACTGACTTATCAAACAACAACAACAACAACAACAACAACAACAAGGTTATATTCAGTATTTATTTTGATTAACATTGTCATTGGTAAAGTAAATGATTAAATACAATGTAAAACAACCTTTATTTTTAAAAGTTGATTACAGTTGTTGGCAGTAAAATAACTTACAAATTAAATAGAATTCTCATTAAGTATAATATACAGCATTTACTTCTTACTTGTGTGAATTATTTTTGATGAAATACCATAGTTATCTTCTGTTTTATTAACATCAGAATACTCGCTTAAGTCTGATCTGTTATTTTAATACATGTTTAATCCAAGTTTACACAAAATTAGTCTGTTTATTTGTTTGTCATAACTAAGTGCAGGTGCTAACTTCAATCAACTAGACCTATTAAGCTGTAAATCCTGTATCGTGTGCGTTTACTATTTTAAGATACATACATTTACATTATTTATTTTTACAGTGCTGACATGCAGTTTCAAGGAAATCAAAATCAAACATCTAGTTACACAAATCCGGAAACAGACAATGAAAATGAATCAGACAAGGGAAATCAACATCCCAATATCAACAATCATTGTGTACACACTGTGGACTTGTGGCATGTGTAAGCACCAACCAATTATTTATTTTTACTATATTTTTCATAAAAACTGGACAGAGTCAACAACAATTGTATTTCTCTCAAAGTCTTTTTTGTGTAGACAACAAAGTCACAAAAATCTGTCCCACTTACTAAGAGTTGGCCCTGTACCTGATGATAGTAATTGTGATGCTTCTTTAACTGTATCTTTCCATCTTCATCTTTTAAGCAAAATGTCTCCATGGTACATGCCTCTTTAATGCTTTTTTTGTTGTGCATTATATGGACACTTGATTTCAATAAGGCCACTTTTTGTTCAACCATACAGACTTTCGCATCAAGGGAAGCCTCCAGAAATTGAAATTTAGGGTTTATTATCAAGCCACATTTATGTACACAATTGCCAATTTTCTTACAGTATTCAGTCAGAGCACTTTTTTCATTATTTCTTCCATATGCTGTGGCCTTTGAGGTAAACAGCTTTGGTTCTGTGATCATTTCAACAAATTTCTCTGAGACCCTTTGCCGTTTTGCTATTAAACCGAATTGTGAAGCGGTTAATCGATGTTTTCTTTCTTCTGCCCATAATGCACAATCAGCTTGTTCCTGTGTTGCTTCTTCCAATCGATGACATTCTTCGTATGTCATGGTTTGAGGCAGAGAAGTGTTTGGTAGCTGTACTACAGGATGTTTGGGGAGCTGGAGACGTCCACACAATGTTGTCACAGGGTGATGAATATCCTCAATGTAAAACTTTGCCTGTAATGTAAAAAATACATTAAGAAATAAATACTGATAATTTGATATCTATTTTTAAGGGTAGATGCTAAGGATGCCATGACAACAGTGCCCTTCGACAAGAAAACTGACAGGCTGTACAGGGACTTGCAAAAGCAGCTTTAAATGCTATTGAATTAAAACGGCAATCCATAGTCTACATAGAAGGAAAAAGATCACATTCATTCGAATAATTGAAAACAATAAATTAATAAAATATTATTCTGGCTTTTCAAAGCAAGCATTTCTAAATATTTACAAGTTTTTGGTTCCAAATGAAAACACTGAGATTATCAAACATGTGGGAAAGGACAGCTTAAAGAAGTAAAAAATGTTTCCCTAAAAAATCAGTTGTTTCTGAGTTTGTGTAAACTGCAGAATGACTTTTATCTTGTAGACATTGGCCAACGGTTTGCCATTTCATAGCATGCAGCTGGGGTGATTTTCAACATATGGATACATTATATGTAATTGCGATTCGGTGATATACGACATGGCCAGATAGGGAAGTAATTAAACAACACATGCCAGATAATTATGCCAATTGCATGTGATAAACTTACATATTGTATGAATTCTGATTTGTTGTCATTATATTATGAAGCTTTGCTACATTAATCTATATTAGTGCTTAATTGCTTGAACATTTATCAGTTTTTTTAACATCATAGTTTAAGCAATACATTTTTATTATCATAGTCAATTTTTTTTTATGTTCACAATGTCAGTCTTTTTGGATTTGTGAACTATGACATCATCAAATTTATGATTTTATCAATTCATAACATCATCATTCCTTGGAATGTACTGATTGTAAATATTCCAGTATATTGAGGCAATTTCAAGGGATTGTTCTGACAATTTAACAATATTTACAATTGTTTTTGGAACACATCAACAGTTTAACTTGCATTAAGAAATCACACAGCAGTGCATCAACATTAGGTTCGGTTAAATCTAAATAATATTTGGTCAAGACAATATTCCTATTTTTATACATTTGGTATTAAGTAGCAGTTTTGAGTATTAATTATCAGAGATTTTGCTTATTAATTCAATGTAGTTACTTGAATAATAATCTTTTGGAACATGGAAATTTTAACTTTGTGTTAAGAAGGTTTGTTTCCGGCTACCCGACCAACCTTTTATCAGCTGATACAATTTTTAGTTATTAAGGCATCCAAATCTTAGTGCTATATTGAACTTTTCACAACAGTGTTGCCAATATATGTAAAAAAATGTAAAAGAAAAATCCCTACCTACCAACCCATATTTTTTTGGGCATGTAACCAGAAACAAACCTTTTTTGTTTAGGCCTTATAGAATTATTTTTATTTTAATTGGACCACTCACAACTTCATCCATTTTGGTTGTCTTTGTTCCATGAATCCTTGTTGGATTTTATTACATTGATAGATCTGTATTTTATTGTTTGTGCAGTCTTCTGAAAATAAATGTCATCAAACATATAGCAGTCTGGCTTATCATTAATTAGTCTTAGTCCTTAGCTAACACAAGAAACCAATGAGTCATATTGTGACAATCTATGTCTGTCTGTTTGCCTATCCATCCTCTAAGAGTTGGTAAGAGCTAAGGAAGCATTTAGCTAGAGTTGGTTTGCTCAGCAAACAGCTATCTACACACATCAAAACGCATTACTTGCATGTAACAATATTAACCCTTCATCTCATAGAACCCTATTCTAAACTGGTACACTACCCGCATACAGATTATTGGGAAATGTACTGTTAGGCACCTATTACATCACTTGTTTTTACGCTGTTAATCTGATCAAATTTGAATGAATGCACAAGTTGTGCATAAATTATTAAACTGTCTAATGGTGTCAAATTTATAATTGTAAGACAAATAGTAAACACAATATTGAAGGAATAAAAGTTAAATATTTTCAGATTTTCTTCTCAATTTGACACCTGTTCAGTTCATTAATTATGGCTCTAAATAACGGTTTCCTAATTGTTTAAATAAAATATGTAGCGGTTTTAATTATCTTTCTAGTAATATGAAAATTTTTGTTATCTGGTAAATATTAAGGGTAATATAGGGTAAGTATAGGGAGCAATAAATTAACAGAATTTGTTGGTTTTTTATGTAAACTTCTTGTTTTTTTGGCAATTCCTCCTTACATACATTTGATTTTATCATAATGCATACTTGGACTTATTAATTAAGTCTACTTGTGAACATTAGTCTGGGAAAGTGCCACACATGTCAGCTGTATAAACAATGCATGACAATAAAACCCAGGCTGACACATGTGTTTGATGATATCTTAAGATATATGTAAGGACCTATACTGTTTTGGGATTTTGACCCCTTGATAACTGCATTAATTATAAGGCTGCAACGATATACCAGTATATTGAGGTACAGTGTCGGGTAATACGTACAGAGGTACGACAGCACCAAACCGCGATATTTTATTGATTATTTGGACGTGCACAGAAACAAAAGGGTGCTTTATAGTCATCAAAAACCGATTTTTCTCCTTTGAATAACAAATCTGCGGGAATTCTTTGATGACAACAAAATCAAGACATTTCACGGAGGTCGCCGCAATCACTCAATCTGTTTCATGTCATGTCATGCCGCCGCCCCATTATTTTTTCTTTGATATATGAAGGGGCAAATTGATACTCCCTAAACAGAACTTCAAACAGACTTTTGTTTTTATAATGTTCTTTAATACAATAGAATATTTTTGTATGTATTGCAATATGGGTTGACTGTATAGCAATATATCGCAATACTTGTGCAATATTGTTGCACCCCTAATTAATTAACATCAAATGTGGCAATAAAAATCAATTTTGCACACTTATTCACTTAAAAGGCCCTGCCAAACTTATGGAGTAAATTATAGATGGTATTAATAATTGTACACAAACATATTATTATAGACTTGACAGAAAAAATGGTGTTATTTTTACACAGCATTTAAAGCAATTTTTTTAATATATAACACAATTTTTTTGATAATTTGTTTTTATAGAATATAGAAGTGAATGATTATTTATATAAAATCTTCCTTTGATATGAAAAAAATTATTAGAGATAAAAAATCACATGCATAAAATGTAGAGATCATGTAAATACTGTAGATGTGTAAAAAAGGGCAGGATTATGAGGTCAAGGGCTAACTTATAAGGCTATCAATACAACAGGTATTGTACCTGCAGATGACAACTTTGTTCTGTACTGGAGTGCGCTTTTGTTCCATCTTTGCATTGATAAATCTCAAATGTGACACAGGCTCTGGTTCTACCTTGGTTCCTCTGCGGGCGTGCCATGTCTGTGGTAGAGATCTGCAGGACACTTCCGCTGGTATACTGCATTAGTTAATAGCAGTCATAAGTCCAATTATATGGGAAAATGATCCACCCATTCTAAAAGACACAATAAGAAAATGTAAATTTATACATTCTACCTTATTTAATTTTACTTCTGAAATCTGAAACAAAATTGCCCTTATGGCACACTATTGCCAACAGTTACAAACCAGGGCCTTTTCCGGCTTAAATCGGGAAAAAATTGCAGCTTGAGGCAATATTTTGGGAAATTTGAGAAATAGTTTCTTCAAATTTAAGAAAGGGTGTTGATATCATTTTTTATTCAATTTAATCAAGCACAAATTTTAACTAAAGAAGGAAGCAAACAAGTAATTGGGATAAATCATAAGTTTACTGCGACTAATTTCAATTTACCAGACAACACCAAATATCTATGTCTGTGCAGACCTATGTATTTACAAATAAGTATACTGAGACAAATGTTAGGTACAGACCCTTCATGATATTGTCACAATGTGTATTAGTGTTAATGCCATAACTAAGGTCGGGAGTTCAGTTTAGACCAATGAAAATGCTCTGTCTTGAAAATGCGCCATGTTAAAAAAATGAAAAAAATTTAACATGCGAATCTAGGTCAATACGATATTTTATATCAAGGAGCAATATGAATAAGTTATGTCCTTGCCACAAATGCCGAAACTCAAATTATGTGGCTTTTCACTCTTCTACTGACTTCGATAGCACTTCGATCGAACACTGATAATGTTTTCCTCCACGATATAAATTTGCACTCTAGAAAAATATCCTTCACAAAAAAACCTAAATCCTTGCTGTTTTGCTGTTTTGCTGTCAAAGAAATATTTTTGTCAGGATGAACCTGCAGCGAAAAATCACTCGGAACAGCATCCAAATTGACACGTCTATATTGCTTGTTAGCTGCCATTTTTTCACTGTTTGTCTCGCGTGGTTGCAACGAGCACCTGTTGCTATAATGGGCATGGCTAAGTAGCGTCAGCAGAAAGGTCAATTAAAGACAGGAAATAAGTATGTGTATAATGTGACACCATGCTGCCTGATTGGGGTCTCCTTATTCCAGGTAGTTTGGGAGAGTTTGTAATGGACAGAGCACATATAGCACATTACCATAATGTATTCATCAGGATTGATAATCAATTCGCTGCTATTTGTCACTATTTTTTTAATAACACTATGCATTCAGGTGAACTAAAAAATGGTGCAATCCATTATAAATTTTGATGATTTCAATCCACATAGACCTACTGATAAGAGATCAAGATTACAGCATCGTTCAATAGTTTTAACAGAATTTGAAATTTATCATACAGAGTATAACAGGTAATTACATGCAGTAAATTGTGACAGGAAAAGACCAGGCTTCAAGTTTGATAAAATTCCTTGAAACTTAAAGAGAATAACTTGATCATAATAGCTCTAAGTGGAACAGAAAGACATAACATAGATGTGCAGAGAAACACAGTATCATGTTGATTAGTTGTACGATAATTTGTATTGTACTGTAATAGAAGGCAGAAAATAAAGTTTCTGATGCGGGGCTTGAACCCGCGACCTTCTGCTTGCAAGTCAGCTGCTCTACCAACCTAGCTAGTCGGGCAGACAGGCATACAAACTACTATTAACGCATATATTATATATATACAACACTGTTACATTCCTCCTTCCTTTAATTATTAAGCGACAACCACAGGTTCTTTAAGCTACCCCAGCCTTTGCCTCACCCTAGCTCTAGGATTCCAAGGCTAGCCACACACTCACAGCATCAATGTAATAGGAGGCAGAAAATAAAGTTCCCGATGCAGGGCTCGAACCCGCAACCTTCTGCTTGCAAGTCAGCTGCTCTACCAACTGAGCTAATCAGGCAGACAGGCATACAAACTACTATGAACACATAAATTATATATACAACATTGTTACAGTACAAACAATTATGCCACACCAACTTGATTGAAATTATATGGCGACGTGAGCAAATGTGTTTCCTCCATTAAGATAATGTGTAAAATTCAATGTTACGTGAACTGATTGTATTCTCATATTGTTGCTCCAAAAGGTATATTTTACAAAAGCAGACACATTATTTCAAAAAGAGAACAAGAGGGCCATGATGGCCCTGCATCGCTCACCAGAATAAATATTAATTAATGTGTTACTAAAAAAGGTAATAAAGGTACACTTGTGGGCAAATAATGGGGAACAATAATAAACTCGATAAAGGACCATCAAAAGATACTACAAAAGAATATTCATGATGACTGAAGGATGCCACTGACCAAATTTGGTGATGATCCAACTACTGGTTCTTGAAAAGAAGTCATTTTAAGGTATTTCTATGTTTAGCTCTAGCGGCCCCTAATTGGGGCCAACTATTTTTATTTAAGCAAATCTGGTAGAACACTATCTAAAGATGCTAAAACCCAAGTTTGGTAATAATCCATCCATAGGAACATAAGAAAAAGTCATTTTTAGGAATTTCTATTTTTAGCTCTAGCGGCCCCTAAAAGGGGCCGACCAAATTTATTTGAGCAAACTTATGAAAGGACTATCTAAGGATGCTACAGACCAAGTTTGGTGATCATCCATCTATTGGTTCATGAGAAGAAGACGTTTTAAGTTATTTCTATTTTTAGCTCTAGCGGCCCCTAATGGGGCAAACCAATTTTTTTCGCAAATCCAATAGTACACTATCCAAAGATGCTAAAAACCAAGTTTGGTAATAATCCATCCAAAGAAACTTGAGAAAAAGTCATTTTAAGGTATTTCTATTTTTAGCTCTAGCGGCCCCTAAAAGAGGCCCACCAAATTGTTTTGAGCAAATCTGATAAAAGTCCATATAAGGATTCTACAGACCAAGTTTAGTGATGATCCATCCGTTAGTTCATGAGAAGAAGATGATTAAAGGTTTTTCTATTTTTAGCTCTAGCGGCCCCTAAAAAGGGCCGACCAAATTTTTTTAGCAAATCTGACAAAGTCCATATAAAGATGCTACAGACCAAGTTTGGTGATGATCCATCCATTGGTTCATGAGAAGAAGACGTTTAAAGGTATTTCTATTTTAGCTCTTGCGGCCCCTAATAGAGGCAAACCAATTTTTTTTCGCAAATCCGATAGAACACTATCTAAAGATGCTAAAAACCAAGTTTGGTAATAATCCATCCAAAAAAACTTGAGAAAAAGTCATTTTAATGTATTTCTATTTTTAGCTCTACCGGCCCCTAAAAAGGGCCAACCAAATTTTTTTGAGCAAATCTGATAAAAGTCCATATAAGAATGCTATAGACCAAGTTTGGTGATGATCCATCCATTGGTTCATGAGAAGAAGATGATTAAAGGTTTTTCTATTTTTAGCTGTAGTGACCCCGAAAAGCGGTCAACCGGAATAATATGAGCAAATTGCAGTTAGAACGTCAAAAGGCTTCTGCACAGCAAATTTGAAGTAAATCAGACTGATAGTTTCTGAGGAGAAGACCATTGTTGACGCCAGACGACGGACGCCGGAGCATCCACCTACCCATCCTAACAGCTCACCCTGAACCTTCGGTTAAAACTAATGAATTTGACATCAATTCAATATGGCCTTATGATATTGTATAAATGATAAAACTTACATTTCAATGATAACATGTTTGTATTCAGGTTGATGACTGTGTCAAGAGGATTCACAACACATCGTGTATAACTGAGTTGTCCTTCCTATCAGACATCTTGTAACATTAAACATTCCAGTCTGTAACAATGAAATGAATAAACATAAACTAATATATCAACACATACTATACTATGTACATAAATTTACCAAATTATGCTATAACTCTTACATCAGATTCAATCATTCAGTTTTGAATACAGCTTTAAGTAGCTCCACTATATGTTTTCGACAAAGATGCATGTTTCTATATTTCAAGTGAAACCATTTAGATCGCAATGCTGAAATACCACCTGAATTCATATCACCATAGTTTGATTCTCCACATAAAAAGATGGAAATTTTATGATCTAACAAGCTGTTAGAGGTCTTAATATCAGGATGAATCATTTTAGCATGTTACACTTTGTACAAGTATGTTGTTGGATCAAGTAGCAGTGAACTATTTTGACAAAACTTTTTCTATTTCAACATTTGAGTTTATCCTATAATCTTTTATCAGGGCTCAAACTTCTAGAAACCTTCTTTTTGTCTTTGTTTTTAGCCACATGGACAATGTACAAGCTGGTACATTGTACTGGGATATTATATAACTCTTTGATCATACAACATTTTCCCATTTAACAGGCTGTCATGTGACCTTTTTCAAAAAGTAGGAAAAAAATAAGAAAAAGTAGGAATACCAAGCAGTATTACGGGAGTCACTGTATTTCTTATTCACTATACATATCATGGTGCACTTCATTAACTTGAGGCCCCAACACCAATATCAGACAGCCACTGGCAACCTAAAATGTTTTTTATTGGTTAAAACACAGAAATACAAATTACAAGCATTACAGACATGTTACATGTACGCTATGATAATTTTGAGTTTCAAACTTAAATCAAATTTTCAAAGTACAGTAGTATACAAGTCAGTATTGTTAAAACATTGATGTAACCAAGCTTCTTTTATATAACTTCAATAATTATTAACAAAAAGATCTATGCTTACTCAAAGAGGTGTTTGAGTGTGGTAAGTACGGGTCCATGGGGCCTCATCTTGATGAATGAATCTTAACAGTAATACAACTATACTATGGGTTTTATTTTCCTGCAAGTATACCAAGGAACTATTAGGAATAATAAACATTTTTTTTGCCCATTGAAAAAAAGGAGAAATATTAGGAATGTTTCATAAAAATGTAGGGAAAAGTAGGAAAATGCAGGAAAATGTATGACCACTTGACAGCCTATACAAATTATAAATATGATCTATGACTATAAAGTGGAACCTTGCTAAACTGGACATTTGCTAAACCGGAATTCTCACAATGCTGGACAATTTTCAAAGTCCCATATTTTCCCACTATATATTTAATGGTAAAAGAACCTCACTAAACCAGACACTTGCTATTCTGGAAACCAGACAAAATTTTGAGAAAATTTGTTGCTGGGCAACACAATTCAACCTCACTAAACCGGACAACAATTTTTAATGCTGCCATAATTTTCCTGTGTATTGGGTACTGAGGATGTACCCTGTCGAGTGATGTGTTTTAATAGTAAAGCTGGCCCAGTGGGGCTTGCTTGATTGGTGTCAGATGGATTGCTAATTGATTTATTATTGCTGGTGTGTGAAAGGACTCTATGCAAGGTGTGAAATGAGCATAAAATTACATTTTTTATAGAATTAAGCATGACATTAGTGTAACAAGTAGCTCTACACAGTTGACAGAGTCTGAACATGTAAAACATTCACCATGTTGATGAAAGTATTCAAATCTCATTACAGTGTACATATATTATATTTATTACATTTAAACTATATTAGATGAAATTGTAAAATCATATTTTATATGCATTACTTTTAAACCATTATTGATGTCCATGCAAATACATGTTTCTCTTATGTGTTGTTTTCCTTAACACCCCTTTGACCAGGGTAATCAACACTAAGACCATCTATATAATGAGTAAACCTGTTCCAAATACAAAAACGCCTCTAAACCAGAATCCTCGCTCAACCGGAATTTTTGTTCAGTCCGGACCCTGTCCAGTTTAGTGAGGTTCCACTGTATATATATATATTTATATATATCAATGACTTACATTAAGTACTGCTGCAGTGAAAATGTAAATTGAATTTCCTGTACTTCATCTTTAAATTCTGTCACCCAAAAACATACACAGACATTGTATGGTCCCTTTTGTCAGCTGGTGGCCCAGGTAATAGATTCATCTTAAAGAACAAAATAGTACATAAATAGTGTGGATCTTTATTAAATATGGCAGAACTAGAAATTCTTAACAGAATGATAATTAGACTATACAGTCAGGACCTGATAATTAGTCTATACAGTCAGGACCTGATATAACAACACTGCTGGATTCCCAGGATAATGTCATTGTATTTAGTTTGTCAGTATAATGAATCTCACTGACCATGTACTTGATCAATCAATTACATGCATTAAGTAGCATGTTACAGTAAGTAACAAATAAAAAATACATTTATTGCATAAATATTAGCTATTAACATATTTAAATAAGGAAGCATTTGATAAAGGAAAAATGTGCCAATTTCTAACCCATTATTAAATAAACCATAAGAAATAGAAATGATATTGTATGCATGTATTGTACAATAATTAATAACTAATGTTTATTGATACATTACAATAAGTTTGCAATTGACTGATTACAAAATCTGTAACAAACAAATTACACAGGGGCCCTGTCCATTCAATATAAATAGTGTTACATAAGTGTAATTTCTTAACAGTGGAAGAGTTAACCTCTTCATGATAAATAGGGATTACTTTTAAATTTAACATGAGGACCATGATTGTCCTACATCACTACTTATCAGTAAGTAATAATATGACCTGGTGACCTAGTTTTTACCCCCACATGACCCAGTTTCATACTTGAATTTAACAGACTAACATTCTGACAAAGTTTGATGAAGGTTAGAACAGAAATGTGCCATGTGAAGTGTTAATTCCTTTTTTATGTGACTTACTGTCACTGGGGTTTAACGCCGTTTTTCAACAATTTTTCAGTTATATACAGCAACCGGTTCACCTAGCTAGTTTTCCTGGACTATATTCTAACCAGTACTAACTTACCCTTCCAAAAAGAGCCGGCAACTTCTCCACATGTGCAGGAAAATTGACATTATTGTCAAATTTTCATGAAAAAAAGCATGACCGGCCACGACCGGGATTCAAACCTGGATCTCCAGGCTTCAAGTCCAGTGCACTAACCACTGGACCTCAGTTGCGACCTAAGAAGTGCTAAATTTTTTTTTAATAGACTTGACTTAATGACCTAGTTCTCAGCCCCAGTTTAAACAAAGATTTTCTAAAATTTGACCTGGTGACCTAGTCTTTAACTCAATTGGTCATTTTGATTGATGAAACAAAATAAATTGTCAGACATTGTGATTTTTTGTTGGTAATGTCCATTTGTTTGGCAGTTTTCGCATTGACTACCATGAATTCATTGTGTTAATGAGTGTTATCAGCCACTTTTTCTATTTATGCAATAACTCAGCTTTTTCCATGATTTTATCTCCTTTTAGATATTGCACATACCTATATCTTGTCATCCGTGTAGACAGGCAGTCATCCAGTATTTTTAGATCTGAATCTGAGCTAACTGTTAAACTTAACTGCAAAGTGAAAGACAAAACTATTAAAAGGAAGTAGAAGATTTTCTTGCTCAGTATCTTAAACTCACTCTTACAATACATCTTTAAAATCAGAAGATTTTATAATTATGTTCAATAAAACAAAATTTCATACACAGAGTAAAGTTATAACCTGTTCTTGTACAGAAAAAATATCCTGTTCATCAACCATAACACTTGTTTATAGTATATTTAAACACCACATCTCTTAAATGTACATCATTTTACAATCTAATGTCAACATCTTTAATTTACTCTGTGCTAAGCAATCAGTGTTAATTAATTAAACTAAAATATCCAAACAACTGCCTGCTGCTTCAAAAAAATGACACACAGATCTGAAACAGTTACCTGACTATACAGTGCCGTGTGCCATGAACCATGTTCTTATGATACGAATTTATAACCCCAAAACATGATGAATTGAACAGTGGTCCGTACATACAAACAAACTCTGGGACATGCTTCAGTAGGTGTACATTCATTGTCTGTTGGTAACTGTCTGAGAAAAGATTAAAACAAAAAATTGCTTTTGAAAACCTCAAATGCCCCCTGAATGCTGGCAGAAAATAAGTAAGCTGTCATCAAAACAACTTGTGGAAAAAATTGAACTTGTATTACCATGACCTTGACCTTTTACCTACTGTCAGACCCAAGAACCAATTGAGATCATGTTCTCATTAAATCTAATCAATATATGAAGTTGTAAGAAGTAACAAGACATTAATAATAGAAAAAGAGCCAACTTTCTGACAAACTTTAACCGGACAAACGGACAGGGTGATTACTATATGAGATCCTTAGAGGGCAGAATAAAAAACAAGTTTTTGAAATAGTCATTAGTTTGAATTTGATATATTTAGTTAATAAAAATGTAACAGAACAATCACTGAAAACCGTAGAAATTAGATTCATACACTTCAGTATTCTTAGTACTGACATAATGTTATTAAAAATCAGAATCCCATAAGGTTTATAAGACATAAATGTATACATAAATCCAAACACCTACCATATATTTCTGCAGAAATCAATAAGCAGCATCTCTGTACAGTCAATATCAGTTCTGATAATGGCATCTTTATTCAAAAGGAACATTGCAGTTTACAGTAGTATATAGTAGACAAGCACTGAATCATTCTGGATGGCATCAAACACCGGTACAGAGAAGTGTAGAAGTCACTCACGGCATTCTGTCGCTGAAAAGAACATCCTGCATTCATGAAGCAAAGATAATACATACAAATGAAACAAAAGTTGAAAATAAACTTGATTTCAAAAACACCTTTTTTGTCATAAGCTATAGTGTGATTTGAACGACCAGGCCTTGGTAGATAAATTATAATTCTGAATAATCTATACATCAAACAGTGATCATACAGCATGTATGTACAAGTCCAGCTCAATAAAATTGGTAATACAAAGTATCAAAATTCAAGTCTTTCTCTGATTCATCAATTCAAGGAAAGTACTTAAGAAAGTAATAAAAGAGACAGTTGAATTAAATATGCTAGTATATATCAAATATGTGTTAAACATACAAAAACTAATACTTTCACAGAAAGTCACAGTTTAAAGATATGACAGTTATATACAATTCTCACATGATCTGATTAGTCCACAAGCTAAAGAGAAGGACAACAAATGTTTCTAAATTCTGAAATAATTAAGAGTTTCATATGCAGATGGATGAGAGTCCATTATGACAGCAAATGTTGTCACGTGACATTTCCTTACTATGTGGATCAATGCAATTCATTTTGTTTCAAGTATTGCAACCAGCACATTCAAATCCAAATAACCAAGGCATCATGGTTACCGTATCTAACGGTGTATAAGACGGGAGCAAGACTTTTCGACCCCAAGACTTTTCGACCCCAATATTCCCAATCTTAAGACTTTTCGACCCCAATAATTTTTGAATGTTATGCTGGTGTATTTATGATGTATAATATATTTGAATGTAATGACGTATTTTTATATGAGATTCTGACAAATAAATGTGGAAAATCTTAGTTTGGCCCAACATTCAAAGTCCAACTTTGAGTAAAAATTGCAAAAATGGGCCCCATTCAAATTTGAACAATTTTGGGTCTAAAATACAGAATGGATTCTGACAAATAAATGTGGAAAATCTCAGTTTGGCCCAACATTTGAAGTTTGGTGTATTTATGATGTAAAAAATATTTGAATGTAATGACGTATTTTTATATGAGATTCTGACAAATAAATGTGGAAAATCTCAGTTTGGCCCAACATTCAAAATCCAACTTTGAGTAAAAATGGCAAAAATGGGCCTCATTCAAATTTGAACAATTTTGGGTCTAAAATGCAAAATGGATTCAGACAAGTAAATGTGGAAAATCTCAGTTTGGCCCAACATTCAAAGTCCAACTTTGAGTAAAAATTGCAAAAATGGGCCTCATTCAAATTTAAACAATTTTGGGTCTAAAATGCAGAATGGATTCTGACAAATAAATGTGGAAATCTCAGTTTGGCCCAACATTTAAAGTCCAACTTTGAGTAAAAATTGCAAAAATGGGCCTCATTCAAATTTAAACAATTTTGGGTCTAAAATGCAGAATGGATTCTGACAAATAAATGTGGAAAATCTCAGTTTGGCCCAACATTCGAAGTCCAACTTTGAGTAAAAATGGCAAAAATGGGCCTCATTCAAATTTGAACAATTTTGGGTCTAAAATGCAGAATGGATTCTGACAAGTAAATGTGGAAAATCTCAGTTTGGCCCAACATTCGAAGTCCAACATTGAGTAAAAATAGCAAAAATGGGCCTCATTCAAATTTGATTTATTTTGGGTCTAAAATGCAAAATGGATTCAGACAAGTAAATGTGGAAAATCTCAGTTTGGCCAAACATTCGAAGGCCAACTTTGAGTAAAAATTGCAAAAATGGGCCTCATTCAAATTTGATTGACTTTAGGTCTAAAAAGAAAAACAGATTCAGACAAATGAATTTGGAAAATCTCAGTTTGGCCCAACATTCAAAGTCCAACTTTGAGTAAAAATTGCAAAAATGGGCCTCATTCAAATTTGATTGATTTTGGGTCTAAAATGCAGAATGGATTCAGACAAATGAATGTAAAAAATCTCAGTTTGGCCCAACATTCGAAGGCCAACTTTGAGTAAAAATTGCAAAAATGGGCCTCATTCAAATTTGAACAATTTTGGGTCTAAAATGCAGAATGGATTCTGACAAGTAAATGTGGAAAATCTCAGTTTGGCCCAACATTCGAAGTCCAACATTGAGTAAATATAGCAAAAATGGGCCCCATTTAAATTTGATTGATTTTGGGTCTAAAATTCAAAATGGATTCAGACAAATAAATGCCGAAAATCTAAAAAGTAATAACAAGTTAGCATCAACCTGTATGTGCATTACAACCGCATTAAAAGAAAAGAATTACTTGTGTCTTTTTCCTGTTTATAATTACAGGATAGTTATATTTTGCGTTTGTGTTTGCTCGAGAACAGAATTGTGTCAAAATGGCCCTAATTAAATCAATGTAATTATTGTGAAGCTAGACAACCATAAGAAAACTTATGACACATAAGGAATAATGAATGAGTTTACTGCCATGAAAGAAAAGATATAATGTTGGCGTCTTTCTGAATTATTTATTTGACATTCTCCATATCTTATAAGAATGGTATAAATACAAAAGATAAAATGGAACAAGTAATGAATCTCTTTAGATTTCCAGTTTATTGGCATCAAAATTGAAATTGTATGTACCATTTCAAAGTCCAACTTTGAGTAAAAATTGCAAAAATGGGCCTCATTCAAATTTGATTGACTTTAGGTCTAAAATGAAAAACAGATTCAGACAAATGAATTTGGAAAATCTCAGTTTGGCCCAACATTCAAAGTCCAACTTTGAGTCAATTTTGGGTCTAAAATGCGAAACAGATTCAGACAAATAAATGTGGAAAATCTCAATTTGGCCCAACAATTACAATGGTAGATTACGTACATTTTCCAAACGAAGTATATATTACTAGTTACTTAATAAAATAACTGATTCAACAACTTTACTGTAACATATACACAAAATCTTATGAGATCCCTACATTTTTTCTAGATCATTTGAAATATGTCGCAAAGAAAAAGAAAATATGCAGATATACAGGTGCTTAAATCATGTTACATTAACAAATCGCTCATCAATCAAGTGCAACAACTGTCATGAGACAAACACCGTAAATAGTTTACAACGATTGTGATACTAACTACTACGCCAGGAATCAATGGGTGTTTCTATGAGGTTCATAAAAAGTACAGCAAAATAATTCAATAGCAATCAACAAGCTTCTGTCACTTTAAATCAAGCTAAGAATGCAACACAAACATATCACTAGTACATATATTTTCTGAGACTCTGATTTGATTTTTGTATAAATCGTTACAAAAATTCTTGTACACATATCTTGTATGTTATCTGTTGTAACAATGTACTTTTGTAAAAAATGATTATGACACTCACCTTTTATACATTCCACTAAAAAGAATTGTTCCATTTTGATGATAGCTCATTGCACTGCATTATCAGGGAAACAGGGAAATGATGATCCTAAAAAAATATATAAAAAAAAAATAAAAAATCAGGAAACTAAAATAAAAAAATATAACAAAATAAAGTTAAACAATTATTTAAAAATAACAAAATAACCTACATCTAAAATGTACTATTCTTTATATAAGTTATTTTTGACAAAAATGTCAATTTTACTCCATATGAGAAGTTGTCAGCTCCTTGTTGAAGGGTAAATTAATACTGGTTGGTATACAGTCCAGGAAAACTGGTTAGGTGAACCAACGTTAAACCCCAGTGGCAATATGTAACATAGAAACAAACAAATCACACATAAGTCAATAACAACTGAAATCAATAAGAAATATTAACAAATTATCCTATCCAAAAAAGAAAGATATTAATAAAAAAAAGTAACAAAATAACCTACACCTAAAATGTATTCTCATTAAGTGATAATAAACTGTAAAAAAATATTAACTGATTAGAAAATAATACATTAAGACAAAATACGTAGATACTGCACTTTGACCAGCAGGCGCAACTGATCATCGTACAATCTCTACATAAGGTTATATCCTATCAAAAAAGGAAGATATTAATTAAAAATGTAACAAAATAACCTACACCTAAAATGTATTCTAATTTACTTAAGTGATAATAAACTAAAAAAAAATATTGACTGATAAGATTAAAAAATAATACATTAAGACACAATACGTAGATACTGCACTTTGACCAGCAGGCGCAACTGATCATCGTACCATTTCTACATAAGGTCATATCCTATCAAAAAAGTAAGATATTAATAAAAAATATAACAAAATAACCTATATCTAAAATGTAATCTTATTTACTTAAGTGATAATAAACTAAAAAAATCTTGACTGATAGGATAAAAAAACAATAACAAAAATTATCCTATAAATAAAGTAAGACATTAATTAAAATATAACAAAATAGCCTACAACATAAATAGATCATTCTTTATACAAATTATTCTTGACAAAAATGTTGATATCCCTCCTTATGTGGAAAAGTTGCCAACTCCTTGTTGACAGGTAAGTTAGTACTGGCTAGTATACGGTCCAGGAAAACTGGTTAGGTGAACCGGCGTTAAACCCCAGTGACAATACGTCACACTGTAATAAATATAAATAAAATTAAAAAATAAAATGCCTTAAGAATAAAAAAAAACACCCACATCCCACACCAAGGCCCCCTTACTCACACCACGGCTCCCCTCACTCACACTCAGGCTCCCACGCCTCACACCAAGGTTCCCCCAACTCACACCAAGGTCCCCCTACCTTACACCATGGCTCCCCTCACTCACACCCAGACTCCCATAAATCACACCAAGGTTCCCCCAACTCACACCATGGCCCCCCTACCTCACATCCAGACCCCCCCAACTCACACAATGGCTCTCCCAACTCACATTCGGCCTCCTCCAACCCACATCAACGCTCCTGCAACTCCCAACAATGCCCCTGTATCTTGCACCCAGACCCCCCCAACTCACACCAAGGCCCCCCCCCACCCAAACTCAGTGCCCCCCAACTCTCCCCAAGGCTCCCCCGACTCACATCCAGGCCCCCCCAAACCACATGAAAGTTCCCATGACCCGCATTAGGGTTCCCACAACTCACACCAACGTCCCTGTATCTCACATTAAGTCCTCCCAAACACTTAGATTCCACCAACTCTCACTCAGGATACACTTGCCCTCTTCCAGATTCCCCCAACTCGCATCCAGACTACCCTAACTCACAAAAGCGACCCTGCCACTCACACTAAAGTCCCCACAACTCACACTTAAGTCACCCTCACTCACACTCAGATCCCCTCAAGTCACACTCAGGTACCTGTCACTCACATCATGGTTCACACACCTCACATCAATGTCACCCAAAACTCTTAGGCTTTCTAAACACTGCATTCCGATCAGGGGCGCTACTGAGCAGCTCACAATGCTTTTGAGAATGACATTAAGACGCAATACGTAGATACCGCACTTTGACCAGAGGGCGCAACTGATCATCGCACAATTTCTACATAAGGTTTCAATGCCAAACTCAGATCCTCAATCCTCCAGTGTGCACACACTGGTAATTTTGAGGACTTTCAGACTGGATGCCATTCTGCCATTAGAGTTTCGGATAACATCAATATGAGATATGGGAACCTTAATGTAAGTTAGGGGTACCTGAATGCAATCTGAGAGAACCTAAGTGCAAGTGAAAGCAACCTAAGTGCAAGCTATGTGAACCTTGATGTAAGTAACAGGATCCTTCCTGCGAGTTAGGGCAACCAAAATGTGTATCCCTGAATGCCAGTTAGGGGAACCTGAGCGTGAGCTTGGGAAGCCTCAGTGTAAAATACGAGAACATCAGTGCAAGCCACGGGAACCTAAATGCGAGCCATGTGAACCTTCATGTGATCCAGGGGAACCCAAACATGAACTGGAGAAACTTTGAGGAGAGTTAGAGGACACCGAATCTGAGTGAGGGGAACCTTAGTATGAACTGGGAGAGTTTAAGTGCGAAATACAGGAACATTGTTGAGACTTACAGGAACGTTAGTGTGGGTAAGAGGAAACTGAATGTGGGCCAGGGGAACCTTTGCATGAGTCAGAGGAACCTAAATGTGAGTTAGGGGGCCCGTAGTACAAGCTGGGGGAACCTTAGTGCCAGATACAGAAATCTAAGTGCAAGTAAGGGGAACCTTAGTGTGAGATAGGGGGGCCTCAGTGCAAGTTGGGGGAACCTTAGTGCCAGATGAGGGGACCTAAGTATGAGTGAGGTAAACCATAGTGCGAGTTAGGAGAACTTCAGTGTGAGATGTGGGAACAAAAAATACAAACACCTACCATCCACCTGGTGCTTTTGAGAATAACATTAAAACATGGTATCAATGCGAAACTCAGATCCTCCGTCCTCCAGTGTGTACACACTGGTGATTTGAGGATCTTCAGACCGGATGCCATTCTGCACCAAGTGGAACCTTAACATACAGAAGAAATGAAATGTAAAACAAAACAAAAAATACAAACACCTACCATCCACCTGTTCCTGATAACAATCCCTTAATATTGCTTTCCTGCAGTATGGTCTTCAATAATCCACATGAATGTTGTAACCAACTTCATGGACAATAGTTGAAGTTGTCTGATCACAATGCGGCTACTCCTGTAAATTACAAGTTAAAATAGAAACGAATATTCATTCATAAACAATGGAAGAAATCGATACCACATAGCTTTGTTTTATCAAATGGTCCAAATTTATTAAGTTCCAGAAATATGTAAGTCATCTTTAATAAAAGCACTCAGCTTACATAATAAATGTCAAGCCTACTTAAAGATATAGTCAGCAAGGTTTATTATAATCACAATCTAAGAGATAAATCAACACATTGAGAGGACTGTTGCTGGCTTTGCAGCATTGTGAGGTGTAAAAAAACGTTTGTTTCTGGTTACCTGACAAATTAAACTTTTTATTAGCCCAAGGCCATTACATGTACATCCTATTTGCATTTGCTCCATAGATGCTAGTTAATGGCCATGAAATCAGAAGACCTAGGACAGGGTTTTCACTAGATGTCAAAGGTTGTAGGTCAGAAATGACCCTTGGCTGACGATAAATTGAAGAGTCAACAAAATTTCCTTCTATTTTTATTGTAAATTTGACCCCCTGGTACAAATTCTCAAGAGTCATAAAACTATTTTACCGATTTCAGGAGTCAAAATGCTGTTTTAAGGGTCAAATGAAAGCCCTGATCATGTATTTTGCATTGGCCAATAGGAACACGCAGATGGGTGGACTAATTAGCTATCTCAATGTGAGATGCAAGAATTTGACATTGATGCTGTAAATCCTTATTTAAGGGTCATAACGTTCTGCCAAAATGAGCAGTATATTGTATACAAGACCAGTTCAAAGCATCAGTATAAAAATATGAAGCTGGTATGCAAATAAACGAGGAATTATGTATCTTAGCCAGGGGAAAAATGCTTCTAATCAGTACTCAATTCTGATTTCACATGTTTAATGTTTTAACTCTTACATTTAACATGTTCAACTGTTATCATTATACGGGTTTTTTTTCCCCAGAATTGGGAAATTTTGCGACATTTTGAACAATAGGGAAAAAGTCCTACTGTGTAAAAATAACTTAAAACAAATAAAACTAAAAATAAAAAATATTATTTATGTTTATTTTTGTATTCAGACATTAATAACTTCGTTATTTGAATGGTTTAGGAAATCAATAAACATTTTAACGGCTGTAAATTAATTCTTTCTTTTTCTCATTGAATAGGGAATTTTCACATTGCCATTGGGAAAAAACATACTTTTTGTCATATAATAAACATAAATTCGTCTGTACAGCATTCAACCGATTAAATTCTTTGAATGAAAATATTTCAGCCAACAAGAGTCACCCCCTCTAAATTTTTAATGAAAACATTTATTTGTTCAGAGTTGCTTCCCTTGGTTTACCAACGTTCATATAAACAAATCACTGACAAGAAATTCGAATAGGATTTTTGTAAGTTGATCGATTTGAATGCACGATTTTCATGCATATGTTTCAAAAACGTGCACAATCTTTGAAAAATTAGCATGAACCCTGCAATCACAGGTCCTAGAACAGACACTGGAGCCTGTGCAGGACGGGGCCAAATAAAAAATGTCTCTCTGCCACAAACTCATGAAACTGCCTAACTAGCTTTAATTATAACATGTTCTCATTATCATTGTGCTGATTATAAAATACTCGATAAAAAATACTTGTTGAAAAAACATGTTTCCCTTCAAAATGCAAAATGAGAAAAGGCTAAATATTGTTACAAGAAAATATTTGGAGGAAGTACATTTTGGACAAAATTGGAAAATTGTACCGTCACATTGTATAAAAATAACTTAAAATAATCAATTAAATATTAGATATTGTTTATTTTTATCTTTTCTCACTTTAAATCCTTCCGAAGATTCTGTCATGATATGTACTTCTCAACTGACATCAGTTCCCTCGGTGTATACACTTATGGCTTCTCTGTGCGGTGAATTTTGTTGGTAGGGTTTGTCTGAAGAAACAAAATCACACATTGCATTAAATTAGAACAGAACAAATTCTGTCCTTAAAAATGTGCCAATAAATACTCAATTTGGTTCAGTAAATTCAAACTAGAGTATAAAATGCAATAAACTTCAAGTAGAATAGATACGCAAACTTGATCCACTAAAAATCTGTAATAGGAGGCAGAAAATAAAGTTCCCGATGTGGGGCTCGAACCTGCGACCTTCTGCTTGCAAATCAGCTGCTCTACCAACTGAGCAACAGTAATCAGACAGACTGGCATACAAACTACTATAAACACACATGTATATACAACATTGTTACAAATCAAAATTGAAAAACAAATGAAACTTAAATTAGACTTTTAGATCTCTCCAATATGAAATCGCTAGGTCAAACACTCGCAGTAAGGGAAGCAAGACTTTTTGACCCCAATATTCCCAAACATAAGACTTTTCGACCCCAGGTCAAAAGGTCAAGACTTTTCGACCCCAATATTCCCAATCTTAAGACTTTTCCACCCCAATAATTTAGGAATGTTATGTGTTAATAGATGTATAATATATTTGAATGTAATGACATATTTTTATATAAAATTCATAAATCTAACGATGTAATTTTTCTATCTACTATTGTAAAATATTAATAATAATTAATTTGTATTCATTTCTATTGGTATTTTCTTTGATGTATTATTAAGAAATAAATGTATAAATGAAAAAATTGGATGTTGATGTTTTTTATACATAAAATTCATAAGTCTAACGATATCAGGCTGTGCATCATTCTTACAATTATAGCCGACAGAAATATTGAATTGTTGTTAATTTCGTTCTAATTTCGTTTTAATCACTAAGTTTGCAATACACCAGCTAATTGTACAATTAAGGTTGTTCGAAATACCGACAAAACCAAATATAAAAAACAAAAAAACGAATAATTGAATATTAAGTATTATATTTGCAAAAAACTCGTTAATTTGACAATTAGAGCCAATTAAAACACAAATTTATGCGTGCAATTATTCAAAAAGTAATACATTGAAATCCGACAAAAAGAAAACAAAAATGCATGTGTAATCAAGTTATTGTCCGAAAACAATGCTAATGTATGTGATTATAACACTGACACAATTACACCCAATTTACAAATGTGTTTTGTTATTCCAAAAATTTATCGAGTTGATACTGAGTGATATCTTATTGCATATAAATGCAACATTAATGGATATATTTTAATTAAAACCTGTGTGTTAATATACATTTGGATGTCGGATTAATTTAAAGTCATTATTTATTTTTAGATATTTGTTAATTTCTATTTTGTTAAAAGTGGTTCGCCGATTTTACAATTGTGTATGATTTTGTAAAAAAACTATATATGTAAGTGTTTAACATATGTTTTGGTGATTATGTCTGACGATTGCCTCATGTGCTGGCTTTGGTTCGTCCTAGACAGGAGGCCATATCATGTGACATGTGTGATAGGTGGCAACACAGGACGTGTAATTCTGGTAAGTTTTTCAGATGTTATTGAGTTTGTATAGTCAAAAACTGAATATGATGATATATATCGACCAAACCAATGCTTTTATCATCAATTATTAATATGTACCGACAAGTTCAGAATATTTATAAGCAGAAGTAGTTATACATGAGGATGAATATCATATAGTTTTCATAAATGGCTTGTATTCGATAAATTCATTACTATCAAATCATATTATTATTATTAGTATCAGTATAAATTGCATAATCTTACAAATTAGTTGATTCAATTTGTTAAATTAAATAATTATACAATTAGCGTTTTTTTTTTAGATAAATATAGATAATATATATACATATATTGTTAACTTATTACTTGTATTCATGCAGTAATTATTCAAATCACGTCCACTTGGCCACATTGATACTTTTTTCCATGCATACATTTATTATGACTTTTATAGAATCACAGCTATGTCGTTTATTAAAAGATTACTGTCATTTATTATTAAATCTGTAATAAATTCATAACTTCATGTTTTTGTTATCTATCTTATATGATGCTGTCTCTTGCATAGATCTACCTCCCTGGTACCAATACACACTTTTAATATGCACACACAATACACAAATAATACACAGATTATCAATGTATAGATAGTATCTTGTGTTGTTGTTATTAAGAAGAAGTTAAGTCTTTACCACTACCGTTTACAGACCATAAATATTATGTATGACGTTTCACTCATGTATATTCAATATCAACAACTTGGTGCCGACAGAACAATTCAACTTCGTATCCTTAGATAATTATCCTAATAATTTCATTTTTATCGAGTTATCAGAAATAAAAACACATTTCACAAAAACTATCCACAAATTCAATTACAATGACAAAATGGGGTCGAAAAGTCTCGGGGTCGAAAAGTCCTGGCCAATATTGGGGTCGAAAAATCTGACATCCTATAAGATGCAGTCGGGTATAAGACGCACCCCCGTTTTTTATCAAAATCGGAGGGAAAATACGTATTCTTGCGTACATGACGCACCCAAAATTGACGAAATCCGGGTCGCGGAACTGACATCAATTTTATATACCTTCATACAACTGTTTCCAGTCCTTATTGCAATAAATTTGCAAAATATCCGATGCAATCATCCCGGACATTTTATTTATTATTGGATGAACTTGATTCATAACTATGTTACAAAAGAACATGTTCCTCATTTGACCGAGCTAATGGGGTAAGAGCTGGCGGGAAGGGGTACCGGGCGTGAAGTTGTCGCAAAGGCAGCTTTTAAGTATATTGATAAACTTGCAAAACATTGGTACATAATGACCCCGTCGTGACATGTGTTGCATAAACATGTGAATTACAACTTGCTCAGTATGTTATACAAGTTGACATTCTACCATTCGTGTCAATAATTTCACACCTTCATTGTTTCCCATCGGAGACGTATTGTCTACGAACGCAATGTATGCATTGGTCAATTAAAATCATTCATTCAATGCATGTTACAGAGATGTTTTTATTGATGGTATTTATGAACAAGAAATTAGAGTCAGTATCGAATAAATTCACTTTAACTCCTTTAATAGATAAATCAAGCACAGCTCTATGGCCGAGCGGTTCGGCATTTAACCTTCCTCTAGCACAAATTCTTTTTTTGTCAAATTTACTTCATTTACCGTACCTATATTGCATTCATTATTTGAATAAAATTAAATATATATGTCTGCAATATTAATGATAATTAGACAGGCTACAATGCCAAAAAACAGCTACGTTTTGGACCTGTATGCACATTCGGATAATGCGTTTTCGTCTACGGTCAATGAGAATGGCTCTTGTACAGAGGCCAAGAGAGTATGTAACTGACAAGCACATAAGTATAGGTTCCTTTAGTAAAACTCACATTTGTCATTGGAGTTGACATTTACAAACATTTGTGTTTACTTGATAAGCTTTTGAACATACAGAGGTAATTGATAATTACATAATTTGTATTGTGGATATACAACAAGTCTTTGAATTACACCATGACTGTTACTTGGTCCTTTCAATCTTGTTGGTACAGTTAATACAACTGTAATAGGAGGCAGAAAATAAAGTTCCCAATGTGGGGCTCGAACCCATGACCTTCTGCTTGCAAGTCAGCTGCTCTACCAACTGAGTTAATCAGGCAGATGGGCATACAAACAAAATTATATATATTACATATATTGTTACGAGCCAAGCGTAACGAGAAAAATTAAACAATGAAATTTATTAAACAGCAGTATATAAAATGAAGAAAAATTACAAACAGTATGAAATAGTGCCTTGCGAAAATAATCTAACAAAATCTTATTCCTGTCACAAAATAAATCTTCACTGATTCCGGTATTTATAATCCAGAAAATTTTAATCCACGCGAAGAATAAAACACTATATATGAGCACTATTTATAAGTTAAATATCCAAAAACACTGACGAATTAATTCCCACAGAAGTTGATGCAATCCTCACAGAAAATTTTTAATTAAATCTAAATATCTGGTAATATATTCCAAAACTGGAGACACTTTATTAATATTTCTAAACTTTACTTAAAACTTTGAATATCTGCCCCCCCCCCCCCTGGATCTGTGGAGTTTTCCTTTATATTGTAAAGTAAAGAATGTTCTAGAATATTCTAGGGAATGTTTCTGAAGTTTTCTATCAAATTCTTCAAAGTCAACACACACGCACACACACACACACACACACACACATGTGTTCCAGAGAGAGAGTAGCGACCCAATTAAAAATTACTTATTTCAACAGTCTGTCTTCTGGTCAAATTGATAGACATGGCCGGGTCTGATGACGGCCTATGAAAGTTGTATCCCTTGTTAATATTGCCACCATCTGTTTCAGAGTTTTAAGAATTCTACGTCGGGAAACTGGTAGAGGTGTAATCGGGCTTATACACAGTACTAACCACGTAAAATGCACGGGATAAAGTTCCCTAGTTAAAACATACTTTATAAATCAGTTCATTTACATTAGATATCGTCTTGTTTGATGTTATGTGACATTGTCACTGGGGTTTAACGCCGGTTATCAACAATGTTTCGATTATATACTGCGATCGGTTCACCTAACCAGTTTTCATGGACAGTATACTAACCAGTACTAACTTAACCATCCAAAAGTAGCCGACAACTTCTCCAAATTTGGAGGAAAATCGACATTTTAGTCAAATTTTCATTGAAGGGTATGACCTGCCGCGATCGGGATTTGAACCCGGATCTCCATGTTACAAGTCCTGCGCACTAATCAGTGGACCACGGCCGCGGCACAAAGATATCGTCAATTTACACTGAATGTGAGATAGATGTATTACAATTCAAATTTTAGTTATCGCATTTTCATTTTGCAGATATTTATTATTCATTACAATAACTTTTCCGAATCGCATTTAAATACAAATTTCGTCTTCAAATGCATAAGAATCTTAAAAATAATTCAAGTACTATTATCGCACAATCCTGCTACCCGAGTGTTGGTCTCATTGTAATTAAGTGCGAAAAGTGTTCATATCTGCGATTTGAATTTGTGAGTTTACATTGTATTCAAAGCAATACCATTACTTCTTTAAGGGTCTTTAATTAGCTTTAAAACGATTCGTAACAAAGATATCCAGAAATAACCATAACCACGCATGTTTTTTTTAATTCTAATTTTAATTTTAAAAATCGCGAATTATAAACCACGCAAATATTAAGTGTTCTGTTTTTAAAAGTAAACCTAAATATTCAAACTGACGAAAATATATATACAGGTAAAACATCTGTTTTATTTCTTGCGCTGAGCCGTCCATATACGCGTGGTTCGCAAATACTTGCGAAAGATCATTGCAATATGTGTATTAATTTAATTACCATGGTCTAACTCAACCATTTAACCACAGAAGTAATTCGAACTAAACTAAACATGGATGCATTTACATAATCAAATCTGTTTATCAAATGACAATGGGTTTTCAATTTTTAAATTTCATTGCTTGTACGCACACTTAATAATATTGCCAATAGAAATGCTTGCGATCTGTCAAAAATACTACACGGCGCTGTTATAACAGGGTAATTTTGGAATATGTTTAATACAAATATCACCACACTTACAGTCCATTACTTATGCACGTTCGAGGACAATTGTACTGAAATAAACATTCACCTTCTAGCATTCGTAAAACACATGTATATTTATATACAGCGTTTTTACATTGTACAATACGAGATACGATTATAGTCGATTAGTCATATTGGTTCCATGTACATGGGCATGATTTTTCGGAATAAAATGCTAACGCAATTTCCTGAAAATGCATTTTGTCTAGTAAGTCACATGCTAACTCATATAAGGAATGAATATGTAAAGGGAGATAACTCAATTGGCTTTGTTGACATTATGACACAAATATCTTTCACATTTGGTACTTTTGTATGCGCGAATAGAGTTTCATGCTAACGTTAGGCATAACATGATAGAGACATGCAATATCAAATCTTTTACCATGCAAATTGATAAATTTTAAGTACAACATTTTATTCTATGTATTTTAATGTCATTAACGGAATGTTTACTGAACGGAGTACAGTCAACTTGTACAAGACAAAGGGTAAGAATTTATGTTTCAATTTCAATTAATACGCAAAAAATCAAATTCATTAATTTTCTTGTTAAGAGTTATTTAATAGTTTGGGTGTAAAAGATAATTACTGCGCTGAATTCGTATAAAAATTAATGGAGAGCAAAGAAATCACCAAAGGTGTTAATCGATGAACAAATGATGATTTAGCATGTATAATAATGTTATGTTATGTAATGTTATGTTATATAATAGGCCATTCAAATATACTACAATTTTTCTTTGTATAGTTGACAATATTCGTTACTTCAATTATCTCTATTGACGTCATGCAAACCAATGTGCGTCACGAAATCGTGGACATTCGTGTATGTCGAGAAAAAACGTGAACTCGATTCTTACTTAACGCATTCTAACAATGTATGGATTAAAGAGCGATAATTGATGAATTGTTAAATATTCAATGTTATTATACTGAAAAATAATTGTTACTCAAGTTAACTCAATTGCCGTCATTCATACCAATGTGCGTCACCAGATCATTGAAATCACTGTAACTCGAGCAAAAGAGTGAGTTCGATCCGATTCATGATGGCAACTAATGTTTTAACAACAGATAATGTTAAAAGCCGATAATTGATGTTCTTTAAAGCTCGATGCCATTGTATTGAAAAATAATTGTTACTTAAAATAATCCTGATGACGTAAATCATACAAAGTTGGTCATTAAGAAACTCGAGATAAATTCTGAGTTCGTTTTTTTTTCGTTTGATTTTGCCAAAAGGTAGATTAAAAGCGATAAATGTTGATTTGTTCAAAGTTAAGAGATCCAAAATATTTACATACGCTGTAAATTGAAATATGTTGATTATTCCGAAAGTTAAAATTGGGTGTTGTCAATCACTGTACATTGATTTCTTAGATCTAAAAGACATTGTACGTAACAATTACAAAATTGCATTTCGTTCGGATATTTGTTAGTCAATGAATGACAGGAAAACAATCCAGGAAGATGTATATTATGTAACAATCATGTACATGCGTGTACATCCATAAAACAGTGCCATATTGCCATAAAACAATTATGATTACTTTGTACCAGTACACATCACATATCGAAATCAAAACATAGTTTTTATTCCGTAGTAACCAGATACATTATGAATTAATTGCGTTCCTTATTTTCTGGACAATTTTCAACCATTGTATACATGTATTTCATAAGAAAGACAATACTGATGACAATTATAATATTGATAAATATTCTACCACCTGTATAAAATGTCATGACTCATGCACAATCACGTGATTTATGTTATCAAACAACGTTTGTTTATACAAAACAGTCCGAAATTTTAAGAATAAGCGTGATTATGCGTGCTTTTCAACTTGGATTGTACGTTTTATAATTATAAGCCGAAAAGGAAAAGTTTAGCCCAAAATATCTTGTATACTACGGTGCTAATAATTGTACTCGCAATACACATTTGTAGTTCTATGATTTACAATAATGTTCATGCTATCCGGCGAAATTGGATAATAGACACATGTATGCTCAAAGCATAAGCACGCATCAGTACAGAGTGCATCTCAAGCAGCGTCTGAATTAAAGCAATTCAATGAAACCGTATTTTTTCGCCAAGATTTCAGTGTCCTCTATCATCACCACAATGGCTGGAAGCATAGTGAACTAAACTCTACTAAAAGTGAAAGCTTGGCATTGTTTGTTGATAAATAGTATATTTGAAGTATCTTTTCATTAAATTCTTTGTGCGTAATTCATCAATTTTGTTTTTGAAGGAATGCTCATGAATATAAGTTGTTCTATTTGAACAGGCAAAGATGAGGCTCCGTTATCGAGCGGTTTTAGCCTCTCACTAGTAATCACTAGCCCCTCACCGCTGAGTATAATGTGTACATTTGATGTTCTGATGTTGTATACGTTTGGTTCGAATACTAAGCTCATTCGTCGTGGCGACGTAAAATCTGTCTCAAATTCGAAAGGCATAATGTACCTCAAATTTCTGCGGATTTGCATCATTAATACTTACATACATTTACAAAGTAAACAGTATCAGTGTAAGTAAACCGGAATTCTGACTTATGTCTAACTGAATTGACTCATGACCTGATGAAAATGGTGGTATATTGTACTTGTAATTGTTATCATTAGTTATAGGCAACAAGCAAGCATTAAGATCACGGTGTCACTGTATTTTAAATATCTTATGTTGGGAGAATTTGAATGATCATTAACATCATGAGAAACACGTGGCATATTATGTTTATAATCATTCTGATATTAACTGTGGAATTTCAAAGATAGTTTACAGTGGATAGAAATGTTTACATCAGTTAGAATCTATTCCGTCAATACAGACATAACTATGGTTTTGAGCTTTATACGAAATCCGAAATTCTAAAATGATGCCGTATTCATTGTTTAATATCTATATTTTGTCTGCTAAGCAGCAACATTGAAAATACCTATCCTGTGCTAAGTGTTATAAACGTTAAAATATATAAAAAATATATTAAAATATATAATAAAGATAAAACTGAAATCAGATTTGAAAAATATCAGATCTATTCTGAACAGGGATTTGATCATTACAAATATCATAACAGATGACCAACTTTCTATGAAGGAAGGTTAGAGGATTATGCCGTTGGGTAAGCCATGATGAAAACTGTATGTAGTCTCAAGTTCTCTACAGATGTGTTATACTAGATACGGTCTGATGAGTACCCTCTATGTGCCAATGACAGCAAAGTGGGTTGCTTCATTATTAGATTGAAAAAAAATGTGCATCAGGGACTTAATATGAAACTCCTCGCTAACTGAGGTTGTTTTTGCCTCAAAACATGGTAATTATAGAAAAATTCATTACACGCGCATTGTATACAGTTCCGTTTCATTAGATGAATACGTAAATTATATTGGTTTGCCTCAAATGAACATAATCAAAGAAATATACGCTACACACGCTTTGTGTATAAAAAATTTCATCATATAAATACATCAATAATATCGTCTGGGCCTGAAATCCACTCAAATGAAGAAAAATGCATTACCCGTTCTTTTTTTATAATCGGCTTTCATAATATAGATGCATAAATAATGTCGTTTTTGTCGGAAGTCATATCAATGAAAGAAAAATGCATTACACGCGCATTGTATACAGTTCCGTTTCATCAGATGAATACATAAATTAGATTGTTTTTGCCTCAAATGAACATAATCAAAGAAATAAACGCTACACACGCTTTGTGTATAAATGAATTTCATCATATAAATTTATAAATAATATCGTCTTGGCCTGAAATCCACTCAAATGAAGAAAAATGCATTACCCGTTCTTTTTTTATAATCGGCTTTCATAATATAGATGCATAAATAATGTCGTTTTTGTCGGAAGTCATATCAATGAAAGAAAAATGCATTACACGCGCATTGTATACAGTTCCGTTTCATCAGATGAATACATAAATTAGATTGTTTTTGCCTCAAATGAACATAATCAAAGAAATAAACGCTACACACGCTTTGTGTATAAATGAATTTCATCATATAAATTTATAAATAATATCGTCTTGGCCTGAAATAAAGTCAGTTGAAGAAAAATACATTACAATCGCTTTGATTATAATCGGCTTTCATAATATAGATTCATAAATAATGTCGCCTTTGTCGGAAGTCATATCAATAAATGAGAAATGCATTACACGCGCATTGTATACAATTCCGTTTCATCACATGAATACATAAATTAGATTGTTTTGCCTCAAATGAATATAAACAAAGAAATATACGCTACACACACTTTGTGTATAAATAAATTTCATCATATAAATACATCAATAATATCGTCTGGGCCTGAAATCCACTCAGTTGAAGAAAAATGCATTACCTGGCCTTTGTTTATAATCGGCTTTCATAATATAGTTTCATAAATAATGTCGCTTTTGTCGGAAATCATATCAATAAAAGAAAAATACATTACACGCGCTTTGATTATAATCGGCTTTCATAATATAGATTCATTAATTATGTCGCTTTTGCCTGAAATGATATCAATGAACGAAATATGCTCTACACGCGCATTGTTTATAATCGGGTTTCGTCATATAAATTCATAAATAATATCGCGTTCGCGTAATATTGAAGAAAAAATGCTTTACACGCGTATTGTTTACAATGCTGCTTCATCAGATCAATTCAATAATTAGGATACTTTTGCATCAAAATATGTTAATCATAGAAAAATGCATTACACGCGCATTGTATACAATTCCGTTTCATAAGATGAATGCGTAAATTAGATTGTTTTTGCCTCAAATGAACATAATCAAAGGAATATACGCTACACACGCATTTTGTATACATGTAAATAAATTTCATCATATGAATAAATAAAGAATTTCGCTTTGGCCTGAAATCTAGTCAGTTGAAGAAAAATACATCACACGCGCTTTGATTACAATCGGCTATCATAATATAGATTCATAAATAATGTCGCTTTTGTCGGAAGTCATATCAATGAAAGAAAAATGCATTACACGCGCATTGTATACAATTCCGTTTCATCAGATGAATACGTAAATTAGATTGTTTTGCCTCAAATGAATATAAACAAAGAAATATACGCTACACACGCTTTGTGTATTAATAAATTTCATCATATAAATACATTAATAATATCGTCTGGGTCTGAAATCCACTCAGTTGAAGAATAAAACATTACACACGCTTTGTTTATAATCGGCTTTCATAATATAGTTTCATAAATAATGTCGCTTTTGTAGGAAATCATATCAATAAAAGAAAAATGCATTTACACGCGCATTGTTTATAATCGGGTTTCGTCATATAAATTCATAAATAATATCGCGTTTGCCTAATATTGAATAAAAAAATATTTCACGCGTATTGTGTTAAATGCTGCTTCATCAGATAAATTCAAGAATAAGGTTGTGTTTGCCTAAAAACATGTTAATTATAGAAAAATGAATTACACGCGCATTGTATACAGTTCCGCTTCACCAGATGAATACATGAATTGAATCGTTCTTGCCTCAAATGGACATAATCAAAGAAATATACGCTACACACGCATTTTGTATACATGTAAATAAATTTCATCATATGAATAAATAAAGAATTTCGCTTTGGCCTGAAATCAACTCTATTGAAGAAAAATACATCACACGCGCTTTGATTATAATCGGCTTTCATAATATAGATTCATTAATTATGTCGCTTTTGCCTGAAATCATATCAATGAACGAAATATGCTCTACACGCACATTGTTTATAATCGGGTTTCGTCATATAAATTCATAAATAATATCGCGTTCGCGTAATATTGCTGAAAAAAATGCTTTACACGCGTATTGTTTACAATGCTGCTTCATCAGATCAATTCAATAATTAGGATACTTTTGCATCAAAATATGTTTATCATAGAAAAATGCATTACACGCGTTTTGTATACAATTCCTTTTCATAAGATGAATGCGTAAATTAGATTGTTTTTGCCTCAAATGAACATAATCAAAGGAATATACGCTACACACGCATTTTGTATACATGCAAATAAATTTCATCATATGAATAAATAAAGAATTTCGCTTTGGCCTGAAATCAAGTCAGTTGAAGAAAAAAACATTACACGCGCTTTGATTACAATCGGCTTTCATAATATAGATTCATAAATAATGTCGCTTTTGTCGGAAGTCGTATCAATGAAAGAAAAATGCATTACACGCGCATTGTATACAATTCCGTTTCATCAGATGAATACGTAAATTAGATTGTTTTGCCTCAAATGAATATAAACAAAGAAATATACGCTACACACGCTTTGTGTATTAATAAATTTCATCATATAAATACATTAATAATATCGTCTGGGTCTGAAATCCACTCAGTTGAAGAATAAAACATTACACACGCTTTGTTTATAATCGGCTTTCATAATATAGTTTCATAAATAATGTCGCTTTTGTAGGAAATCATATCAATAAAAGAAAAATGCATTTACACGCGCATTGTTTATAATCGGGTTTCGTCATATAAATTCATAAATAATATCGCGTTTGCCTAATATTGAATAAAAAAATATTTCACGCGTATTGTGTTAAATGCTGCTTCATCAGATAAATTCAAGAATAAGGTTGTGTTTGCCTAAAAACATGTTAATTATAGAAAAATGAATTACACGCGCATTGTATACAGTTCCGCTTCACCAGATGAATACATGAATTGAATCGTTCTTGCCTCAAATGGACATAATCAAAGAAATATACGCTACACACGCATTTTGTATACATGTAAATAAATTTCATCATATGAATAAATAAAGAATTTCGCTTTGGCCTGAAATCAACTCTATTGAAGAAAAATACATCACACGCGCTTTGATTATAATCGGCTTTCATAATATAGATTCATTAATTATGTCGCTTTTGCCTGAAATCATATCAATGAACGAAATATGCTCTACACGCACATTGTTTATAATCGGGTTTCGTCATATAAATTCATAAATAATATCGCGTTCGCGTAATATTGCTGAAAAAAATGCTTTACACGCGTATTGTTTACAATGCTGCTTCATCAGATCAATTCAATAATTAGGATACTTTTGCATCAAAATATGTTTATCATAGAAAAATGCATTACACGCGTTTTGTATACAATTCCTTTTCATAAGATGAATGCGTAAATTAGATTGTTTTTGCCTCAAATGAACATAATCAAAGGAATATACGCTACACACGCATTTTGTATACATGCAAATAAATTTCATCATATGAATAAATAAAGAATTTCGCTTTGGCCTGAAATCAAGTCAGTTGAAGAAAAAAACATTACACGCGCTTTGATTACAATCGGCTTTCATAATATAGATTCATAAATAATGTCGCTTTTGTCGGAAGTCGTATCAATGAAAGAAAAATGCATTACACGCGCATTGTATACAATTCCGTTTCATCAGATGAATACGTAAATTAGATTGTTTTGCCTCAAATGAATATAAACAAAGAAATATACGCTACACACGCTTTGTGTATTAATAAATTTCATCATATAAATACATTAATAATATCGTCTGGGTCTGAAATCCACTCAGTTGAAGAATAAAACATTACACACGCTTTGTTTATAATCGGCTTTCATAATATAGTTTCATAAATAATGTCGCTTTTGTAGGAAATCATATCAATAAAAGAAAAATGCATTACACGCGCATTGTTTATAATCTGGTTTCGTCATATAAATTCATAAATAATATCGCGTTTGCCTAATATTGAATAAAAAAATATTTCACGCGTATTGTGTTAAATGCTGCTTCATCAGATAAATTCAAGAATAAGGTTGTGTTTGCCTCAAAACATGTTAATTATAGAAAAATGAATTACACGCGCATTGTATACAGTTCCGCTTCACCAGATGAATACATGAATTGAATCGTTCTTGCCTCTAATGGACATAATCAAAGAAATATACGCTACACACGCATTTTGTATACATGTAAATAAATTTCATCATATGAATAAATAAAGAATTTCGCTTTGGCCTGAAATCAACTCTACTGAAGAAAAATACATCACACGCGCTTTGATTATAATCGGCTTTCATAATATAGATTCATTAATTATGTCGCTTTTGCCTGAAATCATATCAATGAACGAAATATGCTCTACACGCGCATTGTTTATAATCGGGTTTCGTCATATAAATTCATAAATAATATCGCGTTCGTGTAATATAGAAGAAAAAATGCTTTACACGCGTATTGTTTACAATGCTGCTTCATCAGATCAATTCAATAATTAGGATACTTTTGCATCAAAATATGTTAATCATAGAAAAATGCATTACACGCGTTTTGTATACAATTCCGTTTCATAAGATGAATGCGTAAATTAGATTGTTTTTGCCTCAAATGAACATAATCAAAGGAATATACGCTACACACGCTTTGTGTACAAATGAATTTCATCATATAAATTAATAAGTAATATCGTCTTGGCCTGAAATCAAGTCAGTTGAAGAAAAATACATTACACGCGCCTTGAGTACAATCGGCTATCATAATATAGATTCATAAATAATGTCGCTTTTGTCGGAAGTCATATCAATGAAAGAAAAATGCATTACACGCGCATTGTATACAATTCCGTTTCATCAAATGAATACGTAAATTAGATTGTTTTGCCTCAAATGTATATAAACAAAGAAATATACGCTTCACACGCTTTGTGTATTAATATATTTCATCATATAAATACATTAATAATATCGTCTGGGTCTTAAATCCACTCAGTGGAAGAAAAATACATCACACGCGCTTTGTTTATAGTCGGCTTTAATAATGTAGATTTATATATATCTTTTATAATGAACGATTTAATTCATATATTCATCTGGTGGAACGGACCGTATACAATGCGCGTGTAATGCATTTTTCTATAATTAACATGTTTCGAGGCAAACACAACCTTATTCTTGAATTTATCTGATGAAGCAGCATTTAACACAATACGCGTGAAATATTTTTTTATTCAATATTAGGCAAACGCCATATTATTAATAAAATTATATCACGAAACCCGAGTATAAGCAATGCGCGTGTAGAGCATATTTCGTTCATTGATATGATTTCAGGCAAAAGCGACATAATTAATGAATCTATATTATGAAAGCCGATTATAAACAAAGACCGGGTAATGCATTTTTCTTCAACTGACTTGATTTCAGGCCAAGACGATATTAATTATAAATTTATATGATGAAATTCATTTGTACACAAAGCGTGTGTATCGTATATTCCTTTGATTATGTTCATTTGAGGAAAAAGAATCTAATTTACGCATTCAGGTGATGAAACGTATATATGCATTTATCTGAAGAAACGAAATTGTATACAACGCGCGAGTAATGCATTTTTCTTTTATTGATATGATTTCCTACAAAAGCGACATTATTTATGAAACTATATTATGAAAGCCGATTATAAACAAAGCGCGTGTAATGTATTTTTCTTCAATTGAGTTGATTTCAGGCCTAAGTGATATTCTTTATTTATTTATACGTTGAAATTTATTTATACAGAATGCGTGTGTAGCGTATATTTCTTTGATTATGTTCATTTGAGGCAAAAACAATCTAATTTACGTATTCATGTGATGAAACGAAATAGCATACAACACGCTTGAAATGCATTTTCTTTCATTGATATGATTTCCGACAAAAGCGAAATTATTTATAAATCTATATTATGAAAGCCGATTATAATCAGAGTTCGTGTAATGTATTTTTCTTCAACTGACTTTATTTCCGGCCATGACGATAATATTTATGTATTTATATGATAAAATGTATTTACACAGAATGCGCGTGTATCGTTTATTTCCTTGATTATGTTCATTTGAGGCAAAAACAATTTAATCTATATATTCATCTGATGAAACGGAACTGTATACAATGCGCGTGTAATGCATTTTTTTTACGATTAACATGTTTTGAGGCAAAAACAACCGTATTCTTGAATTTAATGCGTAAGATATTTTTTCTTCAATATTTGGCAAACGCCATATTATTAATGAATTGATATGACGAAACCCGAGTATAAACAATGCGCGTGTAGAGCATATTTCTTTCATTGATACTATTTCCGACAAAAGCGACATTATTTATGAATCTATATTATGAAAGCCGATTATAAACAAAGACCGGGTAAGGCATTTTTCTTCAATTGAGTGGATTTCAGGCCAATGCGATATTATATATAAATTTACATGATGAAATTCATTTATACACAAATGCGTGTGTAGCGTATATTTCTTTGATTACTAGTATGTTCATTTGAGGCCAGAACGATTTAATTTATGCATTCATCTGGTGAAGCGCAACCGTATAAAATGCGCGTGTAAAGCATTTTTCTATCATTAACCTGTTTTGCGGCAAAAACAACCTTATTCTTGAATTTATCTGATGAAGCAGCATTGTACATAATACGCGTGAAATATTTTTTTTATTCAATAATGGGCGAACGCGATATTATTTATGAATTTTTATGACGAAATCCGATTATAAACAATGCGCGTCTAATGCATTTTTCTTTCCTTGATACCATTTCCGACAAAAGCGACATTATTTATAAATCTATATTATAAAAGCCGATTATAATCAAAGCGCGTGTAATGTATTTTTCTTCAACAGACTTTATTTCTGGCCAATACGATATTATTTATGTATTTATATGATGAAATTTATTTATACACAAAGCGTGTGTAGCGTATATTTCCTTGATTATGTTCATTTGAGGCAAAAACAATTTAATCTATATATTCATCTGATGAAACGGAACTGTATACAATGCGCGTGTAATGCATTTTTTATGATTAACATGTTTTGAGGCAAAAACAACCGTATTCTTGAATTTAATGCGTAAGATATTTTTTTCTTCAATATTTGGCAAACGCCATATTATTAATGAATTGATATGACGAAACCCGAGTATAAACAATGCGCGTGTAGAGCATATTTCTTTCATTGATATGTTTTCAGGCAAAAGCGACATTATTTATGAATCTATATTATGAAAGTCGATTATAAACAAAGACCGGGTAAGGCATTTTTCTTCAATTGAGTGGATTTCGGGCCAATGCGATATTATTTATGTATTAATATGATGAAATTCATTTTTACAAAAAGCGTGTGTAGCGTATAGTTCCTTAGTTATATTCATTTTAGGCAAAAACAATGTAATTTATGCATTAATCAGATGAAACGGAATTGTATACAATGCGCGTGTAATGTATTTTTCTTTCATTGATACGATTTCCGACAACGGCGATATTATTTATGAATTAATATTACGAAAGTCGATTATAATCAAAGCGCGTGTAATGTATTTTTCTTCAATTGAGTTGATTTCAGGCCCAAGCGATATTCTTTATTTATTTATTGTTATTATAGCGTACATTTCTTTGATTATGTTCATTTGAGGCAAAAACAATCTAATTTACGCGTTCATCTCATGAACCGGAATTGTATACAATGCGCGTGTAATACGTTTTTCTTTCATTGATGTGATTTCCGTCAAAAGCGACATTATTTACGAATCAATATTATGAAAGTCGATTATAATCAAAGCGCGTGTAATGTATTTTTCTTCAATTGATCGGATTTCAGACCAATGCGTATTATTTATGTATTTATATGCTGAAATTCATTAATATACAATGCGTGTATAGCCTATATTTCTCTGACTATGTTCCTTTCAGGCAAAACAATTTAATTTGTGTATTCATCGGATGAAACGGAACTGTATACAATGCGCGTGTAATGCATTTTTCTTCAATATCAGGCGAACGCGATATTATTTATGAATTTTTATGACGAAATCCGATAATAAACAATGCGCGTGTAGAGCATATTTCTTTCATTGATACTATTTCCGACAAAAGCGACATTATTTATGAATCTATATTATGAAAGCCGATTATAAACAAAGACCGGGTAAGGCATTTTTCTTCAATTGAGTGGATTTCAGGCCAATGCGATATTATATATAAATTTACATGATGAAATTCATTTATACACAAATGCGTGTGTAGCGTATATTTCTTTGATTACTAGTATGTTCATTTGAGGCCAGAACGATTTAATTTATGCATTCATCTGGTGAAGCACAACCGTATAAAATGCGCGTGTAAAGCATTTTTCTATCATTAACCTGTTTTGCGGCAAAAACAACCTTATTCTTGAATTTATCTGATGAAGCAGCATTGTACATAATACGCGTGAAATATTTTTTTTATTCAATAATGGGCGAACGCGATATTATTTATGAATTTTTATGACGAAATCCGATTATAAACAATGCGCGTCTAATGCATTTTTCTTTCATTGATACCATTTCCGACAAAAGCGACATTATTTATAAATCTATATTATAAAAGCCGATTATAATCAAAGCGCGTGTAATGTATTTTTCTTCAACAGACTTTATTTCTGGCCAATACGATATTATTTATGTATTTATATGATGAAATTTATTTATACACAAAGCGTGTGTAGCGTATATTTCCTTGATTATGTTCATTTGAGGCAAAAACAATTTAATCTATATATTCATCTGATGAAACGGAACTGTATACAATGCGCGTGTAATGCATTTTTTTATGATTAACATGTTTTGAGGCAAAAACAACCGTATTCTTGAATTTAATGCGTAAGATATTTTTTTCTTCAATATTTGGCAAACGCCATATTATTAATGAATTGATATGACGAAACCCGAGTATAAACAATGCGCGTGTAGAGCATATTTCTTTCATTGATATGTTTTCAGGCAAAAGCGACATTATTTATCAATCTATATTATGAATGTCGATTACAAACAAAGACCGGGTAAGGCATTTTTCTTCAATTGAGTGGATTTCAGGCCAATGCGATATTATTTATGTATTAATATGATGAAATTCATTATTACAAAAAGCGTGTGTAGCGTATAGTTCCTTAGTTATATTCATTTTAGGCAAAAACAATGTAATTTATGCATTAATCAGATGAAACGGAATTGTATACAATGCGCGTGTAATGTATTTTTCTTTCATTGATACGATTTCCGACAACAGCGATATTATTTATGAATTAATATTACGAAAGTCGATTATAATCAAAGCGCGTGTAATGTATTTTTCTTCAATTGATCGGATTTCAGACCAATGCGTATTATTTATGTATTTATATGCTGAAATTCATTAATATACAATGCGTGTATAGCCTATATTTCTCTGACTATGTTCCTTTCAGGCAAAACAATTTAATTTGTGTATTCATCGGATGAAACGGAACTGTATACAATGCGCGTGTAATGCATTTTTCTTCAATATCAGGCGAACGCGATATTATTTATGAATTTTTATGACGAAATCCGATTATAAACAATGCGCGTCTAATGCATTTTTCTTTCATTGATACTATTTCCGACAAAAGCGACATTATTTATGAATCTATATTATGAAAGCCGATTATAAACAAAGACCGGGTAAGGCATTTTTCTTCAATTGAGTGGATTTCAGGCCAATGCGATATTATATATAAATTTACATGATGAAATTCATTTATACACAAATGCGTGTGTAGCGTATATTTCTTTGATTACTAGTATGTTCATTTGAGGCCAGAACGATTTAATTTATGCATTCATCTGGTGAAGCGCAACCGTATAAAATGCGCGTGTAAAGCATTTTTCTATCATTAACCTGTTTTGCGGCAAAAACAACCTTATTCTTGAATTTATCTGATGAAGCAGCATTGTACATAATACGCGTGAAATATTTTTTTTATTCAATAATGGGCGAACGCGATATTATTTATGAATTTTTATGACGAAATCCGATTATAAACAATGCGCGTCTAATGCATTTTTCTTTCATTGATACCATTTCCGACAAAAGCGACATTATTTATAAATCTATATTATAAAAGCCGATTATAATCAAAGCGCGTGTAATGTATTTTTCTTCAACAGACTTTATTTCTGGCCAATACGATATTATTTATGTATTTATATGATGAAATTTATTTATACACAAAGCGTGTGTAGCGTATATTTCCTTGATTATGTTCATTTGAGGCAAAAACAATTTAATCTATATATTCATCTGATGAAACGGAACTGTATACAATGCGCGTGTAATGCATTTTTTTATGATTAACATGTTTTGAGGCAAAAACAACCGTATTCTTGAATTTAATGCGTAAGATATTTTTTTCTTCAATATTTGGCAAACGCCATATTATTAATGAATTGATATGACGAAACCCGAGTATAAACAATGCGCGTGTAGAGCATATTTCTTTCATTGATATGTTTTCAGGCAAAAGCGACATTATTTATGAATCTATATTATGAAAGTCGATTATAAACAAAGACCGGGTAAGGCATTTTTCTTCAATTGAGTGGATTTCGGGCCAATGCGATATTATTTATGTATTAATATGATGAAATTCATTTTTACAAAAAGCGTGTGTAGCGTATAGTTCCTTAGTTATATTCATTTTAGGCAAAAACAATGTAATTTATGCATTAATCAGATGAAACGGAATTGTATACAATGCGCGTGTAATGTATTTTTCTTTCATTGATACGATTTCCGACAACAGCGATATTATTTATGAATTAATATTACGAAAGTCGATTATAATCAAAGCGCGTGTAATGTATTTTTCTTCAATTGAGTTGATTTCAGGCCCAAGCGATATTCTTTATTTATTTATTGTTATTATAGCGTACATTTCTTTGATTATGTTCATTTGAGGCAAAAACAATCTAATTTACACGTTCATCTCATGAACCGGAATTGTATACAATGCGCGTGTAATGCGTTTTTCTTTCATTGATGTGATTTCCGTCAAAAGCGACATTATTTACGAATCAATATTATGAAAGTCGATTATAATCAAAGCGCGTGTAATGTATTTTTCTTCAATTGATCGGATTTCAGACCAATGCGTATTATTTATGTATTTATATGCTGAAATTCATTAATATACAATGCGTGTATAGCCTATATTTCTCTGACTATGTTCCTTTCAGGCAAAACAATTTAATTTGTGTATTCATCGGATGAAACGGAACTGTATACAATGCGCGTGTAATGCATTTTTCTTCAATATCAGGCGAACGCGATATTATTTATGAATTTTTATGACGAAATCCGATAACAAACAATGCGCGTCTAATGCATTTTTCTTTCATTGATACTATTTCCGACAAAAGCGACATTATTTATGAATCTATATTATGAAAGCCGATTATAAACAAAGACCGGGTAAGGCATTTTTCTTCAATTGAGTGGATTTCAGGCCAATGCGATATTATATATAAATTTACATGATGAAATTCATTTATACACAAATGCGTGTGTAGCGTATATTTCTTTGATTACTAGTATGTTCATTTGAGGCCAGAACGATTTAATTTATGCATTCATCTGGTGAAGCGCAACCGTATAAAATGCGCGTATAAAGCATTTTTCTATCATTAACCTGTTTTGCGGCAAAAACAACCTTATTCTTGAATTTATCTGATGAAGCAGCATTGTACATAATACGCGTGAAATATTTTTTTTATTCAATAATGGGCGAACGCGATATTATTTATGAATTTTTATGACGAAATCCGATTATAAACAATGCGCGTCTAATGCATTTTTCTTTCATTGATACCATTTCCGACAAAAGTGACATTATTTATAAATCTATATTATAAAAGCCGATTATAATCAAAGCGCGTGTAATGTATTTTTCTTCAACAGACTTTATTTCTGGCCAATACGATATTATTTATGTATTTATATGATGAAATTTATTTATACACAAAGCGTGTGTAGCGTATATTTCCTTGATTATGTTCATTTGAGGCAAAAACAATTTAATCTATATATTCATCTGATGAAACGGAACTGTATACAATGCGCGTGTAATGCATTTTTTATGATTAACATGTTTTGAGGCAAAAACAACCGTATTCTTGAATTTAATGCGTAAGATATTTTTTCTTCAATATTTGGCAAACGCCATATTATTAATGAATTGATATGACGAAACCCGAGTATAAACAATGCGCGTGTAGAGCATATTTCTTTCATTGATATGTTTTCAGGCAAAAGCGACATTATTTATGAATCTATATTATGAAAGCCGATTATAAACAAAGACCGGGTAAGGCATTTTTCTTCAATTGAGTGGATTTCAGGCCAATGCGATATTATATATAAATTTACATGATGAAATTCATTTATACACAAATGCGTGTGTAGCGTATATTTCTTTGATTACTAGTATGTTCATTTGAGGCCAGAACGATTTAATTTATGCATTCATCTGGTGAAGCGCAACCGTATAAAATGCGCGTATAAAGCATTTTTCTATCATTAACCTGTTTTGCGGCAAAAACAACCTTATTCTTGAATTTATCTGATGAAGCAGCATTGTACATAATACGCGTGAAATATTTTTTTTATTCAATAATGGGCGAACGCGATATTATTTATGAATTTTTATGACGAAATCCGATTATAAACAATGCGCGTCTAATGCATTTTTCTTTCATTGATACCATTTCCGACAAAAGCGACATTATTTATAAATCTATATTATAAAAGCCGATTATAATCAAAGCGCGTGTAATGTATTTTTCTTCAACAGACTTTATTTCTGGCCAATACGATATTATTTATGTATTTATATGATGAAATTTATTTATACACAAAGCGTGTGTAGCGTATATTTCCTTGATTATGTTCATTTGAGGCAAAAACAATTTAATCTATATATTCATCTGATGAAACGGAACTGTATACAATGCGCGTGTAATGCATTTTTTTATGATTAACATGTTTTGAGGCAAAAACAACCGTATTCTTGAATTTAATGCGTAAGATATTTTTTTCTTCAATATTTGGCAAACGCCATATTATTAATGAATTGATATGACGAAACCCGAGTATAAACAATGCGCGTGTAGAGCATATTTCTTTCATTGATATGTTTTCAGGCAAAAGCGACATTATTTATCAATCTATATTATGAAAGTCGATTATAAACAAAGACCGGGTAAGGCATTTTTCTTCAATTGAGTGGATTTCGGGCCAATGCGATATTATTTATGTATTAATATGATGAAATTCATTTTTACAAAAAGCGTGTGTAGCGTATAGTTCCTTAGTTATATTCATTTTAGGCAAAAACAATGTAATTTATGCATTAATCAGATGAAACGGAATTGTATACAATGCGCGTGTAATGTATTTTTCTTTCATTGATACGATTTCCGACAACAGCGATATTATTTATGAATTAATATTACGAAAGTCGATTATAATCAAAGCGCGTGTAATGTATTTTTCTTCAATTGAGTTGATTTCAGGCCCAAGCGATATTCTTTATTTATTTATTGTTATTATAGCGTACATTTCTTTGATTATGTTCATTTGAGGCAAAAACAATCTAATTTACGCGTTCATCTCATGAACCGGAATTGTATACAATGCGCGTGTAATGCGTTTTTCTTTCATTGATGTGATTTCCGTCAAAAGCGACATTATTTACGAATCAATATTATGAAAGTCGATTATAATCAAAGCGCGTGTAATGTATTTTTCTTCAATTGATCGGATTTCAGACCAATGCGTATTATTTATGTATTTATATGCTGAAATTCATTAATATACAATGCGTGTATAGCCTATATTTCTCTGACTATGTTCCTTTCAGGCAAAACAATTTAATTTGTGTATTCATCGGATGAAACGGAACTGTATACAATGCGCGTGTAATGCATTTTTCTTCAATATCAGGCGAACGCGATATTATTTATGAATTTTTATGACGAAATCCGATAACAAACAATGCGCGTCTAATGCATTTTTCTTTCATTGATACTATTTCCGACAAAAGCGACATTATTTATGAATCTATATTATGAAAGCCGATTATAAACAAAGACCGGGTAAGGCATTTTTCTTCAATTGAGTGGATTTCAGGCCAATGCGATATTATATATAAATTTACATGATGAAATTCATTTATACACAAATGCGTGTGTAGCGTATATTTCTTTGATTACTAGTATGTTCATTTGAGGCCAGAACGATTTAATTTATGCATTCATCTGGTGAAGCGCAACCGTATAAAATGCGCGTGTAAAGCATTTTTCTATCATTAACCTGTTTTGCGGCAAAAACAACCTTATTCTTGAATTTATCTGATGAAGCAGCATTGTACATAATACGCGTGAAATATTTTTTTTATTCAATAATGGGCGAACGCGATATTATTTATGAATTTTTATGACGAAATCCGATTATAAACAATGCGCGTCTAATGCATTTTTCTTTCATTGATACCATTTCCGACAAAAGCGACATTATTTATAAATCTATATTATAAAAGCCGATTATAATCAAAGCGCGTGTAATGTATTTTTCTTCAACAGACTTTATTTCTGGCCAATACGATATTATTTATGTATTTATATGATGAAATTTATTTATACACAAAGCGTGTGTAGCGTATATTTCCTTGATTATGTTCATTTGAGGCAAAAACAATTTAATCTATATATTCATCTGATGAAACGGAACTGTATACAATGCGCGTGTAATGCATTTTTTTATGATTAACATGTTTTGAGGCAAAAACAACCGTATTCTTGAATTTAATGCGTAAGATATTTTTTTCTTCAATATTTGGCAAACGCCATATTATTAATGAATTGATATGACGAAACCCGAGTATAAACAATGCGCGTGTAGAGCATATTTCTTTCATTGATATGTTTTCAGGCAAAAGCGACATTATTTATGAATCTATATTATGAAAGTCGATTATAAACAAAGACCGGGTAAGGCATTTTTCTTCAATTGAGTGGATTTCGGGCCAATGCGATATTATTTATGTATTAATATGATGAAATTCATTTTTACAAAAAGTGTGTGTAGCGTATAGTTCCTTAGTTATATTCATTTTAGGCAAAAACAATGTAATTTATGCATTAATCAGATGAAACGGAATTGTATACAATGCGCGTGTAATGTATTTTTCTTTCATTGATACGATTTCCGACAACAGCGATATTATTTATGAATTAATATTACGAAAGTCGATTATAATCAAAGCGCGTGTAATGTATTTTTCTTCAATTGAGTTGATTTCAGGCCCAAGCGATATTCTTGATTTATTTATTGTTATTTTAGCGTACATTTCTTTGATTATGTTCATTTGAGGCAAAAACAATCTAATTTACGCGTTCATCTCATGAACCGGAATTGTATACAATGCGCGTGTAATGCGTTTTTCTTTCATTGATGTGATTTCCGTCAAAAGCGACATTATTTACGAATCAATATTATGAAAGTCGATTATAATCAAAGCGCGTGTAATGTATTTTTCTTCAATTGATCGAATTTCAGACCAATGCGTATTATTTATGTATTTATATGCTGAAATTCATTAATATACAATGCGTGTATAGCCTATATTTCTCTGACTATGTTCCTTTCAGGCAAAAACAATTTAATTTGTGTATTCATCGGATAAACGGAACTGTATACAATGCACGTGTAATGCATTTTTCTTCAATATCAGGCGAACGCGATATTATTTATGAATTTTTATGACGAAATCCGATAACAAACAATGCGCGTCTAATGCATTTTTCTTTCATTGATACTATTTCCGACAAAAGCGACATTATTTATGAATCTATATTATGAAAGCCGATTATAAACAAAGACCGGGTAAGGCATTTTTCTTCAATTGAGTGGATTTCTGGCCAATGCGATATTATATATAAATTTACAAGATGAAATTCATTTATACACAAATGCGTGTGTAGCGTATATTTCTTTGATTACTAGTATGTTCATTTGAGGCCAGAACGATTTAATTTATGCATTCATCTGGTGAAGCGCAACCGTATAAAATGCGCGTGTAAAGCATTTTTCTATCATTAACCTGTTTTGCGGCAAAAACAACCTTATTCTTGAATTTATCTGATGAAGCAGCATTGTACATAATACGCGTGAAATATTTTTTTTATTCAATAATAGGCGAACGCGATATTATTTATGAATTTTTATGACGAAATCCGATTATAAACAATGCGCGTCTAATGCATTTTTCTTTCATTGATACCATTTCCGACAAAAGTGACATTATTTATAAATCTATATTATAAAAGCCGATTATAATCAAAGCGCGTGTAATGTATTTTTCTTCAACAGACTTTATTTCTGGCCAATACGATATTATTTATGTATTTATATGATGAAATTTATTTATACACAAAGCGTGTGTAGCGTATATTTCCTTGATTATGTTCATTTGAGGCAAAAACAATTTAATCTATATATTCATCTGATGAAACGGAACTGTATACAATGCGCGTGTAATGCATTTTTTTTATGATTAACATGTTTTGAGGCAAAAACAACCGTATTCTTGAATTTAATGCGTAAGATATTTTTTCTTCAATATTTGGCAAACGCCATATTATTAATGAATTGATATGACGAAACCCGAGTATAAACAATGCGCGTGTAGAGCATATTTCTTTCATTGATATGTTTTCAGGCAAAAGCGACATTATTTATGAATCTATATTATGAAAGTCGATTATAAACAAAGACCGGGTAAGGCATTTTTCTTCAATTGAGTGGATTTCGGGCCAATGCGATATTATTTATGTATTAATATGATGAAATTCACTTTTACAAAAAGTGTGTGTAGCGTATAGTTCCTTAGTTATATTCATTTTAGGCAAAAACAATGTAATTTATGCATTAATCAGATGAAACGGAATTGTATACAATGCGCGTGTAATGTATTTTTCTTTCATTGATACGATTTCCGACAACAGCGATATTATTTATGAATTAATATTACGAAAGTCGATTATAATCAAAGCGCGTGTAATGTATTTTTCTTCAATTGAGTTGATTTCAGGCCCAAGCGATATTCTTGATTTATTTATTGTTATTTTAGCGTACATTTCTTTGATTATGTTCATTTGAGGCAAAAACAATCTAATTTACGCGTTCATCTCATGAACCGGGATTGTATACAATGCGCGTGTAATACGTTTTTCTTTCATTGATGTGATTTCCGTCAAAAGCGACATTATTTACGAATCAATATTATGAAAGTCGATTATAATCAAAGCGCGTGTAATGTATTTTTCTTCAATTGATCGAATTTCAGACCAATGCGTATTATTTATGTATTTATATGCTGAAATTCATTAATATACAATGCGTGTATAGCCTATATTTCTCTGACTATGTTCCTTTCAGGCAAAACAATTTAATTTGTGTATTCATCGGATGAAACGGAACTGTATACAATGCGCGTGTAATGCATTTTTCTTCAATATCAGGCGAACGCGATATTATTTATGAATTTTTATGACGAAATCCGATAACAAACAATGCGCGTCTAATGCATTTTTCTTTCATTGATACTATTTCCGACAAAAGCGACATTATTTATGAATCTATATTATGAAAGCCGATTATAAACAAAGACCGGGTAAGGCATTTTTCTTCAATTGAGTGGATTTCAGGCCAATGCGATATTATATATAAATTTACATGATGAAATTCATTTATACACAAATGCGTGTGTAGCGTATATTTCTTTGATTACTAGTATGTTCATTTGAGGCCAGAACGATTTAATTTATGCATTCATCTGGTGAAGCGCAACCGTATAAAATGCGCGTATAAAGCATTTTTCTATCATTAACCTGTTTTGCGGCAAAAACAACCTTATTCTTGAATTTATCTGATGAAGCAGCATTGTACATAATACGCGTGAAATATTTTTTTTATTCAATAATGGGCGAACGCGATATTATTTATGAATTTTTATGACGAAATCCGATTATAAACAATGCGCGTCTAATGCATTTTTCTTTCATTGATACCATTTCCGACAAAAGCGACATTATTTATAAATCTATATTATAAAAGCCGATTATAATCAAAGCGCGTGTAATGTATTTTTCTTCAACAGACTTTATTTCTGGCCAATACGATATTATTTATGTATTTATATGATGAAATTTATTTATACACAAAGCGTGTGTAGCGTATATTTCCTTGATTATGTTCATTTGAGGCAAAAACAATTTAATCTATATATTCATCTGATGAAACGGAACTGTATACAATGCGCGTGTAATGCATTTTTTTATGATTAACATGTTTTGAGGCAAAAACAACCGTATTCTTGAATTTAATGCGTAAGATATTTTTTTCTTCAATATTTGGCAAACGCCATATTATTAATGAATTGATATGACGAAACCCGAGTATAAACAATGCGCGTGTAGAGCATATTTCTTTCATTGATATGTTTTCAGGCAAAAGCGACATTATTTATGAATCTATATTATGAAAGTCGATTATAAACAAAGACCGGGTAAGGCATTTTTCTTCAATTGAGTGGATTTCGGGCCAATGCGATATTATTTATGTATTAATATGATGAAATTCATTTTTACAAAAAGCGTGTGTAGCGTATAGTTCCTTAGTTATATTCATTTTAGGCAAAAACAATGTAATTTATGCATTAATCAGATGAAACGGAATTGTATACAATGCGCGTGTAATGTATTTTTCTTTCATTGATACGATTTCCGACAACAGCGATATTATTTATGAATTAATATTACGAAAGTCGATTATAATCAAAGCGCGTGTAATGTATTTTTCTTCAATTGAGTTGATTTCAGGCCCAAGCGATATTCTTTATTTATTTATTGTTATTATAGCGTACATTTCTTTGATTATGTTCATTTGAGGCAAAAACAATCTAATTTACACGTTCATCTCATGAACCGGAATTGTATACAATGCGCGTGTAATGCGTTTTTCTTTCATTGATGTGATTTCCGTCAAAAGCGACATTATTTACGAATCAATATTATGAAAGTCGATTATAATCAAAGCGCGTGTAATGTATTTTTCTTCAATTGATCGGATTTCAGACCAATGCGTATTATTTATGTATTTATATGCTGAAATTCATTAATATACAATGCGTGTATAGCCTATATTTCTCTGACTATGTTCCTTTCAGGCAAAAACAATTTAATTTGTGTATTCATCGGATGACACGGAACTGTATACAATGCGCGTGTAATGCATTTTTCTTCAATATCAGGCGAACGCGATATTATTTATGAATTTTTATGACGAAATCCGATAACAAACAATGCGCGTCTAATGCATTTTTCTTTCATTGATACTATTTCCGACAAAAGCGACATTATTTATGAATCTATATTATGAAAGCCGATTATAAACAAAGACCGGGTAAGGCACTTTTCTTCAATTGAGTGGATTTCAGGCCAATGCGATATTATATATAAATTTACATGATGAAATTCATTTATACACAAATGCGTGTGTAGCGTATATTTCTTTGATTACTAGTATGTTCATTTGAGGCCAGAACGATTTTATTTATGCATTCATCTGGTGAAGCGCAACCGTATAAAATGCGCGTGTAAAGCATTTTTCTATCATTAACCTGTTTTGCGGCAAAAACAACCTTATTCTTGAATTTATCTGATGAAGCAGCATTGTACATAATACGCGTGAAATATCTTTTTTATTCAATAATGGGCGAACGCGATATTATTTATGAATTTTTATGACGAAATCCGATTATAAACAATGCGCGTCTAATGCATTTTTCTTTCATTGATACCATTTCCGACAAAAGTGACATTATTTATAAATCTATATTATAAAAGACGATTATAATCAAAGCGCGTGTAATGTATTTTTCTTCAACAGATTTTATTTCTGGCCAATACGATATTATTTATGTATTTATATGATGAAATTTATTTATACACGAAGCGTGTGTAGCGTATATTTCCTTGATTATGTTCATTTGAGGCAAAAACAATTTAATCTATATATTCATCTGATGAAACGGAACTGTATACAATGCGCGTGTAATGCATTTTTTAATGATTAACATGTTTTGAGGCAAAAACAACCGTATTCTTGAATTTAATGCGTAAGATATTTTTTTCTTCAATATTTGGCAAACGCCATATTATTAATGAATTGATATGACGAAACCCGAGTATAAACAATGCGCGTGTAGAGCATATTTCTTTCATTGATATGTTTTCAGGCAAAAGCGACATTATTTATGAATCTATATTATGAAAGTCGATTATAAACAAAGACCGGGTAAGGCATTTTTCTTCAATTGAGTGGATTTCGGGCCAATGCGATATTATTTATGTATTTATATGATGAAATTTATTTATACACAAAGCGTGTGTAGCGTATATTTCCTTGATTATGTTCATTTGAGGCAAAAACAATTTAATCTATATATTCATCTGATGAAACGGAACTGTATACAATGCGCGTGTAATGCATTTTTTTATGATTAACATGTTTTGAGGCAAAAACAACCGTATTCTTGAATTTAATGCATAAGATATTTTTTTCTTCAATATTTGGCAAACGCCATATTATTAATGAATTGATATGACGAAACCCGAGTATAAACAATGCGCGTGTAGAGCATATTTCTTTCATTGATATGTTTTCAGGCAAAAGCGACATTATTTATGAATCTATATTATGAAAGCCGATTATAAACAAAGACCGGGTAAGGCATTTTTCTTCAATTGAGTGGATTTCGGGCCAATGCGATATTATTTATGTATTTATATGATGAAATTCATTTTTACAAAAAGCGTGTGTAGCGTATAGTTCCTTAGTTATATTCATTTTAGGCAAAAACAATGTAATTTATGCATTAATCAGATGAAACGGAATTGTATACAATGCGCGTGTAATGTATTTTTCTTTCATTGATACGATTTCCGACAACAGCGATATTATTTATGAATTAATATTACGAAAGTCGATTATAATCAAAGCGCGTGTAATGTATTTTTCTTCAATTGAGTTGATTTCAGGCCCAAGCGATATTCTTTATTTATTTATTGTTATTATAGCGTACATTTCTTTGATTATGTTCATTTGAGGCAAAAACAATCTAATTTACACGTTCATCTCATGAACCGGAATTGTATACAATGCGCGTGTAATGCGTTTTTCTTTCATTGATGTGATTTCCGTCAAAAGCGACATTATTTACGAATCAATATTATGAAAGTCGATTATAATCAAAGCGCGTGTAATGTATTTTTCTTCAATTGATCGGATTTCAGACCAATGCGTATTATTTATGTATTTATATGCTGAAATTCATTAATATACAATGCGTGTATAGCCTATATTTCTCTGACTATGTTCCTTTCAGGCAAAACAATTTAATTTGTGTATTCATCGGATGAAACGGAACTGTATACAATGCGCGTGTAATGCATTTTTCTTCAATATCAGGCGAACGCGATATTATTTATGAATTTTTATGACGAAATCCGATTATAAACAATGCGCGTGTAGAGCATATTTCTTTCATTGATACTATTTCCGACAAAAGCGACATTATTTATGAATCTATATTATGAAAGCCGATTATAAACAAAGACCGGGTAAGGCATTTTTCTTCAATTGAGTGGATTTCAGGCCAATGCGATATTATATATAAATTTACATGATGAAATTCATTTATACACAAATGCGTGTGTAGCGTATATTTCTTTGATTACTAGTATGTTCATTTGAGGCCAGAACGATTTAATTTATGCATTCATCTGGTGAAGCGCAACCGTATAAAATGCGCGTGTAAAGCATTTTTCTATCATTAACCTGTTTTGCGGCAAAAACAACCTTATTCTTGAATTTATCTGATGAAGCAGCATTGTACATAATACGCGTGAAATATCTTTTTTATTCAATAATAGGCGAACGCGATATTATTTATGAATTTTTATGACGAAATCCGATTATAAACAATGCGCGTCTAATGCATTTTTCTTTCATTGATACCATTTCCGACAAAAGCGACATTATTTATAAATCTATATTATAAAAGCCGATTATAATCAAAGCGCGTGTAATGTATTTTTCTTCAACAGACTTTATTTCTGGCCAATACGATATTATTTATGTATTTATATGATGAAATTTATTTATACACAAAGCGTGTGTAGCGTATATTTCCTTGATTATGTTCATTTGAGGCAAAAACAATTTAATCTATATATTCATCTGATGAAACGGAACTGTATACAATGCGCGTGTAATGCATTTTTTTATGATTAACATGTTTTGAGGCAAAAACAACCGTATTCTTGAATTTAATGCGTAAGATATTTTTTTCTTCAATATTTGGCAAACGCCATATTATTAATGAATTGATATGACGAAACCCGAGTATAAACAATGCGCGTGTAGAGCATATTTCTTTCATTGATATGTTTTCAGGCAAAAGCGACATTATTTATGAATCTATATTATGAAAGTCGATTATAAACAAAGACCGGGTAAGGCATTTTTCTTCAATTGAGTGGATTTCGGGCCAATGCGATATTATTTATGTATTAATATGATGAAATTCATTTTTACAAAAAGCGTGTGTAGCGTATATTTCCTTGATTATGTTCATTTGAGGCAAAAACAATTGAATCTATATATTCATCTGATGAAACGGAACTGTATACAATGCGCGTGTAATGCATTTTTTTATGATTAACATGTTTTGAGGCAAAAACAACCGTATTCTTGAATTTAATGCGTAAGATATTTTTTTCTTCAATATTTGGCAAACGCCATATTATTAATGAATTGATATGACGAAACCCGAGTATAAACAATGCGCGTGTAGAGCATATTTCTTTCATTGATATGTTTTCAGGCAAAAGCGACATTATTTATGAATCTATATTATGAAAGTCGATTATAAACAAAGACCGGGTAAGGCATTTTTCTTCAATTGAGTGGATTTCGGGCCAATGCGATATTATTTATGTATTTATATGATGAAATTCATTTTTACAAAAAGCGTGTGTAGCGTATAGTTCCTTAGTTATATTCATTTTAGGCAAAAACAATGTAATTTATGCATTAATCAGATGAAACGGAATTGTATACAATGCGCGTGTAATGTATTTTTCTTTCATTGATACGATTTCCGACAACAGCGATATTATTTATGAATTAATATTACGAAAGTCGATTATAATCAAAGCGCGTGTAATGTATCTTTCTTCCATTGAGTTGATTTCAGGCCCAAGCGATATTCTTTATTTATTTATTGTTATTATAGCGTACATTTCTTTGATTATGTTCATTTGAGGCAAAAACAATCTAATTTACGCGTTCATCTCATGAACCGGGATTGTATACAATGCGCGTGTAATACGTTTTTCTTTCATTGATGTGATTTCCGTCAAAAGCGACATTATTTACGAATCAATATTATGAAAGTCGATTATAATCAAAGCGCGTGTAATGTATTTTTCTTCAATTGATCGGATTTCAGACCAATGCGTATTATTTATGTATTTATATGCTGAAATTCATTAATATACAATGCGTGTATAGCCTATATTTCTCTGACTATGTTCCTTTCAGGCAAAAACAATTTAATTTGTGTATTCATCGGATGACACGGAACTGTATACAATGCGCGTGTAATGCATTTTTCTTCAATATCAGGCGAACGCGATAATATTTATGAATTTTTATGACGAAATCCGATAACAAACAATGCGCGTCTAATGCATTTTTCTTTCATTGATACGATTTCCGACAACAGCGATATTATTTATGAATTAATATTACGAAAGTCGATTATAATCAAAGCGCGTGTAATGTATCTTTCTTCCATTGAGTTGATTTCAGGCCCAAGCGATATTCTTTATTTATTTATTGTTATTATAGCGTACATTTCTTTGATTATGTTCATTTGAGGCAAAAACAATCTAATTTACGCGTTCATCTCATGAACCGGGATTGTATACAATGCGCGTGTAATACGTTTTTCTTTCATTGATGTGATTTCCGACAACAGCGATATTATTTATGAATCTATATTATGAAAGCCGATTATAAACAAAGACCGGGTAATGCATTTTTTTATGATTAACATGTTTTGAGGCAAAAACAACCGTATTCTTGAATTTAATGCGTAAGATATTTTTTTCTTCAATATTTGGCAAACGCCATATTATTAATGAATTGATATGACGAAACCCGAGTATAAACAATGCGCGTGTAGAGCATATTTCTTTCATTGATATGTTTTCAGGCAAAAGCGACATTATTCATGAATCTATATTATGAAAGCCGATTATAAACAAAGACCGGGTAATGCATTTTTCTTCAATTGAGTGGATTTCAGGCCAATGCGATATTATATATAAATTTACATGATGAAATTCATTTATACACAAATGCGTGTGTAGCGTATATTTCTTTGATTACTAGTATGTTCATTTGAGGCCAGAACGATTTAATTTATGCATTCATCTGGTGAAGCGCAACCGTATAAAATGCGCGTGTAAAGCATTTTTCTATCATTAACCTGTTTTGCGGCAAAAACAACCTTATTCTTGAATTTATCTGATGAAGCAGCATTGTACATAATACGCGTGAAATATCTTTTTTATTCAATAATAGGCGAACGCGATATTATTTATGAATTTTTATGACGAAATCCGATTATAAACAATGCGCGTCTAATGCATTTTTCTTTCATTGATACCATTTCCGACAAAAGCGACATTATTTATAAATCTATATAATAAAAGCCGATTATAATCAAAGCGCGTGTAATGTATTTTTCTTCAACAGACTTTATTTCTGGCCAATACGATATTATTTATGTATTTATATGATGAAATTTATTTATACACAAAGCGTGTGTAGCGTATATTTCCTTGATTATGTTCATTTGAGGCAAAAACAATTTAATCTATATATTCATCTGATGAAATGGAACTGTATACAATGCGCGTGTAATGCATTTTTTTATGATTAACATGTTTTGAGGCAAAAACAACCGTATTCTTGAATTTAATGCGTAAGATATTTTTTTCTTCAATATTTGGCAAACGCCATATTATTAATGAATTGATATGACGAAACCCGAGTATAAACAATGCGCGTGTAGAGCATATTTCTTTCATTGATATGTTTTCAGGCAAAAGCGACATTATTCATGAATCTATATTATGAAAGTCGATTATAAACAAAGACCGGGTAAGGCATTTTTCTTCAATTGAGTGGATTTCGGGCCAATGCGATATTATTTATGTATTAATATGATGAAATTCATTTATACACAAATGCGTGTGTAGCGTATAGTTCCTTAGTTATATTCATTTTAGGCAAAAACAATGTAATTTATGCATTAATCAGATGAAACGGAATTGTATACAATGCGCGTGTAATGTATTTTTCTTTCATTGATACGATTTCCGACAACAGCGATATTATTTATGAATTAATATTACGAAAGTCGATTATAATCAAAGCGCGTGTAATGTATTTTTCTTCAATTGAGTTGATTTCAGGCCCAAGCGATATCCTTTATTTATTTATTGTTATTATAGCGTACATTTCTTTGATTATGTTCATTTGAGGCAAAAACAATCTAATTTACGCGTTCATCTCATGAACCGGGATTGTATACAATTTTGTATACGTTTTTCTTTCATTGATGTGATTTCCGCCAAAAGCGACATTATTTACGAATCAATATTATGAAAGTCGATTATAATCAAAGCGCGTGTAATGTATTTTTCTTCAATTGATCGGATTTCAGACCAATGCGTATTATTTATGTATTTATATGCTGAAATTCATTAATATACAATGCGTGTATAGCCTATATTTCTCTGACTATGTTCCTTTCAGGCAAAAACAATTTAATTTGTGTATTCATCGGATGACACGGAACTGTATACAATGCGCGTGTAATGCATTTTTCTTCAATATCAGGCGAACGCGATATTATTTATGAATTTTTATGACGAAATCCGATAACAAACAATGCGCGTCTAATGCATTTTTCCTTCATTGATACTATTTCCGACAAAAGCGACATTATTTATGAATCTATATTATGAAAGCCGATTATGAACAAAGACCGGGTAAGGCATTTTTCTTCAATTGAGTGGATTTCAGGCCAATGCGATATTATATATAAATTTACATGATGAAATTCATTTATACACAAATGCGTGTGTAGCGTATATTTCTTTGATTACTAGTATGTTCATTTGAGGCCAGAACGATTTAATTTATGCATTCATCTGGTGAAGCGCAACCGTATAAAATGCGCGTGTAAAGCATTTTTCTATCATTAACCTGTTTTGCGGCAAAAACAACCTTATTCTTGAATTTATCTGATGAAGCAGCATTGTACATAATACGCGTGAAATATCTTTTTTATTCAATAATAGGCGAACGCGATATTATTTATGAATTTTTATGACGAAATCCGATTATAAACAATGCGCGTCTAATGCATTTTTCTTTCATTGATACCATTTCCGACAAAAGCGACATTATTTATAAATCTATATTATAAAAGCCGATTATAATCAAAGCGCGTGTAATGTATTTTTCTTCAACAGACTTTATTTCTGGCCAATACGATATTATTTATGTATTTATATGATGAAATTTGTTTATACACAAAGCGTGTGTAGCGTATATTTCCTTGATTATGTTCATTTGAGGCAAAAACAACTTAATCTATATATTCATCTGATGAAACGGAACTGTATACAATGCGCGTGTAATGCATTTTTTTATGATTAACATGTTTTGAGGCAAAAACAACCGTATTCTTGAATTTAATGCGTAAGATATTTTTTTCTTCAATATTTGGCAAACGCCATATTATTAATGAATTGATATGACGAAACCCGAGTATAAACAATGCGCGTGTAGAGCATATTTCTTTCATTGATATGTTTTCAGGCAAAAGCGACATTATTTATGAATCTATATTATGAAAGCCGATTATAAACAAAGACCGGGTAATGCATTTTTCTTCAATTGAGTGGATTTCAGGCCAATACGATATTATATATAAATTTACATGATGAAATTCATTTATACACAAATGCGTGTGTAGCGTATATTTCTTTGATTACTAGTATGTTCATTTGAGGCCAGAACGTTTTAATTTATGCATTCATGAGGTGAAGCGCAAGTGTATAAAATGCGCGTGTAATGCATTTTTCTATCATTAACATGTTTGGGGCAAAAACAACCTTATTCTTGAATTTATCTGACGAAGCAGCATTGTACATAATACGCGTGAAATATTTTTTTTATTCAATATTAGGCAAACGCGATATTATATCTGAATTTATATGACGAAATTCGATTATAAACAATGCGCGTCTAATGCATTTTTCTTGATTATGTCGATTTGTTATGCATTTCTCTTTGATTAACCTGAGTTCGCGCAAAATCAACCTTTGTACGTCGCATATATCGAAACTTGCGCGTTTAAAATTATCGATTGTATTATTAAGGATATAATTTCGTCTTAAACCTTAATCATTTTACATATATCGTTGGTATTTTTGACATATTCGTTAAAAATGTTTTAAAGCCTATGATATATTGTCTACCTAATCCTAGATAAGTATCATATGTTTTTTTTTCTCAAAAAATAGTTAGAAATAAACAAAAATTTAAAGACTTAATATTTTCTTCAAATTCTCAAACATATTTTAGTTATCCTACGCATTAACAAAATAATTTAATCTAAAATTTTCAAAAATTTACAAAAGATTTTCTTCCTTAACCTTAAAAAATATCCTAAGTGCATGTGAAGTCAAATTATGTGAGGGGACCCTACCATTGTGAATGTTAGTGCAGTGGTCGAGAAAATCTACTTACTTGTGAAATATAATCCTATATATTCCTACATTCCATATTTTAAACACTAAAACACTAAACACTATTTTCCAACACTAAACACAAAGCACTAAACACTATTTCCATCACTAAACACAAAGCACTAAACACAAAGCACCAAATACTAACACAACACACTGCACACTATATAAAACACGGGCGCTTCACTCCAACACAAACAGGAACACATGTGTACACAAAAGCATCATATATGCTGCTTCTCATAGTTGCTCTTTTATATAAATATTTTCTACATCACTCCACATGCAATTATGTCTTTAATATCAAGGTAGTTTCAAGATCAATTTTAACTACAAAGAAAATACAATGAACTGAAACAACACAAGTTGATTACATGTGATAACATTTACTATTTACCAATTAACATTGCAAATTACCTTAATCAAACAATACTTTCTACCAGTTAGATTATGCATATTGCATACATATTTCTTACAGTACAAGTAATGATTGTAGAGTTCTAGTTTTATTGATAATTGATATGTTTTATAAACCCAACAAATACCTGATATATGTAAAGCTTATTGTTATCCATATCCAATATCATAGGCAACTAGGCATCAATAAATTCCTGAAATACAATTGATGTAAAAATGACAGTTTTTATTTTTACATGTTGATTTTTAAGTTTGATAATAAAGTAAGCAAATTAAACACAGTATAATTAGGAATTTAACTACTTTGGAAATATGGCCAAGATATCATTTCCTCAAAAATGTGCAAGTTCAGTGAGGTTTGAATAAGATTTTTTGAACATAAATTATCAAAAGAAGAACTGCAACATACTCAGTAATTAACAGGTCACAACCATTGAGCAATAGTTATAAAAGGTTGCCAAGGAACAGATTGTCTTGTTGAATATCAAACATTTAATTGACACAGAGAAACAACACAGTAACTTTCTGTCTCCCCCAGTGGAGTTACATAGCAGGTATACTGGCTTACCTGTCAAACAGTGCATCAACCAATTGCTTGACTTGCAATTACCCTATAAACCTCTGTAAAACAACATCTAACATATTAATTAGAATTAATTCAAATTTTTTACTTGAAAGCAATGGTAAAAACAACATAAAATGAAATGTGTAAAAAGGAAACTAATCTTTTTAAATTTAGCAGAAATCTCATGTTAGTGCCAAAAATACTAAGATCACTTAAATAGTAATAATAAAAGTGGCACAAATTGCGTAAAAATACACTTACAGTAAAAACTGAATCATCACACTGTTACCCCCCCCAATAGATCCAGCAGTTGGTAAAATCATTTGAAATACCTAAATGTAGCATTATTGACGATTAAATTGTCCGATTTGATATTTTAAAAGACATTCCCAACACTGAATGCTAGAATAGTGGATAAATGGCATCCATGTCAGAACAATGACCCCATTTTTAAATTCAAGCATCACACAAACTAGATTACAATATTGAAAGTTCCGTTTAGACACGGTAAAATATCAAACACAATATTTTCTGTATAAAAAATGACATACGTAACTTGATTCCAGGTTACAGACCTTGTACTGCCGTCGTCTAACATCGCAATTTGAAATTCTTTGTCTCTGTGATCGCCATTCCGGACATAACGGATTTTCCCATCTCACCGGTGTTCGGGGTAAACAATATGGGCTGGGTCTAAACTTCTATCCACCAGGATGTCCGCTGATGGCCGAACTCTTTTCCATGTTAATTTTCTTTTAAGGAAAATTTTATAAAGATCGGGTTTCAAATACATAACAGACAAGTCTAAAATAAGATTACCTTTCCTAATCAAAAACAAGTAAAAATGGCCGAAAAAGTCTGTGTATTTGTAGATGGTCAATCGTCAACACGGGAATTGCAAGTATTTCAGGTTGCACAGCGATAGTTTTACGCTTGAAGCTAGATACACAACTTGTATACACACTGACTATTGTCCATGATATCAGAAATGATGTTTTGATTATTGCTGTTGCAATCGTTATTATAAAAACCTGTTGGATTGATTAAAAATGTTTTTTTTAAAACCAGCCGTATCTGTGACATTATGCCCCGCCGTTTAATAGAAATTTCAATTTTGTAAATTATTTATTTATCTCTCTATCAGTTATGCTTAAGTTGTGTATTTTAAGCTGGTTAAGTGTGATAGTCGCCGTGTCTGAGCGAATGAAGCTCCGAGCCTTCATATATCAATCATACGATTGAAACATTTCTCAGTTAACGTTGTTCACTGTAGTATATAGGGGTGTAACAATACGGTAAAAACCGTATCGCAATATATTGCAATACGCAAAACCTGTATTGTAATATATTGCAATGCGTATTGTTTTTTTTTCGCGCAGAAAAGCAAAGCAGGAATTCATGTACATGCATCAATATTATATAACTTTACATATGAAATAAATATGTAGTTTCAAATGATCTCTTATACAACTGTTTGAATGATTTGTGTAAAATGGACTATCTGCCATAAAAATGCATATTTTAAACCAGAATTCAGAAGAGCTTCATTCCCTCTTTTGATGAAGTGTTTAAACTTATCACAGCACAAGTTCATAATCGGCGTCGTCAGCCATTATTCGTCAACAACACTAAGTTCGACTCACTCTGACGCTTTCAAATAGACGCTGATATTTACCCGCTCGTATTGTGACTCAACCGAATTCGAAACAAAGTGCTAGAATGAAGTCAGCGATCCTGTCATTTATAAAATTGAAATGGCGTTTAATTGATGAGCAAATCAAATACACAAGTTCACGTATAAAATGTCATGATGGAGGCAAATGTATATACCTACGCCCGCTGATATGTACACTAGTGTCGCAGATCAAACTAAATGAACAGTATTAACCGATATATTACTAGTATACATGTTGTGCAAACTGCGTATCAATTTATTTGAGATGCTTTGCTTGAAAACAAGTGCTGAATTGTAATTAAGATCATTATGAATGGCATTTGTGCACCATTTTTTACTTATCTCTTGGGCAGTTTTTTGTTCAAAACACGCTGAATGATCAATATGATATTTTTTTTATCAGATTGAATGAGTAATATACATATCGCTGGCTACTTGTGCTTAATGTTGTTAATGTAGGTTAAAAACGTCCGAAATTGGCCATGTCTGAAATGGAATTGAATAGCATAGACGTTGCTGGTTCCTTTGGTTATTTTATAGACTGATTTCATCTATTTTAATCGAAATAATGGAGTTATTGTTGTACGCGGGTAGTAAATGCACATGTCGCGGGTTTTGTTTACTTATATAATGGACACAATTCTATTCAAATGACACAAATTATGAATATCTGATATTGAAAGGAATAGTGCACAGGTCTCGGGTCTGTCTTTAATGTACTTGATTCAGTAATTTAACTAACTATCTTGTCAATATTTTAATTTATAACTAGCGTTGTTTATCATATAGAAATGTTTTGTTTTATTTAAGAAATTTTCTTGGGTTCAAAACATCCTTTATATTACATGCACTTTATTCTACGGAAATAAATTGAAAACACTCCGCCACGTTTGTTTGTTTCTTTAACATGACTTGGTTTAAGAATATCATTTTTATTACTTAATCCCATTCAAACGATTTAAAACAACTGGTATTTCCTTTCAATTCGGGAATATGATTCCCTTTATAAGCACCCTAGTTAATTAATCTATGATATGGAAATGAATCTAAAACACTCCGTCGCACGCGTCTGTTTATTTTGAGAACACAACTTGGTTTAAAAAGTCTTACTGTATGAATTCGTTCCATGGATACCTAAACTTGATAACTTAATACTTTTTCTTAAATCTCAAGTTATCGGCAATTAAGTACAAAATACAAGTAATTAAGTGTTAGTAATTAAATATAAATCGCGAGTAATTACGACCTAATAATCAAGACAAATAATAACAAGTGATAATTAATGACATGTACACGTTAAAAATAGAGTAGTTGGAAATATGAGTAGGTAAACTTGTACTAGTTAGAATGTTTCAACCAGTTATATATAACAAAGTACGCAAGTCTACATAATTATGTATAATATAGAATAACTAAAAGTATACGCACCCACGCAAAGAGTAACCCCCAACTGCTAGGTTGTTAAATGTCTGCAATCATAACATTTGATTTATGAAATCTTAAAAATTATATCAAATCAATAAATAATTCAACTACAAGTAGCTGGGTGCAAGTAGTAAAATATTAGTATGTAAACGCGAGTCTTTAATTACAAGCAAAAGATAGGACGAACACTGACCTAAAACGAAAACTTGACTGTTTCAGTACTGGTTTTGGATAGTATACATATTGTTGTAAGTGCTATTCATGTTTATCACGATTTTAACGTGGATAACGATTATGCAATTGTTTTCAAAATCGCCGGTCTAAGTATTCATTTACGCGAAAAAAAAAACGGTTTTCTTACTAAGCTCTCGCACCGTGTTTCACCTACAAGTTGCATGACAAGTATCCATTAGCAACTCAATACATATGAAAAAAAAACGTTTCTATCAAATATCGATATTGATGCCACATCCTTTGAAATCAGAGAATTGGGGCTATCAGGACCTTTCTTCATGTATTACACCATCATTTGCTCACTAAATCTTTACTATCTCCTACACTAATTATATGACCATATAAATGTTCACACTGTGGTACAATAAATCGCTTTTGGTCTATTTTTGTATTTATGTATTCTCGTACATTACATGTGTATGACAACATTATTATGAATATGCAACTCTAAAGAACATGGACGTTATTACGAATCAGTTTGCAATATATTTACAGAGGAAATGAGTGAAACTATTATAAACATAGTGTACGTGCTATATCTTTGACTGAACGAATTTATTTATCAACCAATATGGGAGGAGCACTAGAAAAGAAATCCATTTCACGTAAATTTTGTTTTCCACGAGAAACATGCATGTTAAAACATATACACCGGACTTAAAACTAGCTTACTGTGTGTAAAATTTGAATGATTGTTACATAGTCAGCAAGACACACGGGACAGTTTAGCCAAATTCACAATACCTTGAAAAAAATTCTTTCAACAAAAATCAAAAAAGATTTGAGCCCCCTGGTTAATAATTTATTAAATGACGACCAAAAACGCAAATTAGTTTTAAAGTGAAAATTTTAATTAAGATATACATTGAGTATTCACAAAATATGTTTGAGAGTTCCATTCCCGTTAATGAGACATTAATTCGATATGATTGCTGTTTGAATGTTAAAGATAAGAAGAAGTAACTACAGCTGAGTATATTTTCCAATAACATTTTATCTACCCTTACAAATCCACGCGACTGAATAAACCAGACGTTTTCTTGTACTCTCTTTTATAGTTATAACTTCGACTTTCTCTCCCTGTCTCCTAGGTAAAAAAAAAATAGAATGTTATCGTGTATGCATCCGTATCTATGTTAACTATGCTTGTGTGTACACATATATTTCATATTTTGTATATATATATACACACACACACAGCGGTAGTTAACCTGTATTCAAGGACTCTGTACTAGTACTAACCTTGTTCTCCACAAGTAACTGCGAACTTCTACAAAATGTATCATTGTTTTAATCACAATTACCGTTATTGAATCAAGGTATAATACACACTTTGTAAATTAAAGCAATATGTCGACAATAGTCAAAGGCGCCTGTCGTGTCTAAGAACGCCGCATATATCTATGAATATAGTCCATTCATTTAACCGTTGGTGCAGAATGTATTCAAATAGTTTATATATAACAGGTAGAAGATTTATAAGAGGATAACATTTAGGTAAATAAGCAGTGGCTTTCTATACTTATGTACAGGAATAATAAATCCAATTTTACACCCGTTAGTTAAACAGTGACTGTATCATTATGTAAAATAATTTTCTTAGATAAAAATTTAGTGTTCTTCCACCATAAATTATATGTTCAGCAGATACAGAATCAAAACCAGGCCCCAATTCCACGAAACTATTTAATTTATTTGATTTAGCTGAGTAATTACGTTAAATCACATTCCACTATTGTTCTTAAGTAATTATTTAGTTAAACAAAAATAACGTGCTTAACTTTTCGCTAATTACGCTGCGTTCGCTCGAAGACTCTTCAATTGAAAACAATAAACGACTACTTGATAGACGACTTTCACTTTCGCATCTGCTGTCAAATTGAAACATGTCCAGTAAAAAGAGAAATGAGAATTGGACTGAGACCGAGAAGGTTTTTGTACCGGAGCTCATAATCAGTCATGGTGAAACATTGTTTGGGAACTTTCGCGAGGCATCGACAGGAGCCAACAAGAAGAATGCGTGTTGAGAAGAGCTAGTTGATTCGCTGAATGCGTTAGTAACTTATTTCAAGATGTTAGCTTTAATCATATGAACTCTACTATAGTAAATTGGGAGTGAGGAAAATCCATGGTCCCAACCGGGGATCGAATCCGGGACCCCTAGCACTGTAGGCGGACACTCAACCATGTCGCCAAAGAGTTAACCCAACAGTAAGGCTGTTAAAAGTGGCCCATATTCCTACAATTACTACACTACAAAAAAGTACCATAGAACTGTATTTACACACTTGAATATAGAAATAGAGGGAATATGCAGACCACAAATAAGTAGGATACTAGATCTGATGTAGAAGCATTTGTGGGCAAATTAATGAAGAATATAAGTGTTGTTGCATATGAAATTATTACTTTAATCAAAGTACTGACAGTACTGATGGAAAGTGATTTCAGAAATATGAATTAATGCTAGAAGACACATTAGCATTAAATATTTGTCCTCATGTTGTGTCTGTTGTGTAAAACAATGAAGTCATGCATCTACTAGATTTCATTGGCCTCCTTAATAACATACCAATCTGACTTCCCATCAAAGCAGTGGCAAATGTCAAATACTTACTTCAGTAGTTTCTCCATTAGAAAATTGTGTTGATAGATGTGTGTATTCAATACTACTCTTGAGTAGGCTAAGACCACAGGGCGATGGTTAGTACAGCTTCTAAATATTACACAATGGATACTACCTATAAAGTCAAGATGGTCATTTGTTTATTCAATTCAAATGTCACGATAGATTGATGTCTTTTTTACAGTTGCAAAGTTTGCAATTTCCTGAACAAGTAATTTTTAAGTCCCAGGTTCCTGCATAAAACCATACAAGTTAACATTCAAACCTGGCGCGAAATGTTACATGTTCACCTTAGTTAATTGAATTATAGTGTATACTTATTGCATAGCTGTACACATAAACTGTTTTCTGTTCCATGTTGCATTTGGGTTGGAATATATATTAGTCCAAATTGGAAAATGGACAAATTTGTTATGAAACGTCAAAACAATGATACTTTTTTTGGAAATATTGATTATTATTTTGCACATGTTTTGTTTAGATTTACAATATCTTTGTTATACAAGGTTTTGAATACTTTTGGTTTGACTTACTTGAGCGTCATTGAACAGTATTGATGTATCATTTTGTGGTGTAAATTGTATGATATATACACATTGATACTAAGCAAACTTATGTGAGGATTTCCACATTATAATCTTTAAGATATCATACTTATAGTAGCATCAATGCATGAAACCTGGTCAAAAACATTGTGACATCCACTTAATATTTTTGATTTGATCAGACTTTATTGCTCGATAACTGTGTCATTTATAAGAATTTTTTTGTGACATTATAAGATCTGGAACTGAGGAAAATAGATATTTATGTGTAATTGTATTATAAATGTATCTAAATTTTCATTAATACCCAATTCAGTTCACTCACAATATTTCTTTTTGTAGCTCCGGTGCTTCTGCTTGTAGAAGAGATGTTGACAGTGATAAAACTGTGTTTCGTAACATGAAAGCAATTGGTTAGTACACTGTTTCATTACATCTTATGCCTATTATAGCATAGTACTTGGCACATTACTGTGGTACCTTCACTTTTTCAAAAATTAACTTATTTGATTTTATTATCAATGTTTTCATTTCACACAACCTGTGAAGATTAAAAAAATAAACTTGACATTAAACTTTTTTACATCAAAATTGAACAAAAGTGTAGTAACTACAGGGTTTATTTTGGGCTGTTTTGATGACCGATATTCGGTCGCGTTCGCAATGGCAAAAAGTATGTTTTTTTTCCCAATTGCACGGCAAAAATTCCCAATTCAAATAGGAAAAAAGAATTGAAAAAAAATTACAGCAGTTCAAATGTTCATTGAATTTCTAAATCATTTAAATAACAAAGTTATCAATATCTAATAATAAAAATGAGCATAAATGCTATTTTTAGTTTTATTTCATTATTTTAAGCTTTTGTATACAATGTGATATTTTCCCAATTTTGTCCAAAATGTTGTCAAAATTCCCAATTCTGGGGGTTGGGTCATGCTCCCAAGATGCTGAGAAAAAACCCTGATTTAAAAATTGAAATTTTTCCATTGCCATACTGTTGTAACCCAAATAACTGTTCTGATTTTCCAAAAATTGTGATACATTTTCATTGAGAACAATCTTGATTTAGTGTGGTAATTAATTCATTATTACAGTTAAATAAATACTGTATAAGAATTGCCTTCAATAAGACTTTTTATGTCGGAGGCTTTTCAATCCTATAAATTATCAAATGAAACATGAAGGCTATGAAAAACTACTCCACTTTATTTGAAACCTCTCACTAACTAGAATCATGTTCATGACTTCTGTAGAAAATTTAGGATAAGTGTGTATTAAATAAGCTATCATACTTAATGTTTTATACCCATAATGACCAAAATTATTACCTTAATAAGCCGGGGACAGATTTTAGGAAACTTTAAAACTTGTATAGGTTTCCATGATAGAAAATGACTTACCATGAGATTTTTAATAAACAATGATAATCCTTTGAGTTATTGCCCCTTTTAATTTGCATTGAAGTCTATGAGAGTAGCCAAGATTGTTGAAAAAGGAAGATCCATTTCAATTAAAACTCACAGTAAAATGATGCAAAACACATTATCAATGTAGTTTAATAAGGAAAAGTATAGGTAACAATGCAATATTGTAAAAATTCCATTTTTTTCTATTTTCACCATGGGCAATAACTCTTACAAATATTTTTCACAGTGAAAGGCAAGCATTAATATGACTGGGGGAGGACCAGCACCAAACTTCAATGTTACTGAAGAGTTACTCTCCCAATATCTCCAGAAAAACAATGCTGCCCAGATAAATGGGGTTTCTGGGGATTGGAAAGTTGTTGTGGTAAGTATTAACAATTGATAGATACCAACTGTGGCTTGCCAATTTTCAGTAAAAAGTAAGAATGTACTTAGTCAGTTTATTTATTTTTGTGATATATTTAAATTTACAAATGTAATCCCTGTCTTGCTTGTAAATGTACCTTTATTATATACATACGTCCTATTTAACTAGTAATTTTTCTGTTATTTCTTGGATTTTTGCGTAAATAAGCAAGATGATAACAGATATCCATTACAGTCATTTTATTCAGATGAAGAAACTCCATCTACAGTTGTTGAAGTAGATGGCTTCAATATAGAGTCAACATATTCTGCTAGTAACAGTTGCATCAGATAACTGATTTATTTGATGTATCATTTACACCATGCATCTCACAAATGTATCATGAAATCAATACCATTAACTCTTGATATGCTCACCGAAGTCAGCCATAATAATTAGCATGTGTATTGCAAATGACTCAACATGCTGAATTTTACATTGGAATATCCAATTCATGGTGAAATATCACAAAAAAGGCCGTTTTGTCAAAACTTGGGAAATTTCAAACACCTGTTTGAATGTCTAAGAAATGTAGAGGGTACACCAATGCATGTAAACTTGAAATCAGTGAAATGTGGATTATATTTTGTAAAACTCTAGTTAACATTGACAACAGAATTTATAAAATTACATGTAATTGGACAAACAAACAGTCTTACTGAAACTAGCCCTTTTGATGAGTTAATGATAGGTGGATTGTATTTAAGCCATTTCATTTAATAAGACTTCATAAAAGTTGCAAATCAAAGCTATACAAGTATTCTGGTACTAGAATGTTTCATCATTAGATATCTATTTTTCAGAACATACATACCATCAGAAGACACTGTATGTACTGCCAGCAATGAGAATACCAGAGGTATGTAGTTTTCATACTATGTCTTACAGATTTACAGAGCAAATTTTACTCCATAAGGGTTTTTGAAATCATTTTATCATCATTTTTTTCACTTTTAACACTATATAGGTAAACAATTGACCGAATCTTTTAATTTGGACATAAGATAAACACAGTAAAGTTTTTGTGACATTTTATATCATGTCATGTTTGGAAAATAAGTAGGTCAGTCAGTCCTATACAACTTATAACAATATTCTAAACAACGATGATATGAAATTAATTACTAGCTTGCTTTTAACACACAGAACTAAAACAGTTGATTATGTTTTATAATGCTAGGGAAATAAATTCCTATATGTCTCTGCTTTTGTTAACAGACCTAGTAAAAATTTCAAACATACATGTTTATCTCCATGTGTTTCTATGATTTATTTTAAACTCTACATTGTCCAATAATATAAAATTTATATATATCTAATTGAAGATGATCAATAACCTTCTACATCCAACAACCATGGAAAAACAAGGAAAAGAAAATCTCTTGATGAAGATGAGCTATACAGCCTGGAAAAGATAGGAATAAAAAAAGACATGGAACACATTGAGTCAGAAACAACATATTATAGAATGAAGGTTGAGTGTGACATGATAATAACTCAACAAAAAACTGAAAATGAAGAAGTGTGATTTCAATTAAAGAAACAATTACTTGAGAACCAAATTTACAAATTATTAAACGAAGAGCAGTAAATCGTTTCCTGAAAATCAATATACATAAATTTTATTAGCTCACCTGAGCACGTAGTGCTCAGTGAGATATAGTGATCAGTCAGTTCTTCGTCCATTGTCTGTTGTCTGTTGTCCACATCTTGGGTTGTTAACACTCTAGTGGTCACGCTTTTGAGCGAATCTTCATCAGACCTGGTCATAATGTTTGTTTCATTGATATCTTGGACAAGATCAAACATGGGTAATTTGAGGTTTTGGTTGGATCTTCATGAAACTTTGTTGTAATGTTTGTATTAATAATCTTGTAAAATTTTGTGAATATGGGTGACATCTATTCAGAAACTAGATCACTTGGTCAATGCACCAGAACATAGTTTTTTTTTTCAAAAATTTTTATGTGGATGCAAGTACATCACTATACTAATTGCACTAAATGGCAAGATATCATAATGTCAGAATTTTTGCATCCATTTTGGTCAATTTCAGGTAAAGGTCAACGTTATTATAAAACATTTTTTTCAGTGTAATTGTATTTAGTTGATCTGTTTATACACTGGTGGTTAGTGGGTTGGTTGGTCGATAATACAGTCTGTCCCCAAAACATATGGAAACATGTTTCCTTTACATTTTTTGTGGGAACCTTTTTTAATGTTTCTATATTTATTGCGTTTGCATTGAAGATGTGAACTACATATTGGTGATGATGAAGTTGCCGTACTTTGCAGAATTATGTTCTCGTCATGTCAGTCTTTTATCGAGTTAGAAAGAGGAACTTTTGAATTTTTTTTTTTTTTAGGGAATTCATTTGAATTTTTCATTTGCATTGTTTCAGATCATATTATGTTACTGATCTCATACTGATCATTGAATTACCTCCAATTCTCCCAATTAAGTTAAGTATTGTGCTACAATGAGGTCTCTGTGTGCCAGTCCTACATCATTCACTTAGACTTGATCATTTGGTTGTACCTCTTGTATGTAAAGTTCTCTGGGCATGATGCCACCTTTTACAATACCAAAATTGTGCAACACCGCACAGCTGACAATAGTTCAGTCGCCCTTTCAGGTGTTACTCTCAAGCCATATTTCAAGCAGGGAAACCGGCACTTCAGCACACCAAATGTCTGCTCAATGACAACTCTGGTCTTAACCAGCACTTCATTGTATCTGAATAATGAAATGTATACATTTTTTAATTAGGTACTGTTTCTGAATCCCTTGACTAGTGGAAGAAAATGATTTTTTATATGATAAAATCTCACTGTAAGAACTGATTAGTTTTTCTCCTCCCTATATTTACCTCCATTATGAACCTGAATCACTGTTTGTTCTTAATTGTGCTGTTAACATTGATGTTCAGTCAGTCATGTGATTTGATCTTACTTATGTTATATTGGCATTAATGATATGAATATGACACTTGCGTATTTCTGCATCAAGTGTTTTTTACTGCAACTTAAATGTTTAGCTATGCCTTTTGCATAATTATGGTAGATTATCTTGATAATTGAAATATGTATAATGCATTCATAATTAGCAAAACCAAGTACTTTTCGTTTGTTTTTCGTCTCCATTGTGCATGAATTTAGTTCACGATCGGTTACAACCCTTGTCAATATAGGGTCATCAGTTATCGTTATTATCTCTCAAGTGGTTCATATTCACCTCTAGATAATGTAGGAATGTTAGATCAAAGTGATCTTTGTCTTATGTCTTAGTGTGTAAACACTTTCATAATACGGTCAAACTTGTGTTAGAGGCCACCTCCGAATGAAGACCACCCTGTGAATTTAGGCCATTCTTTGAAAAACTGTCATTTATTATTTAGATCCAACTGACCTCTGAATAAAGGCCATCTGTAAATAAAGGCCACTTTTTTATTTCCAGGGGTGGTCTTTGTTCACAGGTTTCACTGTAGCCTCTCAAGAAGTGTGGTAGTGAGGTTGCTAGATATCGTGTCACAACTTTCAATCATGTTTATCTTTTTTTCAACTTTTTTCTTCATTTATATGCTGCAGTCAGTTTTCCTGGACTTTATTCTAACCTGTACTAACTTACCCTTTATGATAATTTCATGTCACATCATGCAACCGTGTTTAGTTATATACTTCTTTATTTCCTCCAATCACGGAGAGCACATATAACAGAATGATACATCATTTTACAGAAATAATTGCTAAGCATATCGATATATTTACAACGTCTTACGAGACACTTATAAGCAATGCATACCAACATACACTTGAGCACAAGCACACATAATCTTTCTCTCGATATCTCTATCATTTTACTTATTTATATACCACACACACCACGTATCCATGTACACAAAAATTTATATTACAAAAAGGACAGTTCACAAATAACACAAATACACATTACGAGTACAATTATATGCTTTAACATATATATGTGCATGTAAACACTTAAAGTATCATACTTGTACATGTAGTTGTATAAGAAACAAAATCATGCACCAATATATATAATTACCATATAGAGTTGATACGTATGTAAGCAAATCATTTTAACATCATCACTTGACTGACTGCCTAGTACGAAAATACGAAAGAGCTAGACTGCCATGGTTGAAAAAAAATGTTTGAGTCATTAATATCGCATACTTACAAAGCGGAAACAAAAGGCATACACAACAGGTACAGAAAGATTAAATATACACTGTATGCCTATAAAAGTTAGAGAAAACATCCGTTATAAGGCTAACCTAGAGCGAAAATTCTAGACAGCCAAGGATGGACATGCTAACGATTTAAACCAATCGAGTTATTTATTTCGAAGAGCATTATATAAACGTACATTCTAACATATATACATATCATACGCATTAATATGTCGATCGAATGTACATAATGGCAAATAGCGTATTAAGTAATCCTATAGAAACACTCATACAAGTACAATTCACTTATTCACACAGCGTCTCCATTGACATCAAATTAAATGTTGATAATGCTATGTCTGTATTCGTGCTAAGCGGTAGAGACTGCATGTACTTAACATTGAATCTATGAGCACGTTCTAATTTCAGTATATCTGAAATGGATATAGTGCTCCATAATTCACATCCGTACAAACTTTTAGGAATGACGACAGAAATGTAAAGTATCTTTGATGAGATAGGATTTAAGCTGCATTGGTGAATACCACTGTTACATATGCTTAGAAACGTACCCCTTAATTTGTTACAAGCAACATTGACACAAGAATTTGTTGAAAGGAATTTATCACATTTAATACCTAGATGAATGTAGTCCCAAGCTTCTGTCACAAAATCATTTCCAAGGGTAAATCTTATGGGTCTAGCCTTAGATTTTGTATCGTTAAATATCATCACCGAGACAATGCATCATTGGCAAATAATAAATGCACGTATTTCAAGCCATCATTGCCACCAGCTTTGCCTATCGGACATGAGCTAATTTAATCGTGTACAACTTGCGGCAGTACAACTGAGTTTTGATCTGGGTATATACTTGAGGACTTCTCAATGAAGTTGTCAACTTTTTCTTTCCACTCGTCATCAAACATTGGGAAGGCGTTTTCCATGTATAATTGCTCAAAGTAATTTCCCCATCCACAATTTATTCCAGCGCGATCTCTCACTATTGTTCCACCAAAGTTCATACCAGCACATAAATTATTGTTCGAACTATTTCGCTTTGACTTAACTTTTCTCCAATATGATTCCGAGTCCAGCTCAGCTGTCTTATCTAACTCCTCACGTTGTTTCTGTAAAAATAGATTAACAGACTGTTAGTGTTTTCGACGAAATTTGCTCTTCGCCTGTTTATAATCCCGGTAGGCAGGAATATCATTACTTCGTGGACGACCCTCGTAACACCAAATAGCCCTCAGCTTGTATTGTTCATTATGTGCCTTATCTAACTCGGCATTCCAATAAGGCTTCAGATAGTCCTTAAACCGCCTTTTTAGAAACACTTTATTTGCGGATTCATTCAGTTTTGACACTATCATTTCATATGTTGAATCAATATCACTTCGGACAATATCACCATGCAACAGATCACTAAGATCATGAAATACTATATCAACCGTACAAAAAACTACTCCGGTTACGTATAAGATAACGGACTATAACGGGGAGGAAATACTGGGCACGTTTTACGAAGAAGAACTACAAAAAACTGACCAAGAAGTATTTAGAATCGAAAAAATAATACGCCGTAAAGGTAATAAATCGCTAGTGAAATGGTACGGCTATCCAGCGTCATTTAACAGCTGGATCGATAACGAGCAGATAAGCGCGCTTTAAATAGATTTGGGAAACCGCGAACGGTGGGAAAACCCAGTTTGATGAGAGGCAACTTTCGAAGTCATTGTTGATAGAACACAGTTCACCATTTCTCGACGCTACATTAATAAACGTCCTATTACATTCATGTAAATCTATCTTTATACTTTCAACAGTTTTCTTTATACAGATAATTTCATCAAGTCGCGTCTTTTCAACAGCCAACGAAGTTTGTTTAATATTAAGAATTTCAGTTTTGAACATTCGCCACTGATTCTTTCAACATGTTTGGCTCAGCCTCGTTTATTAACACTGAGCCTAAAACTAAAAAAGATGAATCGTTCCTTGCTGTTGTAAGCCAAAGACAGACAGAAGTGATTTTGTCATAAGAAAATAGTTCCGCAAATTATCAACACAAATCAACGAAGATGTATCAATCCATTTAGAGCAAATAGCAGAGTCGCGATTTATTTCAAAACAATTTTAACAACCAGGCGAGTATCTGCATTTACGCAAGTACGCAAACTTGTACGCAGCTGAGTCCACGTCATTTTTCCAATTAAATGAAATAAAACAACAAGTGTACTTAAAAAGACAAACGGCGTAAAAATGAAAAACAGATTTTTTTTTCTTTGATCTGTTGAAACTAAAAGTACGATCGATGTTGTTCTACTTTCTAATCTTTATGAAATCTCTGATGTTATGCATAATTAAGTTATAAAAACGTTTTGTTTGCCGAAGGTGTTATAAGATCGATTTATGATGCCAGGACACTGTTTACATTGCGATGACGCTGTTGCTAGGAGAAAAATATTGGAATGCTTCTGCTGTTATTGTTAACATTAATATTAATGTATAAAAATCGAGTACTTATTTCTTATTTCAGAAAACTAAACTCCCTTGTAAAATATTCACACTGCTTGTTAAAATTGCATACAATTTCAAAAATAACAAAACAATTTTTGAAAATGATTATTAAATAAAATTATAGTTTCACAATAAAACCAAAAACAATGAAATTTTAATATCTTTTACAAAATGAAAATTCCTTTCTGGCAAAGTTCTGGATACCATCTCTGTAGCCATTTCCAGGGTTTCATAGATTTACTCAGAAACTTTAAAGATGATTAAATTTTACAGTCTGAGAGAGGTTTATTATTTTGTCTTGACTTTCTACGCCATAAGACATCCACAGTGTAATGAAACACAATTATTCTCGACATGATATGTATGGACAATTTTATTTTGCACTCACTCACTCCTCACTCGCTCGCTCGCTCGCTCGCTCGCTCACTCACTCACTCACTCACTCACTCACTCACTCAAAATAATAGTAATTGAATGTAACCCATTACCCTTTAATAATTGAAAATCAGTATTTATTTTGAATTCAGTCACGCGTAGAGTTTTTAGACACATGCATGTTATTTTATGTATTCCATGATGACTTTTCGGCGTATTAATTCGACATCCTTAGCATTTGAAACATGAAGTTTGGATGTGAATATTTCAGCCTTAAGAACTGGAAATGAATTAATGCACGTATTGATATCATCTTCATCAGAACAGTGGTTTTATTATGATGTAAACACTTGTAGTCCTATTTCGTGGAATGAAATACCAATAAATACAATGACTGTCCTGTAAAACATCGTTACCTGGTGTATGGACTTTTCTATTTTCATTTGTTTTCAATGTAGAATGATGTATTTTATAATAATACCACTCAACTTTTTCTAAGCACCATAAATTTTTCAATATATCATGAAAAGTATAAAAAGGATTCAATTATTTATTTTGCACGGTTTGATTCAGCAATGTTTTGAGGCCCCAACCTAGAGGCAGGCTGTTTTATCGGGTAGGTCTAAAGCCGGAAATATTGCTGAACACGACCATCGCGGATGTGGATCAGTGGATCAGTTATGGTGTGGGGAGGCATCAGCTGGGACGGGCGGACTGACTGAGCTCGTTGTGTTAAATAGAGGTACATTGACTTGTCAGTGGTGTATCGTAAAATGTTAGACACCAAGGTTAGACTGTGTGCCAGGGCAGTGAGCAATCAGTTCATTTTAATGGACGATAAAGCGCGTCCCTACAGGACCTCGGTGGTCAAGAGGGGGGTATTGAGCGCCTTGACTGGTCAGCTCGATCACCCGACCTAAATCTAATTGAGCTCATGTGGAATGAGTTGCAGGTACGGATACCAGCTCGCCCGGCGCAACCTAGAAGCAGGATCTTGAGGCCATGTCGGTGCAGGAATGTGCCTCTATCCCCGCTTGACTGAGTCGTCTAATTATATGCTTACTAGCCGGTCGCTTTGACAACGAACTGTCTGTCCTGCTATAAAATGACACGCCGAATTCTTGATAGAAAACAGCAAATTTCTAACATTGTTGTATTTGTAACATGATGATTTGGTGTGTCTTTCTGCGACACTCAACAACGAAACTTAATATATATATATAAATATACGTGCATTTCTGTACATATACTGACTTTGTAATCATCATTTTTTTGCATTTAGTTTGCCTTTTTTACTTTGTCACATTTATGAGATGTAACCCCATTCGTCTTACATGCTTAATAACCACGATATATATATATATGTGTATATCTTTAAAAAACGGAAGCAATAAAGTTATATACATGTACATTTATCATCGTATTTATTTTTTAATCTTCCATTCATCCTCAACTACCGAAACTTAGTTAAACTATTTCATTCATTTGTTTGTATTCACTTTTGTTAAAACAGAATGACAATGTAAAAACACAACAGATATGTAAAATTTGTGAAATGAAGTAAGAGTTATAAAAATATGTGCATTTTTTCATTTAAATCTAGTTACAAACGGTACATGAAGTGTATACAGTAAAACCTCGATAATAAGACCACTTCTGGGACCCGAAAATAACCTTGACATTTTGTCGGGTTATTTCTATAAACCCGTTACGGAATTGGAATTAATCCTATTTGGGAAAGGTCTATCAGCAGGTTGGTGTGATTATTGTAAAGAGCTCATCTAGACGAAAAAAATGATACCAGAATCTCAATATTGCCAGGAATTTACTTACGGGGTTGTAGAAATAAGCCGACGATTTTTTTATCAATTTACGGTGAACCTCTCAGTATCATACGGAGAGTTAAGGTTTTATATATAATGTTCCTTATGCTGGAGTGTCCTTGATGATTGACTTAGTTTTGAGAACAATAAGCATGGAAAGAATCATGCTGAATCACGCTCACATGCTTAAGTATTTATGAAATATGCAATATACAAAAATCTGCAATATTTCGGGAGCTTCAGAGACCCCGGGACCCCTCCCACCAGTGCTATGCCCTGTACCCAACAGGGACTCTGTGTCTCTAGCTTTAATACGTCAAACACTAGGAATTTTCTGAGCCTTGGTAATTTTGCTCATAACGTACAAAACCGATAATCTCAAATAAATTTCACAAAATAAAAACAATCAGAATGTTTATTTAACGGAGGATTTTTTGTCAAACTTTGCATTTAGGAATACATGAATTGATTGTATATACACCTAAACGCCACCTTAAGACCACCCTAAAATTAAGACCATCCCGAAATTAAGACCTCTCCGCTAATACGGGCATTTTTAAAGAACTGGCGCATAAATTCTGTGTCGTTGTCGCATTTTTTCGCAAAGACTCCTAATTTAAATTTCTGTACGGACACAATTTTATTACATCGGATTAAACTTTAAATACTTATTCATTTGCAGTATTTACAGGTTTACCGAAAATCTACTTTCATTTTAAGAAATTCGTCAATATCTTAGATTTTCTGCTGATTTTCTATCGATGTTTAAGGTTAACGTATGAACATCGCCGAATAATCTAATTATAATAATTATGAATAAAAGCCTGTCGTACCGAACGATCTTTCAGGTATCAGATTGTTGTACGTAGATGTATTTTACGGAAAACAATGGAATATTTTTTGTTGTTTTATGCTGTCTAGTGTATTATTCAAGCATGGTCACTAACTAAAATAAATAGTAAAATATTGGCAATAACAGAACATAGTTTTATATAGATTACACTTAATTAGGAGATACAGTGTTTGTTTGCACTGCCATTCTCTAAACAAATAATAGTGGACCTCCGTGGTCGAGTGGGTAAGGTCTCTGACCAGTAATCACAAAACCCCTAACCGCTGTGAGTTCGAAACCACCCGGGACCAGATAAATTTCACTTATGAGGAAGTTGTCCAGCTAGCTTACGAAAGTTGGTGGTTTAACACAGATGTACGCCTTGGTTCCTCCTCATTAAAACTGGAAAAGGGTTAAAAGATCCAGGCTACTGGTACATTAAGCTAAGCTACAGTGAAAAAAATCATAGTTCGTTAAATTTAATTTGGTTAAATATTTCACAGCTAAGTTTCTGAAGCAGGCTTCGTTGGTAATAAAATAATAACGAAAATTCATAAAAATTAGTTTGGTCAACTAAGTTACATGCTAACTGCAAACGACAATATGTGTAAAGGGAGATAACTCCAACAGCCTTATTGACATTATTGATACAAAGATCTCAGATTTGGTACTATTGTTTGCGTACAAATTGATAAGTAATTGTCGCAGGGTAAATTAGTTCTTTGTTATGTCTGTACTTGTCACATGTATGATTGTTTGTCAATTTTGCATGTCTGTGTGTTATCTTATAGTCACCCCTCTGCTCCCCATAATTCATCATTAATGTCACCTGCCGCCCTTGCACATGCCGGAATTTAGCGTACGTATGTTCCGTTTGCGCACTACTGTTCACACGCTAGTCAGTCACGCTAGATGTAGATTAAAGAAGCATACAGATATCACTAGATGAACAATTGATGATTTAGCTTGTAAAATAGGCCATTCAAATATACTACAAGTTTTCTTTGTACAGTTAATAATACTCGTTACCCAATTACCTCCATTGACGTCATACATTCATGTAACTCGAGAAAGAAAGTGAACACCAATATGACATAACATATTTTAACGATGGATGGATTAAAAGGTTATAAACGGTGTATTGTTCAATGTTATAAACTTTAAAAATAATACTTTTAACTCAAATTATCCTATGACGTCATACATATCAATCTGCGTCAAGAAATCATTGAAATTCCTGTAACTGACACGAACAAAAAGTGAGTTTGTTTGTCGCAACTAATATTTTAACTATAGATAGATTAAAAACCGAAAATTGATGCTTTCATTGTATTGAAAATTGAAAGTTACTCAAATTAACTCTTATGACGTCAAACAGACAGCCTTCGTTATATGGTCCTTTCAGGTACATAAACACGAGAAAAAAGGTGAGTTCGATAATTAAGTATGATCTTAGCAAAAGATAGATTATTAAAGACGACAAGTGGTGTTCTTTCAATGTTGAAAGAAGTCTCTATTATTTGCATATGCCGTTAATGAAAATAAATTTATAATTCTAAAAGTTAAAAATACAACGGCACATTGTCTCCCCTTGTCTTAACGTCCAACAACAATGCATATTTTGTTCATTTTTTTCATCAGTTTTCCATCCTAAAAACTCACAAATCCAAGCTCACCTAACACATATAAACATACAATTAATAGAGAAGAGAACACAATCCTACAGTAATCTGAAAGTGTCTGAACCACATGATCGCTTTCTTATCCTTAATCAAGTCCATCTGGATCATTTAGATATCGTAAGTAAACATAACGCATGCACATATGCAGAAGGACATTGCTGTTTCAAGCTAAAACGCCAAAATTAAGAGCACAGTAAAACCTCACATAGCGACTACCTCAGTATTATTATCTACAACAAACTGCATCGCTTAAGAATGGAACAAAATTCCTCAAAAGTACTTCAGGAACTGTGTACTGTCTATGAGACATCGGTGCCGGGCGGTTATTTGAACTAAGGCCATACCAAATCGTATCTATGTTTAGCGTCCGCGGACGGAAAGGTTTTGATTACCTGAGTCAAATAAAAGAACTACATAGTAATATTAAATTTTGATTTAAGAATTGAAGCATATTTATTCCTACTGAGTGACTGTTTGAACTTTTGATAGAAGCTAATATTTTGGAGCAATTAAGCAGGAAATTCGTGTTTTTTCCTGAGGTACATGTTTGTTTTTTGCGGATAGCTAGACAGGTTTTTGAACCTCGATGTTACGCTGAACATTGACGCGATTTTGTATGGCCTAATGGAGAATATACTCATTTCTGACAATTAAATTAGTAAGTAGGAGTACCCCTTGCACTCACTGACGTCATTGCTTCTTATTACGGTAACATTTGATTGAAATCAATAAAACTGACCAACACTCACCCATGTATAATGTTCAAGAAATTATCAGAATTAGACTGCTCTAAAATCAATCCCGGACCTTATAGTTCATGTACTAGATATATTTATAACATATACACGTTAGATATATTTATAACATATACACGTTAGATATATTTATAACATATACATGTTAGATATATTTATAACATATACACGTTAGATATATTTATAACATATACACGTTAGATATATTTATAACATATACACGTTAGATATATTTATAACACATACACGTTAGATATATTTATAACATATACATGCTACATATATTTATAACATATACATATTAGATATATTAATAACATATACATGTATTAGATATATTACTGACATAATTATGCATGAGCAGTGAAAGTTTTGGGATCAAATATATAAACAAGGGTCCTCGTATTGATGTCATAGATGCTAATATGACTTTACTCTCTTGTTATTGAGTTTAGCAGAAATTTGAACAATTCTTAAATTACACAAAGGCATTTTCATTTTTCCATTTGTTGCGAAGAAGAAAAGCGCATGCTAAAGTATAGTCCGCACAACACTGCTCAAGATCATGGACCTCACAATGTATTCAGTTCAGACAAGGGTGTGTGCATGCGCGCGCATATCGGTGACTTATGATTCGAAAATACTGCATCTTCAAAATCTGTTGTTCTGCCTTGTAAATGTCATGTTATATCTATTTGATGATCATGACCTCGACAAAAAATACCCTAATCAACATGATTTGCTTTTGATGACACGGAATGTGTCTAAGACGCGGGTGGCATGTATTTATTTACAACAACATTTCATCGAAAAAAACAATCAAAATTTTGAAATCAATATAAGTGAGATCGTTTGCTTGAAAAAAAAGTGCAATATTATAAACATTTAAGATCAAAATAAATGTTATTGCTTAAATTCTTCGGCAATATTTTATTTACAAACGACTTAAATTAAGAATATCTTGGATACAAATGAATACTGTATATGTCGTTGAGATAGTCTATGCGTACGGTTTGCTTTATTATAATCCAGTCTTGTTAACCACAAGCGCGGTACCTTACAACTCACGTGATCCAGAACTATCAATTATACAAACTGATTATCTTTTGAAAGATTCTTCTTGTTTTAAATGTTATCCAGTTGCAAAAGGGGGTAGGTTCACTTAAGCCCCAAAATGGTCCTGTATTGGAACGCCTTGATATTTTGACATAACAATGATTTGGGTGTTTCATAAAAAAAAAATTTTATTAAGTAAGTATTGTTGCTATAGCAACGAAATCAATTCCCTTCTAAAAAGCTGAAAAAGCAGCATACTTTGACTTCTTTTACCCAAAGACTTTTTAATCATGTCCATACGACAGTATATGTGAAGTACCTTGTTAATATACTTTTATTCCATGGTTTCTATGGAAACCTGAACGTCATATAATTGCACATATTTAGGACTGAATCGTATTTGTATTGAAGATGTATGGCAATGTTTGACATAAACATATACCAAAATAAATAACATATCAGTATCCGAGTCGCTGTTATTCAAAGGGAGACAAGTCGTTTTGTTTACAGACCCTGCGTTCTATACATCGTCTCTGGATACGGACGAGTATTTCGTACTCCTCATTCGAAGTTTCTAGATGCACCAATTGGATATCAGTCATTGGATCGAGTAAGTATGTTATACTTCGTCTGTGGTAGTATTAATGTGGTCATAATACTAAACTATCTGTGCTCAGTGATAATCGACGGGTGGTTTATCGTTCAGCGTGCTTTCCAAACTGATGTCGAGCAGACGACATTTTGAAGATTTATCAGTAGACATCTATACGGGTGTTTTGGGATGCAAATACATCATTTGTTAGCATAATTAATAATTCAATTGGCTTTCTTATGACACTCGTGATTTTGTCGTACGATATATGCATGTGATTTGAGCAGTTGATGTGAGTAGCTGGCTTCTTCAGTTATATTCTGGAGTACTGTATGTACTGTATGATGTTTCTCTGCCTCACCGATGTTGAAGGACCCCATATTCCTTGCAGGTAGAGAGGTAACATTTACTTGGAAATCCCCCCCCTGATTGCAGATATCTTATATCTTATTTTCTCCACTACTTATTATTGTTACCGGTCACTATGCTGTCATGTGATTATCCATCAGGCAAGGCGTACCTCCAGACTGGGTTTATACATCATGAATATTTTTTTATGTTTGAAACATCCACATGACAATTTGCCTCTTTTCATTTGTGTGTCTGTATATTTATGTGCCATGCAAACATGTCTGAAAGAATGTGAGGAGGTTTCTTGTGTATGCACTGGTGCACAGCGATTTGGATGAACAATGAAAGAGCTAATAAATTATCGCTTACCATCAATTTCCTCAATAACATTAAGTCTGTGATTATATATCTAAACATGTAATGCAAAGTAAGGGAGAAATATATAAATAAGTATTTGTTTCCTATTTACTTGAAGGAGCAGATTCAGAAAATTTGTCAGACTCCCCCATTTAAATCATGATTTTTTAATGAAGCAATATTTTAAACAAACATAATTAATGACTGCAAGTTCATTCTTGTTTATATTTTAAATGAAACAATCCCATTGTTATCACAACCGCTTTTGTAATAAAAAAGCCACCAGTACATGTACATGTATACACAGTTACTTGTAACATTCCTGAACATTTCTGACCATAAAATTCGTAAATTTTTATTTGTCACCATGGTAACTCGTAACAATGTCCTATAAGGGAGCTCGCGCAGACAGAGAGCGAGACAACACTTCAGTCAGGGACTGAGTCAGTATGAACATGGGACGTGCGTAATAAACATTTTCTAGAAACAAACTATGCGTTGTTATGTTACACCTTGATAACACATTGAATGTCTCACTAACCTGGTATACTTTTTATTTATTTAATGTAGCAAATAAGGATTAATGAAGGTAATTGTTATGAAACATTTCAGCCAAAGAAGCAATTTTAGTGTGCAATTTCGGGCAAAGTTTTATTTTGGTACCAGTCTGAAGTAACTTGTAGTACTTTTCAGGTATAATTTTGATATAATTTATGAACATCTTTATTTCTTCTATTAAAGTGTTACAAACTTAATCATAATGGAATTTCAGATAGACTGTTATCTGCACTTTTCAATTTAACAAAATCTAGTATTAAAAGGTCTATACACAGTATACAAAATATTCACATGTCAGCATTTGTACCTTTTAATTTAGGTTTTCAACACATAAGCAGGCAAAAAGGTTACACACAAGAAAATTGCACAGTCTGCACTGGCTGAAAACAATGAACATGTTATATTGGTAATTGATGGCACATACATATACGTACAGAAAAGTTACAACTTTCATTTCCAAAGAAGGTCTTATAGCGTCCATAAAGGACGGCCACTAATTAAGCCTATGGTTATTGTAAGCGCTTCTACTTATTTCGTTAGCGTGTTAGGACCTTACTTTGCAGACACAACAAATAATGACTCATCAATTCTACACCACATTCTGTTAAACAAAATTGAAGAAATCAAATCCTGGGTTAACCCTAATGATGTTTTTTGTGGTTGACACTGGCTTTCGAGACTCAGTGAAACTTCTCGAAGACCAGGGTACAAAGGCTAAAATTCTGTCTCTCAACTGTTGTTATTCATCAAGTGCAAGCCGCGGTCGTGGTCTAGTGGTTTGTGCGCTGGACTTGCAACCCGGAGACCCGGGTTCGAATTGTTGGAAAATGGCGTTAAACCCCAGTGACAATAAGTCACATACAAACAAATCATCAAGTGCAAACTCTATTGAGTAAGTCTTGATATTGTTTATGTTTGTATATATCTGTTGACATTGTGTTGATACATGGGCTTAATGGCATGAAATAAATTCATACTACTGATATGTGCCATTTGTTGTTAAATATTTATGTTCGCTTCGTTGATTACAGTGTGTTTTTGGTAGAAATGTAAATAGTTAGGGTGAAAATGAAAATTATTAAGTTGTCATGACAACTATAAAAATTAATGAAAAGCGACACTTCATTTCTTTTAAATTAAAAATCATGTTTTCTTCGATATATTGAACAGCAAAAATATATATTGAAAGTTCCGAAACAAACTTTTAAAAATAACGTGTTTTCAAGTGTTTTTGGTGAAAATTTACAGAATGATTTTTTACGTTTATTTCAATATGTTGCCATGGCAACACATGGAAAAACAGTACTTAAAGTTGACAATTTCTTTTTTACGACATTCGCAAAAACACTGGACATATTTCATTCATTCACTACATAAGAAAACACATTTTTAATTTGTAGCAAAATAATATTTTCGTTGCCATTGCCACATTTAAAAGTCGACTTAAAAATCATGTTTTCTTCAGATATGGTTAACGGTAAATATATATTGAAAGTCTCGAAAGAATTTGACACAAGGCATTTTTTGGGCCTAAGTGAACCTTCCCCTTTTAGGTAAATTTGTCTTGTCTCAGCACAAGTGTGTGTATACTAGAATACAATACATGTGCAACAATAATAAAGACACTCATTCAGAACAAATTAGCATCTTACAGACAAGCTAACTTAATTTCCAGGTTCTCATAACAGAATTGCATTTAATATATTCAGCGCTTGTCTTTTTTAAAGATTATTCCTGTTTTTTTTTGAAAATCGTCCTTACAAATGACTAAGTTCCAAGGAAATGGATTTAGAGCATTCCGCTCCGTTTGTTGATTTTTAGAACATGATCTGATTCATAAATGCCCATATTAACGTCAGTAGATGTAAAATGAGAGTGCTGGCGCATTTTTTTACCCATATTTGTGGTTAAAGTTTCAATACAGTGTATTGACGCGCTGTGCGTCAATGCGCACGATGACTCATCAAACTGTTTTTTTTTCACGTATCCGCGGTTTCCCACTATTTCATTATATCCGTACCAGGGGTTTTCCCTCCAATTATAACGCTCGTAAAGTATCGTTATCGACCCAGCTATTGAATGAGGTGGTATAACCATTTCACTAACTATTTATTACCTTTACGACGTAGTATTTTCTCAATCCAAAATGTTTCTTGGCTAGTTTTTTGTAGCTCTTTTTCGTAAAACATGTCCTGTATTTCCACCCCCTTAAAGTCCGTATAACTGATGTAGTTTTTTGTACGACTGATATAGTGAAGATTTCTTCAGTCCACTAAGGAATATACCCCTTTTCAAACGTTTCCTTTTTCTTTGTAATCCTTACTTTATCGCCCATTGAAAAGTGCGCGTTAAAAGTCTTTATTTCGTAATGGTCCGGGTAAAGATTTTGCCAAACCTCAATTTCGTTTTTCTTTCTACTCGCTTCAACGGGCGTCATTTGTATTGACGAGTGTCTCGTATTATTGTATTGATTAACGAGTTCATCCAACACATTGATATATACCCTCGTGGAGTTGGATGAAAAATATGTCCACATTTTTTCTTTCATCGTTCTATTCCATCTCTCTACTACGCTGGATTTTTCCTCATTTTCGGTGGAATATAACTCGACTAAGCCCTGTACCTCATTGTTATAAAATTCTTTACCTTTATCGACCCATATTTTTGCGGTTTTCTTACAGTAGCTAGTTAAGCGTAATATCCCATTAAATTTTATGTAATTAAATTGTATTAATTTAATTACATATCCTATGCATATTTAAAACCGTACTGTTAGTTATGTGTGTATGAAGGGTATAATATACGAGAACGAGAAAATTTTATTTCACTGTGGCCAGTACACGTTATGGGCCGAAGTCCGGTATGACGCGCTTTCGTTTGTTTAAGGGCAGTCGTGGGCCGAGTATGACAATTTCCGGTCTGTTTAATGGCAGCTGCCAGGTAATACTTCCAATGTGATTGATTATGGGCTCTATGAGTTGTGCACATACAAGATTCTTTACCATGGAGTCGGTAATCAATCGCATGGCAACTTCCCTTACCTCGTTCGTAGCTCTATTTCGTTTCGTTTAGAGCTATGAGCAATGGGGTTGAAGGTGAGTTGTGGAGGTTAATACTGGTGGTGAACCAACAGGTTGGAGGGATTAAGAAAGGCTTGTAAGCGAGGGCGCTTAAGAAAGACTGAAGTTCACCCCAGCATCGGGTGTGCACGTAAAAGAATCTATCCGGTGTTGGGGCTAAAAGTAATGTAGTACAGGTCGCGGTTTTGTTGCTTTTTCAACAGATACGAGAAGCCCCCCCCCAGCGATGCGTTCGAATACACCAGAATGCGGAGGTTATGCACCAAAACACTCATTTTCATACTACTTCTGTATAGTTAATATTAATCAAATATGGCCGAATTCCTTTAAGTGGCATGTTTTTGCTCATGCCCTCTGCATGGCGTCTGAAGTACTTGTTATCCTAAATTGTAAAGTAGGACCATCAGTACTGTTTCCAGAGGTTGTCGTACATTATAGTCACTATTGTCGAATATAATGGTAACACATTTACCCTATGATGTGTTGTTGTTTAGTTAAGTATATTATTCCTGAACAGCGAAGCAGGAACGACATTACTTGTTTTCAGTGACTTTCTTTAAGAAGTGGAAATTAATTAAAATGTTATATGGAATAGATATATTGATGTATTTGTATATATATAGTTAATTTTACTAAATAGTATTATGATTGATTGTAGTGTATTTATATATTGTTTGATTTCATAACCTTCACGCGTATATATACTTTTCACCGTCAATTGTATATTTGTTGCTATGAGCATTTGTTCATAAATATTTTGACTTGACTTGTTTTAAGTGATTTTCTTAGGTGATAACTTAATCATCTTATGTATTTGTAAAATGAAACATAATTATATTTAATATATTATAGCGTGGACAGCAAATATCTCAGACAAATAATTCACATAACAAGTTATTTGTAATGCTAGGAGAAAACGAAATACAACAATTTACGGTACACATCATGAATTATCCATGATTTATCGTCACAATAAACATAGGCGGATCCAGGGGGCGGACCCGGCGTACGCCCCCCCTAAAATTGCCCAAGTAAATGTTTTTTTCTATCATGAAATGTGATATTTACATGAAAAAAATACATAAATGTCAAAACATTTTCGCACACTACGCTAGCAGTAAGCTGTGAGTATAGTAACACAATGACATAACGTACAATTCGCCCTGGACCTGGACACCCTACCTTCTTGTTCAGTTTCCGCCCTCCCCCCTAACTAGAAATCTTGGATCCGCCCATGATAAATGTTTAAGATATAAAAGAGGACTGTTTAATTTTCTCGTATCAGAACTACGTACAGTTTTTCACAGGAACTGAGGGCGACACTAATCAATTCAAAGATCAATGGATAAACTATCAGTTAGCCAGAAGGTTATGTCACATGTGTTAGAGAATATTTTGACTATTCAAAATGTAACCAGACAAGCGACAATTAAAAAAAGACATACATGTATGTATGTACTATCAATTCGATTATTACCACGACTGAACAACTTGATGACAAAATTCACGAAGTTGTATCTGAACAAAATAAGATATTAATTAAGTTTAGACACATTTGTACAGACTTATTTACAACTAAATTTTGTAGTCCAAAAAATAAGGGAGGTGATCTTAAAGGGTACCATCATGTACGATCACTTACAGATTCAGCTTAGCGCCTGAATACACTTAAACTAACTACAGAATGAGGTTGATCCTGAAATCTGGCATTATTATTACAGTTAAATCTATGTTTGAGGCCACCTCCGAATAAAGATCATTCTGTGAATAAAAGTCAATTTTGAAAACCTATCACTGATTATCTTGAACAAGGTGACCTCTGAATAAAGGCCATCTATCAATAAAGGCCACATTTTGTCTTTCCCAAGGGTGCCCATTGTTCAAAAGAGTGACTGTATATGTGTAATGCAATATTAATTATATATATAATGATAGCAGGAAATTTTGAATTCAAATCTTATCTTTATACAACAACAACACCGAAATTTGGAGAATCATTTACACAAATTAGAGCGTCATCTCATTATTTGGCTGTAGAAACAGGTAGATGGCATAAACCGTTCAGTATCCTTTTAAGCGACAATAATGTTTTTCACGTTTTTCCCATAAAGATAAATTTCATTTTGTAATTGAATGTCTTTTATACTTAATATTAAGAAAACGATATATTAAGATTATTTTTGGAAAAGGTAAGCATCATTAAGTTTATAGAGCTGATAACTTTTTAAAATGAAACAATAGTTAGAAATTTAGAAATTTATTTACGCATCAAAAACACAATATTGGCATCTAGTATCTTTGTTAATACTCCTTATTATAATTACCGTTATATGTATCATGTCACAATTGCAATGTTCTTACGTGTCTGTCTGTCTGTCTGTCTGTCTGTCTGTCTGTCTGTCTGTCTGTCTGTCTGTCTGTCTGTCTGTCTGTCTGTCTGTCTGTCTGTCTGTCTGTCTGTCTGTCTGTCTGTCTGTCTGTCTGTCTGTCTGTCTGTCTGTCTGTCTGTCTGTCTGTCTGTCTGTCTGTCTGTCTGTCTGTCTGTCTGTCTGTCTGTCTGTCTGTCTGTCTGTCTGTCTGTCTGTCTGTCTGTCTGTCTGTCTGTCTGTCTGTCTGTCTGTCTGTCTGTCTGTCTGTCTGTCTGTCTGTCTGTCATACCAACTAGAGGACGTAGGGTTATGTATAAATAAAGAGAGAACTAGATACGCCATTCTTTGTGATGATGAGTTGACAGCATGATCAAATAGGGAAATTAAGACCTGCCACAATCAATCCATGATTTATATCGTCGGAATGTCGATCGACTGTATATTACACTTTACATCTCACGTGTAGCGTGAACGGCAACTTTATTACTATTTCTTACTCTGAATGAATATTATTTCGAGGATAAGTCATATATATCGCCTCATAAACCTAATACAGTTAGCTAGGGTACTGGCTGTATAGGTCAGTATCATAGAAGCTCTATGTTTCTGCCTTTATTTAAAGCATAATTGCTTTAGAAAGTTTTCATAGTTTAAAACTATGATCCTGTGACTAGCTCACTTGATATAAAATATTCTCTTTTATTTATCTATAGTTGATAATAATACTATTTAGAATTTCATATACAATATTTAGAGTTAAATTGTATTACTTGCTCTATGTAAATTTACAGGTTCATGTCATTTTATTAATTAGTACTAAATAATTAAATAAGTTAGTTAATAAACTGCTGTTTGTTGTTAATTTAATATAGTGAAATTTGTATATAAAAAAAACACTATAGGATCAGCCAAGCAAGGACTTTAAAACCAAAATAACACTTATGAGATGTCCATGGTAGACGACACATATATTCTGTCCATGGTAGACGACACTTATATTCTGTCCATGGTAGACGACACTTATATTCTGTCCATGGTAGACGACACATATATTCTGTCCATGGTAGACGACACATATATTCTGTCCATGGTAGACGACACATATATCCTGTCTATGGTAGACGACACATATATTCTGTCCATGGTAGACGACACATATATTCTGTCCATGGTAGACGACACATATATCCTGTCTATGGTAGACGACACATATATTCTGTCCATGGTAGACATTACATATATTTAATCTATGGTAGACGACACATATAATTTGGTCTATGGAAGATGACACTTATAATTTGGTCTATGGAAGATGACACATATAAATTGGTCTATAGAAGATGACACTTATAAATTGGTCTATGGAAGATGACACTTATAATTTGGTCTATGGAAGATGACACATATAAATTGGTCTATAGAAGATGACACATATAAATTGATCCATGGAAGATGACACTTATAAATTGATCCATGGAAGATGACACTTATAAATCGTTCCATGGAAGATGACACTAATAAATTGTTCCACGGTAGATGACACTTATAAATTGATCCATGGAAGATGACACTTATAAATTGTTCCATGGTAGATGACACTAATAAATTGGTCAATGGTAGAAGGCAAACAGAAGATGCCCTTTGAAATGTTTTGAAATCAACAGTAATATCTTAATTGTGAGAGGCGAAATTATTTGTAAAGTGCTTATATTTAGTGAGTCACCAAATTTAGTCATCCTATTTAAGTATCAATTATGCGTTCCTAGAGATGGGTTCAATTTATATCTCCTCCGTAGTTAGATTTATTTTATTTTATTGAGAGGCACACATTAAAAATAATAACTGAATATATAATAGTTGTGTTATTTTTGTCCTGCGAGATGGTGTAATGTAACAATATGGCCATACTAGCTTCATTAATAAATACATTATTAAATATCAATAACCATCGTAACATATAGAGTGATAATAGAGATACATAATAATCATAGTTTAAATAAAACAATGGAACCCGGTCGAGCCCGGACCAGGTCATAAGGCCGGTCTAGAGGGGATGCCAGCTTAGAGGGGATTTTTTTATTTAATAGAAATGAAATTGGGACCAGAACATTTGGCCGATTTAGAGGGGAAACGGGTTTATAGCGGAACTGGTTAAGAGGGTTTCCACTGTATATGTCATCAAGTATTGATGATAACGATATCATATGTCGGTACGAGGCCTGCTGGTACACTGCAACAGGACCATAAAACACCACATGGAGAGAGAAAGAGAGAGAGGGGGAAGAGAGAGGTGGGAGAGAGACGGGGGAGAGAGAGAGAGAGAGAGGAGAGAGAGAGAGAGGGGAGAGAGAGGGGGAGAGAGAGGGTGAGAGAGGAGAGAGAGAGAGAGAGAGAGGGGAGAGAGAGGGTGAGAGAGGGGGAGAGAGAGAGAGAGGGTGAGAGAGGGGAGAGAGAGAGAGAGGGGGAGAGAGAGGGAGGAGAGAGGGGAGAGAGACGGGGGAGAGAGAGAGAGAGAGAGAGAGGAGAGAGAGACGGGGGAGAGAGAGACGGGGGAGAGGGGGGAGAGAGAGGGGGAGAGGGAGAGGGGAGAGAGAGGGGGGAGAGAGAGAGAGAGGGAGAGAGAAGGTGAGCGAGGGAGAAGAGAGAGGGGGGAGAGGGAGAGAGGGGGAGAGAGAGGGGGAGAGGGAGAGGGGAGAGAGAGGGGATGACAAACATTTGTGTGTTTTAAATAAGTATATATATATATATATATAAGAGAACGTACCTGGACTTTGTTATTTGCTTGTATTTATATTATATTACGTGTTATAATGTGTTATAACGACACCATACGTTTACTTATAAAACATGTACTTAGATAATTTGAAGTGAATCCTCGAAAACATCTAAAGGTTGCGGGTGACCAGATAACACCCCCAAACACGGGGGTGTAGTTTCTTTGTTTATTGTTATTTGTTTCTTTATTCCTTTCCGCCTAAATGGTTATTTAATATAAAACTGTAACAATCGTATAAAGTATTCTGATTGATATTTCTAGTACTTTGATTTGTATTCAACGATTCAAATACAATAATTAAACTGTTTAACTTCCTTGGTTGTATTTCGATTTTGTACGTTTTCAGTACGTTTTAATCAATATAAATAACTTTGATTGGTTCTATTACACTTTTATACATTTACTCACATTATAGTTTTTCAAAAGAAAGGGAAACTATTATTGTTTAAGCCGATATTCATTTTGTATATTTGTCAGCATTGGAAGTTATGGTCGGTTTACGGGCGCGTAGCTTCTAATAAACAGTATTAGGCAATTGTCTAAACTCGATTTCCAAAAATGAAAAGTTAAATCAAATAAATTTAGAATCATGTAACTAATGTTAAAATGTTTCATCAATAATTGATATCTTGGACCATTTATATAACTAAAACTATGATTTTGGACCCACCTAAATTTTTGCCTAGACACTCTTTTTAGGCAAGTCCGCCCCCTGCATTTTTTCACTTTTTAATTAGCATTATACGACAATTTTAGATAAGTTATTATATATATCGCTGTTTTCTATATTAAGTGGTTTCAGACAAAGCAAAGAGATATTACATAATTCCCTATATCCATAATACAATCGAATTTAACAATTATTATTATGTAATAGAAATTATCGTATGACGCAGACGATTAATTATATCCATAGAAACTGAGCTTATGTTCACGTGTTTTCTCGTGTGTTTCTTTACAAAATTAACATTGTCATTTAATCATTTAATTGACCAATTATTTGCTGACGTCAGTATATAACAATAAACCGTATGTAACAACAATACACGTGTTAATACAATATAAAGAAATGTTTTTTCTATATCTCAAAAGAGCAGACAACTCATGATTTCACTCATGAAAAACACGCATTTCCTGCACTGTTTTGACGTCAATCGCGACTCAAATAGAACAATTACATGAATTTCATAACAATATCATGTCTAGACATAGCGTTGTATATACAATGACCCATTTTTAGGTTTGTTATTTATATACATGTAGAGAGAAATACGTACAGCTTGACGAACTGTCTAGAATCAAAGCACTGAGAGAACTTTTTGTTTTGTCTTTGACTGTATTGCATAGTATCACTTACACGTTATTACTTCAGATGTTTTGAATAAGATCGTAATATTTTTTTATTTAGATTATTCGGACGGGTCCGTAAAGGGCAAACAGACTTAATTTAAGCCTTACTAAATGTCCACAAGATAATAACATAAGGAAGATGAAGCACAGGCCAAGTTCAAAACTGACTATTCTACGGTTGACAACATCACATTACGGTCACCCGCGCAAAAATACATTGCAAAACCACATTGAAACTTATAGTCTATATAAGTCGACTTCTCAAACACCAGCCAGACTGATTCACTACAATCACTAGAATTCATTAAATAAATGTACCTACTTAATCCCACCACTCGTTTACACCCCGTGTTTACCAGTTGTTTGTTTGTTTGTTAGGGGTTTAACGCCGTTTTTCAACAATTTTTCAGTTATATACGGCATTTTACCAGTTGTATTCAAGACTAAATATAAAACAAAAATAATTGAACATCAATACAAGAAAATGACAACCTCTTATTGCAGTTTCACTGATCATTCAGTTTAGATTTGTATTAATAATATACGGAAAATACACTAAATTCATTCGAATCTTCGAATCTAACCACGTGCATAATTTTTTTCTTTCAATGTTGAACAAGAACCTCCTTACATTACTTAAAAAATGTTGTGATTGTAGTACGAATGGTCGCAAAACAATATATTCAGTAGAACCTTTCTAATCCGAACTTGCTCAGACAGATAAAAATGTTCGGATTACAGAGGTTTTCAGAATACAAAGATTTAAGAATTCCAAAAGATTTTAGCATTGAACACATAATAAAAAATCGGGACCAGCCGACCAGTAACCGGTTTATAGAGGATTCTGGATTGGAAAGGTTCGGATTAGAGAGATTTGACTGCAATTTCAATTCCTATATAATGATGCAGTTGCCGATATTTCTTGATGTGATAACATTAAGTTTGTATACCGTGTGATGTACTGAGACTTATGTCCCCGGGGTTAATTTTCACGTGACTTAAGTTAACGTTGTTTATAATATAATGAGATTTACAGAAGTTCAATTTCATTCGCGTTTTTACAGTTGAAATTAAAGAAGAAACATTTTATTTCCAATTGGCTAAAAAACGTACAAGGATACAAACATGCATATAGTAAGATGAATAAACAGTAATATATATATATAAATAAAACCGTAACCCTAATATATATACATAATGATAATAATAGGAAATGTTTACTCAAACTGAAAGTTGAAATTAAACTGAATCATCAATCAGGAAATTCAGTGGTGATATTTGCTATAATAATTTCGTTGAACAGTACTATATGTTTGTTAATACATTTCCAATACAAAAAGAAAAGTAGATTTGATGAACGTATATTTTGAGTTTGTATACACAATAAAACAACGAGACAACCTTAGGGCCCGAAAATCGGTCGTAACAACGAGGTTGTCTCTTTATCAAGTTTAATTCCAGGGTTGTTATTGAAGTCTGGTTCGAAAATAAGCGATCGTTATAACAGGGTGGTAGTAAAATTGAGGTGGTCGCTATTTGAGGTTTCACCGCTAGTACATTGATATATTCAAATGATGATTTAATGTAATATGATTTTGCGAACGTTTTATTTCTTTTATTTATTGTATGAACGTACTGTAAAATCTCGATATTAATGAAAATGTCCAATGAAACTTTCAAATAATATGATCACATATGACTTAATATCAACGTGGTGTTAAAAATATTTCACTCAAATCGAAAACTAATAGCAATGATTAGAAAAACATTGTAAGAATGTGTCCAGAAGATTACCCTCATTTTGATAAACAGATATGTTGTTAGTTTTCAGGTAGAAGTTGGGTACCGTAGGCATAAACCGGAAATAAAAATGAAATGCCAGATTTCACAGAAACTTAGTAAAATTTAGATAACAATAATAGTGATTTTGTCAAACGTGTTAATATATATATATATATATATATATATATATATATATATATACATATATATTACTTATAAACATACAAATGATATCAAACTTTTGAAATATCTTAATAATAAAATAGTAATTTCACATATGATGAATTGTCCAGCTAACTTACAGACGGTCGTTGTTTCTACCCAATCTATCTTATTTGCAAATTCTTAAAATTCTGTAAAATGAGTAGTTACAAAAATAGATCATTATTTTCAGTACATTATCTGTACAAAAATAGCCGTACTTGCTGTAATTATGGTTTGGATGTTCATATGAACATTCAACATTTCATTTAAAATTATTAGAAATTTTACAATTTTTACGGACTGTCTTTCTTTGAATTGGATACATGTATATACAGTAAAACTTAAACATTAAGACCATTAATTATCTATTACACAAGGTAGCCTTAATATTGAAGTAGTATAAATCAAAGTGAGGCTTTACTGTTTTTAATTTGATGTGATAAATGACCAACAAACGAAGATAGTAAAGGTCACCTTATGTTCTTTAGTTGGATAATTAACTTACGGTAGGTACGTGGTTTTACTCAGGTGCACGCCTGGTCTCAACCGCTAAAGCTAAAAATTCGCACAATGACCCTGAACGTTGGTGCGACGTTAAACCATAGTGAAAAAATGTGGGATAATAGCATGAGGAGTCATTAATCAATTATACACATAATGCTCCAAACATTCCAAATTTCTACAAATTTTCGATACACTTTTGATAGACAAACTATTATAGATGAACAGTTTAACGTACATTTTTTTGTAAGTTTCTACATAAAGCAACGTTTTGTAAATTACCACTAACAGGTGAGGCAGATTCTTAAGACAAGAAACCACGGGCGGCTCGATATTTTCAACTGTTAATAGTGTATATGTTTTCTCGTGGTATGACGACTTGAACATGTAGGTGTAAGGGAGATAATCACCATATTTTATGTAAATTAATCAATATATTGTTTAATGCGCATTTGTAATATAAGCAAAAATACTCGCTCATGTACAAAATATTAACTGAAGTATCATTACATGTTATATACTAGATTTATATCGGATTCATCATGATTACAGAACAAACAAAACCAATCAAAACAGGATGGGAATTTCTTTATTGTGATATCAGTGTGTAGTTTTTACTTTTCAGGGTACATTTGTACTGAATTCTGAAAGTACCGAAATCATCGGTGTTCATCCAGAATTTGTCTTTCTCTGATTAAGGTAACTTATGTTATTGTCTTAATGAAAAAGAAAAGGTCAATGTAGTACTCTGCTATATTCATATTCTACAGTTATCATAATGTTCTGTGTACCTGAACATTTGTCCATAGCATAGACATCAGACAGGTATATACATGTATTTTTATTTTGTAACATGAACATATATACAGTTATATATATTGGCACTTTTATAGAGATAATAAACAAACTGGGAAGCTTAAAACAGAGTACACTTGTATAAATGGTTTAGACAATATCTTAAATGCAGACATTTACTGAGCATATAAAATAAGGTTACAGACGTGTTAAAAAGCTCAATTTTAGCACATACATAAAATGCATTAGCCGTTTTACAATCAGAGATTTAATGCTGTGTATGTATAGTTAAACATCACCATATACATCATTCCTGCATAAAAGACATACTACTACGTTGTACAGTCTTAAAACGGTTGTACAACAATCTCATCATGTAAAATTGGTTGTTTCTGACAAAAACATATTTAACAATGTGTCAACCGGCGCGGGTCGTGACATTGATTTCGATAGGTAAATACCCACAGCTTGAAGTATTAAGTTCTGTGAAGTATGTCTGGTGGTTTGCAGTTTTGAGTAATAGTTGAATACATGATCAATTATATTATCACACCGTTCCGAGCAAACCCGACACACACATTATACTTGCGGGGAACTACTTTCTCGATAACAGAGTTCACAATTTGAGTTACGGGTCGCAAATCTATGCGAGCAAATAACGTGTTGTATGATTCACACAAACTGTCCCACGTTGGTTGATAGCCTACGTTATGTCTATCTATTAGCACTTTCTATTGATGTTTTGTTGGAAAATGTCCAGTGGTTAAATAGTCATAGAGCTCTGTCATCAACAACTATTTCTTTATTAGTTAGATGACATCTGGTACAACGTCACACATTTATCTATCATCGTTGGTGCATATCATAAGACGCTGAATAAAAATAACCTTTGCCAGATACTAGTATGTGCACGGCAATCTGCAAATTTGCCAGAAGAAATTACATTTATTAGAATCAGTTCATGATTTTAATTAGGTTGAAATATGTTGTTAATTAACGGGTTTATGTTATGTAGCTAAGAATCGCTGCGCAAACAAAGGCTTCAGTCGATCTTGAGACAGGAAAATATAAGTTCATGGTTACCCTTTCATACAGTTAGAAAATAGAACGAGGTCAAAGTTTAAATATATTTTTTCTTGCAATAAATATTTAGAGAATTATTTATTTCACTTCCCATACATCAGCGTAAATTAGTCAGTCACACGGATCTGAGATGGTACTTAAATGGGAATTTAAATACTGCAACATATATGTCATTTTTCATTCATTGAGTCTTGCCAGTGAAATATTAGTTATTTTTGTTTGTGTCTGATTGTCACCGCGGTTTAACGCCGTTTTTCAACAACTTTTCAGTTATATACGGCAACCGGTTCACCTAACCAGCTTTCCTGGACTGTATACTAACTAGTACTAACTTACCCTTCCACAAGGAACCGGCAATTTCTCCACATATGGAGGAAAATCGACATATTTGTCAAATTTTCATAGAAGGGTATGACCTACCGTGACCGGGATTCGAACCGGGATCTCCGGGTTACAAGTCCATCGCACAAACCACTGGACCACGGCCGCGGCTGAAATATTAGTTATAGTTGATGTTTTCGTTGTTAAAGTCTCAATCTGGAAAAAGCATGTTATTTTAGGAAGTAATACAAGAAAATGTTCTCAGTATAAAAAAAAACATTTTCGTTTTTTATGCTGCACGTACAAACAATAGTAAACGATCAACTGTATTTTCAGATATAGGTTTGTAACTTGTACAGTATCGTTGAACCTCTGTGAAATTGTTTAGACAGTTTTGTTTGCAGTCGTTACGTTACACAACACACGCAAGTCAATTGATGTCATTCCTAGTTTAAAAGACGACATGGCTCATCAGCAGACGGTATGCAGTCACTTTCTTATGCGTTATTTGCGTCTTTGACGTGTTTGCATAAATTGACATTAACGCATTACGTGTATATTGCTTACATTGGTTGCTTGCTAAAGAATAGTTACATGGTCAACACACGCTCCTCATCTTCTTACTTTTATATTGAGATTGTATTTCTCAGCTTAATTTGTACATCAGCGGCTGGAAAACATCGACGTATATTCATATTTATATACTCAAATCTTAACATGTACACTCGGTATTGAATGAACAAGGGAGATAAGTATTTAGAATAAAATATTGAGAAAAATGACTTTTCTCCCCTTCACTAACCACACACTTTGTTTTGTTTTCTTTTTAGCGGCAGACGACATATTGTAATCATTCATGTACATTTTACATACGTTAATTTAGTTTTGTCGGCTTAAGATTGACTTTAATGTCTGAGTCTGAGTGTTACAAGTCACTTTATACAACAAACTAGAACAATTTCCCGTTCCTTCATCATAGTTAGTCCGGAGAGGTTTGTTGTTGTGTAGCATTTGACCCTAAGTAGTTGCTGTTCTGTTCCTGTTACATCATAAAGTCATACACATGTTTATAGATATTTGCCTTATTATGAAATGTTTGAGGAAGTAGAAACATATCATTGTATACGATTCCATAGCCATATTATAATAACGAAGTTATGTCGCATACATGCAGTACACGTTCAGAAAGTACAAAATAGAACAGAAGTCTCGCAACATGTTTTTTATCATGTATAGTGTACATAAGTTTCGAAATTTTTTAACAAATCCAGGTTTCAATACATGGAATACACAACCAACCCTGATTAGATGCCCAACCGTGAACAGCAACCACTCAACATACCAAACAATCCTCTGAATAAAGGCCAACTCAGCATAAAGGACACAGTCTCTTTCTTTTACCATCAGTGATATTCCTTCCCAGGTTTGATTGTGTTGTTTATTTTAACCATCAATTGTTTCTAATAATTACGATATTTGTCTGCGCAGATTCTGCTTTAATATCTGGTATAGTTCAGACAACTACACGTTTACTATTCTACGATGTTCCAGTCTGAATGATCTATTTGAGAATTTGTACTTTTGACAAAAAGGACGAGTTCGAATATCTAGATCTCTTAGATTTACACCACTGCTCACAGTCGTACCACTCATTAACTATATGTAAATCATTGAGCGAATTATTTTAATAAGGTTTAAGATGTTGCTCAGTGGATTCTTAGGAAATACTTCAATTAGCGCAGTGTAAAACATTATCAATAATACGATCATCACTAATATTAAGAGGTATTTATATATTTTATTATCCCCAGTAAAGGAGAACATATAAACAAACAAACAAAAAAAAAAACAATAATATATGTACAAAAAACAGGATGAGAAAAGTATCCAAGTTATGTTCTGAGATTTCTATAAAACACCTTCTCCTAAAATATCACTCGAACAAAAGACAATGGACATACGGCCAAAACGATCTCTGACATGATATTCAAAGACAGATCAGATATTGTTACATGTATATAAGAGAAAATTATGTATGTATGTGTTATATCATCAAACTTTATGCCTAATCCAATTCGCATATGTGTTAACACGTCCGAATATTGACATGCGAAAAACAAATGTCTTAGCACGATTAAATTGCTGTAATACATTTTTTGCAAAAATAATATGGAGAGAACACATACAAATATACAAATAATCACATTCAGGAAAAATAATGGTAGTCAAGTTGTCGGATTTATTTCTACAAACCGTACATCATTTCTCCCCAATTTTAGAAAATCGCATTTGAAGTTTTGAACGGCAGTAACTTTATGCGAGTAACGGGTTTATGGAATTGGGATTAACCCTATATAAGATAGATCTACAAACAAGTATATTGCGGTCTGAACGGTGGTGTTAGTAGCGGAATTTTACTGTATATGAGAGAAGATTATGTATGTATATACTATAACAGTTAACCTACACAAACAGATAACATCTCATACTGGTTGTCATTCAAATAAGAATCAACTACAGCTCCAGTATTCCAGTGACGCTACATTACATATTGTAGAGTCCCTGAGTATTTCTATGACCAGGTCTCTATTAATTACTAGCCTGTAATCCTAGATAATCTTGATCACCATGGTCTACATGAGACGAATTCCGGCCAGAAATTCGGTGGTTGTAATTGTTCTACTTTCTCATTATCCCGTACGTTGAGTGTTATCACAGACAGTCATGTTTCTCATTATCCCGTACGTTGAGTGTTATCACAAACAGTCACGTTTCTCATTATCCTGTACGTTGAGTGTTATCACAAACAGTCATGTTTCTCATTATCCTGTACGTTGAGTATTATCACAAACAGTCATGTTTCTCATTATCCTGTACGTTGAGTATTATCACAAACAGTCATATTTGTCATATTTGGTCCTTTCTTAGATACTGATGCGAGAATACCAGTGTTCACAGCATTATTCGGTCCATGTGTATAAAAAAACCGTCTCATTCGTTCACGTTTACCCATTTTTAAACCCGTCATGATTAACGTGATCATCATCCATAGACGTAATCCTATACATTCATACGTTGGTTTTCTCATGATGAACATTGTCAATCGTCCCCGCACCATGATTCGCCAATATATCATTACTATGAATATTATGTATATATAGTTTACAAACACAAGTTCCGGGATTCCATTTTTTTCACTCGGTTAACGCCCTTTTTCAACATTTTTCTATTATATACGACGGTCGGTTCACCTAACCAGTATCCTGGACTGTATACTAACCTGTACTAACTTACCCTTCCACCCGGAGCCGGCAGCTTCTCCACATATGGAGGAAATCGACATTTTTTGGTCAAATTCAGGATCATTACAATTAATGTTACAGACTATGTCATCCTCCCTTATCATGTTATAATGTTCGACCCCGGCCTCATCACTACAATAGACGAGAGAGATCACACCATGATTCAAGGTTTCTTATTTTCATGAAGCTTCTAATAATTTACTGATCAAACATGACTGTCTGTGTGTTTTACAAAAAGTTCAAGGTTTGTTTACATGTCAAGTTTAAATACGAACACTATATCGCATACTTATACTACAGATTTCTTTGTTCATGTACACGAAATACTCGTTCAATTAATGGGTTAGCTGATTCAAAACTTCGGCAGTATTTTGTATATGTTAAATTTGATATATATATATATAGAAAAGTGCTGCATTTTTTATCCATGATAAACTTTCGATGATTATGAAGAAACATGTCAGATATTTATATACAATTTATGCACGTCGATTCAACAAACTGAGGTAATTTTGTTGCGTTTTTTTTCAGTGTTTGATTCGCGTGCATCGTGATTGATATACCTGACTGGACACACTCTTACTTTCTTCAGTTATAAACATAGATACGTGTTCTACATTATCGTTAATTCTTGTTTCTTTTCTTTGCATTTCAGAGTGGATCACTTACAACAGCATGAACTCGTAATAAAACAGCCATGATAATCATAGACAGTCGTCCTCCCACCACAATGTTTATATCAAGACAAGGTTACAGCATGTTTCGAAAGTCGAAATTTATGATCAACTTTACCACAATTATAACAATATTGTAACCTATCGATGGAGTTATTACCTCCCCAGGGTGTGTATCCATGTAGAGCTAAATACGGCTCTCTGCAACTATTTATAACTCAGAGCATAGAGTTGATGCTACACATTAATTTTCAGTTCTCATATTGTATGTTGATATCACATTACTATACAACAGACAGCCCTGAGAAGATTCAATGCTAATACAAAAAATCATCTATTAGTGAAACTTGTAGTTCTGGATAAGTGTCTTAATAGCGATGCTTCCTTAATAGTGAAGTTCAGCCTTAGATGTGAGGAATATATGTATGAACATATACGTGAAGCGTCATCATCGTGCTCATAGTAAACTGATGTTCATTGTGATAAATATATCATACCAATAATATCGATGTTGAACATCAAACACCATATCCGCCACATAAAACGTAAAGTAATTGTTAGCTTCCAGGGGCCAATCTCATAGACACGTTACTATGCGTTTGTTATACATATACTAGTATATAATCAACTGTCTGACTCCAAGTTAATGTTGTAGTATAACACCATCAAATAATCAATACAGAATTTCATTCACATAGCCTGAATAAAGTTTATTATTGCAGTATCAAGATTTTGCAAAATGTTATTTACTATTAACATTACCATAGCGACTAGCATTGTAACCATGGGAGACGACAAAATGATTTACATAATTTTCACGTTGCCACTTATTCACATACCAACATTCATCATCATAGGTTGTCAAGTTATTGAGTCCCCACAGGATTCAGAAGATTTGGCCACATTTTTACTAATTCCATTACCAGAGCAACGACAATTTTCTTGCGATAGAGAATGTACACATTGCCACCTATTCACATACCAACTTTCATAATCCTAGGTTGTTTAGTTATTAAATTACCGCAGGATGCGGATGTTCTGGCCACTTTTGTACTAATTCTGTTTCCATAGCAACCACAATTTCGTGATGGAGAAAACAAAATGGTCTGCATAATTTACACATTACCACCTATACACACACGAACTTTCATCAAGCTAGTTTGTTAAGTTATTGAGTTATCGCGGGATCCAGTTTTGAGCGGACAGACGGACGGACGGACAGACGGACGGAGTGTAAACCTATAGTCCCCTCCGGTGTGAACACCGGTAGGGACTAATAAGATATAAGACGACTGTAAGAATGTGGTGTCCAGCGTGCGCGCCTGTTATATAACCTCTTAATGAATATATACGTCTTTTTCATCATTTTCTAGTATTCTGCGCACATACGTGAGCACTATAGGGACAAAAAGATCTAAAGATCAAAACCTAATACCGTGACTCAGGTATATTCACCTGTTGAAATTTTCACGAGTATTACAATTTGTTATACCCTCACCTGACCCGAATAGATATATTTGGTTATTTTCATAGCTACATACATATTTAAGTGCCTAAGACAGAAGTTTTTTTAAATCTTGTTGAATGTACAAACATTACAGAGATCTACCTTTAACAGGTGACAATAGATCTACAATGCGAGCAGTAGGATAAATTACGCATTTTTTTGCATACAAGGGTAGCAAGATTTTTTAGTTGAAAAATACTATCTTTGCTAAGATAATTCCGTGAAACGGACCCCAGTTTGTTTACAAATAAGACTTGAAATTTTATCAACCAAAAATATTGCATAAAAGTACAAATTAGGATTTACATGTTCTCTTAAATGTACACAAGTCATGTTCATGTGATCTTAATGAAATTAATCTTCAGCACTAGGTTATAAAACTTGAGATCTCTCAGCTTAAATATAACGTCTTTGCTCTTTTTATGTTTCTATATTAATAAAAATGACACATTATAAATGTTGCTATTGACTACACAACTATCTACCGGTCTCTGTCGTCAAAATCTGTGCTTGTTGTTTTAAAGTACATGCTCCAGCTTGATAATTCCACTCTGTGAAATAAAAACGGAAGTCTAATTAGACATAACTATTTGTACGTGTCATTATACATATTATACATTCCTTTTGATGTTGCATATTAACACCACAAAACACCTGAGTGTATCCTTATAATCTAAATCTTTGCGCCTGTATGTGTTTATCGTGTAACAAATTTCTTTCTAATTTTTTTATCCAACACTTTTATTTTTTGCTTTGTAATCAGGTTTCGAGAGACAATAAGCCTGAGCTTTACAGACAAAATCACCATGGGATTGTATGAATAACGTGTCGTTTCGATAAAAATGTATTATTGAAATGTATGCACTTGAAGGGACTCACAGCTGCAGAAATACTTTGTTCTTTCTGGTCCCGGGGTGGGATTCTCACTGCGGTGATCGAGGGGCTAGTGCTTACTAGCCAGAGCTGGGGCGTAGCTTGCCTAAAGAGAGTCTAGGCAAAATTCTAAGGGGGAGCATGCTGCATTTATTGACAACAACACTTGATTAGGTCCTCATATATGTAGACACAAATCTTTGGTTTTATCAAGAGGTAACAATGTGATACAATTAAGGAGTGACAAGCTTTGAATCTTAAATTTGAAACTTGTTTCACTGTATTTTTATATTTATTATCAACAATATTAACCCATGATTGGCACCAAACTCTTAAAGTCATATTTTGTTACTTTTGGTAAGACTGTCTAAGGTCAGTTTGGAATTTAATCCCTTTGAAGATTTTTTCATTTGTTTGTAATGAATAAGACACTGATTAAAAACTCACATGTAATCACTAGCCAATAAATGTTGTGAGTTCGAATCCCTCCCGGAACTAGGAAAAATCGCACGTGATGAAGCTGTTTAGCTAGTTCATGGAAGGTCATCGGTTCTACCCAGGTATACGCTTGGATTCATCGTCCACCGTTAAAAGCTGGAAAAGCGCCTAGCTGGCCATGGGGGGGAGTTACTACAGTTGTTTGTGAGATGTGATGGTTAATGTAAATTAGTAATCTAATTTAATTATTAATATAGAAGACTTGTGGCATGTTGCGATGTGGAATAATGACTTGCTAAAATCAACGATGAATTTCAGAAGTAAAAACAATTGTGTGTATTAAATATATATAACTTCACATATGTGTATTCCCTATTTCGTAAAAAATGTCTGATGACAATGATGATAATCGGGTGTCATGATTTTATTGCGATGTGCTGTGTGTATATGTAAAACAAAATAAAATTCCCATTTGTCTATTTATGCAATAATAAACTTATTACCTGGATTCTTGAATATGTGTCTTTTCATTGATATTCATGCATTCATTATCAATTCTACTCATGAAATCCATATACACTGTTTAACTTATATAACTGGTCATCAAGATTCAATATAAATATTTTAAGAATACACAACACAATAAAACAATTAAGGCAATCAATTATTCTAATTGATAACCGTTATCTCATAATGTTTGAGAATTAGAATTAGAATATCACAAAGTGACATAATACGCTCTATCTGATTAGAAATATTAAATAAAGTTAGTGAAAGTCCTGCTCACAAAACATTCAGAATACACAATGACTACCGGATATAACAGTTCAGTAGATTAAACCAAATAAAGCGTACATAATAGTTCAGACGTACTACGTCGGTTAATTTCTACAACCCGTAACTCAATTTCGTGCAATATTGAGATTTTAGTATCATTTTTTTCGTCCCTATGAGCTTTTTACAATGAACATACTTACCTGCTTGTAGATCTATCATAAATAGGGTTAATCCTGATTCTACAAACCCGTAACTCGCTTAATGTGATTGCAGTTCAAAACTTTAAATGCGACTTTCTCAAAGTTGAAAAAATGACATACAGGTTTGTGGAAATAACCAGACGAATTGATAATGTTGATGATGTATTGTCACTCTCTTGTCCTAGAGACAAGACATTCAAATACATGTACCATCATTTCAATTATTTGTATTTTATTTCCACGTGATGCTCTTGGGAAAGTTTGTAACTGTATAAGATTTCTGTGACTGAGCCGGTGATACCATGTCACTTGTTTATTGCATACATCACAGCTTGAATATGTTATATCTACAACAACCCAAAGTCTAAGGTCTGCTTGTTCTAAATAATCAACAATGGTTTTCAAAGAATGGCCTTTATTCACAGGGTGGCCTTTCCGAGGTGGCCGCAAGCACAGGTTAGACTGTAATTGATTTAGTATGCAGAGCAAATCAAAAGTCGATGATTCGTGTTTCCCATTTACGCATTTGAATCGCCAACTTTTATTAAATAATCGTGCTAATAGATGAAACCTATGCTTAATCAATCATATAATGTTTCATGGAGGCACTAAGTAAAGTAACCTGTCAATTGAGATGCTTTCTCCTGTTGCACACTTTTGTAACTTTTGACGAAGTAATAAAATGCATTTCTTAGCAAGTTTTGACCGTTGTGTCGACGTTATGTCTAATTTTACATAACATAAGTTATTCAAAACTGCATAAAAATTCCTTATATTTATATTAGTCAGCCATTCTCAAAAATGGCGCCAAGTTCTCAAGCATTGCGATCTGAGTGAGGAATGGATATGTATGTAGTTTCTATTGACTGGACCTAACCAAACTATGACAATTAGTGAGGTGGAATTATAGACGGATTAAACTGTTGTGCCTTATTTGTTACAAATAGAATATGTAACACGCGTGTGATATACTCCATCGTAAAAATGTAACGCGTCTTTTGTGACATATTCGTCTGCTCAATTATCATTATCATCATGTCGACCATCATTATCTTTATCATAATCATCATCATTTTCGCGACTATTATAAGTATGATTACGGAGATCATCTGAAGCAGCATCTACATAATCACACACATCACTACAATCATAATTAATGTAATTGATATCATCATCGTTGTCATCATCATCATAATGGCCAGCCTCTTTATCATTATAACGACGGTCATTAGTTTGACGAGCCTCATTATCATTATGATGACATTCATCATTATGAACAGCCTCATTATCACCATAATCATCGTGTTGATTGTCATCATCATCACATTCAACTCATAACCATTTCATGCAGCTTTCTTTTTCTTCATAAGTGACACATTCTGCGAATATCAGTTCAATCGCTAAAAATCATAAATTTAAATATTTGTATTTTCTTTATCTATAGTTAATCCGACGTAATATCTGAAAATTTGAATGGATCAAAAATTAACTTTCAGCAGCAGAATTACGACACTGCACGTCAAGTAATTTCTACTGAGTCATAGAGGTTCTTATGATATTTATGACTTTACGTCCTTTGCGCAGATGTCACGATTAAATGAAAGTCATTTTCAGACTTTTTGCCTCCCTATATGTAAGGGGGTTTCTAATTTAAAAGAACAAATGAACATTACATAACTTTTATAATTAGGAAACCGATACAACACTGAAAAGAGTATTTCAAAGAACTACGCAAGCATTTCATACACTTAATTTTAATACAACAACATGTTATTATTATTCTAAGCACGTAATGTATTTGCACAGTTTCACTTTACAACGATGATGCCGGATCGTGTTGATCATTTGGTCAGACATAAAATCTCTGTGACATAAATAGAATGTTCAATAAAATGAGACTGTTTAAAGTATTGTGTTTTTCTTTCAAAACTGGTGTTGTATTCTACAGAATATATGACGCGTGCGCTGTATTCAATGTACACTGTTTACAATACAGCTATGTATACAATATAATAACTTGGGAACAACTTCAATAATAACTACTTTGAAGCTTTTATATAAATATAGTTATGTAACTTTACTGATATTAATAAAAAAAGAACAGGTATGAGTATTATAATTGTGACTGAGAGACATTCTAAAAGCCTTTGATTGGCTATTTTGAGCTTGTATTCGTGTCGAATAAGTCTGTTTAAGTTAAGATGTAAATAAGCAAGGTCTTAATGTCACACAAGGGCCGATATGTAATGCAAGTACAGAATTTGAAACATAAATATTCTTGAATATTTAGACCGTCATAAAATTGTTTTTCTTTATCGCCTTCAGATAATCATTCTACTGATCTGTGTCACAAAAGATAAACACATGAACACTTTTTCAAAATACCGTGGTATAATTTAATCCATCCATTCATTTTTTTTTTGCACGATGAATGTGTTCATGACTTTTTTTATTAATCACGTGAAGCTTGTGTTGAATTGATGTCATGTGTTTTGTCTGTCCAGTTTTGCGTAGGTCACTGGGTAAGGCATGTGTTTAATTTCGTCAAAAGGGGACATTGTATTGTACTGAATGACTCCTATTATAATACGTATATCAACAAATATTTACTTATTAACACATATTTATCTCGTAGTAAAAAAATCTCTCAAATACGAGACTTGCTAATTGTTATGTATTCAATAATGAAAACATACACCGTGCACCAAGCAATGCACATTCCTTCGTTTGTTCAAGCGTGCAAATACACACTTTGTATGGTGTAAGCTTTACAAAGAAAGAGATAAAAATTTCAAATATTATGTAATATCTTATTTATATAATGGTATGCATAAAACTGCGTCTAATAATATCCGAAAAAATATATCAATGTTGTTGGAAATACGCGTACAAGTATATGTGCGTCATTCCTTCGGTATAATCATGTTACCTCAGCAATAATTATTGGAAAGATTACTTTTTCGTGCATCAATTTACAAATGAGTTTCTTTAAGAGAATCGATCCTAGCGATAAAAATTGCTAAATGTAACGTGAATTTAGAACAGCAATCTATCATATAACATTAATTTATTTACAATTTTAACGTGTATGTACATTAGACTACGCATACACTCTCGCTTCCTCTCAGACTACAGCACCACTAAAACAAAATGCCTAGGGAAACTTATGTATCATACACGCGCGCGCGCCCGCACGTAGTCATGGTTAAAAGTTTTCCGGAATTTTCCGGAACCTCCTTTTTTCCCGGGTCCGGACCCTACTGGCTTTTATCGTTTCCGTGGCACCAAGGTTTAAGATGTTCATCTAATTTTGGAAATTTTCAACTTCCATCGATACAGACGCACGCACACACACGCACGTACGCAAATGATGATAGAAAACAAAGTGACAAACAAGATGATATGATAATTCTTACGATAGGATAAACAATATGTACAATATTTACACTGACGACTTTACACCGAGAACTTTTACACGTATGCCATATTAAACACCACTAGTGTCTGTGTCACACCATTTGATGCAGTAAGACAATGACCGTGATTAAGAACTCTGAATCAGTGGACGGGCCAAGTCCAGACAGCAGTTCCAAGATGTGAGATTTAGCATCTTTCTGAATCAACGTAGCATAAGTCTCTAGAGCGATTTCTAATAAAAAATTTGTCCACAGAGTATTACGTAAATGCTCATTGATTCTACATTGGTAGATTAAATGTATAGTGAAGTTATCAGTCAATGACACACATAAGGGACACAATTCTGGTTTATTAAAATACATCAGACGGCATAGTGTTTACTGTAATCAGAAGCACTTTCATTACACACGATAAATGGACACTTTTCTGGAGTACACAAAAAGCGCCATTTTCTGCTGTAATTCACGCAAATGTCCAACATCTTGCCCAAACCGCCCAAACCAGCTTTAGTGTATGATATCAACAACATGTCTTCAGTCACTGTTGGACACGTGACCCTAAATATATCATAAACACAAATACCATAGTTACTTTTTTGGAGTTCATTGAAGAGGTTGTTGATATAAATTAGATATAGAATTGGTGAAGATTTCACACCCTGTCTGGTTCCTTACGAACACGAATGCTATTTCTCAAAATACAGCAGAACCCCGTTTTTTCGACAACAAATTATCCGAAAACCTGGTCTAATCCGTAAAGAAATTTCAGTCCCGATTGCGTCCCTAAATATTTCAACGTAAAATAACCTCGATTATCCAAAACATATAATACGAATAATATGGCGTATCCGAAATTATATACAGTAATCTCTTTATTTTTCGAGGTTTGTTAAATTGTCACGAAATGCTTAAAACAATCAATACTCGTGACCATTATAAATTACCGACACTTGAGTGTCGGTATAAATCATTCCATTTTGGAAAATGAATACGAACACAAATACACAATATATCTTAGCTGAAGAATTCGGCACAGTGCCCGGGGTGGGGGGTGGAGGGCATGATAAAGTTTTATGAATGAATACACGTGCTTCGGAAAAATGTGCTATTATTTTCATATGCCAAGTTTCATTGTCAGATCCAGTTAACTGCTGAAATACTACATGTATTAATAATTAAATATACAAGTTATACATATGCATGTTTATATTAAATTGTATTGTTTATTGTAAATAAAGCATAAATTACAGCGCATACAGTTTGTTATTCATTTATTTACATGTTCGCCATAATTTATTTCGGAATGATTCCCTTTAATTTTATACAACACAGTCCGGATTTCCTTTACGCCGGATTGTCTGAGGCCATGGCCTATCAGAAATATTATACTAACTTATCATACATCACGTTGTATGACTTACCGTTTTTACAAACTGATCATACATCACGTGGTATTACTGACCGTTTTTACAAACTGATCATACATCACGTGGTATGACTCACTGTTTTAATAAACTCATCATACATCACGTGGTACGAATCACTGTTCTAATAAACTCATCATACATCACGTGGTACGACTCATTCTTCTTACAAACTTATACTATCAAACAATCAAGTACATAATTCAATGTAGAACATTTATAGAAAATTTATAAACAGAATCAAACTAAACAAAGAAGAAAATTCAAGCAATTTTCATTAAGTCTCACTTATTTTCGTAGAAAATTTAGTCCAATATATTTTGATCTCAGAAATACTAGTATGTTAATTACTAAATTGATCGTCTTCTTAAAACACGGATATTATCAATAAATTTTACAACATGTCAAAAAGGGTTTGTGGTAATTGTCATTCGCGCTTTTATTAACAAATAATTTAGCGACAAGTTTCTTATTTACAGGATTACATCTTGACCAGATTTGGTGTCATTGATGGCGACTGGGAAATCAACACCAGAATGAGACATACCATAACATGTAAGTAACTGTTGTATGAAGTTTAAACCAAACACGACACAGTAAAACACGGTTAAAATGAACACGGATATAGTGAATATTTGCTTAAAAAGGAGAAATTTTCCTAGGCATGTTTTTCTTTATTTCAATGTAATATTGATAGTTCTTGATATACAATGTAGTGTCGTGTGAATATATAAAAAAGATCATTCGGGTTCACATGATATTCACTATAATGGTGTTTTATCGTATTGTATTTAGTAAGAAATACGCTTTTTGACCCTGGCATTGATTAACCGATCTTTTTAAACGTTTCCTAATGTTGTTAGCCAAGTTCGCCTTAGATTTCTCTCATATTTATCCATGTTGATACTAGGAACAGACTCCTAACAGTATTTATAAGCAAGCATTATGATAAACAGCGACTATCATACATTAATACAGATACTGGATGCGGTCCGGGGATGTATAACATAAATCCGGTGGACGGCACACTGAGAACTTCAATGATCATTAATGCTGAAAGTAATGATATCAAACAGAGCTCGGGTGTTTGTAAGTTGACTAGAACGGTAAGATTATTTTAATATTGTCGTCTTCATGTACTGGTAAAGTCAGTCCAGATTCTGCTACGACCAGAGAACGATAGTTTCAAGAGACGAAGTAATGACAAAAGTCTTATATTCTAACAGGCGTCAGACATTTTGTCTCCAAAACTATGGAACATCAAATGTATTGACGGATATGTACGTGTGTCAGACGTGAATGATAACTCGCCAGTATTTTCCTTCAGCACATACAAAGGTATCATACTAAAGTCCACGTCTGCAAACACTCCTTTGATACTTCAGGAAAGCAAACATGTTCACGACAACGATCAGGTAAATGTCTAATTCCACAGACTCATTTTCCGAAGATTGTTCAATGCGCTTTTGAAATTACATGCACGGTGCAACGTCCGTTGGAAGGGAGATAATTACCCGGTAATGAGTCAACCTCTGTACATTGATTACCTCCCTTAAACTCGTTAATTTTGTATGAGAGACACACCACACATCAAACAGTAAAATCAAGTTAGTGTTGGCTGAGACGGATACATGGTGGCGGGTGTGAGCTTAATACAGCACATTTCCAGGACACAAATGTTTGTTTTACTCATTCGACGGAATGTTTAAATTCAGTCGTAATATCGTGAATAAATGTGGTACAAAGTACGGGAAGTCATTCTTCGCAATTCCACGTTTAAGAAACTCTAGCACTTTGAAGCACTTTACACAACTATGTACTTCAGAGTAGGAATATTGTTTTCTTTCTTTTCACATTGAAGTTACTGTGGTTGAATGGTAGTTTATTTATACTGTATACTAAACAGTACTACCTTACCCTTGCACAAGGAGCTGGCAACTTCTCCACATATTGAAGAAAATTAACATTTCTGTCAAATTTCTTAGGAGGATATGACCTGCCGCGACCGAGATTTGGACTCGGATTGTCGGGTTTTAATTCCAGCGCACTAACCACTGGACCGAGGTCGCGAACTTCAAATACTGGTGAAAGATCCCAGGGTGCTTACAGAAAGTAAAAACAACACTTTAAACATGGTGGTATATAACTATACACTCAAACATGAGTTAATGACCATTTGTGAATAGATAGATATAAAGATTCCTTAAAAACACATGCAAAACATCCTACCCTACCCTCAGTCAGTTAAGACCACATATCTGTAAAGCCTAGGTCCACAGGTTATAAAACTTGAGAACAATCTCCGAGCTTAACTTGATCTCAATTCCGTTCTCAAAGAATTATAGTGGAAAATATAGAGATGACTAATGTTTAAACACATATTCAGGGTAATCGTGCTGTCTGAATAATGTATCAATAATATCATTATTGTCTGATTAACAGTGAAACATTAAAAGACAAGATATGAGATTTGAGCTCAGAGATCAATCTCAAGTTTTATTACCTCGAACCTATGAGTTCTTTTTACACTACAATTTTCAGTTAGTTTTAACCTCTAAATAAAGACAACCTCTATGAAGACGACATTTACATCGTCTATATTGACAGCTTGTTTTATATACCTGATGGGGAGTGAACTGATTTTTATTAATTATGTACAATGTAAATTGGACATTCCTCCTTTATGTCACAACTTTAGTTCATATATTCTAGAATACTCCAATAAACTATAAATTATATGCAACCGTGTAGTATATACTATAAAATCATCAACACAAAACTTATTCCAGGTATCAGCCAGAGGTTCAGGAATTCCGATGAAAGAGTCACAAACTTTGATTGAAATTAATATTGTTGACAATGATTCATACAATATGTCATTGTGCTCAACGTGTTCGCCTCCGGTCCTATGTCAAAGTGTGACGTCACTCCAACTATAGTAAGTTAATCTGACGTCACAATCAGCTATGGTAAGTTAATAAATTGTCGTCGTTTAGTCAGGGAAATATTTGACCTAGACAAAATTGCAACAGAACTTCTTTTTGATCTGTACGAAATAACTGCACTACACAAATAACATACAGTAAAAAGTCCCACAAATTTGCCTTTGTTGTTTTCGAGAAATTTTGACTTTAATGTAGTAAAACTGTCAATAAACATATGAATTTAATCTACTTCAAAATAATTATCTGTAATCGTTCTATGGATTGAACACGGTTATATTTCTTCCTTCATTTGTTGAGATTACTTCATAATTAGAACTTAAAACTGTTTAATTTACGAATATTAAAGTTGACGATACAGACAGATTATAACCTCAGATTGGTCACCGTCTCATGATATGTTTTTCTTTGCTTTTATGTGACTCATTGTCACTGAGGTTTAACGCCATTTTTCAACAATGTTTTAGTTATACACGGCGACCAGTTCACATAACCAGTTTTCCTGGATTGTATACTAACCAGTACTAACTTATCCTTCTAGAAGGAGACGGCAACTTCTCCACATATGGAGAAAAAATCGACATTTTTGTCAAATTTTCATGGAAGAGTATGACCTGCCGTGATCGGGATTCGAACCCGGATCTCCGGGTTACAAGTCCAGCGCAACAACCACTGGACCACGGCCGCGGCCCCGGTTACCGTCAGAGAATGTCGATATAATGATTATAGCAAACATTGTCCAATAATAAATTAACACATTTATTGTGACGCTGAATGTTACTTATATGATCTTTTCAGTTAAAATAGGCAGTCTGTAAATAGGCAGTCTGTAAAGAGATCTGATCAACCATCATCACTTCTATTTTATTTGATTTGCTTCCCACATATGTATTTGTCTTTACAATGCACTGAAGGTGTTAAATCATTTTTTTGTGATAAATATCACAAAATACAAATTGACAAATCAATCAGATACTATGATATATTAAACAAACTCCCATCATGTTTTTTTACAGTACATTAACTTCACGTCATGTAATACAATCCTGTCACTATCAGTATCAATAGATGTTTGCGTAAAAATATGCATTTGTTCTTAACTAAACAAAGTTTTACTGTCTCGTCATTTTTGTCGTTTATCGACATTGTTGATTAGATTGTAAGGATATAGATAGGAAATATCTGGAAAAAGGCACATGCAAAAATCCCACCTTCCCAAAATGCTATCTTCACAATCATAAATCACAAATATTTTTCTTAGTGAAACAAACATGCATAAGAATGTGTTAAAGTATTGGCTTTTAAACAGAAGTCTTCAACGAGCCAATAAAACCATTATTCTATTAGTGCCGAGTATTACACGATTGTCGTACAACAGATGATTTGAAGTTTTTATGAGGCACAATATTATATCAATTATCTTTGAAAGACTTATTTTTGTTACATATTGTACCAGATCATCCTTGGAGATTAATATTTAACTTATTTCAATTTGGCTATATAGTGCTTTAATTGATTGGTTAATATGTAGGGAATTGTGGCAGGAATTTAATGGCCGCCACCAATTCCTTAATGTGTCCACTTTCTAAAATTGAGCTCGATGTAACGTTTATTAAGTTTGGCCAATGATAACCTTGTTTGCTTATTAGATGAAAACATCTAACATTTACTTTTCACGTTTGTATTTCAGTTCGCAACGACAAAACAGTCCAGGGCATTTTCACAGACGTATCTTAGTTTAGATATCAGTTATAAACTGAAAATGTGCTTAATAGATTGCATTCTAAATATCTACATTTAACAACAGACACCCAAAACCATCAATAGGATAGAAACGTTTTTATCTAGAAAAAAAAGAACAGCACGAAGTTATCTATCTTAGTTAAAATAAATCTATGAAACAGTCTCAGATTCTTTTTTGATCTTTATTAACTAACTGTAAAAAATGACACGCCACTCTACATAAATACAATTATATTTAAGCTTTTCATTTGACATAATACATGTATATATAGTTATACCAATAGTATTTCCTATTTCTGCAACAACTAATATAATACTAACATAGTAAGAAATACAATTCCTTTTTATTAAATTGTCTAAATTTCTGAAATAATAGATAAAAAATCAAATATTATCTGTTGTTGCTTTTACCTCTTTAACTGAGTGGGCAAATAACTTAGTTATGCAAAACAGTTCATAGAATTTAAAGAAAAAAATATGGTAATGAGTGTGGTCATGTATGTGATGTTAAATAGTGCAAATAGGTTGGGAAGCCAGCAAAAAAAAGAACTTAAAAAATAAAAAGAATTTATGAGTCTGTTTGATGTGTAGTCCAGAAGATGGAAAAATTGTGCCAAATTTTAAGAAAAAGATCTGGTCTGCAAGTAATTTGAAAAGCATAATATTTTTCACTTAAAACATACGTCTTTACATATACTTTAAAAACTTCTAGATTTGGTAATGACTGTTTGATTTACATTTAAATAAATAATGCTTAGCTAATAGAATAATAACATTTAATGAAATACATTTATTTACACTACCAAACAGCACTTCACATTTTGACCATACTGTATGAACATCTAAAAAATTTTGAGAAAACCAAGTTTTAAGTTGATTCCAAAATTGATTAACAACTCTACAATCATAAAAGAAATGAGAAATTGTCTCTGGACTTTGATGACAAAAACGCAGTTACTGTTCTCTATTTTACCCATGTTGCATAAGAGTTGGTTTGTGACCAATAGTCTGCGATTAATTCTATATTGTAGCCAGTGAAGTTTAGAGTCTTTTGTGGATTTAACAGAATTTTTATAAATGAGATTCCAATTAAAATATTAGGGTAAACTAAGTTCCTCTATCCATTTATTTTGTGCTTTAAGAGATAGGTGTGGCTTAAGGAGAAGATAATCATAGATGATTCTAAAGCCTTTATTTCCTCCATAATTATTAATTATTTGAACAATATGTGGTTGTAAATGTTGAGGAACAGTATATAAGGGTAATTCTATATTGTTATTATTTAACATACTTTTAACACATTTTAAATTGCTATTATATTGCTAAAAATTAGTTTTTACATTCCACTTGTTCATGAAAACTTCAAATGACAAAAATTGACCATTCTCATTGAGTAAGTCATTTACATACATGATAGCTTTATCATAGTAGTTTTTAAGATAAACACAATTACCACCAATTTTAAATAAGTTGTCATACCAAATTGGTAAGGTCACTGACATATTCTAGCAGTTATTGATATTTTTTCTCCGACAGACAGTCCCAGATTCTTGACTGATTCATAGAAATAAATATAAATACTATTATATACCATCTGAAAAAAAAAACATTTTATGTTTTTGACTCTCATTATCATTGCGAATTGTTTAGAATGACTCTCAAGTCTAGTCTGTAAGCATTAATAATTATGATGACTATAACTGTAAGGCCAGCATTTAATCTCTGTATCATATTTTTGACTAGATATTAGGCTCTCGTTAAAAATTATTGTCATTTAAGTTGGTTTTAATTAATTTTCAAACAAAGATAATTCTGACCACCGAAACAAGATTCAGTCAGATGTTTTGTTCTTTGACAAGTTAGAGTATCAACACGTTTTATTATTATTCCATTAATTGATTCTCTTGGATCTATTCTCATCTGCTGTCCGTTGTCTACATCGTGCGTAATTAGGAACTGAATTCTTATTTTTGTGTATAACGTTCAAGATAATAACACATCATTTTGTTGTTAAATCAATAAAATATAATGAGCTATATTCAAAAAGGTTTGATTTTTTCGTAATTTATCTGACTTATCGTATAAAGTTGCTTTGTTGTCTTAAGACTCGTCGTACAAAATTCCTTTAAGAATTGCGCATATTGTTACAAAATGACTCAGTTCATGATGAATGTATGTATATGATTGCCTTTGTTCTGTCTTTATCCAGGGACTCGACATTACAATATTGTAATAATATAGAGTCCTTGCTTTATCTTAACTCGGGTAGCCTTTTGAGGATTAATGTTTCTAGTACTTTCGAATGAACTTATATTGCAATACTGTGTATTATTATTAAATCAACGGACTCCAAAGTGCATGTGATAGAAATGACTGCTTAGTTTATACTAATTTATTTTAGCTCGATTGTGAAACAAGCAAATTTGCTTATATTAATCACGCTCGAGTCCGATTCCTGGAAACTACACAAGTACTGCGTCCAAAAAGTGGGATTGTGAAGTTCATGAACGAAACCCGTTTAAGCCGGGATTCGAAATGAGGACCTTCCGATCAAAGGTCCGACACTCTACCTGTAGACCACGATGCCTCCCAGAAATTACTGCTCGATCGTATGATAAAACATAGTACATAGAAGTTTTAAAATCAGAATATTTTGAAATATGTAAGAAGTAACATAAAGAAAACACTAACAACAACATTACAACTTCCCTGAATATTGATACTGACTACATTCTTGCTGACAGACCAATAAGCAATTTACTAACGTCTGCAGATACACACGGTTACTAAATTCTAATCTAGAGCGTATTGAAAATCATAACCATTGCACAACAACTTATGATTCTTTCAGAACCGCCGCTCCAAACAAGCAAAAGAAATCATTACAATGACATTAACGTAAAACTTACTGTTTAATGTTTAGAAGTACCATCTTTCGCGTCATTTATATTTTATACCTTGAAATTGGTTCCTTGGGCCAGTCTGTCAGAAATTAATAACTTAGGGCAGATATTAATTACTTTCTGTCTGAGATTCAAGAAGTTTATATAATTTACCAATGATTCTAACCTTAACTGTTTGATTGTTATCATATAACACTTATAACTTCGTTACTTGTTTGATCAAACTTTCATTGACGTTCGAATGGTTGGATAGGATTTTCATCGAGATTTTTGTCAATATTGCAGCTTGTTACAGTATCTTATATACTCCTGGACATGAACACTCAAGCAGGAAATACAAGTGTACACTTAGCAAATGTAATAAGTTTGTTTATTCCGTCAGTAATTAAATCTCCTGATATGCTGAAATGTCTGGTAATTTCTCTTTTACGCTATCGTCTGGCTATAACTTTTTTAATCAGTAATTTATTTATCCCTCGTTTTTTTTCGTGGATAGTACATAATTATGTTCGATATGGAAATACTACAAAGGTAATGTGTTTGATTCAAGTTTTACACCAAATAGATTCACAATTAACTGTTGTTAGTGTAATCATTTGACTTGTTTGGTCAAAGCAAAACAGTGTTATAACAGCAAGTCAAAGATTTTCACTGATGATAAAGTCAAGGTTGGTTTGTACTTGACTATCATAATTAGTAAGTATTTTTTTCCTATCTTATTGTGCTTGCATCATGATCCTAATTGTTTCATAGGTTTCCATCATGCCGATGATGACTTGGTAACTAAAGATATAGATTCCGAACAATACCAGTGTCCCTAGGCTGTATTTTGTCCTAATTTCTTTCTTGTTTCGTCTGAAATGAAGAAATATTCTAATGCAAGATGAACTCGAGATTTATGGTGTGTACAGCGAAAAACGATGCGTGCAAACTATACTGTAAAATGTTTTGTCTTTTATGTCTCAAGTATTACCAGCCGGCAGAATGCTTCACTTATGTGGTGTGAAATTATCTCATGTATCATGACACATGTCCCTTCTGACAGGTTTACGCGAGTATGTATGTAAGCCATGACAGTTCAGTTGGTGCATTGAATATTGGCGACTCTTCATATCAGTGAATAACTTCAACTAACTATAAATTGTTCAAAGTTAGCTGACTTGTTCATCGTTTCCAACGAAGGTCTACATATAGCAGCAACGTAAAATGTAGTTGTATCGTTCGAGCATATTCTATATACTGGAACAATGCACAACGATATTTCCTGGACCCCGACTTCAGTTGAAAACGTACAGAACTAACTCTGAGGATATATCAGTTTCTATAAGAAGTAACGTTAATTTTGTTCATATCTTGACTGGAAGTTATAATTAAGATCACACAGATCGAAAATGAACGATGCCACGACCTCTTTGTTATTTCTGAAGTAGTCCAGTTTATATTCAATCATAATTATCACAATTAATTCATGCTCATAGTATTATTTAGATAGCCATGTTCACTTTTATTAAATTAAATGTTGATTCGTAGCGTTCTCTCTATTTATTATTTGGTGTGAGAGCAGTATTGTTTAAAGTAATGTATAAAAATCTATAGATGAGCATAGACAAGACACGCAGGTGGAACAAACATCAACGTTCTATCGTTTTTATCAACACTGTCGAGTTGTATAATTAAAATGATCACGCACAACACAATCACAGGTGTCAACGTTGAAGATTAATACTGTGCAGTTAAAATGAACTTTCAACTAGAATTTCCGAGTGACGTATTTGTGCGAGAAACATCCGTCGTTTGTTACATCAGACATCTTATCCATCTATATATGCACTTAAAGAGGTAGTGTCTTTTAAAAAAAGGATAACAACACTATTGTTGTTTCTATATTATGTTGTTTCTACATGTCGTTAATATTCGTTGTTAATTTATATTGTTACTTTATGTTTTTACAATAGATTGTTTCTTTAATTTTGTTTCCGTAGATTGTTACTATATGCTGTTTCTATATGTTGTTTCTTGATGTTGTTACAATATGTTGTTACTATGTGTTGTTAAAATATGTTGTTTCTATATTTTGTTTCTATGTGTCGTTACTGTATATTTACTGTATATGTTGTTACTATATAAGTATGGATTTATCTGTACTATTTACTGTATATGTTGTTACTATATAAGTATAGATTTATCTGTACTACATAGAGACTATGGATGTGAATCATGGCGACCTTTATTGTGAATAAAGTTATCTGCTTAAAATGAACACATGAGTCGAAGGGAATCTTCTTTGTTCCCTATTTCTAATCGATGTGTCATTTTGTTCAATCAGTGGGATGGAAATGACGCCGTCAAATACAATCATAGTCTTGATTTCCCGCTCGCAGTAATGTTTGAGCAAGCGTGGGGAATTTTGATGTAAGGATTTTTCACTTAACCTGTAAGTGCCGTGATGTTAACTAGTCTCTTAAATACTACCCCAAGTTGTCAAGCCCTATCCAGTAAAACACTCAATGAGGGCTGATTAATGTGCTGTAAGAACTTTTTTCACAATCAATGAAATAAGTCAGGTCAAAAAGATTAGTGATGCCATTTCATGGACAAAGCATGTGAAGAATATGAATTAGAATTTAATTCTGCATAATTAATCATTATGCACTAGAACACTTTCCGTGTTTTTAATAAATAAAGTAAAAAGTAATTAAAACACTTGCAATTTACCGAAATTTCACAGATTGCAACATCCACAAACTCAAATAAGTGAATGCAATATTATTTTACAACATGCCGCATTCCTGTCATTTATTATTAGTGACTTCCAGTACTTAGGTTGAATAGACTGTTTTCAATAATCAACCTGTCAGTAAAGTGTTTCTAAATGTTTACTCAAATAAGTATTACAACTAAAAATTCATATACAGTATATAGATGTATAATGACTCGAAAAATATAATTTGACGATCAATACAGTATTGTTGTATTTAGAATCAGACTAAAATTAGTCACACCAATTATCCCAGAAATAAGACGTCCCACAGATTAAATTTATATTCAGAATCAGGATAAAGTCACCGAGAGTAAATACTTCCATATATAAGTTGATCCTGGTTGATGCAGCGAGATCAGCTTATCTAGATAACAGTACCTGTTTTTTTTTTTGTACCGAACAGGTGGTTGTCACACGGTGATCCTACATGAACATACAAACATTGTCGGTTTTGTATTCAAATGATCAAGTGGTGTAGTTAAACTAGTTTCATTTTCTTTTTATAAGAAGTACTATAAAACCAAACAACACTTATTATATCGAGTATAGTACAGATGAATTAGCAGGTAACAATTGATAATAACAGGTCTATACTTGTATATATCTGCATTAGAATTATGTTTGGATAAGTATAATCACTAGATGTCAAATATTCTCGTAGTAAGACCATTGACATTTGTCATATCAACACTTAATTTAACACCCAAACAAGTTAGTTTGTGAAATAAAAGGCTATCAAACAGATAAAATAATAATGATGTCACCAAACAATATACACACACAATCTTCGTATACTACAACAATATACTTGTCAGTCGGACGTTAATTGAAATCATATGGGTATTCTAACAAGGAATTGTCGCGATTTTTCTCATTATTAATTGTTAATATAATTCGTCCTAGCAAGGTAAAATATTTACTATACTTGAAGTACACCATTTTTGTTTCGACTACAGTGTTTATCATCAGAGAATCATTATAAAGCGATAACAACACTAACCATCCATATTTAAATACAAACCAAACACTGTTTTCCGGTAAATACGAACCACACACAATAAATTAGACCTTCCAAATTCAACAAAAACCTATAATCTAGCAACAACGTATTCGTAAATTGTCATTGCACAGACTCATAATGACTCAGTAAATTGTAAAACCACGTAAATGGCAGATAGGAACTGTACAGAAACGACCAAAATGCCGCCGACTACAAACTTTGACTCTCAAACTGTTCTAGAACGCATGGATTACAGAGTTACCAATCCCACGACCCACTCCTTAGTTTAAAATAATAAAACTACGGCCTTTTTTTATTTTTCGAACGTTCAGAATACCACATTGTTCATTTCTAACTCCTAGGTATTTCCTGAATGACATTTCAGAACTAACTACCATGTTAAAAATGTAGGACACTATAAGGCTGAAAAAAAATATTCTCGTTTCTGGTTATCCGACCGACCGTTAATTTTTAACCCCGACCGCATTTTTTTTACTGAGAAATATTCCGGAATTTCGGTTCCGTATACCGGGAAATAGTCCGCGCTATCGTTAACATTGGAAACGGAATTTTAAGATGGCTGCACAACTACGATGCTTGCTCGCTGTAAAAGTAGATGAATGCGTCCATCCATTTTTGTATTTTATTGTGTGTCCAGTTTGTTTGAATAAGCATGAAGCTCATCAAAATTTATCAAAGCAATGGCTTTGCATACATTAGCAGTTATTAAAGATGACGGGTGTAAAAAAAATCCCGACCTACCGACCCACTTTATTTTGATGACCGTGACCAGAAACAAGAGTATTTTTTTTCGGCCTAATATAAACACTATAAACTAACTGAATCATTTGTCAACTATTTGAATAATATTGCATTTGTGCCACAATAGCAACTTATACTTCCAATAAAAGAGAGTGTTGACATACCTTATTCTTCATCATTACACATGATATATGTATCTTTTTCAAATAAAATGTTAAATCAACGGCGCTTTATATGAATAAACTAATTCAATCAACACCTTACAATGATATAGTTCTCAATAGCACGTTATGAAACTCCCTGAAGAATATACCACGTGATTGGCTCTTCTATATGGAAAGTTAATTACTTTTACCAACCCACTCACAGTATTTGTTGCTATTAAAGTTGCAGTAATTGACTCGGAATATTCAATGACTCGGCTTATTCAAACAACGCGTGCGGTTTATGAGCACACCCAAATTGTTTACATGCACTCCATGTCTGTGTCACAAATCATACCGTACGCAATACTGACATTACTTCCGTATTTGTTCATTTCATGGGAAGCTAAACCAAACAATGACGTATCTTGTACCTTTTAATACGAATCAAAAAGTGATACCGATATAGAAATGGAATGTTTTCTCAACGTTTTCCCTTATGAACCGATCAAAATAAGTAATTACATGAAAGATGTACATACTTTGTGATGTTTTCCTATTGTTAATATAATAGAGGAGTGTTTGTTGAAATAGTCGCCTAGTCTTGTACTGGGATGGTAATGTTAGTATTACATTAGTACATGTGAACATACAGGCCAATGTTAACTGTATTCAAAATGCATTGTATCAGCCAAACGTTGGCTAACTTTCTTACACGAGCCATAATGAGCTTAATGAGAAGTTATTTAAGATCCCTTTTAAGGCAATGAGAGTATCAATTCTCAAAGCAAACGGAAACGACAGAAGCATAGAAATGCTGAATTCAATGTCATTTATAAAGCTGTAGAAAGAAGTGGATCATATTAATGTAGATGAGAGATGCCACATGGACATGTATTTAAAAATAACAGTTGTTTTATATTTTTAATGAATGATCATGAAGGATTTGATCTAGGTAGCAACGCACCAGACTGATCCTTTACACAGATTTCTCCCTATATTCATTAAGTGGACATTATGGGCCGCATGTTATAAGACTTTTAAATGTCAGATCCATAGCTTAAAGTACCAGATGTTCTTGCTTATTTATCTTTTAAGGGAGACCATTCATTTTTTTTCAAATTCGAAAAAATTTTAGGGAAATGAAAATACTTAATCTAAGAAGCCGTCTTTCAATTTTCTTTTCAATGCCAATTTTGTTACTTTTAGTTCGGTAAATGATTTAAACTGATTTTATTTTGAGAGATGAAATTTAGTTTGTGCGCTTTCGATCCATGATAAAAGTTGTATTGTATTCTCGATGTTACTCTGCCTGTTTTATATTGTATCACAGTAAGATTACTTCAGTGACATAAACACGCTATTTGTCGGGTAGAAAAGTGGAGTTAAGACACCTGTGACTGAGCTCTGTTGTTTTTTTCTGATTGAGATTTAGTTATTGTTGTTATTTACTACATGTATAAGATGACACATGTATAATCACCATAATCCATGTTCGTGTCTTGTCTCAAATAAGATGATCTGAGTGTAGAGCATTGTACATACGATTTTATTACATGAAGGTATTTATATACAAGTAGAAACATATACAGTACAAACACTACCATCAAGTGAGTAAATAAGTGTCTTTTATTGGAAGTGAAATTTATTCAAAAGATAATATAATGTGCAAATACTCTTACGGGAAATAAAACAATAGATATCTGCAGCCAGATGGTGTCTTCATACAGGCGGTCATTAGATTAGGTTCCACTATGTTCATATTCAGCTAAGTACTGAAGGAGAACTTCTAGATTCATATGCTTCAGCGTCTTCCGGGTGTGAAACACAGGAGTTCACTCATTACACCATTATGGTTCACTGAGAAATAGGCAAAAAAACACGATTTGTGTTTATCTCGATATTCTGAACCAATTATTACTTTGTCATAATTATATAATGGTTTCACAAACGTCTAAGTCAGCAGTGAAGAAATGAAAACGAGGCTGTCCTATATCACGGAAGATTTGAAAACACTGTAGATCTCAACATTAACACCGAGTGTGGGAGGAAAATGGTCTCAATATTGACTTTGTATTTCTATCATATTACATTATTGAAATAATAATTAGAAAGTCGGTATGAACATAAGTGATCATAAAGTCACATATGTTACACAGTTACGTTTCTTGTCATGTTTGTACATCTAGTCTGCGTAAAAGGGTATGGGTAATGGTGAAGCGGTATATTTCCAAACCGTACTATTACGACATGACAACACCAATGCGAGAGATCTATGTACGTGAAACATGAAGTACGAATCCAGGAAAATGAAGTATATGTCGGGGAATTCGGTGTGTATATCGAGGTAGAAGAATTATGTATGGTATACTTTATCGGATGTTTAGCAGCGATAATCTTCCAAGAATATAAGCCGAAATCAAATAAAAGTCACCCTATTAAGCTAGACTTTTTGCTTTTTCAAAAATTCGCCCTGTCGATATCAAACTCTTAGTCAGAAAACTGTGGTCAACCAATTCCTACCCAGCAGTGGTCGGGAGAAATTTAAAGAGAACATATTTTTCCTCATGGTATAATCATGATATATGTTAGCAGAATAATTCTGATATCGTCCTCATTGTTGGAATGTCTAGTTAAAGGGGTCATTGCCCTTCTTATTTATCAAATGCTTTTATTTGATAGTAGTAATTTATAGTTGACTATTGAAATTATGCGCTTACATACTAAAACACTAGCTAAACAAATATCTAGCTACAGTAATGCTGTGATGCTTTAACTTAATTTGATTTTAGTTGTACTTCATTTTTATATCTGGAAATATCAACAAAATGACCGATCATATAGGAATGTCACTAAACCTTTAAAATGACTCTGTTAGTTTCCGTTTGGTTAATCTGATGTAATTCTGGAGTTGCGTCCCTAAATATCTGTTATATCTAAATATCTGTTATATCTAAATATCTGTTATATCTAAATATCTGTTATATCTAAATATCTGTTATAGCTAAATATCTGTTATATCTGAATATCTTCTATATCTAAATATCTGTTATATCTTAATATATGTTATATCTTAATATCTGTTATATCTAAATATCTGTTATAGCTAAATATTTGTTATATCTAAATATCTGTTATAGCTAAATATCTGTTATATCTAAATATCTGTTATATCTAAATATCTGTTATAGCTAAATATCTGTTATATCTTAATATCTGTCATATCTAAATATCTGTTATGGCTAAATATCTGTTATATCTAAATATCTGTTATAGCTAAATATCTGTTAAATGTAAATATCTGTTATATCTGAATATCAGTTATATCTAAATATCTGTTATAGCTAAATATCTGTTATATCTTAATATCTGTCATATCTAAATATCTGTTATGGCTAAATATCTGTTATATCTAAATATCTGTTATAGCTAAATATCTGTTATATGTAAATATCTGTTATATCTGAATATCAGTTATATCTAAATATCTGTTATAGCTAGATATCTGTTATATCTAAATATCTGTTATATCTAAATATCTGTTATAGTTATAGCTTAATATCTACTATGATATTTTACTATTGTATATTCATCCATTGTCCAGTGTTTATCACAAAATACGTTCAAGTGCCTGATTTCCGAAGCTCATTTAATACATGAATTGTTTTAATAGATTTCATAAATTATGTCTTAAACATTCATTGACGTTGATCATCGATCCTTGATGACATAGTATAAAATTGGATTCATTGTTCACACCTTCTGTAATGAAAAAAAACTCAAATTATCTTGAAATAAATTATAGTTTATCAAAGAACTGGTTGCAAACACAATGACGTAGTTTCACACCAGGTAGAGTTTATCCACGTAGACAAGCGCTAAATAAAGTCATTAGTAAAATACTAACTAATGTTTAAATTGTAGACACTAGAAAGTTACCAAGAAAGCCAATATTGCACAATGATGAACAAACAGTCACACAGATGGTTCGACCACTGTTACAACGTGCGCTGACGACAACCGACATCACCACTCCGATTTATTGAATACTGTTAGATCTAAACCTCGGCAGATATGTCAAGACTTATCATAGACGAGAGTTGTATATAAGGCAGGGTGTAGTGAAGTTTACGCAATTGGAAATAATAATTACCAGAATTTCGTGAAACTTTTTGACAATAAAACATTACTTTTTTAACAAGCATATAACTTGCAAACGAGAACTTTCATGCGCACGCACACATTTATCACGTGACATAGCCAAGAAGGAAATAATTCTTCACCGAATCGAACAATAAAAAGGTAAGTTTTTTTCTTAAATATTTTATTTCATTTTCAGTGATCCGGGAAAGGCTTCTTGTGTGATATTGATAAAATGTGCAATAAATTACAGTCTGTTTTAATGGCTTTATCTGCCACATTTCGTGATTATATTTGGCTTTTGATGTTTTTGTGAGATTGACTAATTTCATATTTAAAATATAAAAATAGTTTCTTTTTGTTTACCCCAGAATGTTTTTGTCAACTTTATTAAAAATGTGTTTCTTACCCTTCATATTACTTATTGATAACTGGATTGTATCAGTTACTTTTTAGATTAATTTATAAGTACGGTAAAACATGGTTATAGTAAACTCGGATATTGTGGAAATTATATTTAGTGAAAGAACAATTTTCACGGGAACATTCATTTTTTATTACAATGTAATACATAGAGTGAACTATAGATATAGTGAAGTAAGTGTTCGGTTTACGATGAATTCATTATATCCGTAATCTTCTGTATTTATTTAGATTTGTTCAGGACAGATTGTTAATGATGAGAAGAGAGGTCGACATGTTTATACAATAGTTGGAAGAGGACTAAGAGTGAGGGATTATTACTTTATTATTATCGTAACCCCAATTTTACATCTATCATTACCAAATACCCCTTAACTTACAGGACATTTATCACTGATTTCATAAATAATTACAATTATGATGATGTGTCACAAGGTGTTTATGTTACAGGGTCCGAGGTACAGTAAAGTTCCACACTACGGTCGCACCGAAATTACGGTCGTCCGCATATTACGGTCACTTTTTCCGCTGTTCGAATTGTTTGTTCTTGAAATCCATTGGCCGTATGTCTAGAAGCCGCGGCCGTGGTCCAGTGGTTAGTGCGCTGGACTTGCAGCCCGGAGATCTGGGTTCGAATCCCGGTCGCGACAGGTCATACCCTTCCACGAAAATTTGACAAAAATGTCGATTTCCCCCTTATGTGGAGAAGTTGCCGACTCATTGTGGAAGGGTAAGTTAGTACTGGTTAGTATACAGTCCAGGAAAATTTGTTAGGTGAATTGGTCGTCGTGTATAACTGAAAAATTGTTGAAAAACGGCGTTAACCCCCAATACAACCAACCAACCGTATGTCTAGATATTACGGTCGGCCGTTTCCAAAATACGGCCAATTATTACAGTCCCGAATCTTAAAATATCGCTGTTTTACGTTCCGTACTACGGTCGGGTACGGACTTGTTAATCTTTAAACCTAACCCGATGACATATATCCCGTGAAAGGTGTGAAAAACATCAACAAACATGCTTTTGATGACAATCGATATTGGATGTTTTTAATTGAAACTAATCACGGGCCTTTGATCAACGGTGGCATAGTTTGCTGAAAGAAAGTTTCCGGCTACAAATTCAGAGTTTTCCCAGACGAACAAAAACGTGCGTTTTGACTCAAAAATACAAAAGATGGTCTGTTAAAATTTATCAGTTGCATCCTTTCAGATGTATAACTTTCAAGTACAAAATACACAATAAATATATATTACATTACATCAATTATCAAACAGGAACAATACAAAATATTCCTAAAATGAGGAAACAATCTATGGACGAAATTTTCGTCCGAAAATAAATACAAACTTAAGGGTCGATGCTAAATTCCGTACCTTTCCGTTTTTTCCTGTTTATATACTGGTGGTAATAATTTACTTTATAGACGAGCTGCATCTAGATTTTAAACCAAATATTCATTTATGACACTTAAAGTAAAGTGCAATATTTTCTGCAATAAATCTATGCTGTTTTGAGTCTTAAAAGAACTGGAAATCATTAGGACAAAAATGACCGCTTAAAATAGGGCGCTTACGGCCAGCTTTCAGCATGTTTCACTGTTAAGGTCGACTCGCTATTAAGGCCAACTCATGTCGGTCCGGAGGGTAAACTTAATAGCAGAACTCTACTGTAATAAAAAATTTTAATTATAACTAAAGAATGAATATTTCAACTCTACGTTATTCAACCAGTTTAAATAACCCGAAAATGTATTTAATCATTTCATTGTAATATTTTTTCAAACCTGAATGCTTCACCCATGAAATTGAGATTTGAGCTCGAAAACTGTTCTCAATTTTTTTTTAACCTCGGGGCCTGGTTACACGGATTTATCCTTTAGTCTTTTCTGCGCATGCGTCGGGAAAACTTCACAACAAAATTTCAGCGCTCTCATAAAATTTAACTATAGATCACTTTTTTCTGTGGAAAAGTCACGGTATCTCTGGTGTTGGCGGTTAAGTATATCCCAAATTAACAATATTGATTGTCTAAGTGGAAAAGCTTCATAAACTTCTCCAACCAAACTCTGATAAAAACTATCCGGTTACTGGTACACTATGTATTCCGTTTTTTTTTGTACAATCTGCACCCTGACAGTTTTTATTACTTTTGTCTACATAAGGAGACCAGTCTACATAAAAGAGACCAGTTTACATAAAGGAGACTAGTTTTCATAAAGGAAACCAGTCAACATAAAGGAGACAAGTTTATATAAAGGAGACCAGACTACATAAAGGAGACCAGTCTATATAAAGGAGACCAGTCTTCATAAAGGAGACCAGTTTACATAAAGGAGACCAGTCTATATAAAGGAGACCAGTCTTCATAAAGGAGACCAGTTTACATAAAGGAGACCAGTTTATATAAACAGGGAACCAGTCTAACTCCAGCGCTCATCAGCTGTGCGATCAAGTTACTGTATGTGTATCTGAATTTGCTGATCCAAATTGTCGGGGAGAGGCCCATTTCATAAGGTCTGTATAAACATTCGCGCTATTTTAAATGCGCGGAGGCGACCATCGGAAATTATAAATTCGCACAGAGCGCTCAGGAGAAAAGAAAAAATATCAATTTACTTGTGAACGTACATGCTTTGTATATCACCTGCACGCCATGCTAGCAGTTTCATAGTTTTCGAAATAAACGTTTTGACATCGGTTCAGGGTTATTTTTTGTTAAGCAAAGACATAAAGCAATTTTAATTCATGAACAATTTGGGAAAAAAACATAAAGACTAGTAAAACATTTCAATTCTTTATTAAAACATTTATTTGAAGCATATAAATTATAATAAACTAACAGTTTATGAAATCACTAACATATGTACAGTGTACATACATTGTTTAGCAGAAGCGCAAAAATATGACTATTAAGAAATAATTGATGTAGAAATATTCGCTCTATGGCCCCGTTCACACAGAGCTATGATCTCACCACCCCCATGCCGCTCATCCCGACCTGAAAAATTATCAGATCGGGGCGAGAACGGCGTCAAAATCATACACAACTAAGAACAAAAATTGAAGGGACATGTAAAAACTCCTAGAGATAAGTCGGGTGGAAGTTTTACTGTATATGTCACGACATTGAAGTTCTTTATGAAAGTCTGTTAGCATAATCACTCCAGTCATACAATAGCGCTAAAATCTCCGTTAGTTTCTGAAAAGCAGCAGACGACTTCCTTAAATAACAATGCATGCCACTCTAGTTATACTAAGTTCATGTAATTGTGCACTAAAACCTGAGCGAATATAAATCTTCAAGAAAAACGGCACAATTCAAACAATTATTTAATGAGGCTCGAACCTTTGACCTCTAGCGCATACTGTTATGTGATTTACGTGGCCGCTGAAACACGTGTATGACCGACAAGTAATACATACATACATCAGGGGCGTAGCTTGCCTAAAAAGACAGTCTAGGCAAAATTCTAGAGGGTCCAGGGGCATGAAATTCTAGAACGTCGTAGATGCATTTTACGGTTATTTTGGGGTATTTTATGACCATTAGAAATGAAAAAAAATCATAGTTTTAGCTATATAAATGGTCAAAGATATCAATTTTCGATGAAACATTTTAACATAAATTACATGATTCTGAATTTATTCGATTTAACTTTTCATTTTTGGAAATCAACTCTAGGCAATTGCCTAATACTGCCTAATAAAAGTTATGCGCCTGGACATAATACAAACATATCCTTGCGATCTGATTCAGACTTCCAAGTGATCATGCCAGAAAAAGAAAAACTTGTCTTTAACGTTACCTGACTGACCTTATTTTAAGGGCCGTACCGAAAGTTTCTAACAGCAAAATCCGAAGTGAGACAAGATTTGGGGACGGATCGTACCTCTAAAATGGAAAAGGTTTTTGTAAATAAAAAAGAAAAGTTATACGACCTACCTTCCCTATTCTTTATAATCAGGAGTCCTAACGACGACTAGTTATTTGCTGTACTAAACCAACGAAGAATATTACATCACTGTCAAATATGGATTATTGCAACAAGTCAATAAAGGTTACCATGGAAACCATTCTGAGGTAAAATCGTACTGGTGTAAAAGATTAAATGAATCATTGACTGAATGGCCGACATTACATACAGCACTTATTTCGTCTTTTGTTCTGGGGTAAAACTCTTCAAAACCGGACTATCTGAAAACCGGAATTCTCAGAAAACCGGACTTTTTCCCCAGTCCGAATGGGGTCCGGTATTCCAGGGTTACCCTGTATCCCTTTTCTTCTACAATGACACTGCTTCAACAGCGTCTGTCTGTATTTGTACATATCACAAGTATTTCTACGGATGACATAATTATAATGTTTTAAGTACAGAAAGGTAAAACTTGAAAAAAAATGAAAACCCAAAATCATTTCATATTAAAACAGAAGTGATTATGTAGATGCATCAATGATTAGATTAACTCGAACTAAAATGTTGAAACAGACCATAGCAGTGAAATTAATACACAGACATAAGGCGACATTACTTCGCAAGTATTTGTTTACCACGTGTATCCAGGACGGCGTGTTCCATAAAATCAAACAAAACAGGAAATGTTTAACGTAAATGTTTCGTCTGTTTGAACATGTAGGATTCGGAAATCGCTTAGAATTCGTAATATTTCGCGATTTTTTGTATGACTGCTTCGGGATATCTTTGTGGTAAACAGTATTAACTAATCAGTGTCTCTCGTTGATAGAATGATATTTCTTTGAATAGAATGTAAACTCACAAATTTAAATCGCAAATATGAATATTTTTCACATATGATTACCGTAAGATTTCAACGTCCTGGCTTCAAGTTGTTGGAATGTGTGATCGCCAGTGCTGGGTTCATTTTAAGACTCTTATACATGTAAAGGCGAAATCTGCACTCACATGCAGAGCGGTGCGGTGGTCTAGTGATAACGCGTTTGACTACCAATTGAAAAAGGTCGTGGATTCGAATATCGGCTCCAGCTTCCGTTCTTTAGATTCGTATATTATACTTTTAAAAGCGAAACCAACACTTACATGTAATTCGGAGAAATTGAGATAATGAATACATACAGTAAAATCCCGAGTTTTCGACAACGGATTTTCCGAAAACCTGGTGTAGTCCGAAAAGAAATTTCAGTCACGATTTTTCCCCTATATATTTTATTGTAAAATAATCCCGATTATCCGAATCGTCTTATCCGAATACCATGGCTTATCCGAAGTGATAATCAAGTCCCAAAACTCCTTTGAATGCGTGTTTTCTCACCTGTAATCCGAAATCAACAATTAACTCCAATCGCCAGACTTGTCCACTGAAAGATTTCTTTAACGCGTCAAAAGGTACAAACAACAATTTTCAAAACCCTAATTAACAAGGTATTGTTTATTTGTTTTATCGTTTGAAATTCGGGAACATAATTATCCTATTATGATGCTATCCTATTATAGATGATTCTCTATTGGATGGATGGATGGATGGATGGATGGATGGATGGATGGATGGATGGATGGATGGATGGATGGATGGATGGATGGATGGATGGATGGATGGATGGATGGAAAATTGTTTGCTATAGTGACATGTGAAACAAGCAATGTTTAAACATACATAAAACATAGCAAATATCATTCACCCGGCCCAACGGGCCTATAAGTCATATTCATGACATTGAAATAATACATTAACATGATAGTCACGAGTTTACGGTGTAAAGAAATGTGAAAACATAAATATATTCAAATAAATAATCAATTTATATTTACATAATAATAATATGAAAGCTCACAAAGCAAATATTTACTGTTTATACATACTAAGCAGACATATTAACTATATAAGGCACAACTTGTACATAAGTACGACTTAGTAATAAATTTGGCAATTTTTCTAGTATGGTTTATCATTTAGGTTTTTAATTTATCTTCGTCCGTCAAATCAGTGTCTTGATTAAATTTAACATGTTCAAAATACTCAGCTCTTATTTGTCTGTAATTGTCACATTTTAAGAGGAAATGTATTTCACTTTCTACCTCGTTGTTATTACACAAACGACAAAGTCTATCCTCCGGGGCTTCTCCAACATAACGTCCGGTTTCAATGTGCAATGGTAAAATACCAAAGCGTTCATTCTTGCGTAGATCTAATGACAAGTAATCTTCTTTTTTGAATGTATCTTTAAAAAGTCTATATGTTCGTAGTTTTCTTACATTAGCTACATCACTTACCCATTTATCAGCGTACAAGCTCTTTATTGAGTCACACACATAAATCATATCAACACAGGTTTTTGAGTCAAATTGTTGTATAAGATTAAGTTCATTCATAATTCTTCTAACGTCATCAAAATCGTTAGTCTCGTCGCAGTTATTAAGTTTCTCAAAGTCTGATTTCCACCGGTCTAATACTGAGCGCTCATTTCTGATTACATTCCCGTTATTGTCTATAATTTCTAACGGTATAGAATTGTCTTTTCTCGGCCCCATTTGCTTAATCTTTCGCCAAAAGTCATTTGGGTTTGAAGTGCAGATTTTGTCAATCTAGACGGTTTGAGTACGTCTGTATGACCGCTCAGTTTGCCTGAGGATTTTGTCGAATGTATTCCGCGAATGTATGTTATCGCTATGCAGACGTTGCCTATTGAGATTGTTTCTACTGCATTTCAGGAATTCCCTCTCTTTTTTACTCATATCGTTCCACAAGGACTGTAAATCTATGTTCCAGTACGGTTTCGTATGTCTGCGGCGTCGACGGTTTTTGTTCGTAGTGGAAATCTTTTGTACCTTATCGGACATTTCTTGAAGTACTGTGTCGCATAAATTCTCATAAATGTTGTCAATTTCAAATTGTGTTTCTCTGCTCGATTCAATTCTGTTTATTATATTCATAATCGCTGTTCTGGCCATATCACTTTCCATGAAGTCAGCTGAGATACGGTTCAGTCTATATCTCGGACAGTTGTCACCGTTATTAACACTGCTCTGGTATGTAAAATTATAGTCCGTTTCACTAATTTCAATGTTCATGTCCGCTATCAGCACAGAATGGTCAGGTAAACGGGACCGCGTTCCAATAAACCCGTGCAGACTATAACGGTCCGTGATCTTTTAGTTTATACTAATTTATTTTAGCTCGATTGTGAAACAAACAATTTGGCTTATATTAATCACGCTCGGGTCCGCTTCCTGGACACTACACCAGTACTACGTCCGAAAAATGGGATTGTGAAGTTCATGAACGAAACCCGTCGAAGCCGGGATTCGAACTCAGGACCTTCGGATCAGAGGTCAGACGCTTTACCTCTAGACCACGATGTCTCCATGATCTCTTGAACTGTCAATACACTAAACAACCTACATCTGCTGAATAGATCTTGTGGAACGCACAGGTAGTCGACTACAGCATTTCCTTTTGATGAAATCGATAATTATCGGGTTTGAATCTCCCATTCAGTAGACAGAATTTCGAGTCGTTCAGAAAATCTATAAAAGTATGACCATGCTGGTTAACAATCGTGTCCAAATTCGCGCGTAAAGGCACAGAGTCACAGTCTTCAAGAATATCAGACAGGCCACCGATCCTCACGTTGAAGTGCCCCTATGAACATATAGTCACAATTGCTGTACTTGTATATAAGTCCCAACAAATGCGCAAAATAAGACTGTCCATCTCGTCCCCACATTGAACTTTCTGGTGGCAAGTAACAAGAAAATATAACTATTTCCGAGTTATTTTTACGGTGAGTTAACTTAAAGGCAAGTATTCCATCGTAGGCCCGATCCATAATGTTAATTTTATATGCATCTGTTAACCACTGTTTAACGAGAATTCCGACGCCGCCAGATGCTTTTGGGGCACGTTTGTGTATTTCCTCCCTGTTAAAACCATACCATACATAGCCTTCACAGTTTATAGGGTCATTGCCAGCTAAATGCGTTTCTATCAACGTAATAATGTCAGCATTTACAGAAGTAACGATTTCACATATTAAGGTGTTATTGTCCTTAGTCCAGCCACATACGTTTATGTGGGCCAGTTTCAAGAGGCCAGGGGGCTGGTGTCCGTCCTAGTTGTTTCCATTAAGTTGCTGGGTGTTGTCGTCGGTGACTGCGTTGTCTTGCCGGTTGCCTCTCCTAATAGCCAACTCGTAAACCGTGCCCCTGTGGCAGTTGTCGCAACAACGCTCGAGTGTTCATCTCAATCAGTCTTTCTGCGTAACTCTTTCAGCTCTTAACATACACTTGCTTATAGTTCTCCGAGTTTGCCGTGGAATCGCGTTCAAAATCTTGTCACATGTTTAATCTGTACGTTACTTGACACGTCGACGCCCAAGGCAGTAATAATATGATTGGCTTTGTCAGTTAAATCCTCATCTTGTTGGTAATTAACTCCAAAGACAATAACCGAGTTATCCGAATCGTCCCCGTTAGCTGGCCTAAATCTCACAGGAGCCCACGGTATATCTGCAACATGAAAAACCGATTCTTGAAATTTGAATTATGGTACGTCTATCCCACATTCAGTGTGAACTGACGATATCTAGCACGAGAGAGCTGATCTATTAAGTATGTATAAAATATTAAACACCACCCAATAGAGACCCGTACTTTTTTATCTTTTATTTGTGATTTAGTATTAACCAGATATTGTAGCATTCCATCTCCACCAGTTTCCCGACGTAGAATTATTAAAACAATACAACTAACGTTGACCATGTAAATAAGACACACAACCGTCTAAGGTTATTATCCGACATAGCTATGTTCATCAACCTGACCAGGGGACAAACTACTGAAATAAGTAATGTTGAACCGAAGCGCTGCTTTAACAGGAATTTTTATCTCTTCTGAATAGACAAAGTATAACTAAGAAATAATTTAAGCTTAACATTCCACATTATCACACACAAAGACTATATAACCATAAATTAGTCATCATGACTAAAATGAACGTCGCAAATCACAAAAGTACAAATCCATCACGGTTAAAATCATGATTTGGAAAATGTCAACTCGCATTCTACATGATTAGTCTCGTAAACAACCATTGGGGTCCATATACAGACTAGCGAGGTTTTACTACAAGCGTAAAATGGCTGTGAAGGAATTTTTAACATAATTATGTTGTTTCAACGGAATGGGAGAAGAAACTGTTATTATTTCAGATGTAAATAAAAAGTTGCATTAGTTGTTTTAGGAATAAAGTTACAAAAGAAACACAGAACATTGTTTTTGTGTTTTAATATCTGCACTAATTTGTACTTTCATGAACATTTAAAAGAAAATAGCTCATAGTGTGTATTTAAATAACAAAAATGTTCACATGAATTATTCTTCAGCGTCATTTAGAAAACAAGAGCCACCGCAAGCGGGGGTCGTGCTCATTTTTTTCTTATTACCAATGAGGGTTTATTTGGGTAAAGGTCATTTTTTTTATTTCCAGGCCATCGTATTCAGTGTACTTAATAATTTATTAACTTTATAAACTATTTTGGCACGTAACTACCAAAAGTTAACTGTAGAGTTTCGTCAAAATCTGCTTAACAGTACGTAAAAATCATAATAATCTTTCACCTATTTTAAATATTCATATTTTTCCAAAGCAAATAGTTCAACAATAGCAAAATCAACTTATTCAGAATCACACTGTAGTAATTATCTTAATCTACACTGGAAGTTATGGAATTACGTTAATATGTACGCTTTGCTGGTAATGGTTTTAAATAGAAATTCTCTGATATGTACAAAATTAAATGTTAAAAGTGCTGTACAAGATACTATCAGACAGAATATTGGTCAACAAGGGAGATAATTAGTCATACATAATTGATCTCCCTTGAACCGTACTGATATCAATAACGTAGGTGTATAAGAAAGACTTACTGTCGCGATAACATTTAACGACAAAATCTCCACGAAAACTTTACTATGATGTAATGTTAAACAACAAACATTTTGTTGAAAACATGTTGAAGAATACGAAAATAAATGCCCTAAATAGGTTGACATAATCAAATCAAAACCCATGTTTAAATAAGAACAGTACACTACCAGTCTACATACAATACGTAGATAATCACTGAACTGTTTATACAATCGTGGACGACACACACGCATATTGAAATTATTAACTATGAACATAAGTCACTAATACATATACAGTGCTCCCTCTGAAGAGCAACACTTGTCAATCTCATAATCTTATACAGAGGTTTGACCAGATACTGTGTAAAGCATTAGGGTAAAATATACATTTATAATACATAATCAAACATTACTAAATTGAAATTTGAGAACAGATATGAATTTCTAGTATACCATTTGACTACAAAAATGAGATTCATTCTCAACTTCAAGTTTATATTCTTGAACTAATGATCAATTTGAGTTCCAGTAATGAGATCAGAGATGAATCTCATGTTACAAATTCTCGAATATAGAAGCTTGAGTTACTTAGTGTTAACAAAGTGCTTAAACTTCATTCCATTGAGAGATTCTTTATTTCACATACACTTAAAGGGATGGTTTTCATCAAGGGTACGTAAAGGAAGTAGCTCCTGACATTAGACATGACAAGCAAATCACTTCATCACTTATATCAAAGCTTGATGACCTCGAACAAGATTTAAGTTAATCATGAAAAAATCAATTTTTGAGTTATTACGCTACAAAACAAACAAATATCGTCTGAAAATAACCTCTCTGTGATTGAAAACAATCCTAGATACGACAGTCCACTCTGCGACGAACAAAAGCAAGAAGATTTTACGTTAATACAACACATATCAGAGCAAATTAGCAATAGCAAAACAAAACATAAAAGTAAAGACGTTGCCAGTCTACAAAATACAAACAGCAATATTATTTGAGAAGTCATCGATCTTCAATCTTGATCAATGCGGCACAATGTCCTATTCTACAACTTTCCCGAAAATCTAACTTATGAGGATCGTAAATCCGAAATTTGTGTGGAAAAGGTATTGTAATTTTGTGAATCCACTCTAGTCATTTCGGATGTTAAAGCCAAAATTAAAATCGGTAGAGCACACTGAGTCGGTAAACATGAGCGCTCCAGAACTCGGCCCGTAATAGCAAAATTTAACTGTCATGGCAGCTAGATCCATATTAGTTGGTTCCCCTTCCGGGGTTGGTGATCAATATCCTGAGCAAATAAGTGAACGATGACGGAAGCTGGTCTCATATTTCGAGGAGGTAAAGACTAACAACAAACAATCTGTCCTCTCATATGATAAACTTTATACAGGCAATATAACATACACGGCCGATAATCTCACCGCGGCAAGTTCCATCCCTGAAAAACTATTGAATAAATAGTTATAAAAGAATAATTACGTGAAAAAAAATAGTGAATGTGTTACCGAAAATGCTAAAATATTGTAGCGCGCGCCGAGCATTTTATTTATGAAAAATTCTTCTGCATAAAGGTTATCTATGTAAAAGTGTTTATATACTTAAACCCAAAGCTCGTTATATTTTCAGGTTTTATCAGAATCCGGTGATAAAAAGTTATTATGTTTGCGATTATTTAAAGGATAAACATTTATCTTTTCAAAAAAGCTCCACCCCTGCAGAGACACCAACAATTAATGAATCAACAGGATTGTGATTCTAAACAGATCCAGTTTGTCCTACAAAACGTTCAAGAAATGTTTAAAAAATTAGATGACACGGACATCATAAATTTTATCAATGGCTACGATATAGCATTACTCAATGAAACGTGACATACAAACGTGTTTTATATAAACATTGACGGATTTGAAACTATATCATGTCCTCGACCAAAATGTGCAACACGTGCTAAACGTCACAGCGGCGGTACTATGGTATACATTATAACTGAACTATATAAATACAGTAAAACCACTGAAACCGACCCTTTCCGGACTGGACCAAAAGTCCTGTTATCAGAGAACTTTATTTTTATCGATATACCGCATAACAGTAATCAAATATATGATAAAATGCATCGTTATTCACTTCATACTAAATGCAGTAATTTCGGTAATAAATTACTATCGTTATGCAAACAGACTGGTATGAGTACAGTATACGGACGGTTAGAACCCGGTCATCTGTTATAATAGTTCCCAGTGTTGTTGATTATGTAATTACTGAATTTGATAATTATTCATGATTTGACTGTATGTACATGAACTCAGCGAATTTACAGACCACGGTGCTCTAGTTTTTTATCACATTTTGAACATATGATTCCTGTAGATCATCCCCAAGCAACATTTGATAAGATTTGCTGGGATTTTAATAACACAGATTCCTTGAGTGTAATACCTAGCAAAAATAAAAATATACTTGAAGAGATAACTTAAAATCTTAACAATGATAATATCGATAAATTATCAAATATTGCATATGATAACTATATTGTTTAAAGTTAATGGTAGAAGTGTTAACTTAAACAAAACAAACATGGAGAAACCGGCGTTATGGTTCAACGATGGCATGTTTTTCACTTATAGACGAAAGTATGAACTTGGAATGTGTCCATAGGACATGTTTGTCCCCGCTGAATGACGGGGTATATAGAATTGGTAAATGAGGATAGTGGCATGATTCTTGCACGTGACACGTCATCTTCATATGCTGATCACTTATGTCAAGTTATTTCGTAATCCCATCATAAAGTTTTAAGCCGGACATGAACATCTATTTTCGGCATCCATAAAAACACACACACGCGGACAGGGTAAACATTATACCGGCCTACCATTTCATGGCGGGGGGGCATTAAAGGCTAGTTCTGTTGTGAATAAGCTATTATTTCTAGTAAGTAGAAAATCCTATCGAAAAAACAAACTTAAAGCTAAGCGCTTTTTACATAAAAGAAAAACAGCGCCTTCCGAATATAAGTAAAGCAAATCCTCGTGATTTTTGGAAGTATAAAAATCAATATAAGAATAAATCTAACCGACTTCATATAACGATATTGTTAACTATTTCTATGATAATAATTATGTTCTACCTTGGACCGCGTATTATAGTTATGATGTCGTAATATAAACATGCATAGTTATCGGCGCCTTTTATATGTAGTATTGACTAATAGGTCCTAAAAAGAATAAATTAGATACATTACATAGGCAGACAACTTGGCATCAGTAAGTAAAAACAGGCCATTTCAGTGCGGTCACATTTGTGTCGACTATAAGAAATCGGGTCAAATTCTGACGTTTTTTGTTCGGTTTCTCGGCAACGGCTTGGGCTAAAAGCTTATTTTTGGTCTCATTTTGCGTGAAAATATATACCTGAAACCACTGCAAACTTTGTTTTAAAGCTTTCATCCCTGATGTTTTATAATTTTGTGTTTTGTGAAGGCGGTGGACATTCACCGGAACGATGTTATACTCCTTATGTTAGTACAGTGAACGAGGCCAGATTCTGTGAATTTATTTTCATTTAAGATGATTTTTAAATTATGATGTTTTATAAAGAATTTATCACAAGTTTACAATCACAGGTCCGTTAATAATGTCTGGGTATTCGAATAGTCAATTGAGGTACTGAGTTCACTCAAATTTGTCGCCTTCAGAATATTTCACTTGGACGGGTTTTGAAGTCACACAAGTGTGTAGTATTATTTAACAGACTTACATGTCGAATCACGTGTATCGAACTTCGACTTGATAAAATTAGAAGAATTTTATGAAAGTATGAATTTAGACCAGATTGATCTGGCTTCTTTCTAGATGTTTTTTCTCGAACTTTCAATTTGAATAAAATGATCAACAATGACTGTGGTCTAAGGGTAGAACGTCCTACCTCTGATCTGAAGGTCCTCAGTTCGAATCCCGGTTTTGACGGGTTTTCGTTTATAAACTTCACGATCCCATTTTTCTGACGCAGTACTGACGTAGTGTCTAGGAAGCGGACTCGAATGTGTGATTAACATAAGAAAATTGATTGTTTCGCAATCGAGCGAAAATAAATTAGTATAATTTAACAATGATCTGCACTTGTCCAGATCCATAGGGAACCTTTGGTTTAGTCCATACAGCTTCTACACACAAAAAAGAGAACCACACAAATACATGATAATCTACTTAAGATGTACAAAATATACGTTAGCTGGATCGACTGTATCTTGACTAGCAGTCTAGCGTACTGTCCCTCTAATATCTGATTTTTTAGTGATAAGAGTAAATCTAAATTATGAGTTAGGTTGATCAAAGAGTAAAAATGGTTGAAGATGTGACTTGATTGTGTAAACTCCGGACTTTCCTATACGTAAAATATTATTTAAGTCAGTTCTGATTATGACTTCATGTTTTGTTATTTTGTTACAAATAAATAGATTTTTGGATATACTATGATCAAACCTTTATTACGTACACTCCATTGTACAATCGTCCACATAAATAAGCGCATGTATGTGTACATGTGTATGTGTATATATGTATGTGTACATGTGTATATATGTATGTGTACATGTGTATGTGTATATATGTATGTGTACATGTGCATGTGTATATATGTATGTGTACGCGTGTATGTGTACATGTGTATGTGTATATATGTATTTGTTTAAGTGTATGTGTACATGTGTATGTATATATGTATGTGTACATATGTATGTGTACAAGTGTATGTGTATATGTGCATGTGTATATATGTGTATGTGTACATGTCTATGTGTACATGTCTATGTGTATATATGTATGTGTATATATGTATGTGTACATGTGTATGTGTGCATGTGTATGTGTATATGTGTGCATGTGTACATGCGTATGTGTATATATATATTTGTATATGTGTATGTATATATATGTATATAGGTATGTATGTATATGTATGCATTATCTCATTTAAACCGATTTATTAAGATAATGAACCAATATTCGTGTATACTTATATTGATCCCAGTTATGTATTATTTATATAGTATGATTATATACTATGTACACGTCTTCTGTTCCGGTCTGTTCTATTCTGTTCCGCATTTTTATTTTCTTTGATTGTTCTGGTGTAAATCATTGACTGTCAAATATCCTAACTAAATGTATATTTATAATTGTTGAATACATACTTTTATCTGTTTAAACAAAAGAATTTAATGAACAGTTAATAATGAATTGGATTTTTAACTTTTGGAATCATTAAGTTGAATTAATTCAATTGATATCATGTGTAAATATTTGAGACTTCTTTCGGCATTGAAAAAACCCACTATTTGTTGCCTTTAATAATCTATCTTTTGTTAAAACCAGTCGTAATTATCGAACTCACATTTTTTCTCGTATTTACGTGTCTAAAGCGACCTCTGTCTGCATGACGTCATAAGAGCAAACTTTCTAACATTGAAAAAACAACAATTATCACCCTTTAATCCATCCATTGTTAATGTAAATTATGTGATATTTGAGTTCACTTTTTTTCTCGAGTTACACGAATTTCCCAGATTGCTTGACGCACATTGATCTGAATGACGTCATTAATTTAATTTGAGTTAAAAGTATTTTTTTCCAATTTTAGACACTAAAAATACAACAATTATCACCCTTTAATCCATTATTGTTAAAGTATAATACGTGATATTTTGAGTTCACTGTCTTTCTCGAATAACACGAATTTCCACGATTGCATGACGCACATTGGTCTGTATTACGTCAATGGAGGTAACTTGGGTAACGGGTATTATTAACTGTATGAAGAAAGTTTTGTAGTATATTTAAATGGCCTATTTTACAAGTTATATATTATGATCCATTTATGTCTCGTTAATCTTTATACGCATGTAACGTAGTTATTATCTTCCATACCCAAACTGTTATTCTTCAAAAGAAGATAAATTAAGGTTTATTTATCAATATATCGAAACTGAAGCGTACATTCTTACCCTTACCTTATACAACTTGACTATTTGTACCCCTTATAATATACATGTATTAAACAGCCTGTCTTTGTTGTAATATTTTGAAATACATTGAATAAATGTTAACTTTGAAATTTATCAATTTGTATACTATATTAGGTTAAACTATTGATACACGTCTCTATCACATTACATCTACAGCTTTGCATGAAACACAATTCACTCATACAATAGTAGCAAATCTGAGAATTTTTATCCTATGTCAATAAAGCTACCTGAGTTATCTCCCTTCACATGACAAAACGTCCATTAGTTCATGACAACAAGACTTTCAAAGTATTTCTATTTAAGCTCTAGCGGCTCCTTAAAGGAGCCAACCATTTTTGTTTTAGTAAACCTGACATATGACTATTAATTATAATAACGCAAAAAATTACTCAAAAAATTCTTTATTAAATGTATTTTCATTTTGTGGAATCATACTGTATTTCAACTCTTTTCTGTCGGAAAGACTATAACACAATGGTTATATTTAGGATTGTTTGACAAATAAAATTTTAAAAACTAGAAAAAATAAATCATACGTCTAGAATGTATTCCCTCTAATTAAAATTGCAATTTTAGATTCTATATTTCCAGTTTTGCGAAATCCATTTGTTGAACTTTGCTCTGGCTAATTCTGCAAAAATAGGTACAGTGCAACCTCTCCAGAGCGGCCATCTCTTGAGCGACAACCTCCCTTCAACAACAGCGCGCTTTTTCCCCACTGTACGACTTGAATATTTATTTAACCTCTCTAGAGCGGCAACCTCTCAACAACAATATAATTTTGCGTCTCCCAAAGGGTGTTGCTTTGGAGAGGTTGTACTGTATACTGCAACCTCTCCAGAGCGACCCTCTCTTGACCAACAACCTCCCTTCAACAACAGCATGATTTTCCGAATATACGATTTCGCTATCAATTTATCGTCTCTAGAGCGACAACCTCTCAACAAAACAACATAATTTTGCTTCTCACAAAGGGTGCTGTTTTAGATAGGTTGTAAATTCATCATTTAACATTCTGTCTGGTTATTTCTACAAACATGTATGTCATTTTCCCCCGTTTTGAGAAGATCGCACTTGGAGTTTTGAACTGCAATAGCTTTGAGCGAGTTACGAGTTGGTAAGTATGATCATTGTAAAGAGCTCATCAAGACGAAAACAATTGATACCAAAATCTCAATACTGTCAAAACATGAGTTAAGGGGTTGTAGAAATAAGGCGACGATTTGTATAAATGTAGTTAGGCTGTAGTCAACAATGTAAACTGGTATTATAACAAACTGTTTTTCTTTCCAACAAAAACAGTCGTGATTAATCACCGGGAATGATTACAGACATGTACGGAGCCCCTAAAGTGACATTCTCCACTTATTTTTAACTTGTAGCATTTTTTTATTTCGTTTTTAAAGTTTTTTCGAAAAGTTATTTCATAATTACAAATTAGTATTTCGTTTATCGCCACCGACGACAATTTTCAGTCACATTCGCGGCGTACAGGTGAACTTAACTACGTGTAGTTTCCCCGGACATTCATTCAGTCTAGTAACCAGTATCTGTTCTGTTCGTTTAACCTGTTATTTATCCGTCATCCATCTACCTAGCTACGCCATGTGAATAAATTTATTGTTTGACTGGGGTTTACGCCGTTTTTCAACAATATTCAGTTATATGGCGACCGGTTCACATAACAAGTTTTTCCTGGTCTGTATACTAACCGGTGCTAACTTACCTTTCCACAAGGAGCCGGCAACTTCTCCACATATGGAGGAAAATCGACAATTTTGTCAAATTTTCATAGAAGGGTATGACCTGTCGCGACCGGGATTCGAACCCGGATCTCCGGGTTACAAGTCCAGCGCAGTAACCAGTGGACTACGGCCGCGGCCTTAAATAAATTTATTAATTGATGGAAGATAATTTTGTTACGGAAGGGTCGAACCCACGCTGTCCGTAGCGATAACATTGCGCTAGTCGGTCGGGCTTCTCCTTTTCTAGTCGCTGGTTTAATATATTAAGTAAGATACAAGGTCTTATTTCCATTGTGGTCCTCATAATGAGAGTATAAACACAGAGAGGCAGATCTTAAAATATCAACAGTACAAGCAGTAAAAATAAGCGGAATGAAGAAATTACAGGACAGACATACTTAAAAAATATAAGACTAAAAATTCTTGTTTCACTGGGAAATAAATGCATGTGACTGAAATGCTGGTATTATTAAGACCAATTGACCAAAGTATGTACAGAAAAGTTCCACTCTACGGTCGCACCGAAATTACGATCGTCCGCATATTATGGTCACTTTTCCCCGGTCCCGAATTGTTTTTTCTTTAATTCATTGACTCGATGTCTCGATGTTACGGTCGATCGTCTTCAAAATACAGCCAATTCATTACGGTCGCTGTGTTACGTTCCGTACTACGGTCGGGTACGGATTTTTTAATCTTTAAACCTAACCCGATGACATATCCGATAAATAAACTTGGCTGGACCGGTGAAGAAAGGTGTGAAAAACATCGACACACATGCTTTTGATGACAATGGATATTTGGATGTTTTTAATTGATATCAATCGTGGGCTTTTGATCAACGGCAGCGTCGTTTGCTGGAAGAATGTTTGCGCGACGAGTTCAGGGTTTTCCCCGACGAACAAAAGCGTGTGTTTTGACTCAAAAATACATCAGATGGTCTGTTAGAATTTGTCAGTTGCGTCCTTGCTGGTGTACAAGTAAACAAATGCTCAGTAAATATATAATTCATGAAAACAATTGTCAAACAGGAACAATTCGAAATGTTCCCTAAATGAAGACCCTGATGTTTTGATTTATTTTTGAATGTGAAAAGTCTTCTGCCCGAATTTCGATCGCAATTGACCAATCAGCGTCCTGGAAATTTTGGCCATACCAGAGTCAACTGGTACCAGTTTAAGTGTATCGCAAAACTACCCGGAAGTAGCAGGTGCGTGTTTATGATCTCCTTATGAAGAGGTATCAAGGGCATATAAATGGCTGTAGGTTTTCCCGACAAATACTGCAAATAAATTAATATTTAAAGCTTAACCCGATGTATTAAAATTATGTCCTTCCGGAAATTTAGAATAGGTGTCATTTGTGAAAAATGCGACATTGACACATGATTTAAGCGCCGGTGATTTTCAAACAATTTTTAATTTTAACTAATCAACATCTAGTAGAACTACAACAACAGAAAGTCTCAATTGTCCGTCATTAATATATGCTCTACTCAACATATCAACCGTAAAACACCACTAAATGCTGTTAATACAAGGAACTATGGCGTCGATGCAAATGGTCGAATCAGACAACGCATCAATGACTCCGTTCCACAGAACGCCCAGAACCTGAGTAGTAAATATTAGGGATCATCCCGACCTCATGGGTCCATTAAGCTTGCACATTTGAATACATGTGGTTGGATGGCAAATGATCACGAACTTCATTGTGCCCTTATAAAATTCATAGACGCGGACATTTTCTCGATATGCGAAACACACTTAGTGGGCAATAATACTGTTGAAATCGATGGTTATGTGTGGTATGGGAACAATAGGAAAAACTTTCATGTCAATGCTCAAAAAGGTTTGGGTGGTATAACCTTATTACTGAAATCATGGGTACTTGATGAATATATTGTTGAAGTCGTTGATACGAGCGCAGAAGGTATTATCAGCTCAACATTGACTCATAAAGTTAGTGAATATAGTATATTGGTAACCTCAGCATACCACCTGAAAATTCTACATGGGGCCGTGATGCGCAAAGCTTCTTTGCTCATATCTTGTCTCAGATATACGTACACAGTGACAGTGACACTATCTGGCTAGCAGCTGACTTTAAGGCGAGAATAGGAAATTTGTTGGACCTACTGTCGGAGGTTGATTTTGTGCCCAGGCGAGTCGCACTTGATAGCAGTGTTAATCAACATGGTCGTGAATTGATTGATTTTCTAAATGATTCTAGATTTTGTGCCCTAAATGGCAGATTAGGTAATAGTGATAATTATACTAGTGTATCGGCGAGAGGTCGCTCGGTGATAGATTACATACGCATACTACAAGATGTTTTCAATAACTGTAAATCTTTCTCAGTACTACCGATGCAATCTATTGTTGAAGAACATTATCTGCATGGTTTATAGGACAGAGACCACGACTACCTGATCATTAGGTGTTAACGGCACATTTCACGATGAATGTAAACATTGACTCAAGTGTTGCAGGTGTGTCTTAGATAGAGGAAAGATCAGCGTACCCCCCCCCAGATATAAACTTAACCGTATACCGACAGATTTTATGCACAATAATGCAGTCATACTTTAAATTAGTAACTTGATAGGACTGCAGGAATGACTCGTTATAACACTACAGCGTGCTCAAATAAACGCCACAAAACGCAAAAACCTTACAGAAATGACTCGTCATAACACTACAGCGTGCTCAAATAAACGCCACAAAACGCAGAAACCTTACAGGAATGACTCGTTATAACACTACAGCGTGCTCAAATAAACGCCACAAAACGCAAAAACCTTACAGGAATGACTCGTTATAACACTACAGCGTGCTCAAATAAACGCCACAAAACGCAGAAACCTTACAGGAATGACTCGTTATAACACTACAGCGTGCTCAAATAAACGCCACAAAACGCAAAAAGCTTACAGGAATGACTCGTTATAACACTACAGCGTGCTCAAATAAACGCCACAAAACGCAGAAACCTTACAGGAATGACTCGTTATAACACTACAGCGTGCTCAAATAAACGCCACCAAACGCAAAAACCTTACAGGAATGACTCGTTATAACACTACAGCGTGCTCAAATAAACGCCACAAAACGCAAAAACCTTACAGGAATGACTCGTTATAACACTACAGCGTGCTCAAATAAACGCCACAAAACGCAAAAACCTTACAGGAATGACTCGTTATCCGAACTTTGGCATGTTATGACCTTAAAGGAAAGGGAATTCTTGAAGTGTAAAGGTCCTAGAAGTGTTAGAACGGCGAAGCGGATTGAGTATATGAATGTCAGGTACCGTTATGAAAGGTTATTACGTGAATCAGAGAGCGCATACCACCGAACCGTAGCTATGGACACTGAAAGCATAGCAACGTCCAACCCGAATGAATTTTGGAACAAGGTTAAGCATTTAGGGTCTAGCAGGGATACTTCGATACCTATCGAAATTATTGATGACAATAGAAACACCACTACTGTTGAAAACGCAGTGTTTGATAGATGGAAAAGTGACTTTGCTAACTTGTACAATGGTGATTGTGATGATTTTGATGACATCGCGTATAACCGCGCAAAGGTACACAAGGTACTGATTGAGCAGAACATTGCAGATCCACTGTATACTTCGAATGAGCAGTTGAATCACAATATTACCATTGAATAGATTACCAGTGTTATAATGTCGTCAAAGTCAAGATCTGTGGTTTTGATAATACACCATACGTTGTGTGGTTTTGATAATACACCATACGTTGTGTGGTTTTGATAATACACCATACGTTGTGTGGTTTTGATAATACACCATACGTTGTGTGGTTTTGATAATACACCATACGTTGTACTGAAATTCTCGCCGGTCATAGCGGTCTTGCACAAACTTTTTCAGCTAGTGTTTGACACCAGTATTACCCCTAGTGAATGGCGCAGAGAAATTATTTGCCCTATATTAAAGACCAAAGCTTCTGATAAACGCGTACCGTTAAACTACAGAGGTATTAGTTTACTTTATTAGTAAGCTCTGTAGTTCGTTCATAAATATACGTATGTCAGTCTACCTTGAAGATAGCAATCTTCTCGCAGACGAGCAGAACGGCTTCAGAAAGGACAGGTCATGTGAGGATCACGTGTTCACATTAAGTAGCATAGCAATATCAATTTTGTTATACACTGACGACATTGCCCTGGTTGCCGGTAGTGAAGATGACTTACAGACAATACTCAACGCTATGCATCAATGGTGTAAGCAGTGGCGTGTCCTTATTAACACCTCAAGATGGAAATGCATGCATTTCAGAAAGGGTAGGCGCACAAGAACTGAATTCGAATTTCACATCGGGAACAATTATTTAGAAACTGTTAGTGAATATAAATATCTCGTTGTAATATTCAATAGTATAAAGGACTTAGGTTTTAAATCCTATGAAAAACTTGTTCATTATTGTGTCGAACCTGTGTTAGACTATAGTTCATCTGTTTGGGGCTTCAAACAATTCCAGGTATTAGACAATGTCCAACATCGTGCAATTAGATAATTTTTGAGTGTCCATAGATTTGCCATCACCGGTGATATTGACTGGATTCCCAGTAGATATAGACGTTGGATCAATATGTTTATCGAACAGATTGGTTAAAATGGACAATGACAGAATTACCAAACAAGCATTTGAACATGACTATAGCATAGGTATGAACAATTGGTGCAGTGATATTAAGCATATTATAAACACTCTACAGATTGTTGATCATTACAAGCACAAACATGTTGTTTATTGGAGATCAGCTGGTACAAAGGTCGAATCATTCTTCAATGATCAATGGCGAGAAACAGTTGAGAGAACCCCGAAATTAGGCATGTACAAACTGTTCAAATCGCACTGAAGGCTATATACATTTAAATTTTAGCAAATATGAACGTTCTTTGTAAGCCCAATTTCGCTGTGGAATCTTACCCTTTCGTGTAGAGACTGGTAGATATATTGGGGAAGCAAAGATTCTGTGATGATAATGTGGTTGAGAATGTATTGTATTTCCTTACTGAGTGTTCAAAAATATAATGCACAATGACTACAGACCTTTGGTACCATCTTAAATGATAATACTTATGTACAATGCTCATCTACTGAGAAGATATGCCTGTTGTTAATACTAGGAAAAGTGCTAAATACTTGGTGAAATCGTACATGCTGAGGAATAGATTACTATATTCACCATCATAAATTAACATTCTAGTGCTTATTTACTGTTGTTTATATTACTTGTACATATAATTATCAGTACTATAGATAAGAGCAGTATACAGTATAAAAGTATCTTAACTTGCAAAAACCATCATATACATTGTGTGTTTAATTTATTATGATTTGTATGCTTGCTATATTGTCATTGTACTATATTATGTTACAAACCCACCTAGTAACCTGACCAACATTCGATAAAAATTAATGTATTTATAATGCTGTTTTCTTGTGCGAATTTCTTGAAAGTGACTTATAGGTCCATAGGGCCGGGTAATCTATATATTTGTATTGTATGATATCTTGTAAATATTACGTATATCACATTACATTTTCTACATCTATAAGGCCCAGACCGAGAACAATTTAAGCGTTGCGACAATCTCATTATCTGAGGTGCGAAGGTGTTGCTAAGTGCGATCAAAATCCGTTCTTTGAAAATGCCCGTATTAGCGGGGTGGTCTTAATTTCGGGGTGGTCGCAAGACGGGGTTCAGGTGTATATTGTTTGCAAGATGCATTAATTATGTTTAACAATTTAATATATAATCTGATAGAACATGAATGGTCCAAGTTTACCCTACAAATATTCAATAAATCAATAAAAATAATAAAAGTGAAAAATTTTACATTTCGACAATATCGACCGTGACTATTCTATTTTAAGAAGACTTCACAGTGTTTGTATTGTTAAAGCAGTCATGTCTTCCTTTTTGAAATACAGGTAAGTAGACACCGGGTATTAAATAAAACAGGTAAGTAGACCGCGGGTATTAAATAAAACAGGTAAGTAGACCGCGGGTATTAAATAAATACAGTAAAACCTCGTTACCTCGAGGAGTCATTGGAATAGACGAAATGCTCGAGAAAAACCGGATGCTCGTAATAATGAGGTATTCATTGGTTGATTAATTAAAGTGTATCATGTGTGTTAACTAGCGTATTTACAGTATGTAAATATTACATAATACATGTACATGTATTGTGAAATGCTAACGTAAAATGTTCTCTAAGAAATCAGAGAGAAATACACGTATATCGAATGTTGAAATATAAGTTGATCGCTTACATACAGTTTTTTTATCCCCGAACATTTAAAAAATGACAGGACTTTAAAACTCCTCGAGATAAATCGGGGTTTTATGATATCGATGTTCGTAATAACGAAGATCTACTGTTCTAAATTAGGTATTTACACAACAACGTTATAAAAATAATCATTCAATTTCCATGTTTTGATCTATTATTGCATTTACGTGCGAAATATGCGTGTGAGAAGTTCCGTATACGGAAAGTCTCGCAAGATCCCGGGGGGCAAAATTCAGCCTAGATTTTGACCAAAACTGACCAATCAGCGTCTAAGGAATTTCAGGCCATCCTGTTATCTCTGTCCAGATTGACTCAACGAAAACCAATTTATGAAAATCCTATATACAATCACCAAGGCGCGCGGACACTTAACAAAATTAATAAAACGGGTTGGCCTAAGTAGAGCTATCAGGGGCAGATAAATCATGTTTTCGAAACGGCCTATATGTTATCATGTGTCATTTGACTATCATTCACATGTTTTAACTGAACTTTGTACCAATCTGTGATAGTTTTTAACACTGACCTGCGGGAAATAGTGCCCTTGATAAATGAAATAATTTCTCTGGTTTTCTGATAAATTATCACATCTTTTGTCCCGAATGTATTGTGCGAAAGAAATTGCATCGTTTAGTTGTAAAATGTGTGCCGTATGTGGCTTTATTCTTGTTTCACAAGAATCTTGTAAAAAGTTGAGACGTTGACAGAGATGTATGTGATGAATAAAGAACGACAAATTTGGATAGGGATTGGAGCTGAGTAAGAACTTTACTCTTTTGATGTGACTTATTGTCATTGGCGTTTAACGCTGTTTTCAACAATTTTCAGTTATATACGGCGACCGGTTGACCTAACCAGTTTTCCTGGACTGTATACTAACCATTACTAACTTACCCCTCCACAAGGAGCCGGCAACTTCTCCACATGTGGAGGAAAATTGACATTATTGTCAAATTTTCGTAGAAGGGTATGACCTGTCGCGATCTGGATTCGAACCCGGATCTCAGGGCTACAAGTCAAGCGCACTAACCACTGGACCACGGCCACAGCTTTACTCTGTAATGAACTATCAATACTCTTTAAATCTAACAAGAAAATTGGTTCAGACTGAATTAAAAAAATTAAATGAAGTTGACAGTTGCAGAACAAAGTTAGTTTTTGTACTACAATGCTAGCCAGGTTTAATATCATCTAAAAAAACTGAACTATTTTTAAAAATGTTTTAATTATTAACTTGGTGACGTGCAATTTTGTAGTCACACATCACTGATGTTCATTTTTTGTGATTTCAGGTAAAAAGATGGCAATATTCATTTGCTGTTCCCTATTCTCAAAGAAACCGTTAACCTGACAAAGATGAATGGTAAGAATTAGAGATGCAATCAGTTAACCGGTTACTATTTTCACGTGTCGTCAATCAAGCGCACCCGATGTCTACTGGAGATAAAACTGAGTGCTCTCACACGTTACCATGGCGACGACCAAGCGCCTAACACCTTGATACACATCGTCTATAATTATTCTGCGCGTGTCAATTAAACTAATTGCGATGTGTTGTACAAACATTGTGATTAACAACAGACAGTCTTATGACATTAAGGCGCCGTAACTAACTTCGTTGCACTTCTTAAACTTCTATTGCGTCTAATTGTTTCTATAAACAATTTTGTTTTTATGTGACTTATTGTCAATGGGGTTTAATGCCGTTTTCAACAGTTTTTGGAAGTTGATTAATCACCTTCCTTTGGGATGGCGCAGAAAAACTGCCTATCCGACATAGAACTCATCAGCGCCCGCATGATAACTTCGCCAAAAAACATAGTCCAAAGAAAATCAACTAATGCAATTAGAATTAAATGAGTACCGGTAAATGTTCCTTTGAATAAATATTTGGAGTCAGTAAAATACAGATACGTATCTTGTATGTATTTTTGAAAGCTAAGTTTTATTAAATAAATCTATTTGCATGTCAACTGGTAAATATAACGACTTAGCCTATATAATCAGAGTACACATTACAATGGTTCCTTGTTTAGCTATATGTTGTTTTCTTCATTTAAAAATGAGCAACTTCTACTAAAAATAATTCCAAGATATTTGTATTCGTTAACAATTTCTACACTTTTACCCTGAAACTTAAAATTTTATTCGCCATATCTACCTCTTGAAAACAGTAATATCTTTGTTTTTGAAGTGTTAACTTATACGCAACTAAAGCCAAACCTGCGTTTTCCGCGACGCAACTTAAATCTTCAATGTTAGAAATATGTTTTAGCAAAACAAAAAAAAATACAACAAGAAATCCCTAGTAATTTGATGTCCATATTCATGCATTAAGACTAATTGCCAAACGGTCGATATTTCAAATGTTTACAAATTTATCACTTTCGCTTTCAATAGTTGAGTGCAAAAGTTCGGATTCTGAACTGGTCCGTGCGTTACGCGTAGCATAAAATTTCGCGCATTTTAAGCTAAAGTCTAAGTGACGTGGACGCATGTAGAAAACAATTCTACTATTGTGGATAGATAAATAAATTCAGATGTTTTATGACAACAGATTATATTCAGAGTAATGAATCTTACACAGATGTGCATAAATTGTCCAGTACAAAACAGTGCCCCTTTAGTTTTACGCAGGATTCGATGCGTCATCATTTTCTGTGCCTTATTTTTAGCCTGGTTCCACGATATTAGGTATCGTTAAACTACTCTCATTACATGAAATCAGGTAGGGGTACAGTCCATTATTTGTATAAGGAGATAAGAAAACATTTTCTTTCGATTTGACAAAAATGTAAAAAAAATGTTTTACAAAAAAGCGAGAAATTTACAATGTGCTAAGCTGGGGTATGTGAATGTTTTTGTTTACTTGTATTTTTATTGAGGACTCACAAAATTAATCGTGTCACGCCGCAGCAAATCACGCGTCTTATTTAAAATTATTTAAGACTCAGCTGCTTCGCTGCCGAATAATATTCATACGTTATACATACTTAAGTAAATTTGTTGTGCAAACAAAATAATCAACAATACTTATGTTTTACAGGTCGTACACCCACTAAGACTTCACAGTCATGATTGATATAGTCAGATAATTGTTTAGTACAGGAATTCCAATCTCTAAATATCCATATTTTGTCGTATTTATTCGAAAGACTATCAGTATCAGACTACAAATCAGCAACAGGATGTTTGCTAGAATAAATCGAATTTTCTGGTGGCAAATAAACTACTCCATACAATATATTGCCAACTTTCGTCAGTTTGTTCGATAAGACGAACCATAAGATGTGAGTACCTTCACTTTGTTCTATATTAATATATGGTTCTCCAGCAGACGACGAGGTGCGCTCGATTTATGACAAGTGAAAAGGACCAAACGATATTCGGTTAACCTGTCGCAAATTCGTAACCGGTTAACTGATTGCGTACGAATAACCGTTTGCTTCTCTAGTTAGGGGGGGGGCGGAAACTGAACAAGTAGACTGGGGATCCAGGCGAATTGTACGTTATGTCATTGTGTTACTCTACTCGTAACTTATTGCACGCGTACTGTGCGAATTTTGTTTGACATTTATATATATTTTCATGCAAATATCATATTTCATGATAGAAAAAAACTTTGATTGGGCAATTTTAGGGGGAGGCGTATGCCGGGTCCGCCCCCATGGATCCGCCTATGATAAAATAGTGAGTAAGTCGTATTTTAAATTTACAAATTAACTTTTTACGTACCCACTATAAAAGGGATCAATTTCACCGACAGTTTGTCGGCAAGTTGAAAGACGCTTGATCAATTTCGCCGGCAGCTTGATTGCGAAATTTACCGAAACAATAAAGTACCGAATCGTCTAATTGACGAAAAAAATGCAAAAAACTTCAAGGAAACAAAACTATAAACCAGGATCTTTTTGTATCAGGCCAGTGAATAATATTGTGACTTGGTAATTTAACAAAAACTTTGACAAAATTTTTTATACTTGTATTAAATAGAGTAATTCCTCGACGTTTACGGTCATGTGCAACTTTCTATGACAGGTCGGTAAAAGTTGCGCCCCTTGGAAAACCGCAGTTCAATATCACTCGCGGTAAGGCCATACCAAATCGTATCTATGTTTAGCGTCCGCGGACGGAAAGGTTTTCATTACTTGTGTCAAATAAAAAAGAAACGTATTGTAATATTGAATATTTGATCTCTTGAAATACCTTTATTGAACCATTACATGCTGGAATGACTTGCTTTGTATCAATATGCCTTCCAGTCGCCATAATTGATCAATATTATGCTTTTGTTTTGATTTATAAAATAAAGCATATTTATTCTCATTGAGTGGCTGTTTGAACTTTTGATAGAAGCTAATATTTTGTAGCAACTAAGCAGAGAATTTCCGGAGGTACTTGTTTGGTTTTTTTCCGGATAGCTAGATAGGTTTTTGAACCTCCATGTCACGCTAAACATAGACGCGATTTGGTATGGCCTAATCGATTAGTCACTAGAACTATATAAGGAAAAATTAGTCAAATTGTTATATCTTTTTTCATTTTTATTTCACAACTTATAATAAGATATTGAAGTAATCTTCAATTGATTAGCAATCCATTCATATAAAGTTTGTTATATTGTCTTAACTCTTTTCTTGCTTTCATTTTCTATTAAAACCAACCACTGTCCGGTCTTATCATTGTATTGTATGCCTTACTAATTGAATTAACTGATCACCTCGGCTGTTTCAATCAACTGTAACATTAGGCTCATGTAGACGCTTTATTTGAATGATTCAAACATTCATAGGATATGCTAATTAATTATTTCCGTACATGACAAAATACTGTATTAAGTTTCATTTTGCACATATATATATATGTGCGCACATCTATTTTGAGCAATTTTGAGTGTATCCGACTACCAAACTGCAACAAAATATGCGTGAATGTACGTACGACATTGCTTAAGATAGTCGTAAATAGCAGTATTCTGAGCGGGAATTACGCTCGTACGCGCACTATCTGGAGCACTGCTACATGCTGGTTAAGTCGTCATTAACAAATCAATATTATCATAACAACTTTAACTTTCACTATTTTTTTTAAAAAATATTTTTGCTTCAATATGTTCATTCAGAGTGAATTGTGTTACATCAGTAAAAACGTTCCTAATTGAAATCGGACTTTACAATCTAAACTCGATTTGTAAGTATCCAGACTACTCAAGAAAATGTTTTATGTACAATTGTTGTATTGTACTCCCGGGTATATTTCTGTTTGTCTGATTGGTTTTAGGTAGGTGGGTTTTTAGTCTGGTAGTATTTTTGGGGGAGATGGGATTATTTGTACATGTATGTGTTTTTTTCTAACATTTTATCTTTTTAACTCTGTAGATAAAACTTTAAAATGTTATACGTCCAGTCTCAAAACTTTACAAACAACTCTCGAGTATTTATAATCATCAAACATGATTTACGTATAGCACACACTGCATACAAACATTCTAACCTTTTAGCACTATATGTACCCTCAATTATACGATTGCGATCCACAAAACATCTCACGATTTCAAATCCATCAGATTGTACCAAACATAAAAAACTGCTAGCCCCCGTGGATGAAATGCGGGGGCGCGGGTTTCTGGAATTGATTTAACAAGCCGCCATTTGTATTCGATATTTATATCTTCAAGAGACATCCACTATTTTTGTAAATTACTCAGAATAGATATAAAACATGCTGCTCATACATTAATGCTAAATACGCCCAGAGCCCAAAGTTATAAAACTTGAGATCGGTCTCCAAACTCAAATCTCATATTTTGTCCTTCGGTATTTCTAACTCATTTATTACTAAACCATGAAGATTTTAATTCTTAGTCATTCAAAATGATCTGAAAATGCATAATTGAGCTCGGAGGCTGTTCTCAAGTTTTATAACCTCGGGGCCATGATATACGTCAAGTGTAGCCACAACGATGAGTCGCAATTTTGACAGCGAATTGTCCACTGTATAACTGGAAAAATAGGTTTATCTTCATGTTTTTACAATAAATAATCAAATGGAAAATCTGATGAATAAATAAAGTACACGTAGTTATGACATAAAGAAAATGTGGACAATTTACAGTGCAACCTCTCCAGCGCGGTCCTCTCTTGAGCAACAACCTCCTTTCAACAACAGCATGATTTTCCCCACTGTATGATTTAACTATTAATTCAACCTCTCTAGAGCAACAATCTCTTAACAACAACATAATTTTGTTTCTCCCATTGGGTGTTGCTTTAGATAGGTTGCATTGTATTTCTTAATTAATCATAATAGTACTTGATACTACTGATTAAAGTGATTCAGAAAACAGATTATTACGGACATATCTAGAACTCAGAAGGGGACACAACTATCTTTTGTGTACATTCATAACACTTTGTATTACAAGTATTACCTCCCTTGAACCACACATTGATATTTTTCACTCGTCGTTTTTCGCTTGGTCGACTCATTTAGTGAGTGATTTTAAAATCAAATAAAGTCTTAGATTATGTTATAATATACATGTATCTTTATTTCCTCCAAGTTCGAGAGCAGTATAAATCAATATACAATTATTGTAGTATGCAATGAGGCAACAGAGAAATGAACATGACAAGAAAACAGCGTTATGTACATGAGGATAGCAAAAGTACAAAGATAAATAAGTGAATGAACAAAACAGAATGTACATGACATGTACATTACAACTACCTGGTATATGATATAGCAGGAGAATGGGTAAGTTGAATTTAATGATGGATTTTTATATATACATAAGCTTTAATTAAATGAAAAAAATAAACGAATAAGCATCCATGTATAACGGTTTTTCAATGCATATTTTCACACAAATATGGTCAGGATTTTAAATTTCAAGCCCTATTTTACAGATATAGAAACGAGAAATTATTGGAATCAAAGAAGAAAAAAAGAAGAAGGAAAATATAAGATGTAATAACCTGAGCATATATGAGAAGCAGTTTCATATACCAGTAAGGATTTATTGTCACTGAGGCTTAACGCCGTTTTCAACAATTTTTCACTTATATTCGGCGACCGGTTTACTTAACCAGTTTTCCTGGACTGTATACTAACCAATACTAACTTTCCCTTCCACAAGGAGCCGACAATTTCATGTCATGTATTAACCATTGTCATTGTCACGACTCTTTATTTTGATTTATGTAATTGTGTCTTTCACATGCGCCTCAGCGCCTTCTGATATCTAAATAAACTCATGTATATGACAACAATTCATTCTGGAATATGTTAAATAAACGAAGGAATAAACGAAGAATGAATCAGGGATCAGAACTGATATTTAATGGAGTGCCTTATATGGACGCTGAGGCTATCACAGACAAGTGGAAACTTTGTACAGTAGAACCTCGATTATCCGAAATCGGCGGGACCGAAAAATTATTACGGATAATCCGTGGTAATGGAAACCTAGACTGTTTTATATGAAAATAAAGGGAGAACACTCCAAAATACATTATAACGAACAAGGAAATTTATGAAATTTGATCAGTTAATGAAATACAATGTATACACATGTTATAAGAATATTGTAAGCGTACGTTTTCAATAAAAAACGAAAACTGAAATAAAGTCAAAGTCCGAAACAAAATTCCATTACTTAGTTACAAACATGAACCAGCTCCACTCATATCGTTGTCGTCCAAAGTATATAACAATTATGGGAAATCCTATGTATTGTTTGTTTTTAGCACTTCGTGACAATTTATGAACTCCAAAAAATAAAGTGAACACTTTTACTGTTAATTGCATATTAAAGTCAAATTATGATATCTTAAAGCAATTTATTAATAAAACAAAAATTAGAGGTGAATCATCTAACCGAATTCGCATCATATTTAGGATAATTATTTTCCCGACATTTCAAACAATAAATCAAACGGACAATACTTTGTTCACCTTTTGACACGTTAAAGAAGTCCTCCAGTGGACAAGTCTGTGACGACTTATTTGACCAACAGTGGTTGTTACATGTAGACAATTATATGCGTTGTTATGCACCGCGATGTGATGACAAACAGAACATCAATATAACCAGTAGCAGGGACAATATTACCACCACGTTGCGGAAATGCAAATTAAGCGGATAACATATGCTATAAGCACCTTACTAAGGCCCCGTTCACACAGAGCTACGATCTCATTGCGCTCATGCCGCTCATCCCGACCTGAAAAAAATATCAGATCGGGGCGCGAACGGCGTCAAAATCTTGAAAATAAATGAGTATCGTCCGCGGATCGCCTGATCTACGCTTGTACTACGATTTCTCCAAGACCACCGCGTGGTATAAACGTATTCCAATTATTCGCCGATTACACTACGATGTGAGTACGGCTATGAAGATCTTGCCACGATCCTTCCACGATGCTTCTACGTTTATGCCGATCGTACTATGTTCTTGCACCGCTTTACCCCCGATTTATTTTAGCCACGCTGTAGGGCCGCTAAACGTCGCAATTGACGCTAAATGTCGCAACACTGACGCTAAATGTCGCACATGGTCGGAAGGTTTAGTATCGAACCTAAACAAGACACAAGTATTACATAGGACAAATATGTCTTCATAGCAACCACCCTTTGATCCATAACAACCATCCACATATCCATAGCAACCACTCTCGCGCCCTTAGCAACCGCCTTTAGATTCATAGCAACCACTCTAACAATCGCTTTTAGGTCCATAGCAACCAGTCTCGCACCCCTAGCAACCGCATGAATGCCCATAGCAACCACTCATTTGCCACTAGCAACCGCTTTAAGGACCAATGCAGCCATTCTCGCGCCCATAGCAACCGCATAAAGGTTCAGAGCAACCACCCTAGCGCCCATTGCAACCGCTTTAAGGTTCATACAAACCAGTCTCGACAACGCGCCCAATATTTTCATGCAAAATGCACGAGGGCTTTCAACAGAAATCTATGTTTGAGACTGGAATCAATTCAGCAAATTGGAATCGCCAGGTGGAAACGCGATTATAAGGACTAATTAACTATATAGTTACTCGCTTCATTAATAATTATAGCAGTTGCTTCAACTCAGTTTATGCTGTTCAGTCTTAAGACATCCTTATTAGGCAAGATATTGCGCCACAATTTGATCACGTTTGACCGAACGTTTGAAAATTCCAAATATGAGGCAACAGCACTTAAACAAGCACTGATACACATGAACAATGTAATTACAAAATTAGTTAATTGAGTTATAAAACAATGCTGTCGGAGCTGTACTTGACCTACAGTACAGTGAAACGTGTGACCATACGTATTATCAATGCCTTATGTGGTAACCTTGAAAAGTGAATGAATACCTTGAATTGCGGTGAAATACATTAGAGATAGGCTCGTTACCACAGTTTTATCGATCTGTGAATCGCTTTCCAGACATCATGATTTAAAATTCAAATTCCACCGTTTGCTCAAGGTGATACTGCCAGTATAGCAGATTCACTTCAAATATTCTAAATACACGACCATGTACGTCTAAAGAAAACACTGTTAGTAAATAATTTATTCAATCGTGCGCCAGCGGCAGGTTGCTCTAAAGAAATAAGTAGATGTAAATTGCCGATTCTGGCTCATTTTTAAAAGTACATTTCGTGCACGTGCACAAAATGTACCGAATGACCCCGACCAACTTTCCCAACCTCCGCTAATCACCACCGAACTTACTTCCATTAATTATTAATTCTCATATTTCGTAACTGCGTGGCTCCGCAAGCTAACCATATTTACGGTTACGAAATATAATTTAACGGCTACGCACTACGAAATGTAAAGCCTGATCGCTAAAGTGTTACGGCTACGCTTAAAAATTAAATTAAATTAAGTTAAAAAGTAAGTTAAAAATTAAGTTAAAAAGTAAGTTAGAAATTATGTTAAAAATTAAGTTAAAAACTATGTTAGAAATTAAGTTAAAAATTAAGTTAAAAATTATGTTAAAAATTAAGTTAAAAATCAAGTTAAAAATTATGTTAAAAATTGGAGATAAAAATTATGTTAAAAATTAAGTTAAAAGTTAAGCTAAAAACTTAGTTAAAAATTAAGTTAAAAATTATGTTAAAAATTGAGTTAAAAATTAAGTTAAAAAGTATGTTAAAAATTAAGTTAAAAATTAAGTTAAAAACTTAGTTAAAAATTAAGTTAAAAATTACGTTAAAAATTGAGTTGAAAACTTAGTTAAAAATTAAGTTAAAAATTATGTTAAAAACTAAGTTAAAGACTATGTTAAAAATTAAGTTAAAAATAAATGATCTGAAAATTCAGGAACAAATACTATTAAATCCATTCTTAAATTTGTTTCATAAATTCATTCTTAAATTTATTTCTTCAGTTAACAAACAACATAATTTTTGTCGACTGAAGAACCAAATCCATTCTTCAGTTAACAAAATTTTTGTCGACTGAAGAACCAAATTCATTCTTCAGTTAACAATTTATTTAAGAATTTATTTAAGAATTGATTTACGAAAATTTGTAACACAAGAAATTTGTCTTTTAAAATTTATTTTTTAAAAATTATCTTAAATATTCGGGAACAAATACAATTAAATTCATTCTTAAATTCATTCTTAAATTCATTCTTAAATTTATTTCTTCAGTTAACAAACAATATAATTTTTGTCGACTGAAGAACCAAATCCATTCTTCAGTTAAAAAAATTTTTGTCGACTGAAGAACCAAATCCATTCTTCAGTTAGCACATTTTTTGTCGACTGAAGAAACAAATCCGTTCTTCATTTAACAAATTTATTTACGAAAATTGTAAAAAACGCTTATTATAAAAATAAAATTGAAATTGAATTTAAAAAAATATTGCGTAATAAAATGCCCTCATTATTTGAATTGAGAACAATTTTGAAAGAGAATGGAATCAGAGGATATTCGCGGAGCAATAAACCCGAAACAAAAAAAGTGTTTAAGAAATACGGATTGATGCACGATGAAACGGATTATTACGAATTTTTACGGGAAATACGGGATAATCCCATACTGGTGAGAATAATAGATTTGGTTACGAGAGAACTTCACGAATTCTCGTCTTTATTCAACAATTTATTCAACACGGGCCAGAAGTTGTAAAAATTTACGACGGGAGAATTTTTAAAGACAGATACACGATTCAACTATTATGTTAAAAATATAATTTACAATATCTAAAATAAATTATATTATATAAATTATATTATTTGCGAAATAATATAATTTATTCTTAAGAATTTTATTTAGAATTTTATTCTATATTTTTTTGGAGAAAAAAAGAAAATTGGTGAAGAATTAAAAAAAATATTGGCATTAGAAAATGCTAATTAATAAGTCAATGAAAAGAAGTCTTCCGATAAGTCTTCCGGTAAAACTATTAAAGAATTGAGAGAAATTGCGAAACAACGCGGGTTCCGGGGCTACACGCGGCTCAGAAAATCCGAGTTGGAAAAATTATTAAGTCGTAGACCGGGCGACGATAGTCGCCCAAAACCTCGCCGACCGCCGCCACCAACAAGACCAGTGCCGCCGAGACCCGTACCGAACTCACGGCCGCAACCGCCCAGATCCACGAGACCGGCGACCACAATTTTTGACGTCCCCGTCCCCACCGTGAGTCTCCCGGAGTCTCCACAACCACAGTCCCGGGTGTTCCTATACTTGATGAACCGATACCACAAATTAAAGGATGGACGTCCCTTATTCTTAAAATAGCCTCTAAAATATCCTCTAAAATAGTTGCGAAAAAGACGGGGGGGGGGAAATCTGTGGATACTGTGACAGATACTGTAAAGAATTGGACAAAAAGTTAAAGGAATCCGTGAAAGATATAACCGGCATATCGTATGTCAATGTCGAGCTGCCATCAGGTCTTATTCAAGTCGTTCCGTGATTCATAGTTGAAACCATCAATATCTGTACGTTATATAACAGGGAAACAGCTTGTAGAGTGATTTGATCCCCGTACTCGTAATCCTTAGACATTCGATACAAATATTCCTCTCGACTTTCTATTAATGAATTACACCATTCTGATCGGCCATAAATTGTACAACCCAGTATATCTGATTGAGTCAAATATTTTACAATGTCATGTCTAAGAGTTTCTTCTGATCTGTAAATCCCCATGGTTTGTAATTGAAAAGAAATCGCCGAAAATTGGCAATTTCCATTGCCTAATGGATTCATAGATATTCTAAGTCCAAATTCACTTCTGAGATTATGTAATTTGGAGGATACGGTGTTTGGTATGTAATATTTCTCTTTGTTCATGCAGTGAGTTTTTTCCTGACTTAATACATCTTCTGGATATTTTGTGACGTTTGAAATATGGAACCAATTTACTTGTTTTTTCTTTATTACGACTATTGGGAATATTAAACCAACTTTGTACATGTTTGTGCTTAATGTTCGTTTTTGTATGACACCATCAATAACCCAAATTTTTCCATTCAATGCTCCCTTCTTGTATTTTATAAGAACTCGGTCATCAATGTTGAATACAGGAATCTTGCATGCAGTCGCGAACCTTTTATCATTTCGCTTGTTACATTTGATTGTTGCGGCTTTTGTCTCATCTCGAAGTATTTTGCATTTTGTTTTTGATTAGTTAGTTCGTTAATTTGAGTATCAGCATCTCTTCCATAATATATTTCGTGCGGTGTTTTCCAGCTTAAACATTCCTTACGGTCATTCAGTGTTCCCACTAGTTTTATTTTCTGGGGGTACATGTACCCCCGAGGTAAAAAAAATGGGTGTACACTGTCCAAATATGGAGGTACAAATTAGAAAGTATAGTAATTATAAGGCTGAAAAAAAAATATTCTCGTTTCTGGTCCTCCGACCGACCGTTAATTTTTAACCCCGACCGCATTTTTTTACCGAGAAATATTCCGGAATTTCAGTTCCGTATACCGGGAAATAGTCCGCGCTATCGTTACCATTGGAAACGGAATTTTAAGATGGCTGCACAACTACGATGCTTGCTCGCTGTAAAAGTAGATAAATGCGTCCATTTTTGTATTTTATTGTGTGTCCAGTTTGTTTGAATAAGCATGGGGCTCATCAAAATTTATCAAAGCAATGGCTTTGCATACATTAGCAGTTATTAAAAATGACGGGTGTAAAAAAAATCCCGACCTACCGACCCACTTTATGTTGATGACCATGACCAGAAACAAGAGTATTTTTTTCGGCCTAAGCATATTTTATTCCCGATATCAAAGCATTATGTTTATTTTATATTTTAACTAAAAAATATGATGCATATAACTTTAAAGTTTACACACATAAAATGTACACTTTGTCAAATTAAAATGACCTGCCATACTCTAGTCCTGAAAGCTTTGCATTCAGATGATTCTACCACATAATTTTACTGATTCAATTTAATGGCTGCTCTACGTATAACTTCTGGTGAATGAATGACAACTTGCTCAAAATGTTTTATAAGTTGACATGTTACCGTTCGTGTCAATTCTTTCACACCTTCATTGTCCCCCCCCACCGGAGACAACTCTAAGGTCAAAGGGTGGTTGCTTAGAAGTCATATTTGTCCTATGTAATACTTGTGTCTTGTTTAGGTTCGATACTAAACCTTCCGACCATGTGCGACATTTAGCGTCAGTTGATTTTTGTGCGACGTTAAGCGTCAGCATCGCAACATTTAGCGTCAGCGTTGCGGCGTTTAGCGTTGGTTGCGACGTTTAGCGGCGTTGCGACGTTTAGCTGCGCTACACACGCTCCTGTTACGCTTCTTTTGAACATGTTCAAAATAAGTGTGGCGGGTGCGTGGAGATTCACGATCTTCACGATTCTACTACGACCCTACGACGTTAATGAAGACCCTCTCTCGATCTGCCACGATGACACCACGACTGGTAACGATTCAGTACCAAGTTTAGAGCGTGGTAGAAGCGGGGCCCTGTTGAACGGGGTATAACAGCAACATTATACTCATTCATTCTTTAAGTACTCTATTCACAGCAACGCTTGTTCTAGGATATACCTCGAAAGAAATGAACAAGGCTGATATTGTCACGATTCATAAAGAAAGCAAGAAACGCCAAAACAACCCAAACAACTATCGTACCGTATCATCGGCCTCGTGTATCCTGGAGCTATTAAAATTGTTCTATTTCAAAGATTGGAGCCTCATGATATCAGTATGACTAATAATCAGGGGGGCTATTAGAGGATTAAGATGTAAAATGACACCATTCCTGCTCAAGGAAAATTTTTCTTCGCTCGTGAAGATAAGAGTAAAGTGTATGTGGATGCATGACAAGCTTTCGCCCGCGTCTCGCATAACGGGTTAATGTACAAACCGTTAAAAAAACTAACATTGACCTATTACCGAGCTATACACAGTATGTACCCACCAATGACAAGTAGTTACGGAACAACTCATTTATGTCGGACTGGTTCCCAATACTACAGGGTACTCGTCAAGGTTGCTGTTGCTCGCCAATCTTATATCTTATGTATATAAATAAACCGATTAAGAAACTAGAATCGCGCAATCTAGGACTCTGTATGTACGATAGAGCGATATCAAGTCCTACAGTCAGAGATGACATATTACTAATTTCATATCCCGAGAACGGACTGAAACAAATGCTTAACAAATTTAATGACTACAGTGACAAATGGAGATTTCTTTACAGCCTTTCAAAGTATTCAATGAGTCAATTAGTGGTGTTTCTTTTATTTGCTCCTAAACATGTTCTATCAAAAGTGCGAAAGGTAATCTTCATATTCCTAAAGTTCTCTAGAAAATTGTGCTAATGTAACTAATACATGTTTAATCTTAAGTATTTTTAAAATAAAAAAAAATGAAAATCCAGAATCCATTTTGTACTTAATGAAGATACGCACGAGTCCACACGATATGAAAATTTTCGACAATATCCATGAAAATAGTCAGTCCCGTTGAGCAAAACGCTGTGCAATTATAGGTCTTCCGAGGAAAATTGTCGTTTGTTTTGATTGTATAAAAAATGAGATGACAAATCAAACAGCGACACGATACTTTATATTAGATAAATCATGACATTAATGTAGAGTTTAGATATTAATCTTTATCAAATGTATTTCATTCAACATTTACATGGATCTTGATGATGTAAACGACGTCAATTTAGCTTGATACTGATGTAAGTTTGTTCATCTCCAAGTCTAAACAGATAAGTATAGAACAGGGGTCGTATTCACGACGTATCTTAAGGAACATGTTAAGACAAGTGAAATTTTCTTAAGTTTCCCCATATATATTTATCTCAAACGATTTAATAGCATTTTACATATACTGATAGAGCATTCCATATCCGACAATGTTTTGTATTTGCGTTAGAATGTTTTCACAGTTTTTATATAAATACTGGATTAACATTACATGTTAAAAATTAATTTCTAAATTAACCGTCACCCTTGCGATCAATCATTACCTCAGTTTTCTGTGTGTTAACTGCATGTATTAAACTCCACTTATTACAATAACCATTTAATAATTGTAAGCTTTTATTAATTTCATTGAGTGTCATACCAATTATTATCATGTCATCAGCAAACAGAAGCAAAATAAAGATAATTTCTTCGAGAGACAATCCTGTATTTATATCATGGTGAAAGAATAACGTTAAATCAACAATAAGGGACAATAAAACAAGGGACATAACTCCGAACGGCTTACTCGAGAAAGTCTAAGTCAGTACGAGTTACACAACTTGGCACAGAACAAGTAATGTATTTAATTTTTCAGAATTTCAGATTCAAATGCGCTTATTTGCAAGTTGTTAACACTTTAGTGAGTAACCAATCACCGTAGTTTACTAATGAACACGGGGAGTAGTGACTTCACCAACTTTAGATTCAGTTTGTCTACAATTTATCATCTTTATACAATCTTAGCCTATTGTTTCTTTTAGCAGTCTTACTATCTGCTGATTAATATTTTTATTAAACATGTACAGTCGAACTTGCAAACAATGGCCATCTTGAGATTACAGAACAAATATGTCCAGTCTTACTTTTGTACCTCTGTAGAAACTAAATATCCGGGTCAGGTGGGGATATAACAAGTTTAGACTACAAACGCAAAAATTCACAAACGGGTAAAATGCCTGACTCATGATGATAGTTCTTGATCTTTAGACCTTTTGTAATACTGTCCGGAGTCTGCACACACTTGTGCGCAGAACACTCAAAAGTGATGAAAAGGGTGGTACCTACATTGGGATGATATAAAAGAGGTGCGCTCGCCGCCCAGGGCGGTCGGCAGTCGGCGGTCGACGCTAGCCATTTCCATTGAGTTCTATCAAAACTATGTCGGCTGTTTATTAGCGTTAAATCTTAATAATATTTTCGCCCGGACTTACGATCAGTGATAGATATATTTCGTTTAATTTAAACTTAAGATCAGTGTTTTATTTAGTTGGTAACCTTGTTTTACGTTTTATTTATTGGACGATTAAATATCTGAAATATTGACAAGTGGAGTTGTTTTGTATAATCACATACGTCGGTCCCCCTGCACTCCGAGTCTGTGTTATCTTAGGACAATAAAGTAGGCCCGTGCGATCGGTAAAATCCCAACACCTCAAGTAGGAAAACCGAACATCGTACACTTTATTAGATAACAATATTCCCCGTCTGTTTGAGGCAGTGTTCATGTTTCTGTTTGGAGGCTGAAGTTCTGTTAAAAATTACTGTCCAGAGATTGAATTAAAACCGACCATCTAAAGAACATGAAGTAATTCAAAGCAAACTCAAAACAAGGTCTAACATTTTGTTTGTTTGTTACCTTCTTCTATTTAAAACTCACAAATATAACAATACAATAATACACATACAATTATGCACACGTCCTACATGTGCAATATCCTATTTATTTCAAACTTCCTGCTATTAAAGGTCTGTTGTTTTTTTAAGAATTGTAATCCAAACTTTAATGCTTAATTCCCGGCCGAAATTCATAAAATAAATCCCAAATTGTACGCTTTCACGTTTTTCTCAAACTCAGATTCCCCGAATTCAAGTATTTATGGTATATATACGGGAATGACCTCCTAATTTATGCATGACTTTGTCGGCCCACTTGATTGTAAGTGCAAATGTAACGAGAAACGTAACTTCGTAATGTTGCATAAATTTAGTTCGAGTAAAGTCTTTAACAAATTATGCTAATTGGTTTTAGAGGTCAAAAAAGCTTCGTACACATGTACCGTTCAACTTGAAATGGTGCCAAACTTTCAGTCATGGAAACAGGGGTCAGCTGTTCCGGACATCTGCCAACATCCAGGCCCAGAAGATACATAGTGCAAGCGTACTGCTCCCTAATTGACCGTCATTCTGGTAATGAGCCTAATTGTAGGAAAAGGGGATGTTTATGTAACAGACCTTCGAAATCAATTAATGTCCGTCAATTAATGGAATTCATCATTTATAATGTTCATGTATAAAACAACGTAAAATAAAATGAGATTATCCCATTATGTACATGAAGATTGAATAACTGACAGTAAATACATAATCCCTTCAGTTTGCTAAATTCCAGTCAAAGAGAAATCGTAACAATTCTAGAGAGGAGAACCAATAAAAAAGTTGTTTTTAGACAACATTAAGGTCCGCTGTGGGGAGATGATTGTTGTTATGAAGGTTAGAGAGAGATGGGGGGGGAGAGAGAGAGGGGGGAGTACTGAATACCAATAAACGCGTACTTAGAAAGGACAATGTTTAAAGAGGCTGGTTTTTCTGATTTGAAAAAGGTCGGCAACTCAAGTTTGACTGTACAATAGTACGATTTATCAAACTGAAAGGTATGTTGTCTGTTGCTTGATTTTACTACAACTACACACACACAGACCCGTCAATGAAATTCCGCAGTTACAACCGTATGTGTATAAACAAACACCCGTCTTTTTCACGTGATTTCAAAGATGAATGAATTTCTCCCAACCTAATCTTTTTATGATACAGCTACACCCCGACAAATTGGTACCAATTTACTGAACACTATCAAAACGTAAGATCATAAATATTAATAGTGTTTCTTATCTCTATATTGATAAATAAACATCACCGGTTTGCTTCAAATACCAGTGTGCAACAAAACCTCATTATAAAAGCAACTTTAGTGACAAAACTAGTCTTTTTAATGAGATAGTTTTAATATTGAGAAAATCTCTCAGTTTTATTTTATTTTTGTTTCTGAAAATAGAAGCGCTTTTTATCTTATTTCTAACCCAGATTCAACATCTAATAAATGATTTCATTAGGTATTCAGTCATCTCTACAATTCTACATGTGCTAATCACTGTTTAGGAGGCCGAAACTATTCGATTAAATCGTTTAATTTTTTCGGGAACATTGTTCCGATCTTGATATAGTTCTATTCAAACAGTTCTATTCGCTCTTCGTTTTTACTTACCTCGTGTGATGATCGAATGAAGAGAAAAATATTTCTTATAGTTTATTTGTCAATTTGGGTATATATAACATGGTGTTCATAGAAAAATATCCAAAAACAATCACTATATTAAATCACCTCGGTAAAAAAATGAGATTTGAAGCTGTAGTTGTATTTGAGGTAATAAGTGAAATTCGTATATTACACTCAATAAAGTAACCTCTGTAGTCCAGTGGTTAATGTCTCAGACCAGTGATCACTAATCCCTCACCGCTGTGAGTTTGAATCTCTCCCGGTACCGGACAAATTTTACATGTGAGGAGCTGTACAGCTAGCTTAGGAAAGGTCGGTGGTTCTACCCTGGCCTTAGTCATCCTAGACAAAAACAACGAGGCTACAGCGGGCATGTTGAATATCAGTAACATGTGTTTTTCTTTGTGATGATGATGATGACCGTCATAATAATTGCAATAATTAATAGTCATGTTGTTGATGATAATTTGCAGAAGTAGCGCGATGATGATGATGAATTGATGATGATGAATTGATGATGATGATTGCGTGATTTTGTTATTTTTATAATTTGCAGTTCTATAAATTTATATCAAAATGCGACAGATACGTTTTGAGTTTTAACTGAGAAATTGCGCAGGCGAATATTTCACATAAGACATATTTCATTTTCATGGTCGAGTATGGCACACGCGCGTTACGTATTCTATTTGTGACACATACGGCTGAAAAAAAGCTTTACATTTTATTAAGGAAGCTCTTTTCATTCTCCCGCTTAATCGGAATATTTTGATAATATTTGATGAAACCAATTGGAACAGGCGGTCGACGTGATTTTCACGAACTTTAAGCCGGATCCGGAAGCAGTTGTTACATCCGCCGTAATTGAGTGCGGGATACAGTCCCTACCAAAGGGAATATCAATCAGCGAAGATACGATGTAATATAAATACATCATCTACGTATAATATATTGTGCAAACTTATTCACCTCTATGTTAAGAAATGACTATATTCCTGATGAACTTAAGTGTAGCTTAATAACAACATTATACAAAGACGGAAAGAAATCAAAGGACAATCCTAATAATTAGACAGCGATCACCTGTCTTCAACGATTTGAAACTATACACAACCGTCTTGCTTGAAATATTAAAGGACCACCATGTGAAAGAAGGCCACTCGTCACCGATTGATTAGAACAAACACATTTTGTCTTTCCAAAGGATGGTCATTGTTCACAGGTTTGACTGTATTTACGTACAGAATTGTGCTGTAATCTCATTTCATGAACCGTTAATCAATACTGTGTAAAAAAGCTTCAATTTAGCTTGGAAACGACATAATAAACTGAGCATCCTTCTATATTTACCCAGGGGTGATCTTGGATCTTAATGACAAAAACGGACAAATTCGTCAACACCGTTTCTTTATTCAATATTTTTCGTACTTAACATCAAGTTAACAATTTGTTTGTCTAAAATAAGAAACCTTTCTCAAATCAGAACTTTCAAAATTCTGGCCCCGAAATTATAAAACTTGAGAACATTCTCCTAGTTCAAACCTCAATTTCCAAAGTAATTTTGGTCAAACAGTCACTGCAGTTTGAAGTTCAAATACAAATTCAAATCAATTTTGCGAATTGAATAATGCATGAATGATATCATAATTGTTCTACTACAATTAACTTAAAAACATCGAAAGACGAAATATGAGATTTGAACTTTGAGAATGATTTCAAGTTATATAACCTCTGACCCTGATGTGTTCAAGCTCGGGTCTGAGAGATTCTATTGTTCGTATATTCAGGAACGTTGTTTGTTGGTAATACAATCAGAGCAATGTAAAAGTTCTGATCCTCTATTATACTGTGGAACAATGATGTTATAATATCACAATAATAACAATACAATTAATGTCTTTGTCATCCAAATGGTACGTTACTTCTGTCGTAAAATTGTGTTTTTATGTGACTTATTGTCACTGGGGTTTCACGCAGTTTTTCAACATTTTTCAGGTATATACGGTGACCGGTTGACCTAACCAGTTTCCCTGGACTATGTACTAACCAGTACTGTATACTAACAGTACTAACTGTATACTAACCAGTACTAACTGTATACTAACCAGTACTAACTGTATACTAACCAGTACTAATTGTATACTAACCAGTATACTAACCAGTATTAACTGTATACTAACCAATACTAACTGTATACTAACCAGTACTAACTGTATACTAACCAGTACTAACTGTATACTAACCAGTACTAACTGTATACTAACCAGTACTAACTGTATACTAACCAGTACTAACTGTATACTAACCAGTACTAACTGTATACTAACCAGTACTAACTGTATACTGTATACTAACCAGTACTAACTGTATACTAACCAGTACTAACTGTATACTAACCAGTACTAACTGTATACTAACCAGTACTAACTGTATACTAACCAGTACTAACTGTATACTAACCAGTACTAACTGTATACTAACCAGTACTAACTGTATACTAACCAGTACTAACTGTATACTAACCAGTACTAACTGTATACTAACCAGTACTAACTGTATACTAACCAGTACTAACTGTATACTAACCAGTACTAACTGTATACTAACCAGTACTAACCAGTACTAACTGTATACTAACCAGTAATAACTGTATACTAACCAGTACTAACTGTATACTAACCAGTACTAACTGTATACTAACCAGTATACTAACTTACCCTTTTTAGTGGTCTTATTATCGACTAGAAGTATAAAGAAAATAAGTGGTCGGAATAACAAGACTTGTTGTAATATTGAGGTACGTAAGGTTTTACTGTAAATGAAATCTACCACAGTATTCATCCGCAGATACAGTTAAAGTGCAGATGTACTTAAGCAAAAAAATAGAGATGATCCCCGTTAATCAAACCAACCGTCTTGTTGAACTATTCATTGCTACCTCACCCTGCCAAGAAAACTATTCATTGCTATCTCACCATGCCAAGAAATTAGTGTATGAGGTAACAATATAAGTTTACGGTCTTTAATGGTTCTTGTATGCATATATTCATTGTCACAAAAACTTAGATTAAAGCCTAGCCTGTGCTAATGGACACCCGTGAACAACGGACCCCTGTCAACAACAGACACCATATCCCCCCCGACTAAAACACTCTTTAAATGACCTTACATAGCGGACACCTGCCGACCGCGTACAGCGGACACCAAAATCGTTTCTCGAATCGGCATTTTGACCTTAGACAACGGACATGTGATACACTAACTGACACCAAGATACTGATCGGTTCATGTAAAGACGGTAATCGGACAACGGTTCCTACGGACAATCGTTCCAATGCCATTTTTTACCTAGGCGGACAAAGGTTCCTTACATGAAAATGACACCCCGGACAATGGTTCATATGACATTTTGACAGATCGAAAGTAAGTTAGTAACCATAGGTTAACAAAACAGATCTTTTACTTTTTAACACGCATAAAATAATGTAAAGTACTCCCTCCTGTTGGAGTCGCAAAAAAGTGTTGTTCTTTGGAGGGAGTTGTTCGGAGGGAATTGATACATTCGCATCGGGTGTTTTTTATCATGTGTATGTGTGCCTTTTACTGTCGTTTCTAGGAGGAAATCGGTCTTTGGAGGTGACGTTACAAAAGGGGGCACTGTAATTTCTGACGGAATTTCGTCGCTACGAAGGGAGATCATTGTGTAGGTATTGTTGAGAGAAGATTTGTGTTGGTTACGTACCCTTATACGTCCGTCGGTACCGTTGTCAAGAAGGCTGCTGGAGGATAATAAATTCTTTACATCCAAAACACGCATCTGTACCGGTGATTAAGTTTTATAAATGATTACATACTATGATTATTTTATTTCCATACCATTCATTTGTCTGTTATTTGATTTTTGTTGCCGATCTGACTTGTTTCCTATTAAACTCGATCTTTAAACAATTAACAAGTAATAAAACTGTCGTGAGTTGGGAAGTATGTAACGTATTAAACAATATAGAAGTTCTTACATATTGGCTGAAAGTTTTTAGATACTAGTATATGGAATTTTACATGCAACCCATTTACAGTCGGACCTCTCCGATCCGAACTTTTCCAATCCGGAATCCTCCCCAAACCGAACACGTCAGTTGGCCGCGATTTTGTTGTTAAAAGTACATGCATCTATTATTTAATGATGAAAACTTTTGGAATCCTGAACCTTTCTCCCATATTTCTTTGAAATAAAAATCTATCAGTCGTGTTTTTTTTTCACTTTTTAATTAGCACTATACAACGATTCTCAATAAGTTGTAATATATCGTTGTTTTCTATTTTGAGTTGTATCAGACAAACCAAAGAGATAAGTTATTAATATATAAATCTTTTTGTACACAGTACAATCGAACTTCAAAATTATTATTATGTAATAGGAATTATCGTATGACGTAAGCGATTAATTATATCCATAGAAACTGAACTTACGTTCACGTGTTTTCTCGGGTTTCATGATATATACGAAATGGATACGTGAATGTTTTCGTATGTTTCTTTACAAAACTACCATTGTCATTTAATCATTTAATTGGCCAATTATTTGCTGACGTCAATATAATATTATAACAATAAATTATAAATACTTTCGTATAATTCATTACAAAACTAACGTGGACATTTAATCATTTAATTGGCCAATTATTTTCTGATGTAAATATATAACAACAAACTGTATTTAATAACAATACACGTGTTAATACAATACAAAGAAATGTTTTTTCTACATCACAAAAGAGCAGACAACTCATGATTTCACTCACCTAAAACACGCACTACCTGCCCTGTTTTGACGTCAATCCGACCACAAATAGAACAATTAAAGGAATTTCATGATAATACCATGTCTAGACATAATGTGGTATTTACAATGACCCATATTTAGATGCATGGCAATTTTCATACTTGTTTAAAGAAATACAGTTTTGACAAAACATCTAGAATCAAAGCACTGAGAGAACGTCTTGTTTTGTCTTTGATTGTATTGTATAATGTTCCTGTAACTACTTTAGTAATTTTGAAGTAGACAAGATGATAAAAATAATAACAAGAAAAGTAATGATGTCAACAAAATATGAAACAAACCGTTATCATGCACACACACGATTATATTCTTATATGTTGTCCAGTACATAAGTTCACGAACAGAATTTCGATATATTTCAAAACATGGTAAAAGTCAAGTCACTTATTAACACATCATACTTTATTTTCGTGAGTTTAATTTGGTAATGCATATAAATGTTCAGGTTTTTTGCACACGACATCATTTGTGCTGGTTATTATACTATTTGAGTGTAAAAAATACTTAATTTGTATTAAAGACAACATAAAATTTCACGACAGGGAATAACAACAAAATGAAATGTACACACAGTACACAGATATATCAAGTAATTAACTTGATTTGAATTTTGGTGATTTTTGTTACGATGGAGATTTTTTAATATTCCTAGGAACACTAAAGATGTTACTGGTACGGTTTTTATTTAGTCGAATTATGCTGTTTATTTTGTTAATGGAAGCTTCAAACGTAAAATAAGTTACATATACAAAGGTGTTTTATTGGTGAATATATAATGTTTAGACTTGTTGACATGAGTGCTTGGATTTCTTGTAATTCATTCGTGATTCTGCTGGTATTAAAACGAAATCGGACCTTTCTGTATTGACTGGTTTTTATTAGTGTATAATTATATAACATCGCTGGTTTTTATTGTTTTAATTAATATATTTGCTCATAATAACCTGTTTATATTTTTCAGTCCAATCTTGGAATACTTCTGAAAACAGACTGAAGGATTCGGTCTCTGATAGCCTGACTATAACGGACAATGAAAGAGGTAAATATTTTTAAAAAATTCCAATAATTGTTTACAGCTATAGCAACATCGGCTTCTTTATCAATATGTATTAGAATATGTGGATCTATGTCTGTTTGAATGCAGGTTAAAATTGAGATAAGTTATGACCCTGTATATATTTTTTCTCCTTTTATTTATTGCTTGCACTTCCATCTGTCGTAATGCTTAATGGCTTCTAGTGTTTAATGTTACCGACTTTTTTAGCTTTCTAGAGCAGAGCTCATGATAATTTTATGGTCACTGATGTCAGTTTTTCTCCATGTTCAGTTATTTAGTATAACTAAACAATCCCCATTTCTAAAGCCCTTAATTTTAATGTAGTCACAAACATGTACTAAGGTTATGTGATCTTAAGATCATTTGTTTCAGGAAGCATTTAGTATTATGAAGCACAGTCTATATAGTCAAACCTGCGAACTAAGGTCACCTTGGGACAATAAACTCTGTAAATTTTGTCTTAATAAAATTAATTTAGTTAATTTCTGCATTAATATGGCATCAATAATTATAGCTTTATCAAGTAAAGGAAACTATATTTTTACAATGTAGTTGCATTTTTAAACGCCCGTTTGAAAAAGGGACATATTATAGTTTCACGTGTGGCAGACAGGAGGGTGAGCGGTGTCCACTGTGATGTCAACTCAATAACTTGAGTATTTTACCTACAGTTATGAAACTTGGTCACTACGTGTGCACACAAGTATGATATATTTGATAGCGAACGCACCAGGGTTAAGGTTAGGGTTAGGGTTTATGAAAACTACAATTTTACCCATGGGAGAAAACAAAATGATCTGCATAATCTTCACATTGCCACCTATTCACATACCAACTTTCATCATCCTAGGTTGTTTAGTTATTGAGTTACCGCAGGATCCAGAAGTTTTTTACCACATTCTTACTAATTCCATTACCATAGCAACGACAATTTTCTTGCGATGAAGAAAACAAAATCGTACACATTGACTTAAACTTAAACTAACTTATTATCCTCACTGTTGTGAACACCGATAGGGGACTAATAATGATTAGTTTAAAACACCAAGTAAGCTAAGTTTACATACTATTTTTATTGATAGTAAATATAATTATATTCTTCTTTCTTTCTAGGATCTAAGTCATTTTATTTTATGTTTTCAGAGTTTGTACTCTGATGGGGAGAAGGTTTGTGTATATTATGGGCCAAATGATGAAGCCTTTCCAGCTATTGTGACAGCAGTTGTATGAAGCAGTAAGTTAATTAAATACACGTACATATTTCTCAGATTGCATGCTGTTTGAAGTAGACCCACAAATCATATTACTGACACATCTTGAATCATATTTTAGTTGAAAAAATAAGTAAATGTTGTATATCCTTTTCGTTTATGTTTAGAGATTATAGGCTGTATGTGGAGGTAAAAAATAACTTATTACCAAGCTCACTTAAGTAAGTCTCATATTAGATCTGTCATGCGTATGACGCATGATTCATGTAAATTAAGCACAGTTTATAAAATATTTATGTTTGGACAAATTTATTATTTTTGTTTATTACAATGTTTCAGCGTATGCAGTAATCTACATAGAAGATAATATCATAAACAAAGTTACTGAGGATGGTTTGTGGGAGTTTCGCAAAAAAACAAAGTACATGTACATGTGTGATATGGGGTATATGTGTTGACAGTGACAGGTCATGTTTTTTTCGGCTCTGATACTATTGCATTTCTTGAAGGAACTACCAGGAATAAAACAATAAATTTTATATCAGCGCGTTTGTTATCTTGTGGACTATATGATAGTGTAGCTAGTTCTATCAAATTATGATTGATAAAGTGAAAATATCAGGAAAAGTATTTTTTCCTTTGTTCGTTTTGTGATAAAAAAAGAAAGAAAATGAAAAATTGTTGAATTGTGCTCAAAGGATTATAATCAAGCAAAGTATACACATTTACAAGTGCTGAGTTGCGCACAGGGATTACAATCAAACAAAGTGTTTATATTTGTACACGCTTTGGTTATTTTAAGTGATTGTGAAAACGTGCATTGTGTATCTAGTGTACTGGATTATACAGGATTATTCCGCATTAATGCACTATACTGTTACCATGGATATCCAAGAGAATCAATCAGTAACTCTGGATGATGTTATTTGCCATTTATCTACTCTTCAAACATCCATTGATGAAAGTAAGAATGAACTTATTACTGAAGTAAGGGATGTGAAAACATCAATAAATGAAATGAAACACCAGTTATTATAACTCCAGTATAACCAAAATAACTTGAATGAAAAGATGAACCAAGTCATAGAAACAACGAATGCTCAGTCTGATCTTCTGAAATCATTAGCGTACAATCGATATTGAAGCTAGGTCTCGAAGAAACAATTTGATCTTCAGAGGTTTTATTGAGAATCATACCTTTTAAACGTACTTTTACAACCGATTCTACACGTTACGAATCTAACGATAAGCATCAACCTTGGTTTGATGAAGAATGCATGATGAAACGACAAGAATTTTATGCAAAGCTCAATGTTTTTAGAACAGATAGTTGTGATTTTAACCGAATAAATATGATCAATGCTCGTACACAGTTTAAATCTTGTATTCGTAAACGCAAATGTGAGTATGATAAATTACAGACTTCTAAACTCGTGGCCGCCAGATATAAAAACGCCAAGTTGTATTGGAACATGTTGAAGCAGAGCGCAAATGTTAAACAAACAAATATACCATTGAGTGATTTTGAACGATATTCTAAAAGCGTAAATAATCCAAATGACCCATTTTTTACTCCGGATGATAACATATTACACTTCATAGATAGGTACGAACGTAATGAGTTTGATATTATGTTTAAAGGACTAAATGAGCCACTAGAGCATAACGAATTAATTAAAGCTATTAAACAATTAAATACAAATAAGTCTGGTGGTCCAGATATGTTTCTAAATGAGTTTTTAAACATGGTAGCTGCATTCTATCTCCTCACTTACTGACTCTTTTTAATAAAATGTTTGAAATCGGGTATTTTCCTACTATTTGGTCAGAGGGTTTTGTTGTGCCACTGCATAAAAAGGGAAGTTTAAATGAAGTAAATAATTTTAGGGGTATTACGTTATTAAGTACTTTGGGGAAATTATTTACTAGGATTTTAAACAACAGATTAACAGATTGGGCTGAAAAATACAATGTATACATGGAGGCGCAAGTTGGTTTTAGGCCAAATTTGAGCACATTTGATAATGTTTTCGTTCTGCATGTCATCATAAATCATGTTTTGAATACTGGTAAGCAATTATTTTGTGTTTTTATAGACTTTACAAAGGCCTTTGATTATATTACTAGAGACAATCTATGGACAAAATTAATCAAACTTGGATTAAGGGGTAATATATAAAATGTTAGCATGCTCGGCGTTAGACAAGGGGAAAATGTCTCGCCGTTTCTAATTTCAATGTTTTTTAAATGATATGGAGGATATATTCATACATAGAAATGTTATAACGAAATTAAGCATTTATATCAAAAAAGCATTTGATATTAGAAATAATATTACATATACTTAACTGTGTTACATTATTACTTAACTGTGTTACCTCTTCATTGTGTTGTCTTTTTTTACACTTATTCATAATACTCATATTTTGTGTATCAAATAGTAACTTTGAGAACTTTGTAGATTGTATATACATAATTTTCATAAGTAATTAAGTATACTTATTTTGTTTAGTATATATATATATATACTATGTCTTAAGTATGTAACTCAGGTAATGTCTAGCTATTATTTTCTTTTATGCCATAAGTTTTCTCTTGTTCTATGTTGAATATTTGAGATGTAGTTTTGTGTGAACATTTGTCAGTTGAATACTATTTTATGTACAGTATGATACATGTTTGCACATGCATATTAATTTGTAGCATATATATCTAGAAAGATATGTGCTTGTGTGTGTGTGCGTGCGTGTGAGGGTGTGTGCGTGCGTGCGTGCGTGCGTGTGCATGTGCGTGTCTGTGATACACTAATTTCTTTAGGCATTTCGTTTCGGTTTAGAGTTACTGTTATATTGTTTTAGTGGTGTATGTTGTCCGAGAGGAAGCGAGTGTGTAAACATAGTATATTGTACTTACATTTTATGATTGTAAAATGAATGTCGTCATGCCACATTGTAAATATTTGCCGTATGGGTCAATGACCTTCCTGTATTGAAATGAAATAAACTTTTAAACATGTACATGTGCATTAATCCATAAATATCATTATTGTATATATTGCAAATAAATATAGTCTTATTTATAATTCTTAAATGTATTTGTTTGTACCTGCATATCTTCAAATGTATGCATGTTTATTTGTTTAAAATGTACATTTTATGTCTGTACATTTTTTTAAAAAAAGTTAAAATTACAAGGATGATATTAATTTTTCTTAAGAATAAGATTTGATCTATGGTAATTTTATGATGTCCTATGCACTGCTTTTGAGTACAGAAATTTCCTACGTATTATAAAGTGCGTAAATGTACACACTTCTAATTAGTACTGAAATTTCTCACATAATATGCCTTTCTTTTTAGTGCAGAAATTTCTTCTTGATAGCGCGTAAATTTATGCAGTGTTATATTGTACAGATATTTCCTATACATAATATAGTATGTAAATTTACGCACTACTTTTTAGTACAGAAATTTATCCTGTTCTGTAAAATGCGTAAATTTACTTGTATTATGGTATAATTTTGTCATATTTTGTATGTACATAATAAATGCAGTGCGTAAATTTCCGAACTGAGTTTCTTTGTTCTGTCTTTTTCTTTTACACGGTTGCGGATATAAATGTAGCCAAAGAAGCGCGTATGTGTGACATTTATTTTGGCGCACTATTAAACACAGTACACATACACAAAAAGTGATCCTACCTAACGAACCAGTCTCCGTTAAGACGAGAAATTAGAATCTCGATAAAAAGAGTTAAAAAACAAGGAACTCCGTAGTACCAGGACAGAATTTTTAAAGGCACACTTTACTAAATTGATCACATTTCACGGACATTTAATACCATATACAACTCAGGAGATTTTCCAACCAGTTGGTTTTATAAGAAAAGTTCAGTCAATGTCCTGTATAACTACCGTGCAATTTCATTAATTGACATTATAAGTGAAATATATACATCGATCTTAAACTCTAGATTTAGGCCGAATGTAAGAACATGTTTGTTTGCCCTTTACCAATCCTGAATTTTATAAGATCGGTAGGTGGAAAAAGTATTTTTTCCTGAATTTGACCTTCACCTGGCATGAAATTGTGCTTCTATCTAGGAGCATTGTAAACATATTTCCTGTATTCTACTACCATGTAACCATTTATTGTTTATTTTAATCAACCATATGTTCACATAAAGCGTTAATGTTGAAGATAGCTTAAGACCAGCCTCATTGGACGCTTACATTCACGTGGGCAGTTTGTATGGAAAGGAGAATTGAATAATAATTCTTAAGACTACTTACGCGAACCGAATTGCAGTCCGAATTAGTCCGAAGCTTTATTAAATAAGATTTAACAATTAGTGGCTAGTGATCAAAAATAGAAAGTAAAAACGTGGAGTGTCAATACTTTGAACACTTGATTTTTTATTTCTTCTTTTGTTATGAAGATTCTATCATTTCTGGCCGCTACTGTGCTCCAGTGGTTAGTGCGCTGGACTTGTAACCCGGAGATCCGGGTTCAACTCCCGGTTGCGGCAGGTCATACACTTCTTTGAAAATTTGAAAACAATGCAGTTTTTCCTCCATATGTCGTCGTTTACAACTGAAAAATTGTTGAAAAACGGCTTATAATTCAGTGACAGTGTCACATAAAACAAAAAAAAATCTTCGTCCTCAGAAATAATTGTTTGTATTTTTAATCATTTCTAAATGTCAAATAATTCAGTCAAGCATACTACGGCTAACACAGCATCGTACGGTTTTTTCTCGTCTGTCCATTTTTTAAATGCTTAAAATAACACCAATTCTATTATGATACAGAAATATGGATTATTTGTACGGAAGCGCTGGAGGGACATTTAAGACTTATACTACGTGTATAAACACTTGACTAACAACTTAAGACTTATATCACTTAAAACTTATAACTAACGACACCACTTTTATGATAATTTACACAAAATGCCCCAAAACGTCATCATAGACAGACAGGATGTATGCAGCAAAGAGGAAAATTTAAGTTTTTTTTTTTCAGTTGATATATTAACATTTATTTATCCCATAACCTGCGGTCCAGGAGTGATTTTATTAATGAATAAAATGGTGTTTGTGTAAATAAAAAAACGATTTTATGTCTTTTATCTTGCATTTTATCTCCAAACGATTAATAGAAACAGGAACTACTTTTTGCACACAGTAGTGAACAGTCTACACTCGACGTCTTGTATATAGGTCATCCTACTGTGTGTTTCATTTTCTGTGGTCGTTTTTACGGTTATGTGATAAATAGAATCTTACATTCGTGCTCATCCTTTATCATTTTTATTAAACTCGTTGACAAATACAATACATGACACTCGGCAGAGCCTCGTGTCATATTATTTAGTCAACTCGTTAAATAAAAATGATAAGGAATGAACACTCATTCAAGATCCTCTATTTACATTTTAGGTCTACTCAATGCGTGGTAAATAACAATTCGAAAATGTGGGTCGGTCCGGAATTAATCATTTTAAACATTTTTTTGTCATTTTTACTTTGAAAAGTCTCGACACAATATGATCATTTTCAAGTAGTAAATCAAACTGCTACAAGATATCTTAATGGATATTTAAATATCTAATAGGCCTATATATTCCTATGACTAAAATGATGAAAATTTCAGCTAAATGTATTAAGATGACAGGTACCATTACAGAGTTCTTAAGTGAAACTCCACGCTGGGATCTTCAAAAAGATGGTGAAAATGTAGAAGAATCACATGTGCAAATAATTGGGAAGTTGATGCAACAAAAACAAGTTCCAGTTATTATGCTTAAGTCATTACCAATAAACTCTGTTTCACAGAAAATAGCATATAGCGTGATTAGATGGTTAGACTTAAACCCTAATAGTTAACCTAACTATAGAATTTCCACAAAGATTCAACCGCTGACTTTAAATCTGTCATTAGTTAGTAAGAAAGTCTCACATAACAAATAAGGCCTAAAAAAGTTTTTTTTCGGTTAACCGACCGACCCAATATTTTACCTACCGACCCATTAGTTTTACGACATCCAAATCGTAGTGCTATATTGCAATTTTCACAACTCATTAGTATTACGGCGTACATATTTCCCATACAGTGTTGCTGATATATGTAAAAACAATATTTAAAACATCTCTACAAACCGACTCATTTTTGGGGGACAGGTAACGGAAACAGAAAACCTTCTTGGCCTAATTTCATTTTATGAGGCAAAAACAAAGTTTTCAAGGGTATACTGGAGTCATAGTCTGTCTATTCATCAATCCGTCTGTTTGTCCTCTGAAATGCACACAAGTTTTTTGTGTTGTGAATTTCACTTTATCCCAATTGAGTATTATTCCACTCAGATATACCTACACAGTGCAGATGTACCCTGGTTGAATTTTATGACCTCTTTATGAAATCTGACGAGAATTTGCAAATTGTTATTTAATAATCATTTAATATTGAACATTATATTGAAAAGAATGTATGATTTCAATACATCTGTTGAAAGTTACCTTACTTTGATGAATAAATACATAACAAGCAGCTTTGAACTTGACATTCACTCTTCTACATGAAGTTTTAAAGTTTACATGTTTATCATACATGTAAAAAAGTCAATCAATAAAGAAGTGGATAATGACCTTTCATAGAAACCACCTAGCTGCTGATATATGAGTTTGACATGCAATTTTGTTTATCATGTATTTTTGTCTATCACATATTTTTGTTTATCATGCAGTTTTGTTTATCATGCAGTTTTGTTTATATTGCAGTTTTGTTTATCATGTATTTTTGCTTACCATGCAGTTTTGTTTATCATGCAGTTTTGTTTATCATGTATTTTTGTCTATCATATATTTTTGTTTATCATATATTTTTGTTTATCATGTAGTTTTAGTTTACATTTTACTATTAAGTGTTAACTTCTAAGTTTTTAGTGTTACGTAACAAGTGTAACCTCACAAGTTTTATTTAAGTTCTAACTCATAGGTTTTGAGTGATAAGCAATAAGATTAGACTCTTAAGTTTTAAGTGTAAAGTCATATTTTCAACTCATAAGTTCTAAGTATTAAGTTTATGTCTTAATTATACCCACACAGACAAAAGTTTATGACGGTATACCGGATTTGTTTTATACTAACTCCTACCAGGAATAAGATTTCTTTGGGACATATACACGTTATGTACAGATAAATCTGTCGCATGTCGATTTCTTCTTCAAAATGTCCTTTTCGGTCTTTTAAAACACTTTTCTGTGCTTTTATCGGTAGAGCGAGGATAACCACTCATCTATTGTTAATCACTGCGGAGTTTTCATCCGACCTCTACAACTAATTACAAGCGTGTCCTCGTCGCGGCGATCATGCGCCTTTCATCTAAAGGCATTGAATTCACTGCCTGCAATTACAATACCGTCCTAAAAGAATGGCAGTCGGAGAATTTTCTAAGAGAATTAATCTCTATAGTCATAATTAAGTTTCTGTTTATTGTCATTGTTACATTGGCATTGTGTTGTTTTAGCTCGTTTGTTTCGAAGAAAATTGTCGAGTTATTGTGATCGCCGCGACGTTGTTGTCGGGTAAAAACTTTAATGTTGCCCATTGTTCAAACACTTTTAACGATATCAACACGACACTTGGAGTAGGAATATTGATTATTGTGACAGGGCGCAGTTGTAAGACAAGGAGCATTATTCTGAAAGCTATATTTTTGGAGTTATTGTTAACGCTTGATGTAACGTTTATGATAAATTTTAATCATTTCCGCGTGTCATTCAGCGGACACATTTCGAAATGAAATTCATCGCTGATGATGTATTTCATGTAATTGACAGCACGTTTCTGACCACGTGACTACTTTGTTCTCACACATCTCTGTGAATGATTTATAGTTATTATTTGTTTCTTGTCAGCGAAATTTATGAACAGTATATTTTCTAATTATTTTAATTTATAACTGTGTTCAGCTAATGAGTGCTTGCTCTAAACATTAACCTCAGGTCGGAAAAATCTCAGAAAATTTACTTGTCTGTACTAAAGTTCACTTGTCCGTAATCTTATTTTTTTCATTTTTATTGTTGGTATGTGACCAAAATAGCAGATAGGTCCATTAGTGTAGTGGAACCAAAATGGTGGAAAGCTCTCCCGCGTGACTTTAAATGTGTTCTAAATGAAAACCAGCTCAGAATAAAACTGAAAACATTTTTGTTTTCAAAATTCCTCTAGTAACTTACTAAACTGTACAAAGTTTTTAGACTGACTTTTAAGGGGACCATGTGAAGCGCAATCGAATATTGGCATGTTTTTTGCGCTATATAAATTGACTTGTATTTGTATGTATAGATAAAAGAGAAACTACATGCACTGTGTTCGCTTCTCAATAACTTGTAGTATTATTAAATATCTGGCGAAAGCATTAGTAGATGTGAAGTGGTGGACAATTTAGTTGTATCGCGCAAAATACCCTAATATCTTCGTCTGCAATCGCACCGAAAATAGACGATGGTTTGCTCTAATTTTTTTACCAAATTCGCGAGATGGCCGTCATAGGGAGAATAAAGTAGCACCGTATATCCGTTTTTCAGCCGACTATTAGAAATAAAACTAATTATATTACTACTTCAGCTTCCGCATTCGTAAAATCCGTTTTGTCGGTAATGGAAAATGGAATTTCTATCAGAAATCTGATCTAGCCGCTTAATATTTGCTTGTTCACGGACAAGAACAATGCAAATGTTTACTTGCCCGGACCCACAAATGTACGTCTCGGGCAACTTGGAATATTAATTTTGCTGGCCTTAAATTTGACATTGCGACAAGTTAACATTACATTTCGAGCCGTGAAAAAAATCATGAAATCTCTATCAATATTTATGAGTTGAATTTCGTCGTTTTACTTGCGTATAGAAGTGCGCTGCGTAATAAATAATACGGTCTAACATGTTTCTGCGGCCACCTCCGAATAAAGGCACCCTGTGAATAAAGGCCATTCTTTGTAAAACCATCATTGATTATTTAGAACAAATTGACCTCCGAATAAAGGCCACCTATCAATAAAGACTATATTTTGTTTCTTCCCAAATGTGGCCTTTGGTCACATGTTTGACTGTATATATTATAAAATCAAACATTATGCGCATAAATCTCCATCGATGACGTTCATGTTTTAATTTCACATTCACTAAAGATTGACAATCAATAAAGCAATATTATTTTAAAATCTGTTGATAACTTTTGTAACAACAACGTTCGTCTACGAACTTTATGACTGCCCCTCAAAGAAACAAACGCGACAGACTCCTGATGCTATAGTAAAATATGCCAAGTATTGGGCGGTGCTGAAAGGCCCCCCGGACGCATGCGCTATGTTTCTTAATCACTTAATGAATAGGAGCGGGTTCTACCGAATTAAGACGCCCAACTAGACTGTTTTCATTAATACTCAAAACATTTTTTTGAAAATCTTATTTCATTGGTGGGCAAATGAGGTCAAACACTAACATAATACGTAACGATGAAAAACCTAGTTTTGTGCTTTGCTCCATTTAATAGCCCGATCTGACTTCCCGTAATGAAGATTTTATAATCCGAGTCATTCTTTTGTAGCCTCGCAGGGGCGTTCCTGCCTATACGCAAGTACACGTCGTTCTTTTTCGAAAGAAAAAACAAAATGTGGTATAAATAATATAGGGATGGTAAAATGGTTTTAATAAGGAATTTAAATGAATTTTTTTTTTTACTGAAATCATAGTTGTCAAATCTCACCCTTTGAACCTCAAATCACGCACTCATGCTTTAACGATCAATCTCACTCATAAACATTTCTAGTTTTTGAATACACCTAAAGGCAAATCGGATGGTTTTGATAACATTCAGTATGAACATTCGTTTTTAGCAAAGGATGTTATATCTCCTGTCCTAGCTAATATTTATACGTGGATGTTACGCTGTAATTACATTCCAGACAACTTAAACAGAGGTGTTATTGTCACTAACCCTAAGTGAGATGGGGTTAAACTTGCTAGTTTCAGAACGTATCATATACTTGAATCCACTTCAGTTTAGCCTGGGTACGTGCCTGCCTAGATCTGGACTGTTCATTTAATTCGCAGACTGCGGTATACATGTTGTCATTAAACTACACAGAGACGATTTGAAATTATTAAAATAAATAGGATCTATCTCAAAAGTACATTATTTAATGATTAATCCTGTGTTTTATATTTATACAAATATTTTTAATACAATAATCAAAAACATGTTAAATATTACATCTTATTATACTACATTTAAACACATATCGTTTTTGTGTAATGCGCACAATTTAGTAATAATTGGTTTTATTTGACACATAACCGTTCGCTCGAACATATGTAGGGCATTGGACATGTAGATTTCTTTTCATTATATTAAAAATATGTATAGAAATGGGAAGTTTCTTTTTTGTTCGGTATATATCATTACCGTTTTATCTCTATTTTTAATTTTGCTCTTCACTCACTGGATTGTTAATTATGAGATCAGAAATAAATAATGTATAAACATTATGCATAAGGATCAAGCTTTTACGTTAAACAACTCTTCTACAAACAATGGTATTTGTCAGAATGGTTACCTCCCTTGAACTATACATGTATTCATTTTTTTCACCCCCTCAGTGGATTGATGAGAGATTTGTACATTTTTGGCTGTCTAGTATTAATTATATTCTAAATATGTAGAGCAGATAAAATATGGGGACATGTTAAATTATAACACGAATTATTTATTTATTTCACCGATACCAAACACAAACTATAAGTCAAACATTAAATTGTAAAATGTTTCTTTCTGAATTTGAAATATTTGCAAAATTTTTGTATGACCCACTGTCAAAAAGGATTAGGTCTCAGTTTTTGTCCCTTGTATTTCAATAACATGCATTAGAATAATATTATATACGTACACATAGTTTGTATCACGCGCAGTATATCATATACACAATCAAGAAATTATAATTAGGACTTTAGCGAGTATTGGAAGTAAATCGGAAAAGTTTCGTTTCTGTGTATTTATAATGGAACGGAACAGGCTTTGTCAATTATAACAGTGAAAAAGTCTACCTCAACCCATCCGGCTCAAACTGAGTCGCGACTTCTTCTTGACTAAACGTCTAAAATATCGGGTGAATAGACTAAGTCCAGTCTTGGTCGATAAATGTATATTATTTGTGCTGCATACATATGCGACAAATCATTACAGAAAACAACCATAATGTCAACACATGTGTTTCATGGAGTTCTGGGTCACATAGACGTTTGTCATTGTGTAAAGGGGGCATATGAAGAAACTCTGCTTAATTTTTACTTTTTCATCATTTTTATCTTTTGAACTTTTCAGTCAAAGATAATGACCAATATTAAAATAAAATAAGATAAGATGATAAATCTAGATCTACATGATGTTTCATTTAAAATTCTGTACAGAGCAGTTGTAATATGAAAAACTACAGTACCTAAAGTCTGGACCCTTATATTGCAAACATTTGTTACATTTGTTACTTTTTAAAATGGCAAAAGTATATTGATAGCCGTGTCTGAAAAATTATATGCCACTTTGACAGTGAAAACTGATTTTGGAACGACCCTTGAATGAACAGTAGAATAAACAGTAGAAATGTCACGTGACCCGGAACACACACACACATGGTTCGAAAATAGCACAATCAGTGCGTGCGACACTGTACATAATTTTACATGAGTAGATTAAGTAAATCAAAATTGCAATCATGCATTTTGGTACTGAGATATCTGTCTATCAAAGTATGTATAGTTTTATTAGCTTAAAACGCAATTAAAATGATGACCGCAGTTTAATCGTTAGTGGCCCGGAACTACATAACCAACTGTATGTAATATTTTCTCTTTGATACAAGATTCGTGATTCGATCCATGAATCGTTGGCCCTGACTAGTGAATCGAATTGGATCATCACATGCCTGAAGATGAACAGCCTTAATTATAATACACTTGTTTTGTTACAGAAGGCGACCAGCCAACCAGCCAACCAACCAACTAACCAACCAGCCAGCCAACCAGCCAACCAACCAACTAGTCAACCAGCCACCCAACCAACTAGTCAACCAGCCAACCAACCAGCTAGCCAACCAGCTAGTCAACCAGCTAGCCAACCAGCCAACCAACCAGCTAGTCAACCAGCCACCCAACCAGCTAGTCAACCAGCCACCCAACCAGCTAGTCAACCAACCATCCATCCAGCCAGCCAGCAAGTCAGCCAACCAGCCAACCAACCAACTAACCAACCAGCCAGCCAACCAGCTAGTCAACCAGCCAGCCAATCAGCTAGCCAACCAACCATCCATCCAGCCAGCCAGCAAGTCAGCCAACCAGCCAACCAACCAACTAACCAACCAGCCAGCCAACCAGCCGACCAGCCTGCCAGCCAACCAGCCAGCCAGTCAATCAAAGGCCCCAATCAATCAATCAATCAATCAATCAAACCATTAATAAATCATATTGGTCCGAAATTAGACGAAATTTGAACTCAGAAACCAAACTAATGTTTATAATGTCGGTCTCAAGGCCATGTGCAGGAGGCAAATCTTCCGATTCCCAAGTTGAAAGTTCACCATATTTACATTACACTGCGCATTTTTTCCCAATTGGACTGGACCCAGACCCTTTCTGAAATTTGCAAAAAAGTCACTGACAATGTATAATGTATACTGTGTACACATTTACAGTGCTGCTATATCAAACGAATAAAGTCTACCTAACTTAACAAATACAAAAATATCGAAGAATGTTAAATAAATGATGTATCTGTTTAACTTTAATATCCTCATAACACATAATTAGTAAATATCAATGTTGTGTACATCAGAAAATATCGTGTCGTATCAGACTCGTGTTCTTTCTAGCTTGAAAATACTTCTGTATCAGAGATTTCAATATGTGATAATAAAATCAGCATTGTTTTGTAAGATTCGGGACATTCATAACATTGATATCCTCATATTTCATTGATATAATAACATGTCACTGGTTAGTCATGTGTATGTTTACCTCTAACTAATTAAGTTCACTTTATCTTATTGATATTAATTTTAAAATAAAAGTTAACTTAAACATGATTTACAAACTACAGCCATTAATCTTGGAAGCTGTAGAATCCGATCAAGAACCGTGAACTTGAATACAATATTTTGTTTTGGCCCACGCGGACAATTAACAAAATAATAAAACAGAATGGCCTAATTAGAGTTTCTAATTGACAACATTGTTTTGATATTTACTAGATTTTCATGATGGATATATATCAGTATTTCATTCACAAATTTGACTAATAGCATAAATGACAATCAATACACTAATCTGTCAATCAATACCGTTATTATAGTTTCATTGTATAGTCATGTTACAATGAAAACTCACAGGTATTTGCTACTACAATGTATCAGCACTTTTTACGCGCTTTTTGTGTAGTTTCAGACATAAGTATGCATAGGCGGATTCAGGGGGGGGCGGCGACCCGGCGTACGCCCCCCCCAAAAAAAGTGTCCAAGCAAAGGCTTTTTCTATCATGAAATATAATACTTACATGAGTATATATATAAATGTCAAAAACAATTCGCATGTCACGCGTGCAATAAGTTGCGAGTACAGTAACACAATGACATAACGTACAATTCACTCTGGACCCACCGGGGCCGTAGCGCCCCCACCCCTGGACCCCCAGCCTACTTGTTCAGTTTCCGCCCCCCCCCCCTACCTAGAAATCCTGGATCCGCCTATGGTATGAATTAATAATTAGTTTGTAAAATCTATTTTATTCTATTTATCTAATATTTGTCCAAATGTGACCATAAATAAATATATGATATATAAAGGCTTTGTCACTCATATGAAAGTTTGGTGTTTTTAATTCTAATTATAAGTACATGTAGTATGTAAGATATTGTATTTTATAGTCACGTGTTTTACATGTACTGGTTTGTGTGATTGTATTTAATGCCGACATTTATGATGAACGTCTCGCATCCGGGGATTTTTTATTTCTGATGTTACTGCCGAGAGGAACGTCTTTTGGGTGAAAATAATTAAAGACAATCTCGTGCAATAAATAACTATAGTAAGAGTTGATAGTAGCTCATCCTATCCACGATAGATAGATTTTGAAGTCGATTGTCGATAATCGTACCAGTTGCTTTGTTTTTATGTGACATATTGTCACTTGGGCTTAACGACGTTTTTCAACAATTTTTCAGTTATATTCGACAACTGGTTCACGTAACTAGTTTTCCAGGACGGTATACTAACCAGTATTAACTTACCCTACCACAAGGAACTGGCAAATTCTCCACATATGGAGGAAAATCGACATTATTTTTCAGATTTTCATAGAAAGTATGACCTGCCGCGACCGGGATTCCAGCGCACTAACCACGGGACCACGGCCGCGGCACCGTACCAGTTGCTATGGTGATAAGCCGATACTATCAACTATCATTACACCCCTAGTTTTAGACTGGTCAACTGAAATGACAACATGAATTGTTATCATACATGTTGTTAAAATACTGTTGTTAAAATTGGAATATTTTATGGAGTGAACATAAGATATTAAGAAGTGGTGATTTTTTTTATCAAGTATGTCAGACATTTAACGTCACATCTTTTGTTGAATGAACAATAACAGACTCTGAATAAACCACGACGTCTAAACCACTGATCTGTGATTTATAAATAGTTTGATATTATCAGATTAAAATGACATGTTAACATATAATACTTGGAATGTGCGACAATTTGTCTTACAGTAATAAGATACAATACAGGTCATAGTTCAGTGAGCTAGTAATATATTGCATCTTCTGTCAGTATTGATAATTTCATTGATTCATGATGTAATCTGATTAGTTCTGTACTCCCAAATGCACGGTGAAACGTTTTCCGGAATTTTCCGGAACATCCGGTTTTCCTAGGTCCGGGCCCAACTAGTTTTTATTATTTCCGCGGCAGCGAGGTAAAGATTTCCGTTTTTTTTTTTTGATATTTTTCAACTTTCCCCCATTCAAATGGTCATTCGCATTGCATGTTCTTCAGAAAGCATGTACATATAATTTAAACATTTACTCTAAGGGTCGAAAGACCTTCTTTTCTTTAATATATTTGATGCTATTTTCCGTAATCGTCATGACAACAGCGGCACATTCATCACACACACACACATCTTCAGATTTGCTCTACATCAAAACTTGCTGTTCTTAGATAACTAAAACTAGAGAAAGTTAACATCAGGCCTGATATACAGGTGCTAGCTAGATCCAGGCGGATCTTCCATTATGCAAGATTTTTATCAAAAAATAAGTCAACGATTTTTTGCCAAAGTAACAGATAAATCCAGCGATTTTTTCATATTTTCACGAAATTTGAAAATCTTAGAAAAACGACCGATTTAAACGTGTTTTTAACCGATGGTTTCAATCGGCAATCGGTTCTTAATGAAAACCCTGATTATTCAATCCTCATTTAAACACAAATCTAGGAGGACCAGACTAAGGCTTTGTCTATACTAAATTAGAATGTAATTATGTAATTGGCTCCTACAGTAGTTTATAAGCTTTCCGTTTCGACAAATTAAAACAAACATTTCAAGCGTTCAGCTGTTCAGTATGTTTCTTAAAATGAAAGGATTCCCTACAGACAAAAAAGAACAGCTAGTTTCTATTTATACATTAACATCGTTTATTAGAGTATATATGGTTGATCTAAACACGGGTTTGATATACTACTTTACTATATTCTACAAGTAGATTTCACAGATCTAATGTGGTACTTTCCGATGATTATATTCCCTTCACGTCAGTGTCTATAACTGAAGTATTGTAAATAAAAGTTTAAACTGTATTCACAAAAAATGAGATATAAACCAGTACACTGTACAATCATATGTTTCCGTCCTTATAACAAATTCTGAACTAAAGAAGACCAAACTAAGTTAAACTGTTATTAAGCTGATATATCATGTAAAAGAAATATAAATTAAGTTCTTTACACTACTTCGGTTTGTTCCCTCTTCTACCGGCTTTACTATCAGCAAGAATTCAAGATGGATGGATGGATGGATGGATGGATGGATGGATGGATGGATGGATGGATGGATGGATGGATTATTACTTTCCAAATCCATTAGGCCTATTGGCCCATGCGGACAACATATTTATAACATATTTTCAGCGTATGTACAACCACTAACATTCACTCATACATACATACGCACATATATATATATATATATATATATATTGTAAGCATGTCAGTGTTTACGATAACAATTACAAAATTACAAAATCGGTTCATGTGAAAACGTCTATAACTTTCTTCTTTATTTGTTTTTTTTTTACGAAAATGTTGCATGATTTAATTACATAGAAAGTATAAATGCCGTGTTCCGTTCATATACCGCACACAAAATAGCACGATAAAATGATTATTACAACGCACCTACGATCGCTCTAAAAAGTAAGCACAATCGTCAAATTTCTCCGATTATTTATATTATTTATTTTATTTATGCTAATTACGTTATTTATTTTATTTATGTGAATTATGTTAATTATTTTATTTATGTTAATTATTTTATTTATGTTTATGTTAATTATTTTATTTATTTTATTTATGTTAATTATTTTATTTATGTTTATGTTAATTATTTCATTTATGTTAATTATGTTATTTATTTTATTTATGTTAATTATTTTATTTATGTTTATGTTAATTATTTTATTTATTTTAATTATGTTATTTATTTTATTTATGTTAATTATTTTATTCATGCTAATTATGTTAATTATTTTATTTATGTTAATTATTTTATTTATGCTAATTATGTTAATTATTTTATTTATGTTAATTATTTTATTTATGCTAATTATGTTAATTATTTTATTTATGTTAATTATGTTAATTATTTTATTTATGTTAATTATTTTATTTATGTTAATTATGTTAATTATTTTATTTATGTTAATTATTTTATTTATGTTAATTATGTTAATTATTTTATTTATGTTAATTATTTTATTTATGTTAATTATGTTATTTATTTTAATTATTTTATCTATGTTAATTATGTTATTTATATTATTAATGTTTATTATGTTAATTATTTTATTCATCTTATTTATATCGATCAATTTTGCGGGGTCCCCGGAACTACGATTATGAGTTTTTGCACGCATCAACATTATAATTATAAAAGAAAGGAACAAGTTTGCAGTCGTAAGAGGGTCCGTTTTTTAATGAAATGCTGAAATTTGGCCAACGATGGTCATTGCATCTTGTCACTCGATATTATGAAATGTTGTGTCAAACTATTCGTCTGCTATAAAATTTAACTTGAATATACGCTTACCCGTCAATGAAATTCAAACCAAACGAAAACAAGCATTGCCGCGTTTTTCACGTGTTTTCAACGATAATTAAAATTCTGTCAACGTAAATAGTAAATCCGGCCAAATGAACACCATTGTTCTACCTCTAACCCCACCCAATATAAAATATTTATATCAGTAGTATTAAAATTAATCTACAATTGTAAATATTGAAAATCATGTGATTTTCTATAATTGTAATCTGATAGTGACTTATAAGCCCATTGGGCTAGGTGAATATATTAAATTTGCCATATGTGTACTCATGGTACCGACCGAACGACCCAAAACCCACCCACCCACTCACTCACTCACTCACTCACTCACCCGACTGACCGACGAACTGACCGACTAACTGACCGACTCACTCACTGACCGACTCACTCACTGACCCACTGACCGACTCACTGAAAATAATATATAGTTGACAATCCGCATTTATTTCGGATTCAACCACGCGTAGACACGCGCGCGTGTGATTTTATGCATCCATTTATAACCTTTTTGGCTCTATATTTCGATATCACGCGCATTTAAAATATGGAATGTGGATGTGAATGTTTGCCTTATGCAAAATAGAATTATGACGGTTTTATTTTGATGAAAATATTTGTAGGTCTATTTCGTGGTGTAAAATACCAATAATTACAATGGGTGTTAGGTAAAACATCGTTACTCGGTGTACAGTCCTTCTGTCACTTACAAGGAACAGACTCTGTGATCTGTGGAATAAATTCAAACATGTCCCTCGCTGGTGATACAGCAATAACGTCTCAGAATGGGGGTCATTACTTATGGGTTACCAACTCCCTACCGTGAAAAAATACAGTCAAACCTGTGAACAAAAGCCACCCTTGAGAAAGACAAAATGTGGCATTTTTTGACGAATGGCCTTTTTCCGGAGGTCAGTTTGTTCAAAATAATCAGCGACATTTTTTCAAAGAATGACCTTTATTCACATGGTGGTCTTTAATCGGAGGTGGCCACAAGCACAGGTTTGACAGTCAATGGATTCCCAAACTAAAACTACAATACCACGTCGACACCCCGAGTACACGTTTCTATAAACATCTAGGAACTATTCAATCATCTACAGGCAAACTTCAGTTCAACAAATATGTTGCGTGCATGTTCTAAAATAAATAGACGAAATAAGACAATCACAGGAACATTATTCTCGACCTCAAATCTCAAATCAACAACCGCTGATAACACCCCACCCACGTTAGTTAAGCTTTAAATCACACGAGTACTTATAAGAGCACTTTATTCAAACGATCTACGGAATAACATCTCATATCGAAATATGATAAAAACATTAAAAAATCCCTACCTACTGTTACGAACCAAGCGTAACGAGAAAGGAGAAGCCAGCAACAAATTTTAAACTACAACAAAATTTATTAAACAGCAGTATATAAATGAAGAAAATTTACAAACAGTATGAGATAGTACCTTGTGAAAAACATCTACCAAAATATTATTCCAGTCACAAAGTAAATCTTCACCGATCCTGGTATTTATAATCCACAAAATTTTAATCCACGCGAAGAATAAAACACTATATGAACACTATTTTTAAGTTAAATATCCAAAAGCACTATTTTTAAGTTAAATATTCAAAAATAAACCATATACGTAACACTGCCGACCCATATTTTGGGGGCATGTAACCGGAAACAAACCTTATTTTGTTTATGCCTTACTCTCGATCTCAAATCTCAAATCAGCAACCGGTAATATCACCCTACCCATGCTGGTTAAGTTTTATATCACACGTGTACTCCCTAGAACACTTTATTCATACAAGCTATGAAATAACATCTCAATCACAGACATGAAGAAACTCGAACCAACCCACTATTTCTGCCTGAAATTCATCCAGGACCTTCATTCTCGAACTCGCTCTGATATGGTCACCAGCCTCACAGGTATAACCTTACTAGAGGCATACATCGACCCACAGAAATTTACCTTTCCTGTTAAAATGTAATCCTCTTCGTGTTATATGTTTTATGTTTTTTATATATGTAGGCAATAAAGTTATATATGTGCGTTCATGTGTGTTAATTCAAAATGACGATGAAAAAAAAACAACAAATATATATGTCTGTGAGTGTTACTATTTGTACATGACATGAATGTTTGACACAGAGAAAAAAAATACCATCATATTGATCACAAAGGTGGAAACAAAAAAACAGTCATTTAAACATTCAAATAATAATCAGCCGTCTATTATACTTAATGTGTAGATTTTATTGTAAAGAGAGCAGTGTTTGTGCGTCCAAAAGGACGGTAGTGTAAAAGTCTACTATCCTGGTACAACATTAACATTGTAAAATCTGGTATATCATCTATACATGATACAGAACAGAAAGACAAAAATGCGTCCATTTACTTTGATATTTGATATTTTGACAATTTCAGCGCTTTGAAATCAACATATTGAATACAGTACAATCTGACAAAACAGTGGATATATTTAGACATCAATACCATATTACCTGTGACATAATTTATAGTATTTAAAGGTGCAGCACCTTTCTTGTAACTTAGTTCTAAAATGTCAATACTTATTTTCCGTACTTCTTCAAAAAGTAATTCTTACTGATAAAACCAAAATTCAAATGTTTGAAGAATTCTAAAGAAATATAGACCTTCCGTGGAAGGTTTTATTATTCAATGACGTCTGATAGAGATGCTACTTCCCTAATAAAACTCACGTTGAGAAATGAAGGAACGGTAGGAAAACATAGGTTCTACACCTTTAACGTATGTCTGTCAATCAATATCAAAGAATTAAACCACGAGTGTATGGAATGTGAACATTCTAATTGCACCTCACAAAGTTGTAACTCCGAATATAAATTTATCATTTTCAAAACTATTCTACATATCAGCAAACAACAACATGTGTTACAATCATTTTAAACATCTGTGAAATTCCTAATGTTCCATAAAACACAATGAACAATAGACAGTAACTAATTTCAACAACTTTCACCTTTCAGACAATGTGCCATCATCCAATCAAAATACTAACATAGAAACTCGCCTTATTTCAATGAGCGTAAAACACAACAACAATCCATAGAAAAACACAGGGATGTCAATTAATAAAAGCATGAAGACGACAACAGACGTATACTAGTACGTCAACAACAATTATCAGTACGTGTGTGTACTTAAGAATCATCAATATCATGTGCTAATATCACAACTATTCTTGTTTATATCATTATTTTTACATTTGTCAATATTATCTATGTATCACCATAATTATCATCATGAATTATCAATACGTCAGACTGCCACACGAAACTTTGGACACTCATCTAATATTTCGTCAATGAAACACCAAAAGTATACCAGTCACATTTCACTTCTGAATTCATTCTTTAACTAAATTTCCACCAAACACAACTCCGAATTAACTACCCGCTTATATTCCATGTTTACAGTTTACCATCAACACTTAATGTCAAAATGTCAAACAGAAATAACCAAATATCAATGAATAGTTTTTTGTCATATTAATAATACACAGAAAATACAACCAGAATCTTCGAACCTAATCAAGAAAATGAAAACATTTGCGACCATACATTCATTGAATAACACTCTATATTCATTCATACATATCCAATACAAAAAGAAATGTTAATATGATAAAGGTATATTTTTATGTAAATAAATTTATATATAATTCCAATGATGATTTAGTGTTATTTGATTTTTGTGAGCGATTTCGTTTCTTTTTGTATTGAATATACAGTAAAACCTCGATAATACGGAAAAACAACTTTATAAAAATGGAGTACGAGTGAAATAATATGATCACGTGACTTTATATCAATGTAGTGACGAAAATATTTCACTCGACTCGAAAAATGATAACAATAATTCAAAAAGCAATGTAAGAATATATTTTGAACATTTTGACAAACGGATGTGTTGTAAGTTTCCAGTGGTAGGAGAGGGGGCACCTGTGGTAGGGGGGGGACAATGCGGACTGAACCGGAAATGAAACTAAAATTTCTCATCCTACAGAAAATTAGCAGAATTTATCTACAAAAGATAGCAGCGACTTTATTACAAGCAATTATGCAATTATATATTACTTATATAACATTAAATTAATATTGAAATTTTGAATTATCTAAATACTTAATCGAATACATTCATAATTGCTTAATCAACTTAACAACAACTAATAATTAAAGTTTAAGTGAATGGGCTTCCTTGGTCGAGTGGTTATGGTCTCTGACTGGTAATCATTAACCACTCAGGCTGTGAGTTTGAATCCCATCAGGGACCAGACAAATGTCACATGTGAGGAAGCTGTCCAATTAGTCTACAGAAGGTCGGTGATTCTATTCAATCTATATAATTCTAAAATTCTTATTCTAAGTTTCAAAAAAGGTCGCAAAATGAGTTGCTACAAAATAGTTCATCATTTTCAATATACAGTAGAACCTTTCTAATCTGAACTTGCTCAGATGACAAATGTTCGGATTAGAGAAGTTTCCGGAATATAAAGTTTCCAGATTGCGAAAGTTTTTAGCATTAAATACATAATAAAAAAATCGGTACCAGCTGACGCGTTCGTTTTAAAGAGGATTCCGGATTGGAAAGTTTCCTATAAGAGAGGTTCGACTGTATTATCATTACAAAAAGAAACCCGCATTTGTTGTTATTACGTTGGTATTACAATGTAAGTTTGTACGTAAATCGGTACATTCAACAGTTCATTTAATATAATTAGACAACAAAATGACTGTCTCTCTTTATATTTAATACATGTACACAGTAAAACTTAAACATTAAGACCATCATTAATTGTCTATTATACGACACCTAGTGGTCTTAATGTTGAAGTAGTATAGATCTAAGTGAGGTTTTACTGTTGTTAATTTAATGTGATAAATAAGCATTAACGAGAACAGTGAAAGTTACGGTGCAAGGTCGATATTATCCTTGCCTACCTTGAGTTCAGATGGTTGATGTTGTATAATAATCCAACGTTATGAATAAAAACACATTATTCCAGCACAATTATGTAGAAACGCACATACTAATTCCCGAGCATAACGAATACAAACACACTTTAAGCGCATATTTAGCACAATTTTAACACTAAAACAATACTTTTACTCCAAAATGAATAGAAAAACACTGAATTCCTGAACCGTACTCCTGGACCGGACTCCTGGACGGGATCCATGAACCGTACAATGAGGGTTCAAATCAAAACAGCAGCTAACGAGAGTGGTTAATTAAAGTTGTTTTATGTTTTATGACCACTGACTGACTCAGCTGATATAATTATGTACATGCTGTTACATACAAATAAGCCTTATACTTATCATTAATAACTTGGATTCTGTTACATACAAATCATGATAAAAGTCACATTTAAGTTTATATGTACATAATATCTATATGTATACAATGCATATGTTTGTTCTACATTTGCTTCAACTAAGGCGTAATAAATATGGAACACTTTATCTAATAATATGGTGTCTTATTCAAGGCTCAATGTTCCACAGCTCTCCTGATTCCCGTACTGTTGTCGAAGCAAGGAACGAATCCATTCCATAATGTGTTACCATGGGAACATGATGTACACGCATAAAGAAATGCTGAATCAGCAGTGTTACACCAACAACTGAAAAATAGATAAATGTGTATAAAAATAAATGTTTATATTGTCGTTCAAACAATTTATTATGTATCGAAATATAAAGTTTTGACAAGAACTAGCCAATTTGATTGCAAAAACGACCATGAAACGTGAAAACCTTGCAACATTAAAAGACACTATCAGCCAAAATTCAATGATAATTACGGAGTATCCAATGTCCGAAAGCTTTTTTTCATTACACAGGCGAGTTCGAATTTTAGACCGAGCGAGGATTAAACCCTTGAATCATAGAATTACGAAGCCGGGTACTTCATTGATTGAGCTATTGAAAGCTACAATTACTAAAAGTCGCGCAAATAATTCAGATTATGCGATTTTTATCAAAAGAGGGGCCGGTCAAAAAGTTAAATATCTAAGAATATCAAGTGCGTAGATTTAGACTAACGAGAAAATGTACTATGGACATACATTAATTACACAAGTGTCATGAAACACTTCTGTCAATTTGTCTGATTGACAATGTCAGGGATATCCAGATATTTTGTTTTCAAAATGTCATACATGTATACTTGACATGTAAAATATTTGTATACCAAAGTTGTTTCTTGGTGATACTGATACAGTCATCATGGTTGGACCTGAGTCAGGTATACTTCTGTATTATCAATGAAGTAGTCACCAGTCATTAAATATGTAAAACTTCATGTTGTTCCTGAAAAATAGTGAATTAAATAAGTACATGTATACATTCGTTACCAATGTAAAACGTAATAACGAATAGAACCACTCTAAATGTTTATTGTCATGTATGTAAGGCAATAGAGACAGATTCTCATCCTTTGTTGGAGAACATCATGGTGAGTTATTAATCAATTTTATATAAATAATGATTAGAATGAGAGAAAACATTCTAATTTTTGGCTATGAGTATGATTGATAAACTAGTGTAGCTTATAATACATTGGTTGCGTGCATGTTCTAAAATAAAGCAGCGTTGTATTAATCTCCAGCAAAATAAATGAGACAAATTATTTTAGACAGGGAAACACGGACAGATAAACATTTTCAATGGTATCTTAAAGGTGTACTTAGATTTCGTGGATTTGACGAGTTGAACATGTCGGTGTAAGGGAGATAATCACTACATTTTATGTAAACTTGTTGATATTAATTCATCATTGAAGTATCATTGTTATAACATGTTATACGAGATTCGGCTTCATAATTATTGGAGAAAAGACAAAACCAAATAGAAAGTTCTATCAATACAATGTACAGTATAACCCCTAAATACAGGACTCTCTGAAAGCCTGAATTCTCTGAAAATCTGATGACTTTCGAGTCCCATTGTTTTCTCTTCGATAATTAATGGTTCTCTAAAAACCAGAATTCTTGGAAAACCGGACTATTGGTCCGGTCAGGAACGGCTCGGTTTTTCAGGGGTTATACAGTATTTTCACAAAACATGCAGTGATAACACGTGTGTCCATTTAATAAATGAACGTGTCTTCGTGTATTATATAATGTGACTTTTGCCTTTTTTTCATTGAAACATCCAATTGTTTCGCTCGGAATTCTCATTTTACAGATCTTCAATTCAATGCTTTTACAATGGTCCATTTGAATAAACACAGTAAAGTTACATCCATTAATGTGTATATTATGAAAAATGTACTCTAGTTACGGGCACTACCAATCAACCACTAATTAATGATTTACAAACAAGATCTCGCACTTGAAATTCATTTCAAGTATGTATATGGGTAAAAAAATTAACAATTATGTCCGTGGACAAGGTTCTCTTGTCGAGTATTACAGGTTCAAACATCAAACAACATCAATCGCTGTTAAGTTCAAAATATTGCACTAGTATATATTAAATAGTTTTGACAATGCGTATATAATGCTTATATGAGACATCGTAGTCAAGAGGTAGAACGTCCGTCCTCTGATCTGAAAGTCCTGAGTTCGAATCCCGGCTTCGACGGGTTTCGTTCATGAACTTCACAATCCCATTTTTCGGACGTTGTACTGGTGTAGTGTCCAGGAAGCGGACTCGAGCGTGATAAGTATAAGCAAAATTGCTTGTTTCTCAATCGAGGTAAAATAAATTAGTATAAACTAATGCGTATAGTTGATTTACAGTTACATACAACAAATCGGCATAACATGATTACAACTTGTATAACAATATCTAGCAACCGTATAATTATAGTATTTTGCTGCCACAATCACAAGATACGCCCTGTTAAAAGCCAAATGTTATTGTATATTCAAATAAACGTAGGACTTCTACATAGTATCATAATGTGATGCAAATGGGTCATATTAGTTCTATAAAATGTTTGATCAGTAATGGAAGGGGTTCCAGAACTATTCTATTCTGTTCTATTTGAAACGTTTATATGTCTGAACAAAAGGAATGCGATTGGCTTACTTACATACATTATAAAATTTCTCAAATTTCAACATGTGGCGTCTTTCATCCAAGGATCACAAAATGCTTTGTTTGGTGAACAATTAGCAGCCATCAGCTTGATTGTATCATTCAGATATACCGTAATATGTTTTGTGAAGCCGTCCAATATAATTATCACTGAAATAAAGTGTTTGTCCCATTTAGATACAACTATTGCTCACCTGTGTTATGTAAACCAAACTTGGACATGTGTAAGGTGTCTGTGTATTTTATCAATCGAAGGATTAAATGTATCGTGCACATATTTGTTCCGTTATCAACTGTGTGTCAGATTATAAAACAAGCGGGACTATGGTTGTTTAGGTAAAGGTACTGAAAAACCTGCGGACAGGGACCACATAGGAAAGGAATTTTGACCAACAGACAGTTGGACTTTCTTCTACACTGTATCTGGTCTATAGTGTATTCCTTAAGGAATATGGAAACTGCTGAATTGCTTCTTTTTCTCTAATTTCCGTGAAATATTCGAAAAAAACTGTAATTTTAAATGTTATGTACATGTATTAGTATAAAACGCTGCCGCAACTTTGTCATCATTCATTTATGCGTATATAAATAATGAAAAGTCCGTCATGAATCAGTGAATTGCGTATAAAAATTCTCCACAATTATACCATCAAACCTAAGAACAAAGGCCACCCTTGGGAAAGACAAAATGCGGCCTTTATTGACAGATAGCCTATATTTGGAGGTCAGTTCTAATTCATCAGTAACGATTTTTCAAAGGATGGTCTTGATTCACAATGTGCTCTTTATTCGGAGGTGGCCGCAAACACAGGCTTGACTGTGACTTAAATTAAATGTTAGTATAGATTAAAATACATGCGAAAATCCGATGATCTAAAAGTTTTTTTTGGGCATTAAACAATATTTTAGATTAGTGTCAGTTTTGTAGTAGTGAGCGAGACGTTGAAATACAAACATCTCCATAGTTATTTTTGTTTTCAATGGTTGTTCTAAGACAGAATGATACTGTGTCAGGTTTCTGAGACTGGTCGTGGTATCATGTCTCGTGTTTATAGCATACATCACAGCTTGACTCGGTTATATCGACAACAACCTCAACGTAACTGAACATTTACCAGTGTCACGTTAAATAGAACACAAATAAAACGTACGGTTTCTACCTTTTCTAGATGATATCACAAACATATCACAAACATATCATTAGATTTCTGTTCCTCAGCTTACACTAACTTATCTCACTACAATGTTAGAATATCCGCTTTTATGTGACTTATTTTCACTGGGGTTTAACGCCGTTTTTCAACAATTTTTCAGTAATAAACGGCGACCGGTTCACCTAACCAGTTTTCCTGGACTGTATACTAACCAGTACTAATTTACCCTTCCATTAGGAGCTGGCAACTTCACATATGGAGGAAAATCAACATTTTTGTCAAATTTTAATAGAACCGTTTTTAGGACCCGCATATACAAACACACATCTCCGCAGAATACTTTACCTTATTCTCATGAACAAGATTATTTCCCATCTTAGAACATGTGTAATCATTTAATGTAATTTTGAAATTGTCAACGATTTCGGGCCAAGTATTTTAGAATTAAGAACATACTTGACCAAATCAATACATACCGATCAGGAACATTTTTTTACTTTAACCTTTTATATTGATTTAGATATTATAACTGCGTTATGTACGGTTTTGCTGTATCGTAAATAAATCTGGGTGAATTTGAATTATCACGGAAAGCATTTAAAAAACGTCCTGTATTGTCTTTGCTAGGTTTGAAGCGTGGATTTTCATTCAAAGTTTACAGAGCGTGTAAAATTTAGACGGTAGCAGACGAAATGAAACCTAAATTTTAATTACTTTTAAGTGCTTTCTAATAGAAATACACAACATGATTACGTTTTTATTTTTCATCGTTTAAAATGTGTCCGAAAGTTCTGTGTACAAGGTATATAAGTGATTAGTATTCACATTGCTAATTGTGTCATTTCTATCGTCGGTTTTCTCTTAAGGGTCATTTTACATCATGCTATGTTACATTTATTCCAGTAACAAAGGAATGTAAAATGAATATATAAATCACCACTTGGTACAATCTCGATAATGAGGACACCTTCGGGAAATCGGTCGTTATAATGAGATGGTCTCATTATCAACTTGAATTATAGGAGAGTTATTGGAAACCGGTACGACAAAGCGGTCTTTATAACAAAGTGGTCGTAATACTGAGGTGGTCGCTGTTTGAGGTTGTACTGTATGTATATGATAATACATATAATATCTAAAAATAAACTGAAATAAAACAAATACTAGACATTATTGTAATGAAATGTTTTGATGGTGGTTAAATGTAACTAAATGAATGATACAATGATAACTGATGATGTTAATTGACAAAAATAAATAACCGGGTGTACAAACTATAAGGTATGGTGGACTATTATGACCACCTGGCACAGTATTAATATCGTCATGTGAGTTTGCGGGGTGATTTATACATGTACGGGTAATCAGGTACCAAATCATTCTAAAAAATGTTTCACATAGCAGTACATGGGTTTAGTAGTCAATTAGAAAGAAGGGAAGTTTTCGGTGTTGTTCAAAAGTATTCCATTCTAAAATTGTTTTCCAGATGAACAGTTTTGGGGCTCATTGATAGTAAAGAAAGACGGAAATTATCTTCATGTTTTTCCATGTATTCAGCTGTATCAGCCACGGGTAGGTGAAGAAAGACGGGAATTATCTTCATGTTTTCCCATGTATTCAGCTGTATCAGCCACGGGAAGGTGAACTTCTTCCATCATAAAAAATAATTTTCGCAAGTTTCAATGTCGCAGTATAAAATGTAGATTTCCTGTTAAATCGCTGACACCTTAATTGTCTTAAGGCCCATTCTCATAATCACGTTTTTTACCCCGGTTTACCCCGGTTTAGTGCTCCGTGATACCTTGAAGGTCCGGGGTGATCCGTGATGAACCGTGAACCGGGATATGGTCCCGATTGTTTTAAAATGTTCAATGAAACCGGGAACGATTGCACAACCGGCAGCAACAGTGTAACACCGGTTAATTCCAGGGAAGCAACGGGGCACCACTTGTCTACTACCGTGATTTACCGTATTAATCCGGGGTGATATGACGATAAAGTATACCTTCGGTTTGTGCTGGTAGAGTTACGGACGTTTGCCGATAAAGTCACGTTTATACCCAGAAAATCCCGGCAGAGCCACGGTTGAACCCGGTAATATCTCGGATAGACCCGGAATGCCCGAGTGTTGGCCGGATGATTACGAAAACACTACGATGATAAAAGGTGTGGCTGCGGATCTGCTTTGGTAACAGGCGGAGTAAACAGTAGCTGTTATCATGTTACAGCATATACCATTGCAAAAATCGTGGTTGGAATCAGTGTTGTTCAAGTGTTTGTGGAATACACATGAATATGAACTACATGTATTTCATAAACCAGAACAAAAAACGGACTCCGTCATCGTTTTTTTTTTAATCTTCTTCTTAGGCATGGCTCGTGATGACTTCAAGCAACTGATGTCGATTGAACTCCTTCCTGCTTTGGGTACTCCCGATAGTCATCGGGTAAACGCCGTATCACGACCCGGACTATATCGGCGAACACCGGAGTACCACCCGCCACGACCTTGGCAGCTCCGGCATACATCGGGGTCAGTCGTATCGACACCGGGCCTACGCCATGGATATCCGTTGCGAAACCGGGATCTAACAGGCGTTACTGTGAAGAACCGGCTTTGATTTTGTGGCTTTACCTGGACGTCATCTGACAGGATAAAAGTATGCAATCATAGTCAAAGGAGGCTCCGTGGGGTATAGCGTCCACCCTCTAACCCGGAGGTCGTGGGCTCGAATCCCGGGTCCATAGGGGTCCTGCTACGACTTTCGTAAATACAGTCCTTTGAACACAATACACGAGTAATGTCCAGGAAAAGGACTCGAGCTGATAAATATACATGTATAATATTAATGTAATAAAACAAACTTAAATCTTAACTAGTCCCGTTCCCTTCTGTTCGATTCGTTAAGCGGATGACTTTTGGAATCGTCGTAATTAAGCATGTAAAATGATCTACGCAAACTTTGTTTTGAACTTTATTTTGATATACTGAATAGGTTTAAAACAAAGAGGTAATTACCTTACGTACCTTTATAGAAATACGACTAAGTATCAAAGAAATATCATTGCAACACGGTCTTAAAGTCACAGTATTTATAATACACAAAATGTATATCCGAAAGTAATGCATTGTGTCATTTAATTTCTTTTCTGTCTCTTGTACCTGTCATTGTGGTTTGAATTATTACTTTTAAGTGTTATCTGTATATTATAACATTAGAACGTTTGTTTTAAGGATGGAAAGGATTAAAATAGCTCACAAGCACTTACAGATAGGTTAAATCCAGGGTTCTCTAAAGCAGACGGTGAGTTACTTGATCGTGGATTTCGTTGTTTTCAGAAAATTGTCAAAATAAAATGACACAACGTGTACGTAAACAAAATAGAGCACTGGTATATGTTACAGAAACAAGTGATGAAGATGATTTTTTACCAACAATTCTGATGACGATTCCACTTATGAGCAACTTCCGGTCATTAATATTTCCGAGAATAATTATGAATTTGGTTAGTTTTTGTTTTATGTGACATTGTCACCGGAGTCTCACGCCGTTTTCAACAGTATTTCAGTTATATACGGCGACCGGTTCACCTAACCAGTTTTCCTGGACTGCATACTAACCAGTACTAACTTACCAGTCGACAAGGAGCCAGCAACTTCTCCATACATGGATGAATATCAACATGTTTGTCAAATATTCATAGAAGGGTATGACCTGCCGCGAATCAACGCTATGAAGATCGCGGAATTTGTTGACACTTTCCAGAGACAATAGATTGAGTAAATGTCCTAATTAATGAGCGCGTGTGATGGGAATAACTTGTAAGCGACTTCGCTTATTTGCTTGTAAGGCATGGTTTTCACTCAAACATCCTAACTTATAGACGTTAATTACTGCTTAACGATGCACGATGTGAGTGTGCATATTTCTAATGAATGTGTACAAGCCGCGTGTGGCCTGTATTTTTCTTGTATACAAGAACTCAGTGAAAGACAATCGAAATTTAGCAGTTAAAGTTGTTCAAGAATAGCGTACGTAATGGGCGACATGTCTAATCATTTAGTTTTAGACGTTTTTTTCTTAAAACACAGGTATTGCATTATAAATATCTTAGTTCAAATTGAATGCTACATACGCCCTGTGTACGTTTTCCACAGATTATTTTGTGTTGAAAACACAATAGATTATTACCACGTCAGAATGAAAGAGCTATATACATGTCGCGGCCAATGTTTACTCATTTTGCATAAAGATTCATTTTATACAGTTTGAAATGATGGAACTAACATTGTTGACGAATAATGTATATCGTGACCACTCTATATGTTCATTTATTTATGAAGTTTCGGTTGAATAAAGCTTCAAATTGGTCAAAATCTCTGACGACAATCAAGGGTACAAAGGTCGCGGGTTTCATAGACAATAGTTCGACTAAATGCCTTAATTAATGAGCTTATTCGATGAGACTAACTTGTAAACGACATGCTTGCTCTTTGTTTCACATGCTTGTCACACAAACGTCATAATTTATGCATGTTAGTCAAAGGTAAACAATGCGACTTTTGACTGCGTGTTTTTCAAACGAATATGTACAAGCCGCGTGTGGCCTGTATTTATCATATATACAAGAATTCATTAAAAAACAATCGAAATTTCGGAATTAATATTCTTCAACAATCCTATATGTATCGCGCCGCTCGTGTAGTGATTTATTTTTAGACGCTTTTGTTCGAAAAAACGTGCTATATTATAAATAGTTTAGGTCAATTTGAATGATATATGGGTCATGGGTTCTGTTTACATATTTCACAGACAGTATATTCTTGAAAACGCACAAAATTATGAATAAATCAGATTGAAATAACGAGAATCAACGCTATGAAGCTCGCGGAATTTGTTGACACTTTTCAGAGACAATAGATTGAGTAAATGTCCTAATTAATCAGCGCGTGTGATGGGAATAACTTGTAAGCGACTTCGCTTATTAGCTTGGAAGGCATGGTTTTCACTCAAACATCCCAATTTATAGACGTTAATTACTGCTTAACGATGCACGATGTGAGTGTGCATATTTCTAATGAATGTGTACAAGCCGCGTGTGGCCTGTGTTTTTCTTGTATACAAGAACTCAGTGAAAGACAATCGAAATTTAGCAATTAAAGTTGTTCAAGAATAGCGTACGTAATGGGCGACATGTCTAATCATTTAGTTTTAGACGTTTTTTTCTTAAAACACAGGTATTGCATTATAAATATCTTAGTTCAAATTGAATGCTACATACGCCCTGTGTACGTTTTCCACAGATTATTTTGTGTTGAAAACACAATAGATTATTAACACATCAGAATGAAAGAGCTATATACATGTCGCGGCCAATGTTTACTTATTTTGCATACAAGATTCATTTTATACAGTTTGAAATGATGGAACTAACATTGTTGACGAATAATGTATATCGTGGCCACTCTATATGTTCATTTATTTATGAAGTTTCGGTTGAATAAAGCTTCAAATTGGTCAAAATCTCTGACGACAATCAAGGGTACAAAGGTCGCGGGTTTCATAGACAATAGTTCGACTAAATGCCTTAATTAATGAGCTTATTCGATGAGACTAACTTGTAAACAACACGTGTGCTCTTTGTTTCACATACTTATCACACAAACGTCATAATTTATGCATGTTAGTCAATGGTAAACAATGCGACTTTTGACTGTGCGTTTTTCAAATGAATCTGTACAAGCCGCGTGTGGCCTGTATTTATCATATATACAAGAATTCAACGAAAATCAATTGAAATTTCGGAATTAATGTGGTTCAACAATCCTATATGTATCGCGCCGCCCGTGTAGTCATTTATTTTTAGACGCTTTTGTTCGAAAAAACGTGCAATATTATAAATAGTTTAGGTCAATTTGAATGATATATGGGTCATGGGTTCTGTTTACATATTTCGCAGACAGTATATTCTTGGAAACGTGCAAAATTATGAATAAATCAGATTGAAATAACGAGAATCAACGCTATGAAGCTCGCGGAATTTGTTGACGCTTTCCAGAGACAATAGATTGAGTAAATGTCCTAATTAATGAGCGCGTGTGATGGGAATAACTTGTAAGCGACTTCGCTTATTTGCTTGTAAGGCATGGTTATCACTCAAACATCCCAATTTATAGATGTTAATTAATGCTTAACGATGCACGATGCGATTTTGTATGTTTCAAATTTATGTGTATAAGCCACCTGTGGCGTGTATTGATCTACAAAACTTCATTGAAAAACAATCGAAATTTCGGAATTATATTCATTCAACATCAGTATATGTATTTCGCGCGACATTTAGCAATTTTCTTGAGACGATTTTGTTGGCAAAACGCACTGTATTGTAAATGCCTTAGATCAATTTGAATGGTATGTAGGTCATGACGTTTGTTTACATATTTAATTATTTTATTTATCTGTCTTTGTCAGCTTGAAAACACACAGAATTATCAGTAGTTGAGATTGAATTGAGCAATATACAAGTAGTCACGGCTCACATGTACTCATTTATTTACAAGATTTTATTTTATACAACTCAAAATGATGAAATTAACCGTATTCTAATAGTAATAATTATCACAGATGCTCTGTGTATTCAATAAATCGCCAAAACGCTCAATATCTACGACGAAAATCATCTGTATAAAGTCGCGGAGTTTGTTTACTTTCTTCGCGTACAATAACTTCAGTGCATACCTTAATTAGTTAGCTGATTTGATGAGTATAATTGTAAACAGCAAGTGTGCCATGCATATTTATTTGTTGCACATGTTTCTCAACTAAACATCCTAGTTTACATAATAATATCAGATTGAATGGCTATATTGATATCGTGCGTCTTAATTGATTGTTTAACGTATTTGATTTTGGTTAGGAAGTGTACCTATATTGTGTGCCTTTTTATATATTCTGAGGTGTTTTAAATGTTAATGTCATTTTAATTTACAGAAACTTTCTTTGCTATAAGAACGAAATTTTCATTGAATTATTCCGTTCTAATGATTGGAAACAGCCCTTCAGGCATTTTTGTTGATCGCAGAATCATATGTGTTCATAATTATCCCATTTTAAAACACCCAGCCGCCCATGGTGTTTTTGTTTTTTGAAAATTGATTTATTGTCGTCCTCCCGAATGCATTTCTTTTTCAGAAATTATTAATAAACTCCATCGCGCATGTTTGTTTGTTTCGAGAATATGATTTGGATCATAAATGGCCTACTTGATAAATTCATTCTGTAGTACACAAACCTTATGTCTTAATTTATACTCGAAACCTAAATCAATATTTTAAATTACTTAGATATTTTAAAAAAATAATCCGAGTTTTCAAAAATTTAACAAAAATATTTTGTCCTAATCCTAAAAAAATAGTGCATGTGATGTTAAATTATGTGAGGGGTCCTACCATTGTGAAAGTTAAGTGCAGTGTTCAAGAAAATCCACCTACTTCATCAATATATCCTAAAATAATCCAATATATATATATTCCATATTCACTATTTCTTACACAACTATTTTTCCACAAAATATAGCACTATAAGCACTGACACTATGCACAATCACTCCGCACAAACACTTAACACTTCACACCAAGCACAAGCACTATAAACACTTTACACAAACCACAAACACTATAAGCACTTTTAAAACAACACTTTAGAAAATAACACTTTACACTCGAAAATGCATGTAATCACACAGCCCAAATTCAGTCTAGATGTTGTGATATGCTTGTTCGCCCTGGAATGCAATGGTAAATTAGCTAGCTATGAGAGAAAGTACAAAGCACAAATAATTAAGTACTGGTAATTACGTACCGAGCGCAAGTAATTTATTAGTGACATTTAGGGACAAATCACTGGCAGTCATGTACTGATAATTGAGTACAACGTACAAGTAACTAAGCGTTGATAGTGAAGCACAAAACACAAATAAGTAAGTGTTGGCAATCTAGTATAAGACGCAAGTGATTGACTATGGACAATTATGTAAAACCACAATTAATTAAGTACTAACTGTTACGTACAAATAACAAAGTACCGGAGATTATATACTAAACACACATAATCAAGTAATAGTGATTAAATATAAAGCGCAAGCAATTACTAACTCGTATTAGTAATTAAGACAAACTAATATGTGTCAGTAATTAATGAGTTGTCGTAATTAGTAGGTCATTAATAACAATTACACTTTAATTTATACGTAAGCAAGTTCCAATCATTTTTATATATACATACACCAACGGTAAGTCAGAAAATTTTATTAAATCAATAAATAATTCAACTACAAGTGACTGGGTACAAAGATTAAAATACTTGTATGTGAATGCTTGTTATTATACGCGTACCTGTGTAAAAAAACTGAATATATCTATCCGGGTCACGTGAGAGTAGTGTATAATTAGGAGTTCTGGGCAATTCCCCCAACCTCCGCTAGACGTTCACGTGCACGAAAGGGGAATACCCCCACCAACCCCAACCTCCGCTAATCCCTACCAACCTCCGCTAATCCCTACCAACCTCCACCAATCCCTAGGAACCTCCGCCAGACCACCTGGCGAAAACAATTTTTTTCTAAAACTTTTAATAATATGGGGAAAACCTTCTCATATTTATAAAAATCGCGCATTTTTCTTTTTTTAAAAAATCGATACGCGGTCTGGTTAGAACGGTTTATAATACAACTGTATGTGTCCCTTGGTGGTTAAACTAAAATTCGTCGTACGTTAAAGGGTATATTTCGATCCTCGTGTCTTGTGAATTAATATCGAATGACCACATTTTATTAATTATTCTTTTTCGATTTTCGAGAAGGTCCCAAAATATTTGTGTTCTTCCATCACCCAGGTCCACATGCAATAATCGTTGTTTTTCCACCGGATTATTTTTTTTTTCGTATACGTCAAATTAATGTCGAGCGTGTAAACCCCCGTCTCTTTAAGAAGCCAGTGTTCTGTGCCGTAGAAATGCTCATCGCCTACAATAATGGGGTACGTTACTATATTGTTATAGATATTATTTATGTCCGGCGTTTTAACAAAGGCTGATGTGAAAAAGTTGTACCGTTTATTTTTATTATTGGTGATAACAACCCGGTTATCTTCTTTTTGTCGTATATTAATTGTAGTATCCGCGCTAACGTCGAGCGAAAATAAAAGAGTATCTAATAGCTTATTTTTAAGAATTTTCATATCCGATTCTAGTTGTAAAATTTTGGTATGATTTCCTACGACGGCTTTACCCGCATCCATCTTTATTTTTTCGATGATCAGATTCAGATCTTTCTCGTCTACAAATTTTTCCAATTTTTCTTTAAATTTTCTGCCCCCTACTAAATATCTCCCTGTAATTTCAGTTCGATTTCATCCTCAATGGTTTCGCTATCCAACGCCCATTCTTCCTTAAGTTTATTCAGTTCAGTGTCCATTTTTGGTTCGTCGATATATCCCCCCAAATGTTCTTTTACCGTCGTTACAAAGGATTTACCAATTTCCGCCTTTGCTCGTTCCAACTCATTTTCGTCTACGTACGTTTCCAACTCTTTTTTAAGACTTTCCACTCCTTTTTTACATCACCCTGTAATTTTTGTTCGACCTTATCCTCGATGGTTTCATCATCCTTCGTCCACTCCCTTTTTAATTTATTTAGTTTATCTTCTAATTTTCGTTCGTTGATGTAATCTCTTAGATTTTCGTTTATTCTCGTTACCAAGGTTTTACCAATTTCCGTCTTTGCCCTTTCCAGTTCATTCTCATCTACGTACCTCTCCAATTCTTTCTTTAAATTTTCCACTCCTTTTTTACATCTCCCTGTAATTTCCGTTTAATTCTATCCTCGAAGGTTTCATCATTCAACGTCCATTCTTTTTTTAGGTTTTCCAGTTTGGTTTCCGAATTTCATTAGTTGATATATTCCCTCAAGTGTTCTTTTATTTTGTTGACAAAAGTTTGCCCAATTTCCGTCTTTGCTCGTTCTATTTCGTTCTCGTCTACGTATGTTTCCAACTCTTTTTTAGACTTTCAACCCCTTTTTCGATATCCCTCAATTTCTCTTCTATTTTATCTTCGATATCAGTCAATTAATCTTTTATATCTCTTAATTCGCGTTTTTTGTTTATCTAGGCCGTAATCAAGCACCATCTTGTTTCCCTGCTTTATCACAAATGCCTCGCTCGCTGCGTCACCTCCGTCTGTGGGGGTACCAAGACTCGTAATATTTTTTCCAAACATATCAATTCTCCCCCTTCTCAGAAAATTGTTACTATTATTTGTTAAGATAAAGACACGCCAGAATCTGAAACGTGAGTTTTAGGCATTCGTCCAAATTTATCGACGGGCATTTTTTATAACGAGAAAATTTATTTTAATTCCGTTATAACGGTTTATAATACAATTTTATGTACCCATTATTTTTATAATTATAAATCGATAAAACCATTTTTAGGTTCAAAAAGTAAGCATGCTTCGTCCATAATTTCAAATGCCTTTTATTATTCTCGCGTCATTATCATCTATTAGTTTACTGATAAAATCTGCCGTCTCCTTATCCCACTCAGTTCCTTTCAGTCTTATCCGACTAGTTAATCCGGTTGATTCCGGGATGCCTGGTAAACTATTGGTTGCAAATCAATGTCGAGCGTATACAGCCCCGGCTTTTTAAAGAACCATACTTCTCTGCGCTCGCTCGGTAGTATAGACTGAGGGTATTCTATAATATTTTTATAATCGATATATTTGTTCTCCGTTTTATCGAAACCTTCCGTCATATAGTCAAACCCCCATTTATTAACTTCTCCAAGTAAATAATAGTACTTTTGTTTATGTCGAATGAAATAAAGAGCGTATTCAATAGGATACGATATATATGCAGTGTTAAAAATCATGCATCTAAGAAGCGCAGTACTACCCGGAAGTAGCAGGTGCGCGTTTTTTATCTCCTAATGAAGAGCTACCAAGGGCAGATAAATCATGTTTCTGAAAAGGCCTATATGCGCATCAAGGGCCGTATCTTTGTACCACAACTGATTCAAACCTTGAGATTTAGAGAAGTCGTCCGGATATTTCAACACCCCCAACATGGTACTGCATTGACCCGGATGAAAAACGGATTCGATCTCTTGACCGGAAAGATACATGAGACCGTTATTCGTTAAGGCAACCTCGTCTGCATTCGCGTAAGCCGTTCCATTAGCTTTCGTGAACTTCCCTTCAAATAACGCTCGGGTAGGAGAATAAATTTTGAGTTTCTATATTGATTCGGATTTCACCGGGATAATTTGAATTGGTTCCCGTGATAGGTTCGTATTCGTGATATTCATAACTTTCTATACTTTCGTCCGTCCCGTGGGGCTCAGTAATTCTTAATATATTTGCCATTTTTTTATTTTAACTGATGGTTTTTTATATCATAATTGATACGATATAAAAACATTTCAAACGAGCCAAAGTTGTGGGAAACCCTCTTCAACTTGATGAACATCGCTTTGTTTTTAGACGGTACTTTTTTAACGTAAATTTTATTTCCGTATATCAGCTTTATCGGTTCGTAACCGTATTCCTCCAAAAATGCGTTCGTCTCCTTTTCAAACATTTTTACTAAATCTATTTGTTCGTCGTTAAGTTTCACAACAGCTTTTTGATAACCGTAATCCGTATCTCGAGTTTCGAGAATTTCGGCATGGAAACGCCAGCTAGGGCAATATGTTTTTCTGTAATCGATTTAGATTTTGGTGTGAGAGCCACGTCTTTAATTGTTTCGACCACGTTCTTTCCGGCACCATTCAAAGCTTTTTACCAGTTTCCTGGACGGCTGACTTTCCTGCCTCCAAGGCCGATTGTGCTACCGACTTCGCCGCCGCCTTCATCATACTGCGGGTAAACAAATTAGTTATAAAGTCGATTACACCGCTTCCACCGTATTGGTAACGTCTCACAGAGCCGTGATTTTTCGCAACTAACATTTTTTTAAATGATAGATAGCATTTTTTATGTTGAGCGGCGTTTAAGATATTTTGACTCGCGAGCTCGTTACAGATGGAAATCAGTTCGTCTTTAACACCAGTATTCCCGTATCCTTACTCGCCATCAACCAATGCAACCTTTCGAGAGGCGATTTGGGATCTGAGAGACCAGTCGGTCCACCTTCATAAAGATGCTTAGTTTTCCAAATTGGGTCAATAATATTTTTCCATTTATACGACTTGCTGGCCTTCGGGCGATTGGTACTGGCATCATGATTTCGATAAATAGCATTCGTTTTAAGTAATATCTCGCCGTAATTACCGTAGTTTTCAAGGGTGTATACTGCCTCCGGCGTCTTAGACAGGAGAAGTTCCCACAATCCCCGCGTGCCTGCATATTCTTCACCGTCCATCACCGTTAATCATCTTTGATGGTGATGGATTTATTACCTAAATAAAAATCACCACTATCATTGGTATAAAGACTAAACGTTTTATCAACCTCGGATTTATTACACACATATATTTAAATATTTAGACGCGATTGGACCAAAGACTTGTGACTCTGGACCTGCAATCGGTGCGGGGGTTCCTTTAACCGGGGACGCTGCCGGAAGCGCCAAGGCATTAACCGTTGTGGGGATCTCACGTAAATTTTCCTTGATTTCTTTGGTGGTGCTTTTCTGAAGATCCGTAAACGGTTTAAAAATATACTTAAATCTTCCTTTAACTCGCGTCTGCCCGTTTTCTCCGTGGTAAAATTATCTGATGAAGTCTTCGTTTCATCTCGAGATATTCTTTTAATATTAAATCCCTTTTCTCAGGGTCGGTAATCCGTAGAAACGACATTTTTCTAAAAATAACTTAGTTTTAACACGGTTTTGATCACGGAATTCCATATCAGTTTTGATCACGTTTTTCCTGCTAGTATGGCGAATATCTTCCTTCATGACGTAATATTTTCCAATTCCAAAAATATAAGTTGAAACTCTTCGTCCGATACTTTATTATCATTAAGCGCTTGAGAAATGTAAGAGAAAATGGTATTGAGTTTTGTGGAAGCGAGCATTCTTATTTTTTTTTCGTGCTTTTCGGCTTTGGTCGAAAATCTTTTACTTAAATATTTCCCAATATTTACTTAAACGACAGCAATGGGAATTGCCGCCACCGTGGATAAAAGAACAGCCCCGCCAGCGGTAAGACCTACTGAAGTGAAATTAAGCACCATATCAATACCATCTACGGCCTTGCGAACCCGTTTGTATTTGTTGCTCAATGCGACATGTTGTGTCTCCTCGGCGGTAAGAATTCTTTGAACTTCGTTATATTTTTTAAATCTAAACTCTTGTGATTCCATTCCCTCTTAAATTATGTGGGAATTCTTTTTAGATCAGAGAAACATTCCGAGAAGCGGTATATTTTTAAAAGGACTGTTGGCACTCAAAAGAATAACGCGCTTGTCGTACAAACCCCCTTCCTTTTTCAAATATAAACCATCACCGACGGTGCTAAAACCAGTACCTGAGACTGAATTTAAAAAATACCCTTGCCATCAGTTTCCACTTGGCAAACACAACCGCCTTTTTTACAACGGCCGTACCAGCCAACCCGGACAATGCGCCCACACCAAGAGCCGGCAAAGCCTTACTCGCCATCATCGGCAAAGCCTGGGCTGCCAACCCCGCTAACAAACCTAGAAACCCCCATTCAATTTTTGAATTACGCGCCAACTGCGCGCGACTCATTCTTAAAACAAGACCAACACCGTCATTCATCGCCTGTTGAATTTTATTTGCTTGAGTTTGCGTAATCGCGATAAGATCATCCCCTTGAAAATCATCTTTCCCTAAACGAATACTTGTTGTAGTGCCATCACGTTGTATTTTTTCTTTCTGGCCCTCGGAAATATTAACTTTAACATTTAGATTCGGCATATTTTTACATTAAACGAGTAACTTCTCAAATTTCGCGAATATGGAAACGAATTGTGACATTTTCACCGCGTAAATTAAGTAACATGCCATTTTGATCCGTAAGTTTTGTTTCAATATTGTGAATCGTATCTAAAGTGATGGGAAGATTAACCAAATTTGCGGGAGTTTCAACAATTTTGTAACCGGGATTCAAATTTGGGAAAAACGTATAAATCGTATTTTGCGTCGAACCGTTGACATAACTGCCGGCAATAATATCTTTATCGACTCGGATCGGATTGATGGAAAGAATATCTACAACATTTGCGAATTCGTGAAGACCGGATCGATATACCTCGGAAATTTTACCGATGGAATTTGGGTGTCTAAAATCGACGATAAATTTATCATCTATATCTATTTTAGATTTCAGCGTATTTGGATTTGCTGATATAGACACTTTGTCGGTATGACCGTCTTTTTTCATACGTTGCTGGATAAAACGGTAAATATCAATAATGTCGTAACTCCCCTCAGGGATCGTAAATAATTCCCAATTTTTACCACCATCGTGAGAATATCTAAAATGGTTGTTGTCACCCGTAATATTCGGGAAAGAATAATATGTCTCGAGGTTAACGGACCTAATTTCATTCTGTTTATCCTTCTCGAGTTCGAGCGCGGAATTAAATCTCGTTTTAAACTGCAATAAATCGAAGTAGTGTATAAATGCCGGTGATAATGCAATTCCCCCAATCCCTACCAGGCATGCACGTGCGCGAAACTGGAATCGCCCACCAACACCAACCTCCGCTAATCCCCATAAGCATGGATTCCCCTTTCGTGCACAAAAGGGGAATCCCCACCAACCCCAACACCAACCTCCGTTATTCCTTACCAACCACTGCTCAATCCCACTCAACCTCCACTTTCGCAAAATTTAAAAAAAGTTTTTCCTGAAATTTAAATTCCAAAGCAACCTCCACCAGGCCGCCTGGCGAAAACAATTTTTTAATAAATATGAGACAAAATTATGAAATAAATCTCGCTTTAGAACGGTTTATAATACAACTTTATGTGTCCTTTAGCGTTAAACTTGTATTCGTCGTACGTTAAAGGGTATATTCCGATCCTCGTGCCCGGTGAATTAATATCGAATGACCACATTTTATCAATAATTCTTTTTCGATTTTTGAGACGGTCCCAAAATATTAGCGTTTTACCATCACCCAGGTCCACATGTAATAATCGTTGTTTTCCCACCGGATTATTTTTTCTCGTATACGTCAAATAAACGCCAAACGTGTAAACCCCCGTCTTTTTAAGAAGCCAGTGTTCCGTGCCGTACAAATGTTCATCACATACAATAACGGGGTACGTTACTATATCGTTATAAATAATGTATGCTTTCGGCGTTTTAACGAAGGCTGATGTGAAAAAGTTGTATCGTTCATTTTTATAATTGGTGATAACAACCCGGTTATCTTCTTTTTGTTTTATATTAATTATAGTATCCGCGCTAACGTCGAGCGAAAATAAAAGAATATCTAATAGCTTATTTTTAAGAATTTGTATTATATATTATTATAATAATATATATATATATAGTCTTACTATTGTATAGGGGTCTACCATCACGTCTTCATCCAAAAGCTTACCCACAAGAAAATCCCCATCAATTTCAGTTGTTTTCATCAACCTGTCGACTTTCATTGTATTTTCATTTATATTTGTATTGTATTTCTTTTATATTAATATGTTGTAAGCTGCGCTCAAGTACCGCCATCAGTGTAATTAACTTATTTGGCGATGAACTTGATATTTAAAGCCAATAAAAAATTTGACTTGACTTGACTGAGATTACATCGCCGTTAATAACACCACGATGCAAAGAAAACCAGACTCTCTCACCAACATTAAACTGAAAATCCTCATAACCCTCACCAATTCCAGCAACTACTCAACCAGGATGACGTCCTCATCATTCACCCTATCCACCATTTGTGACCATGTGATGTCATCAATAGGATCTATGTAGAATTCTATCATTTTAACTAGTCCACACAATCCTTCCGACAAAAGTTTCATATTGTTTTCATCTACGCTCATTTTTTTCTTTAGTAAGATTTTCTTTAACTTATTTTTCAATTTTTATTTCGTATTTGTTTTGCCTCCCCTGATAAAAAGATATAATTCCAGGGTTCTGATTTAAAAATTTAGCGGTTTTGTAAATTGATGGAAAGATGAACTCTTCCTGCGTTTCCACATTCTTCAATGCGACTCGCTTCGGATTGTTCGGATTTTTTTAAAAAAACTTAAAATCATCGTCCTCAGTTAACAAGCCCTTCTCTTTCATCACCTCATTAACACGCGCCTTATTCCATTTTGTATAACCTTTAATACAATTTGCGCGCAAAATTTTCTTCATTTCATTCAATGTAGGCATTTTTTTAATCGAGAGTTTTTTGTAAATTTCTCTCAATTTTCCATTTTTATTTTGTTCGCCTCGAGGCGGACTTGATCAAAATCACTTTCAGGCGTTGATACGTTGAAAACTCGGATTTCGGGGATGCTTGATTCTGAAATATCTCACGGATGAATCATCCACGGTAAGTTTGCGTTGCTCAAAACCACTCGCGGGCGGCTGATCAAACGCGGGATTTCGGGGGTGTTTAAGACCAGCATAGTCGGTTGAAACTCGCTTGATTTCCTTTTCTGCCATTTTTTAATTATAAAACAATATCCGTAAATCACACTCATTTTATTTCACACAGACTTGAAATTGAGCAATCTGCCGCTGATTACGACGGCGAAGGCTTCCGTTCCCGCGGGGACGTTGGCGTTAAATTGCGCATTGATTTGAATGTCTGTGACTGAATATTTCATACTTTCGCTCTGTTTGCTTACGTCAATCACAAACAAGGGGAAAAGAGCTTTGTAATCAGCCGGCGAAATATTTGGGTGGATATTAATTCGCCCATCCCGTAACATTTGGACCTGAATAAGACGGCATCCCCGTAACCTCGAGGAAATTTATATTGATTAAAATCCAGTTGATAATCCACTTCGGGATATCTATCAGAATTTAGCATCACGTACATATGTTTTAGGTCGGCGTGATCAAAGAGGGCGGGGTTCCTTTCTAGATTAACGTCTTTTTCGGTTTGAAAACCCACGATAATCCGAAGAGGCTTTTCGGGACTCGACTTGACGGAAAGTCGGCACGTGAAACTCGTAGGTTGCGGAACCGTGATAGAGTCGCATTGTCTCATTCGGTAACCTACGGGGAGGCTAACCTTTTCTTCGATCGTCTTGTACAATTGAAACTATTCGGCGCCGGCGGGATGGACTTGCGGAATAAACCAAGACACCTTGCTGAGATTTACTTTCCCGGCATCCGCCGCATTAGCTCTGAAGATGGCATCATCGACAGATTTCCTCGCCAAAGTAAGGGTTTGTCTCATGCCGTACAAAATTTTATCGTAATCTTCTCGTATCGTAAAATTAGATAGTCTTGACGAAACTTAAATCCGTTATTGTTGACTAGATTAGCAGTGGATTCCGTATCTTTGTACCAGAGTTGATTTAAACATTGAGATTTGGAAAACCGATCAACCGATAGAGAGGCGTAGGACAGTAGGGAGAATAGTGAACTGAAGTTTTGTGTTCTGAATGTACAAGTTTTAATCGCGAAAACTTATAACAAATTACAATCGGATGAACTCAAATGTCTTTTTAAACAACATAGTATTCTTTTATTCACTGAAACATGGTTAGATTATTGTATCGATTGCTCTGTCCCACGTTATACACACCGTATGGTAAATAGAGCTAACATAAATAAAAAAGCACGGCGGAATAGTGGTGGTATTATAATATATATGTCACAAAATATTTCATCTCATGTCTCATTTGTTAAATCTGCGAGTGATTGTATATTGTGGTTGTAAATGGATAAATGTTTGTTTGGTTTTGATAACGACGTATTACTATGTGTATGTTATAATGTACCGTCAGGTAGCAGCCGAGAAGTGTTTTTAGAACAAAATATTTTCGATAGTTTATCCGATGATTTTGTGTACTTTAGTAATTTTTTATCACGAGAAATGTAAATTTCTGATTACTGGAGATTTCAATAGTAGAGTTGGTAAATTAAATAACTTTATTCAAGATGACTGCATACCCGATATTTTATCTGATAACTACATCAATGATATAAATTTGCTCCGAATCACGAGATATTTTTCTGTTAACGATCATGGAAAAAAAATATTGATTTTTGTAAAACAACTGGCATAAGAATAATGAATGGCAGTGTTGGTAATCATGACAATTCTGGAAATTTTACCTGTGTTTAGGATTCTGGCTGCAGCGTCATTGATTACGTTAATCTGATTTCATTCCGTATTTCAACTCATTTTATGTTCATGAACCTAATATTATCTCTGACCATTGTGCCATCTCATTTTCTATTAAAACTATTTGTAACACTGACTGTGATCAAAATATAAATGATGTTTCACATGAATCCATAGAGTTCATGCACAAATGGGACAGTAGTAAACAGGAGGAGTATGTGAGACGTATTACAGACGATATATTCCAAACCGAAATGAATTCATTATCGCAGCAACTTGATTACTATGATACAGTCGATGATATTGAAAGTAACCTGTCAAAATTTTATCTTTTATTAGAAGATGCACGTAATCCGTTGTTTAAACGTAAATGTAATAGTAATAGGAATAACGACATCAAAGCAAATAAAAAACCGTGGTTTGATCATGAATGTTATGAATATAGAACATGTTTTTATGATAAATTGAATACATATAGGGCTGAAAATAATGACTCAAACAGAAAATCCACGACAAATGCTAGAACTATGTATAAGAAAATAATTAGAAGAAAAAAGGCAGAATACGATAAAATTCAAACTAATGAATTAGAGTCAATAAGATTTAAGAATGCTAAGGAATATTGGAAATGTTAAAAATATGAACAGTAATGGTGGCTCATCAAAAATAACAACATCAGACTTTTTTTAATTATTTTAAATCTGTGAATGACCCCGAGTCTATGTCGTTTCATTTTTAATGATAGGTTTTTGAATAATGAATTGCAGGTAATGTTTGAAGAATTAAATTTTCTTATATCTTATCAAGAAGTGCTGAAAGCTTGTAAACAGTTAAATCTAAACCGTTCAAGCGGGCCAGATTACGTTTTAAATTATTTTTTTTAAATACGGCATTAATAGCCTATCCTTTTACCTAGTTAAACTATTTAACAGAATATTTGATACTGGTCATTTACCGTCAAAATGGACGGAGGGTTTTATAATTCCATTACATAAAAAGGGAGATATCAACCAACCAGAGAATTATCGCGGTATAACATTATTAAGCAATTTAGGTAAATTATTCACGATAGTCTTAAATAATCGTTTGGACAAGTGGGCGGAAGATTATTTTGTTTATGTAGAAGCACAGTCAGGTTTTGGAAAAAACATGGGTACAACAGATCATTTATTCATTTTACACAGTCTTATAAGTCATATATTGAATGAAAGGAAACAGTTGTTTGTTTGTTTTGTCGACTTTACGAAAGCTTTTGATCATCTTGTTAGGGAAAATATTTTTTATAAACTTATTCAATATGGGGTCAGGGGGTGAAATGCTCAATATAACTAAATCGTTATATAGTCATGTTAAATCTAAAGTAAAACACGAAAACAGTATAAGTGATAGTTTTGAATGTTATCTTGGAGTAAGGCAAGGGGATTGTTTGTCACCTTTTATTTTTTCGATGTATGTAAACGACTTAGAAGAATACATGATTTTAAATGGCTTTGAAGGTATTGATATTGGGACGTTAAAATTATTTCTACAACTTTACGCTGATGACATAGTTATATTTGCTGATTCTAGCGAAGAACTTCAGAAAGGTTTAAATATTCTCAGCAGTTATTGTAATAGATGGAAACTAATAGTAAATATACAAAAAAACTAAGGTAATGATTTTTAAAAAATGCTCTTCGAATAATCAAAACTACAATTTTATTTATAATGGAGAAACGCTCGAATTAGTTGTGAAATTCACATATCCGGGTGTAGTTTTTACTACGAATGGGTCATTTACAAAAACCTTCGAAACTTTAAGCGGTCAAGCTATGAAAGCAGTGCGCAAAATGAAACGTTACTTGTCGAAATTTACTGAACTTTCTGTCAGTCATTAACTAGAGCTATTTGACAAATTAGTTTATCCAATTCTAAATTACGGTGCAGAAATTTGGGGATTTTCAGACGCCAAATTAATCGAAAAAAATCATCTTAAATTCTGTAAACAACTCTTAGGATGTAGAACGCAAACACAAAACAATTTCATATATGGTGAACTGGGAAGGTTACCACTGAAATGTAGTAGAATAACACAAGTAATTCGATACTGGTTAAAATTTGTCAATAATTCAAATAATAAGTACAGAAAATGTGTATATGATATGATGTTAAATGATTTTAACTTACATCCTGATAAAATTAATTGGGTAGCTAATGTTAAACGAATAGTAGAAACGTTAGGTTTTAATGATGTATGGTTATTTCAAGGTGTCGGAAATGTACCACAATTTTTAAGAATTTTTAATCTGCGTATTAAGGACAACTTTATTCAAACATGGAATGGAGAACTAAATGACTCTTCAAGGGCATGCACTTATAAGCTTTTTTCAAACTTCGAGTTTAAAGCTTACTTAGACTGTATTAAAGTTAGAAAATATGACCCGGGTGAAAAACGGACTCAATCTCTTGACCGGAAAGTTGATATTTTATATTGTTGAAAAGATACATGAGACCGTTATTCCTTAGCGAAACGGCGTCAGCGTTCGCGTAAGCCGTTCCATCAGCTTTTATCAACTGCCCTTCAAACAACAAATAACTTTCGCCCGGGTGGGTAAATATATCTTGGGTTTCTATATTACATGTAATTCGAATTCGGGATTATTTAAATTGGTTCCCGTAATCGGTTCGTGTTCGTGAAATTCATAACTTTCAATACTTTTGTCAGTCGCGTAAGGTTCGGTAATTCTTAAAATACTCGACAAGGTTTTTTTAAACGAGCAAAAGTTGAGGGAAGGATTTCGATGGGTCTTTAATTTAATAAACGTTCGGAGAAATTTTATTTCCGTAAATCAGATTGATCAGTTGGTAACCGTGTTTATATAGATATTCGTTTGTCTCCTCTTCAAACATTTTAACCGAATCTATGTGTTCGTCGTTTAGTTTTACGACGTTTCGAGAATTTCGGCGTCATCAAATTTTAAAATCATATCTATAATATAAATTTGAGAGTTGACATTTTATTTTCTTTGATAAAACTTTTTAACTAAATCATATAGCCGCGGCCGTGGTCCAGTGGTTAGTGCATTGGACTCGGAACCGGGAGATCCTGGTTCGAATTCCGGCCGCGGCAAGTCATACCCTTCCATGAAAATTTGACAAAATTGTCGATTTTCCTCCACATGTGGAGATGTTGCCAGTTCGTTGTGGAAGGGTAAGTTAGTACTGGTTGGTATATAGTCGAGGAAAACTGGTTAGGTGAAACGGTCGCCGTATATAACTGAAAAATTGTTGAAAAACGGCCTTAAACCCAGTGAAACAAACAAAACAAACTAAATCATCGATCCCGGATCCATCAATCAGCGAGCTGAGGGGAACGGGTTGAATTTATTTTGCAGGCTGAATATGTTTTTCTATAATCGATTTAGATTTTGAGGTTAAATTTTTTTCAATCACTTCCTTCCCAGCGGCATCCAAAGCTTTTGTCCAGCGGTCTTCGCGGCGGATTTTCCTGCCTCGAGAGCCGCCTGTCCGACTTTTTGTGCGGCCGCCTGCAGAGCGCCGCGGGTAAACAAGGTAGCGATAAAGTCGAATATACCGCTTCCACCGTATTGATAACGTCTCGTAAAACCACGATTTTTCGCAACAAACATTCTTTTAAATGATGGCCAACTTTTTTTATGTTGAGCGGCGTTTAATATTTTTTGGTTCGCGAGCACATTACTGATGGAAATTAGTTCGTCTTTAACTCCAGAACTTCCCGCTTTCTTACTCGCCAACAACAAATCCAACCTTTCGAGGAGCGCGTTCGGATCTGTGAGGCCGGAACCAGAAGGTCCACCTTTATAAAGACGTCTATTTTCCCAAATGGGGCGAGCAATTTTTGTCCATTTATACGACTTGCTAGACTTTGGATAGGGGTTTGAGGGGTCATTCTTTGTATGAATGGCATTCGTCGAAACTAATATTTCGCCGTAATTACTGATGTAATAGGTTCCCACAATCCCGGCGCGCCTAGATATTTTTCACCGTCCACAATGATATCGTCGTCTTTGAAGGTGATGGGTTTATCACCTAAATAAAAATTACCGTCCTTTTTGTACAACCTAAACGTTTTATCAATTCCATTTCTTTTTTAATTTCTTTATAAACACCTTGTTCGTATGACCGTCTTGTTTCATCCGTTCCTGAATAAATCGGTCAATATCAATAATGTCGTAACTCCCCTCGGGAATCGTAAATAATTGCCAATCTTTACCTTCGTGGGGAGAATACCCAAAATGATTATTTTCGTCCGTAATATTTGGGAAAGAATAATACGTCTCGAGGTTAACGAGCCCAATTTCATACCGTTTATCCTTCTCGAGTTCGAGCGGCGGATTAAATCTCGTTTTAAACTGCGTAGTATTATCCGAGACAACAATTTGGAAAGAACGTTTGGGACTTGTATGTTTCACGATAATTTCTAATAATTGTTCCATTTTTTATATAAACCTTAAGTCGTTTAGTTCGTTTCACGACATATAAAAAAATCGTCAAATCCACGCCTATATTTCCCGCAATCTTTTTTGGAAGATAAATTAATGACAACAAAACTGTACGGTTTTCTCCAAGTCTCGATGCACAATTTCCGAAATTCTTCCTTGGTCATATCTTGGCTAACGTGGTCGCTGTAAATGTGGTTGAGATTTTTTAAATCTTTGGGAAATAGACAAATAAAATTTGCGTTTTCCCGTATCGTCTGGCGGGGAAGTTTGAAGTAATTTTGCGACAGATAAAAGCAATCGACGTTGCTGTGGCGACCACGAATATAATAACACTGGCGCTTGTTTTGTTTTTCCAAAAGCAAATCGTCTAAAATCATTTAATTTTTATCTTTCGAATTCAAGTCGCGGGGTCGGGCACATCTTCAGCGTTTTCGTAAAATTCGCATTCTAACCCCTCTCGTTTTGGTTTATTGCGCGTTAAAGCGTCAATAAATTGATCGGGGAGAACGTCTCTCGCAGTAATTTCCTCACACATTTCGAAACGTCGCAATATTTCGGCTTTTGACAATTTATTTTGAAAAGCCTTATTTACGAGACGATACTTGGGTCGAAATAAACTTTTACCGAAAACTTGAGTTTATCGTAATCGAGCCAACCCGGCTGAAGTAATAGGTTGAGTAATAGAGTAGTTTTAACGCAACCGGATTTTCCGACGTTAACTCTGCGAATACTTTTTGGTAAGAGCGGATGATTATTTCGTTTGGTTGACGAATTTCAAGATAAATCCTTTATTTCCATTTGATTTAAATCGGGAAAAGCGTATAAATAAAAATGTATTGCGTCAAATGTAAAAAAAAAATACGGAAACGACCAATATTGAAATTGTAATTACGAAAAATAACAAAGCCATGAAACGGGGAAAATGCGGATCAACAAAAACTCAGTTTACTAAAATGACGGGTGGCTCAATATTAAATAGCGCTATAAATAACTTTCCTTTCGAAATGCATTTACCCGGTCATAATTTTACGGGCCCGGGCACAAAATTACGAAAAATATTAAATCCGGATCTAACGCCGAAAAAATGGCGCGAGCCTGTAAACAGAATTGATAAGGCGGCGTATCATCATGACGTATGTTATTTAAAAACTAAAGACACAGCGACGAGAAATAAAGTCTGTCATAAAAATATGTTGGAGGAAATGTAAAATATTTATAATACGACTCTGCGGGAAAAATGGATAGATCGATTGTTAAAAAAATCGAAACAAAGATTAGGTTCGGGATGGGACTTAAAAAAAAGTTAAAATTGACCGACGATTTAGCGGAAGAATTACACAAGCCCGTTGTTTAAAAAAGTCCTAAAAGACGCGTACGCATACATGGCATTGACGAAATATGGGCCGCAGATTTGGTATATATGCAGGCGTTCTCGAAATTTAACCGTGGAATCAAATATCTGCTGGTCGTTATCGATATTTTTCCATATACGGTTGGTTAATTCCGTTGAAAGATAAGACTAGAAAATCGGTCGCGACTGCGTTGAAAAAGATATTTAAGGAAAGAAGACCGCAAAAAATGTGGGTCGATAAAGGTAAAGAATTTACAGTAGAGAAGTACGGGGTCTAGTGGATTTATATTCCACCGAAAATGAAGAAAAATCTAGCGTAGTGGAGAGATGGAATAGAACGATGACGGAAAAATGTGGAAATATTTTTCGACTAATTCTACGCGGGTATACATTGATGTGTTGGACGAGCTCGTTGATCAATACAATAATACGAGGCACTCGTCGATAAAAATGTTGCCCGTTGAAGCGAGTGAAGAGAAAAATAAAACTAAGGTTTGGCAAAATCTTTTATCGGAACATTATAAAATAAAAACTTTTAATCCGCAATTTTCGGTAGGCGATAAAGTGAGGGTCTCGAAGAAAAAGAAAACGTTCGGAAAGGGATATACACCGAGATGGACTGACGAAATCTTTACCATTACGACCGTACAACGCACAACACCAGTGACGTATAAAATAGCCGACTATAATGGAGAGGAAATACAGGGCACGTTTTACGAACAAGAACTACAAAAAACTAGTCAAGAAATATTTAGGATCGAGAAAATAATACGCCGTAAAGGTAATAAATCGTTCGTACAGTGGTACGGTTATCCAGCGTCGTTTAATAGCTGGATCGATAACGAGCAATTACAAGATTTATAATCGAACGCGTATCCATTTAAAAAAAGGAAAAATGTTTTCTCTATATTTATAAAGTTTTAGAAAAAAAATTGTTTTCGTCAGGTGGTCTGGCGGAGGTTGGTAGGGATTGGTGGAGGTTGGTAGAGATTAGTGGAGGTTGGGGTTGGCGGTGGATTCCCCTTTCGTGCACGTGAACGTCTAGCGGAGGTTGGGGGAATTGCCTAGAACTCCTAATTATACACTACTCGTGAGGATATAATAAAATCGGACCACACTCGAAAAGTTCACTGGTAAAATTTCCTGATTCATGATGTAAGATTTTGATCTCTGGACCTTTTTGGCAATACGGTCTGTGCGCTGCTCACATTTGTGATGAAAAAGGCATGTACCTTCACTAAAAGAGGTGCGCTCGCCGCCCTGGTCAGTCGACTCTTGTCAACTTTATTCGATTCCGTCAGATTCAGTTAACTATTTATTTTGCTGGAATTAGCGTTAATTTTGAATAAGTATTCTCTCTTGGACTTACGATCGGTGATAGATATGTTTCGTTTAGTGCAAATATACGGTTAATATTTTATATAATTTGGAAACCTTGTTTCATGCAATTAACCACCTGTAGCATCAACAAGTGGAATTGTTTTTCATTAGCAAATACGTCGAACCCGTTCCCCATAAACTCTGATCATGAGTAGTTAGTGCATAAACCACATACTTACAGTCTGACGCCAATAAATCTATAAACACGTACAACCGGTGAAAACAGAACATGTACACATGCAAAGCCATACCAAATCGTTTCTCCGTTTAGCGTCCGAGGATAGATAGGTTTGAGCCTATGGGGTAATGTTATGTAGTGGTCTAAGAGAGGGTTTTTATACTAGACTAATTTAATATACAGATTTACAAGCTTAACAATATAATACAAAAGATTCTGGAGGTGGTTTATATCCTAATACCCAACAATATTTCCCCATTTTAGTTTTCTTCCTCCTTTCACATGTTCAAGTGAAATGAAAAACTGAATAAAAATAACCAAATTTTGTAACATCATTACAAGATTATATACATGTTCATCAGACAGTTCAGTTCATGTTCAGACATTAACAATTAACTAATACACAATATTACAAAACAAAATGAGTCGGCGGAAATAGAATACTACTGCCGTTATCGATATAGGATTAAATATCAAACCAATTATCAAAAGCAATAACTTGCATGAAAGTGCATCAAAGCATGACTGACGTCAATAATTGTGGAGGATTCCAAACATTCTAGTAATGCGTGTTGGTAATAAAAACGAACATTATTATCAGTTATCATTTTCAAAACAATGATTAGTGTCAATGACAGATAATCCCTTAAATAAAGGTGAAACTGTATCCCCCTCATAAATATAAAGGTGCTATCATTACCAACAATAACTTGAAGTACGCAATAACATATTGATCAAAAAATATATTTTTGCAATATGAATAAATATCTGAATATTAACATGGCAGAGGTGCAATTTATGCTCAGGTTATCAAATAGTGAAATGACAAAAAATTCAGATGATGAATATATCAGAACTACATTGCATGAAGAATATTGTTTCTCTTGTACATTTAACCTTTTTTATAAATGTGATATGAGGGACAAACAAGGTACAATCAAATATGCACCAGGCTGTAAAGAACAAATGTGAACATACTTGTACACACGTGATACAATATATGATCGTTGACAGACACTTCAGCCCGCAATTTAGGTTCTAGTTAAGTGATGTGTTTTATACATGTTTCTTTTTATTTTGAGCATTTTATTACTATTTTTGCGGGTTTTTTTTTTCACCAAATTTCCGTCTTAAAATTCAATTTCTTCGAATGAATATTTGTTTTTTGTACTATAGTATTCGATAAAAAAGCGAACATTCGAATATTCTGTCCCATTCCTAGCATTCACTGACAAGTACCATGACTACATTAAAACTCAACACAGATAAGATATAACCACATCGATGAAGAATGTCCATCAAGGGGTAAGACATATGGCTAGTATGCTTTTAGCCTTAATACTTTTCATATCAACAAATGTTTCTAAAAGAGTTGCCTTTATTACATATTGTATACATATCTCATTAAAAAAATAGTATTTGTCGAGGGAATAATTCCGTTCTTTTCTCTAGTTTTTATATGTACTGAGAACATGGTGACAAAAAATGCACACCTACCTGTAAAATGTTTGGATCGCGTAATTGTAAACCAACATTTTTAAGGACAACTTCAGTTATAAAAATAAACCACGTAGGAAACACAGCATTAGGCTGTTGCTCTATTGCGCCTGTGCCGTTTAAATTAAAAGCTTAAAAATATTCTTACCCATTATTAGATGTATGATGATAGTAATGTTTTTATAAACACATTGTTGTTTTGTAAAACAACTTCTATTGACGTTCTATGACACCAAGCTTTATCAATACAAATCAAGTGAATCAAATGTTAAATAGGAACTTACCTCATGTTGATAGAAAAGACACAAAATTTGCACTCGTAATATGGAACGCCGGGTCTGTATTTTGTAGACATGAATGCCAGTATCCATTAGAATGTTTGCATGATAATATTAAGTTATTTATATGTTCTGCAATATATCTCTGTCATCTAAATATCCATTATCTATTTTGTCACCAAGACACTATGCCTCGATGAATATTGAAAAACCGGTCTTGGTGTGTTGGTAGCAAATACATTAAAAACACGCTCCTAATATGGAAGGCCGGGGTTGTCTTTTGTAGACATGAATACCAGTATCCATTAGAATGTTTTATTATACTACTAACTTATTTATATGTTATGCAATATATTTGTGATGTGTGTATACAGTTTTCTTGTGCGCTTTGTATTTTATTATGTATTTAATTATGTATTTTATTATGTATTTTACATATTTTGATGCATTGATTTACCACTCATACACTTATCAAAATTAGATTCAAACCCTCGACAACAAGGACTACTGTCACGTGCTCAAGCATATTTGAAGTGCAAAATTTTGGATAATGTATTACAATGCATGTCGTGTATATAAAAATTCTTCTTGAATTTATGATTTGGAGAAAATCTATTTGTAGGACAACAGTTGATTTTTATAAACTTATTTACAGAAAAATATGAGCGAAGGTATTACAATACAGTGTATGTGATTACCTGGCCGAATTTAGCCAATATGCGAGGACCACGAGAAAAGCTAGTCTATTTCACGTATATTTCGTTTTCCTACGAGAAACATGCTATGTATTATTTTATTGTGTGTAGAATTTGAGTCACCCGAACATATACAGCTAGACACATCAGGACAAGTCTCTGATTCACCATATCTTAAAGAAAATCCTTCTTTCTACACAGAGCAAATACGATTTGTGCACGCTGGTTTACACATCAATTTAATGACGACAATATGAACACAACATACATGTAGTTTTAAAATGAAAAAGTTTATTCAGATGTACACAAACTATTCACAAAATATATTCGAGAGTTTCTTACTGGTAATGAGACTCTGGTAATATCTACAAACTCACACGCATTGCGCATGTGTCACATGCATGTTCAATTTGTATCACGCTCACACGCATAAATATCTTTGTCAAGCGCAATTTCAAAAATCTACCGAAAATGGTATTTACGTAGACTTTGGAATATTGTCGCCTGCTAACCGGAAAGTTCCTGATTTTCGCTAACCTGACCAATCATTTTTTTCTACCCTACAGACCCTAGCCTTTATTTCTGTCATGGTCAATATTTTTATGACCTATAAGGCTATATTTTTCTTATAATATGATTTATTTGGTTGGTTTCTATGTGACGTCGCTGGGTTTAACGCCGTTTTACAACAATTCTTCAGTTACATACGCCGCCAGTTCACCTAACCAGCTTTCCTGGACTGTATTCTAACCAGTACTATTTCATATGATTTATATCTTTGAACTAAAAACTACATATTTGAAAAGTTTCATTGTCAATATACTTGAGGGGGGTAGTTGAACCCAGGTATGTATTTTTTGCCTTAATATCCAGTTATTATTTTGTTCTAATGATTTCTTAAACATATTCTTTGACTAAACTAGACATAAACTACATGTCGTCTGCTTGTATTCGTAAATCTTACTCTCTGTTCTCCATCAATGAAATTACACAGTAACAACCAAATATTTACAAACGTCACATGTTTCTCGTGATTTCAGTGATAATACAAATTCTCCCTACATAAACGTTTGATGATACAGTATAACTCTACAAATAACGACCGTTATCCAGACCGATTTTTTATTTCCTTGTTATTTAGTAATTTTATGTGTCCAAATATATTACTAAGCGTAAATGATAGTTTTACCGTGTTTATTTTGTATTTCTCTTCTAATTTTAATGTAACTTTTCGATAACAGTTCTACAAAAGTCGTACTAAAATAGCCGTCTGCTTACTCACTGGCTATCAGTCAATGTTTGGCAACTGGTTGTAAAAATACCCACAAAACTGCTTCAGTTATCTCCCTTATGTAACCATGTGTCTGTAACCCTAATTAATGACCATTATCATAGTTATTGCTTTACAAGTTCATGTCTGTGTTCATTTGCTACAACTTTTGATTGAGTTTGACCTATGCATATAAGCCTGCGTGTTCAAGAGAGTAGGCCCTACAGTTTTTTCTTTCTTTATTATTTTATCGGGTATTACCTTGTGAGTTACCGACCAATGTTAAAAGATCCTGTCTAGCCTATGCTTGTTTTCTGTCTATGTATAAATTTGTCAAGTGAGACTTATGAATGCATGTGCACTGTTTTATTGTCACTGGGGTTTAACGCCGTTTTCAACAGTTTTTCAGTTATATACGCCGCCAGTTCACCAAACCAGTTTTCCTGGACTATATACTAACCAGTACTAATTTACCATTCCTCAAGGAGCCGGTAACTTCTCCACATATGGAGTAAAAACCGGCACTTTTGTCAAATTTTCATAGAAGGGTATGGCCTGCCTCGACAAAGATTTGAACCCGGATTGCCGAGTTACAAGTCCAGCGCACTAACCAACTGGACAACCGTATCATGTTTTCTGTAACACGTTTGTATTCAAAATTGATATTTTCCAAATTTTAATTGAATTATTTAGTCACATGTATTTCTTGCTCCGTATGTCAAAACTACATTCTTTAGTGATTAACTTTTGTGATTTTGTAATGAAACATTTATGCTGGCTGGGCTGTTAATGGCATACTTCAGAAAATGAAATATATAGTTACACAGTCAGCTCAAGTGCATGTCAAGTACATGCTCTCAACTATTTTGTTTAGAAATGTATCCTTCAATCTCAACATAATGTAATTAATTTAATGACTACCACAAATATGGTATACTAATTTATACGTTATTAAAATCACGTTTTTTTATAAACGGCTATTTTAGGGGCCTGGGAGACGGAAGTCTCTACAGATAATCCTAAACCTTAGTATACTTTTTTTAAAAAAAAATCTCTTTTTTTTGAATAAGGAAATCGGTCAATCCAAGAGGATTGGTAGATATCACAAACGCATTGAATAAAAAAGTTTTAATAAATTTCATCGATCCGTTAGTCCAGAAGACTCGCTTCCAAAATCACATATTTTCGCATTTTTTTCATCAACTGTTCACTAAATTCAAACTTTAATGGAACCACTTGTATTCAAGATATAAATTAACGTTTTCTTTTGTGACAGAGTTTGTATCTAGCTCAGTATATTAATAATTTTAATCATTCCCTGGCTGCCTTTTAGAGAACTCATTCTTCTTCTGACTTTTCTTCTAAAATACAGTGTAACCGCTCCATAGCGGCTCTCCCTTGAGCAGCAACCTCCCTTCAACAACGACATGATTCGATTTAACTATTACGTTAACCTTTCTAGAGCAACAAACTCTCACAGCAACATAACTTTGCTTAAAAGTGTTGCTTTGGAGAGGTTGCACTGTATCTTAATAAATTATCATATATATTATGATATAATATTAAAACTCAACACCATTGTTGTTCAACACCATTGGATTATAGTATTTCTATCTTAATGAGTTGGCATTCTCCCTATTTATCATGTAGAGCAATCTGTTTTCTTCCACTCAAATGTCCATTCATCATTAGCGAAATAAGCGTTAATTTATGTGAAAGTTGAAAAACCTGGTCAAACTAGCCGAATGAAAATAGTGTACATCCATTTTGACTAGTGACCTGAAACAGAATAAAATTGAATCAATGAAGCATGAAAATGAACAAACTGTTCATACAGAACAAAGATTTTGTGCTCTGGTGAAATACAATCTATTGTACTATGTTTTTCAATAGTTTTTTGTAAAACATGACCCTTTGGCACATTCAAAACATCTGAGTGTTTATGGTGAATAGTTAAGTATAGTTTTTGTATGTATATTGGCATTGTTGTGCTGCATATATATAATTATATGCATATAAAACTACAACAAAAACTTAATATTACAATCACCTTTTGGACAAAAGAGACAATCTGAATATCCAAGAGATCACATCAAGTTAGTGTTGAGAGGAAGTACAGAAAACCAATCAAAATAGAAAAGGTTTATCACATAGAGCATCGCCTGGGAGTGGTTTAAACCCATGTATTATTTCACATTAACCACTTGTGGTTAGAATAGGCAAATGAGACTGAAAAATATAGTCATGCACAGTGTCAAATTTCAAAGCAGTATTGCAGCACTCCCTGAATAAGACTGTGTCAAAATCAACAATTTAGGTTTAGAAGTCATTACAGAGCATGTATGCAGAGGTTTCCAATAATTTCATCTGCTTCATCTATGTGACAGTGATTCTGGAGTGGATTTAGAGCAAGAGAAACTAATGCTAACAGAAAATCAAAACTTCATCATTTCTGGCACAACGAAGACAACACAATGTCACAGATAGTGTCCATCCCAAGTACAGCAATATTCAAAGTTTTATGTTTATGTGTTAGCATTGTGAACAAATAAACATTAGCTATGTACAGCTAATGGCTGACATTATAACAACTGCATATTACATATCAATTGAATGCATTTGGAGCATATCAGAGGATGAAAGAACATAAAGAAACTAAAATACAAACTGTATTAACAATTCATTACAGTTCAATATTAGCATATATAACGGTATAGATCTTTGCCCATAATAAGAGTTTATGTTCTCAGTTATTTTGAGTTCAATCTTAGGTAGTGATTGTATAATATGTGAATAAAATACATTTTCAAAATTAAAACATAAAATACTCACTGAATTATTCAAGAAAATATAGTATTTATAAGTATAGTTTATAAAAGTAGCTGTCGATAATAACTAAGAGAGAAAAACTTAAATCCAAATATTGTATCAGTCCTTCATTCTATATATATATATATATATATATATATATGTAAAATTTATAAAGTAAATTTTTGACAAAGAAACAAACCTTGCACTTGGAGTCTAATCTGTATAGTCTCTAAATCTGAACTTTAAACAGTCATTTGAAGATTCATATCCAGCTTTTAAAACAGTTTCTTCACAGTCTAGAAAAAGGATAATAAAAGGGTTTAACTGAGCATTAAATCATCCTTAGCTTAGAGGAGCTTCATAACTTAGGATATAAAAAGAGTAACAATAAAAGTGTACAACATGAGCAGTGTCCATCCCAAGCACTAACCAAGCTTATAATGGAACTGACTGAGCAGTAGGAGTTTATGTCCTATTTAGTTCTTCTTAACTGAGGTATATTAAGGGGATACCTAAAAGAACCTGAATTGTAATTAGAAGTAAGTTATGAACGTAAATATGAAAGGGATCATTTATTAGTAATTCTAACAGTTTCTGTAGCCATAGTTATCAAGCAGATTGTAGTGTATTACAATTTAGTGTGAAATCATCAAATGATGAATTGGTCTGAAAACAGGTGGCCGTACTGGCAGATTAGTGGGGTGGTCGTATTTCCAGACAATGATCACTGAACAATAGAAACAAATATTATGTTCTTTTAAAAATTGGTGGTAAAAGCAAGTAGTTGTAATTTTGGGGTGGTCAAGAGTAGGGATTTTACTATATACTATATACAATATAAGTGAGAAGAATTACCATGAGTTCTGGTGTAAGGATCTGTATCAAACATGTTTACACCTGGTGTAACTGAAAACATAAGATCCTGATTTTACTCTGAGAGTGCACAAATATCTAATAAATAATACCCATAGATATGAAAACAAGCATTAAAAAGATAATTGACATGCAATCTGACTGCCATCATATTCTTGCACATTGGACTGTTCATGTAGAAGGTCACATATACATGGAGCATATCAGAGTTTAAAATATTATTAATGCAGTTTGTATCACATTGGCAAAGACATCTTGAGAGTCCACATATAGCAGTTTAGGTGATGATGGCTGAACAGTTAATACATAATTTTAGTTCATATGCACATAAACAGTTGTTTAAAATCAGATTTTGGCAAGTTGTTGCACTTTGTGGCAAGACATGAGTTTTCAGGCTTGTTTTGCAGGCTCGGTTTTATTAAATTTGGAAGATAAGTAATAACTAGTTCAATATTTCTATTGTTTAGAAACAAGCAACTAAAAAAAATGTGACCTTACCCTTACTTGATAACAACAACAGGCTTTACTGATGGATCACCTGACATCAACTCATTCATGGCCTCAAAAAACTTCCACTTTCTTCTCCCTCTTCCGCTCTTCTCATTGGCATCGACTATGGTCTTGTATCTAAACATAAAATATAAGCAGAAATATGATACACATAATACAAATATCACACCACAATAGAAAACATAACCTGCTAGCTAAATGCTATGTTCACATGAGCTTTGTAAATGTCCTTCCAATAAATATTTCACTTATTTGGTGATATCCGTGTTGACTAAACAGTGCTACTTGATACATTTATAGACAATTGAATATATCATCTTTCTCGCAAAAATGAATAATACCTGGTTATTCTGAAAGAGGCACAAATAGAAACTGACTTTATCCAATCAATATACTACAACACAAATTTTCCTGCTATAGTATTACTGTAGAATGTAATGCATTTGATTATTAGCTTGAATAATAAAAACATTTTGCTTAATTTATTTTTTCTCAAATGTACCAAACATCAAGATTCAGAGTTAAGATGAAAAGGATTTAACAACATCATATACCAGTTGTTATAACCTTCAACCACATAAGCCTAAATCATTTTCATTCTAAAATGATAATACCAGAATGACAATCAAAATGATGCAGAAATAAATATACTAATATAACAACAAAACACTTAATTCATTATCAATCATAACTGCTATTTACTAAGGTGAAAACCACATGTTTCATTACCATCCACAGAGATATCTGTCAAATGTTTACCCTTCCTTTTATTCACAGAACCATTATCAATAGCACTAAGAAGTTGAGACACCTAAAATAAACAACCAGTATAAAAATGACAAAAGTCAATTCACAATTTTCCTTTCAATTATCAACAAACTCAAAAAGAGAGAATAATGTATAACAAAATCTGTGATTTAGTTAACCTTGTATACATAACAAAAAATGCACTCCCTGAAACTTAAGAGTTAGAATAAGATAAAATCAACAGGTCGAATGAAATCAGCCAAAACGTTTCAGAGAAAATGTTATTTGAAACTTGTATGGACAACACATGTCACATGACTCACATCAATGGATGCTGGACAGTGCTCTTAAATATACACAAAACTATTCTTGACCTTCAGACCATGGACAGTAATTAATATGACAAGCTTCATTTCATTTTCAACATTCTCTTTATTCATTTATTTGGGTTTTATATAAACTAATGAGCATTATGTGACAAGAAGTATGAAAATTCCTGCTTAATGCCGCCCGCATAAATGATAAATACACCAGATATAATAATATGATAATACGTAGCATATATTCTTAAATCTTTCTCATTATCATAGAAATTTAATTGCAAAAATTCAAAATAGGCAAGCTTTGGTGTAAATAAAATTGTATGATTATATGCATAAAACTTACTACTGTAAGCTCCCTCATCACATGCAGCAGACGATAATTTTATTGGTGTGTCTATACATCATTTTCATCATGTCTGGCTAAAGAATCTAGCTAAACATCAGACATATCTAAGATCTGAAAATTCGATTGAAACAAAGTATAGAGGCTTATGATTTGACTTTATGGAAATTGAATGAAATTGACTTCAGAATACAATACAAGACACAATAATTATTCAAATTCAATGACCCAATACTTATCTAAATAGAAACAAAATAAAAAACACAGAGGTCTCATTACTAATTCGAGTAAGAGGCAAACTGAATGTAGTAAGAGGCTTAGCTGCAGTTCAAGGCGTGTCTCGTTATGTAGACATATGTATTTTTTGGCATATTGGCAAACTAACCTAGCATGTGTTTGAAACTTTCATTTTGACCAGCTGCTGGTTTTCTTGAGAACCCTGAAAACACTATCACTTCATGATTCCTTCACAAAACACATAATTCCTGTTCAGAGATCAAATTGTTTTTTCCTAATTAAAATGCAATACAAGATGCCACCAGACAATGAATTTTACTTTTGATATCATCAGAGGACAGTACCATGTTACCATGTCAGCCAAATGGGCAAAGGCCAGAAAAGTTTAATTCACAGTAAGTAACTGCTGTAACATTGCATGGTCAGATGAGCCCCATTCTCCAAGTATCAAAGAGGCTACAATTTTGTTCAAGTTCAAATGACCTGGTTTGATGACAAGGCCCCAAGTTTTGAGAACAGTCCCTGAGCTAAAATCTCAATACATTTTTGAAGCGTTCTGGTTTGAAAGATACTGAAGATAAATGTGTAAATACATATTCCCCGCAAAAATCTTGGAAAAACCTTGAGTATAAAAGTTAGGTAGGTTTTAAGATCCTACAAATGGCCTCTTTGGGGGTGTAATATGTTAGCATCTGGTTTTTTCACTATTTTCTTCCTTTTATTTTGAAAGCAGTACTTATTTCAAAATATGAGATGTTACATTTTTAATTGTAGAATCCAATGCTGTTTAATTTGTTATATGGTATATAATGTTGTAGAACAAATACTTTTTATTTTAGACTAAAATAACCAATATTGGTACCACTGTAACCAATGACTTCACTAATTTATCTTTGATAACCTCTTACTCAAAATATTCTCATGAAAATGCCTTCAAGAGTCAGTCACAAAAAAGGGATAAAAAACAGAAGAAAAATAGAAACATTTATTGTATCAGTATTTGAAAAATTGTAATTATGATAATAGTGATTTCATATCAATCTTTTAACCTCCATTTTGATATTTGATTGTAAAAAACAACATTTATTCTGCTATTAAATTTATTGAAGTTTTTCAATCTTAACCAGGCAGATAGATAATTGTTGATATTTAATCATTACTAATAAATCTAATTTTAAAATCTGAAAATTAGTTGAACTGTTAATATACAATAAACTGTTAATACAATATAGCACTGCGATTTGGATGCCGTAAGAATTTTTGAGTCGGCAGGTAAAAGATTGGTCGGTTGGTTAACCGGAAAACAACCTATTTTTAGACCCTATCATCAAACATAGTAAATGTGCATTACATGTACAACTGGAATTTCAGTTAATTGACAAAGGAATGGAACTTCCAAAAATGTTCAAATTGCAAACTTGAGCAAGTCTGATAAAAGTCCATATATGGATGCTACAGACCAAGTTTGGTGATCATCCATCCATCCATTGGTTCATGAGAAGAAGATGATTAAAGGTTTGTCTATTTTTAGCTCTAGTGATCCCTTCGGTTCTGGTGAGCTAAAAATATAAGATTTTGAAAAATAGCCCCTAATTTTTTCCTGTGAGCCTAGACTTTTGATTAGACTCAAGGACCAGTACATCCAATTGTCTCCCTTTTTAACCTTCTCCAAAAATATCATCTCAACAGCAACCTTCAAGAATGATTGATGAGTGTGTTACCAGAATCAATATTTTGCGCCTTATTCCAGGTTTTACAGGGTGAAAATTGCAATTGACATGGTCAACTCAACAACATTGTGTATTAAATAAAGCACCACTAGATATTCACCAAACTGTATACATTATCAATAGATTCAGGACATCAAGATCAAAATGGGTACCAGCAAACATATAAACAACATGTTTAATTGTCTAGATACTAAGATATCATCAAAAATAGTGTAAACCGGGGTTTTAAGGTCATGCATTGTTTTTACAGCAGACATGTGTGACATTTTTCAAACACACATAATTATGATATTTTAATGCCATTATTAGTGAATTTGTTTAACAGACTCCTCTACTGTGGTGAATTTCCTGAATCATGGGGTAATGCCATAATAGTTCCTATTCATAAGAACATTTAAGTTCCTATTCATAAGAACGGTAACAAAAGTTACCTTCCAATTACCATGGTATATCGCTACTGGATATATTTGGAAAAGTTTTTGCTAGCTGTGATTAATGGACGTTTTGCATTTTATGCTATTGTACTTGATAAAATCTACAAATAACAATCAGGATTCAGACCAGGCTATTCCACCATTCCGCTTTAATTCTACAGTCTCTCATTTGTTAATGTTTGCTGATGATGTGGATTTACTAGCTTTAAATTATCAACTACAAGTTTTACGAAAGTTTTGTACAAGTTTCTGTATGCGTGTCATTACCACCAAAGCTAAAGTAATGGTGTTAAAAAAGGGTGGGCGACTAGCAAATAATGAAAAATTCTTTTATGATGTTGAACTAGAAATCGTTAATACGTTTACTTATATAGGTGTCACCTCTACCTGGACATTATTATTCCATATTATGTCAAATGAGCTTGCATCAAAAGCAACGCACGCCCTTTTAACATCGCTGTCATCATATAAGTGTAGACAACTTCTATTTGATGTCATCTTGAAGCTATTTAATGCGAAAATATTACACATCATTTTATATCACTCTGAAATATGGGGCTTTTAGCTGTAGGGAAAATAGAGAAATAATACAAGGACTAGCATGCAGACAATTTATGTGTGTAAACAAATCATCATATAATGCTTCTGTTGTAGGTGATTGCGGACGATATCTGCTTTGGGTTGAAAGTGCAAAACCTGGTATTAAATATTGTTTTAGAATTACTAAACTGCCTGATACAAGGTTCATTAAAAATGCTATACAATGCTTAGAAACACAAATTGTGCAACCTACTTCAACTGGGCAAATGAAATTAAATCAAGTTTAAGCTTATGTAGCCATAGCTTTTAGCCTTTTACCATGTTTGGCTAAACAAGGGAGTTCAAAATGAAGATTTATTTTTGCGTCTATTACCCAGAGGCTAAGAGATAGCTATCTTCAATCTTGGTACACAACGACTAAAAACTCAAAAAGTTTCATCATTTGTAAAAATATATAATCCTTTTTTAGACTAGAACCATATATTTCTTTTTTAGCATAAGAAAGTACAGACGTTCTTATGCTCAGTTGAGATCAGGTCTTTCACATTTAGAAGGAATGCAAGCAAAATATCATAACGTCAATCATGCAACTTGTACTTCTTGGGTTTTCTCTTTCAATCAAAATTGAAGATGAACTTCATTTTCTACTAATTTGTCCAGTTTATATATAAATCCATTCATTGTATATACCAAAAAACACTATCTCAATGCAAATATTCACAAACTCTACATCTTGCTATCCAAGACAAATGAAACTTAGTATCATTAAGAATTTGGGCTCAAATTAAGTTAGATGAAAGTAAATCTGAATATTTTTCTTACTATTTACACAAGATATCATGCTAATTATGTTGGTAAAGTTTTATTGAAATCCAACAAGCCATTTAGAGGAAGCGCATACAATATTTTGTAGACAAATAAATAAGGGGCATATCTCAGTGAAAATAAATTACAATATGCACAAGTAGATCTAATGCATAATGTGTAAATAAAGTTTTATGAAAATCCAACAGGCAGTTTAGGAGAAAAAGTACACACAAGATCATATCTACAGACAAATAAAACCATGGCATAACTATGTGAGAATTACTCTGAATATTTGTTTTACAATATGCTTAAGTAGACCTGATGCCTAAAGTGTTTGTAAGTTTTATAAAATTCCAACCGGCTGTTTAAGAGAAAAAGCACACACAAGATTTAGTCTGCAAACAGATGGACAGATATATGTCCGGACAGGAGGACAGTCAACCTGATTCCAGTATACCCCCTCCCTTACAATTTTGTTATTCAGGAGTAAAATAAATCTGTACAGTAAAACCTTGATAATGAGACCACCTTCAGAACCAAACAAATGGTTGTAATAATGAGGTGGTCTCATTATCAAATTGAACCATAAGGGTTATTGAAAGTCGGTCCAAAAATAAGTGGTTGTTATAACAAGGTGGTTGTAACATTGAGATGGTCACTACTTGAGGTTTTATAATAATGTTATCACAATTACTTTAGGAGTTTGATTATTGTCTTTTTTGTAGACTTACAAAAGAAGTTTACACCCATGTCATTAAGAATTAAATGATGTTGGGGAGATGGCTGTATAAAAAATACAAAATTTATGACGGCTGCACATTGAGAACAAATAAGTAAACCTTATAAAGCTGGACAGACTGGCTTTTCTTGGACCATGTCAATGAGGGGATGGCCATACTGAAGAAAGAGGTGCCAGAGTCTCTGACAGAGGTACTCTCATACTTTTATTCCATATATGTGACAAGCCCCTACTGCAGTGTGAAGGATACAGGAGACATGCTGTGGTAGAAGAGAATACCACCTAGATTTCCACCTAAATAGACATAGAACGAATAATGTGTGTGAATCTTGGAACAATGGGTTCGAACACGTAGCTGGACATAAACACTTTTCAATCTACAGTGCCATTGTTTTTTTTCTTTAGTGCATATTGAACATACATGCTATTTACAACTTTGGCCACTTTCTTCTGGCATGTATCATTCTATTACTTGTTTATTGGATCATTTATAATAATATTTGAACATTAATTAGTATTGTATGTCCTTAATACAGCTGAATAAATATGTCAATCATGGATTTGTGCTGTTCATTATTACAATATTTCATCAAAAGATAGCTGTTATTTATAATTTGATACCTACATTTAATTGGATTAAATTCATGACTGTGGAAATAAAGTTTGAAAATTTTACAAGGTGTTTGCAACAAACAGTCAACTGTTAAAGGCTTAGAATAACAGTTTGGTGTATGCATTTATCTCCCACAATGCAAAACAATGTATAAACAATCTGCAATAATTAGTCTAATTAATTCAAATAATATTCAACAATAGTAGTGTTTGCCTTTCTTGATAATTGGGGGTCTTGAAAAAGAGCTTTTGTCCAGGCAGACAAATTAACATGGGATCATTTGTCCAGAGAGAAAAAATAGCATGGGATCTTATGTCCATCCTGTAGAATTATATGGGATCTTTTGCCCACTCTGTAAAAATTAACATGGGATCTTTTGTTTGAGGATTTTTGTCCTAGAATCCTTAAAATTACATAGTGGTTAGCTAAAATGAAATAAAAAAATAATTTTCAACCTAATAAAATGAGTTAAGAGTGACAAGCTTACATGCAAAGTAAAAGACATTTTGCTCAGATTAGTTTCAATGTTAAAATTAACCTTTACAAGTTTGATTTATATACATGCTCATATATTTTACTAAAAAGGTGAAATATACTTTGATTTATCCGGTTTACATTAATAAACAGATTTTAATCTTGTCTTGTATTTAATTTTTGTCTTGTAATATATAAGTTTTAAACATATTTATAAGTATAAAGTAACTTTTTACAACATTATAAATGTAAAATTCACTTAAGGGGGTTTTGTCCACTTTGTTACATTCTTGAAGGGAGTTTTGTCTATACCCTTGGCAAGCGCAATGTAAGGATATATTTCTTAATGAAGTATAGTTGATAGAGTGATATGTTTGTAATATGTTTAATGTAGTAACTTGGTTAATGTAGTAGTATGGTTGGCATAGCAATATGGTTGATGTAGCAACATGGTTGATGTAGTAATATGTTGATGTAGTAATATATTGATGTAGTAATATAGTTGATGTAGCAACATGGTTGATGTAGTAACATGGTTGATGTAGCAACATGGTTGGTGTAGTTACATGGTTGATTCAGTGGTATGTTGATGTAGTTACATGGTTGGTGTAGAAATCTTGGTATGTAGTTGTTAGAATAGTCTTGTGTAAGCCTTCAAATTATCAATAATTATTTTCATCCATTTTATTGCACTTTATCATCAATTTTTGTCAATTCATTTATATAAAATTACTTTATTTAAAAATTCATATGTCTTTTAACTCATTTTAATTTTTTCATGTATATATAAAAAGTAATTTGGCTGACATAATAGAAAGTTGTTTCATTTTTTTCAATAAAGAATGGATTGTTCATTAGTGTAGTAAAATCATCCTTCTTGATGGAGTTTCTTTAATTTGAACTTTATAATACAGGAGTCCCTTCACTCATAACTACAATCATAATTGTATTTTTCAATTCCTTTTACAAAGCTAGATAAACAAAGAAAACACATGTTACAGTATTTAGATGTGTTTTCTTTGTTTATCTAACATTACTTTTTCTTATACATTTTGTCTATAGGATAAAACAACATGACAACACCAAGACATAAGACTAACTTATGTTGTCACACACAAAGTACAAGTCATTTTCCATCCCTTTCGTGTGTTTCTTCAGTCTTTTAGAAATATTAGTTGTTCCTATGTATAACTAGAACCAATCAATCTTTATTCTATCAAAACACATTGTTATTACACTTATCTCTTTCACTCATGTGTTACCCACCTGATTTTTAACAAAGCCCGTGTTGTGGTAAACAGAGATGAATAAACTTCACATTGTGAAAGAAAGCATGTTATGAAGGTATAGGAGATATAGAGATTTTACTGGCCTTCTGTCATAGAAGATGTACAGCATTGCCATAAATGAAGTGACATTTGCCAAAAAATCAATAAAGTCTTCAAAAAAATGTGTCAGAAATGCAGTTCACTCCAATTAAAAATAAACCCTATCTCAAATAAGCACTGTGAGACCTAATTGCACTACTTCCAGAAACTAAACAGGAGTATCATTACTATTACTATACAAAATGGTTCAGTGCCTCCACGAGAGAAGAGTGCAAATGAAGTAATGTATTGTTTTTGATCATATGCAAACACGGGTGCTTCTCAATCCAAATTTCAGATCAAGGGAGATAATATGAATATCAGCTGAACTACACAAAATGACTGGTGTTGATCACAGAATAACTACAGCATACCATCAGCAGTGTAATGGACTAGCAGAAAAGCTGCTGACTATTTTGCTTAAGGTAAGACCTGGGTAATTGATTAGTGTAGTATTAATATCGACATTTACTGTGACATTCGGTGAATTCCTATATCTCAACTAACTTTTCTGTATTTCCGAACATGCTTCCTAGCTTTGTAATTGAAAATTTCGCCCCACATATTCCATAACATTTACTATACAACAGAGATGTTTAGAAATCAATAATTCTCAAATAAAAATGTGTAATATGAGTATCAAAATGACTGATAAGATATATATCGATGGATATGTGTTATCTTCTGTCTGTTTTCGATGTTTAAACAAATGTATTAGTGATATTTTTACATTTGAAAGGCGACATATACAAACTTCTCAGGAAGACCTTCTCACTATCTCTACAACCATCAGAGGACATCAAAGCCGTGAACTTTCAGCTACGCACAAAATCAAACACCAAAGAGACAGAACGTTACTTAGACTACATTGAATCTATGAATTTATGTAGATACATTACATTGATAACTTCATGTATACTACTTTGTCTGTAATTTATGTATATGTTGTCGCTTTACAGTTATATCTTTAGAAATAAAAAATATTAATCAATTTTGTTTTTATATCTCACAAGTAAATAACCGCGATTAAATAAAATTAAATTTCAATTCTATTCATTATTGTATCATTACGACAATGTGTGATAGACATTCATCAACTTTGTTACTTACACAGAACAACCACACAGATTATGTAATAAAAAAAACATAGGATCAAATAATCAAGTCTGAATTTCATTCATACAAATATAGCGCACATGAAAATATCACTAATACATTTGTTTAAAAATCAAAATAAATACATCAAAATAAATACAAAATTTTACAAAAAATTATATTGTTTAGGTTTTATGTTATTTCATTTAATTTCTGTGGTACTAAAACAGTTTTTGCTGTATAATAAATGTTTTGAAATATGTGGGGCAAATCGTTATTCAAGTGGGGAGAATCGTTATAACATGAGGGCCAAGACGGCCTTTTTTGCTCACCTGAGTAAAGATTGCAACATCTATGGTTTTCCTGTGGTTTGATCATATTGCTTATGATTATAAAAGATCCTTATAATTGGAGTATGCCTCTTGTATGATTGGAAGTGTGAAAGGTGTAGCCTAACTTAATGATAAAATTAGCTATATCATACTATAATACTTGATACATGAGTCATATGCAATAAACTAAGTATAAGACCATTTAAATTCGTTACTGCATTAAAAAAAGCCAAAACTAAAAAGTGAGACAGTTGGTTGGTTGTATTGGGGCTTAACGCCGTTTTTCAACAATTTTCAGTTATATACAGCAACAGGTTCACCTAACCAGTTTTCCTGGACTGTATGCTAACTAGTACTAACTTACCCTTCCACCAGGAGCCAGCAACTTCCCCACATATGGAGGAAAATCGACATTTTGTCAAATTTTCATGGAAGGGTATGACCTGCCACGACCGGGATTTGAACCCGGATCTCCGGGCTGCAAGTCCAGTGCACTAACCACTGGACCACGGCCGCGGCTAAAAAAAAAAGTGAGACAGAGTGGCATGGGGGTGCCCTGTGGTTGATTGCAACCTTGGAAAGATCTGGATTTGTTGTAATAGGTCCAGTGAGCATTGAGAGGCAAGATGACAGGACAGAAGGGATAAAAAAAACAGATTTTCAACCAAGAGGAAAGAGAGGACAGTAAGGAAGAAAAAGGATTCTGTTAGGAGAAGGCACCAGTTACAATTCCATTGGTCATTCCAGGACCTGTATTATCCCACATTTTGAGGAACTAGATTATATTGATAATACATAAAATGTTATATACATGAATACATATATACTATTTTTCCATTTCCATGAAATCATTGTATTTTTATTGCATTTCATCCTTACAATGTGAATTCAATATAATTTCTTTACATTATTTAATTTAAGGGAGGAGGAAGGTAACAATGCTTTTACCTTCAAAATACTTAACTCAAAATCAAACCTGTACAAAGCTATGCCTGTGGAACCGCTTTTCACCTTGGTAAGCAAAAAAATGTCCATTTCAATTCTAACAAATAGCATGTTATTGACAATAACAAATCATATACGTACAGCAGTACAACAAAATACACATACACATGTCATTATTTCAGAAAATCAACATATCTAATACCAACATATGTAATTTGAATAATTTATGTTTAATATGTTTGATACGAAAATTGTTGTACAATACATAAACTGATTGATACACCCTTTATTCAGATTCAAAATGAAAGGAAAAAATCACTTGAAGTTTATTACAGAAGGATTTGTGTCAGAACTCAATCTGTTTGAATTACTCAGTACACAAACAAGCATGGAGTACTACAAGGAAATGCCATCCCTTTCTATTCCCTATCTAAGATGTAACTGCTGAGTAAAGGAAAATGAAAAAAGTTGGACAACAAACATATTAAATAAACCCACGTCAATTCATTTTTATTTCTCTTCAACAATGGTCATCTCCCAATACACAGATGATCATAATCATTTACTGCACATCATAGCTTAAAAATTATACCCCAAACTTTGAGTTCTGAACATTACTAGTTCTCAAATACATGGATGTATCATTTAAGCCTAGTGCTATGTTGATATAATGTTGATATATGCTGCACTTGATACATATTATTTGACCGTCTTTGGTTTTAAAGGAGATACAATAGAAATTGGTTGAAACTTTAAAGTGGCTAAAATTACATGTTCCATACATGAAGAGAGGGCACATTCCAGTGATGTTGATGAAAACATCATAGGTAAAAAGACATGATTTTAAAATGTATATGAACTAATAACTCTTAATATATTAATACTATAAATGCTTTAAGAGAAATTTTTGAGTTTAAATTGGATTTTCCTATACCAGCAAGTAAAAATTATACAATAAAATTTAAGACATATATGAAATTTCATATTGATAATTTAAATGTTTTTATACTAGATGGTACAAAGAAACCAGGACTTTGGGAAGCAGCAATATTAATTAATGGTAAAAAAGAATGATAATGTTAATTTTAATAGGGCGGTATGTGTCACATGAGTTTTGAAGTAAGAAATTATCATTTTCAAGATCATGAGGGATATTTAAAGGATGTTATACCAAAAATATTGAATGAAATTGCAGATTTAAAACAACAAATTGTTGATTTAAGAAATACAAGAGTTAAATGGAAAGAGATACACTGAGTTACAAATAAAGTTAATGAAACCAAGGAAACACTGATTGCCTCATCATAGGTGAGTGTTCAATGATAAGTACAAGGACATTAGAATCAATCCTAACTGATGAAGACCAGATGAACGAGTGAAAACCATTAAAACCAATCTTATTATTAAAAAAGATACTACTCCAACATGAACAAAAACTGAATTGTGTCCAGGCTTGGTAAATTGAATTTTTTATTAATTATTTCATACTTACAATCTAAACAAATAGGGTATATAAATATATATTATACAGACACTGAAACATATATACCGTATATTCCCTATTAAATGGCCCTTCGGGCATTACATTTTTTAAAGAGGGGGCGTTTAATTGAGAACAAAAAAAATAAAATTTGAAACAAGTTGCCAAATATGTATTAATAAATTTAAACCACAGACTAACATTTTGAAAATTGTCCAAATGCCAGATTCTATAAGCTTTTTTACATAACAATTACGCTTTTTCAACTGGTCTTAAAAGTGGGGTATATACGGCAATGACTGCCGACTCTCATCTCTTCGAAGTTGCCGCTATGATCTAGGTTGAAGTGACGTCACATCTAGTGGCTCAAGTCCTTTGATGTCGGTAGAGAGCTGTCACATTTAAATGGATTTAAAATGTGTTTGTGTCAATCCTTGGATTTAAAAAGTGTTTTCTACTAATTTCTATTGTTCATCTCGGATTAAAATAGCCTGTCATGATTAGTCACTTTTGTTTTCTCTTGTCAAAAAAGGGGTGGAGAGCATTTATTAGGGGAGGGGCATTTATAAGGGAATATATGGTAGATATAGAGAATAAAACAAAAGTGTCACTTTGAGAATGCAGTAATTACAGATGTTGGTAAAACAGATAATCTGAATGCTATTAAAATTTATATATTAATACAATAATACAATAATCTAAAAAGTAATTAAATGCAATGATTTAAAAACATGGATAACACAAATTGGATATTTAAATACTTAAAAATTAAAAAAAAAATATAATGATGTATTAAATATACATCATTGTTTAAGATGGTACATAAAATTTGGGAATTTATTAATTAGAATTAAACCATGTCAAAAACATTAAATATAAGGACAGTCTAAAAAAAGGAATTGAATCCTTATTTCCATTGCTTGTAAAAATTACATTAAATTGTATGACTTATTAAACTTTGGCACATTGTTTAAATATATTTTTATACACTGAGTTGAAAGACTTTGATAATAATAACAACAAACTTTTCATTTAAAATGTATCACAGATGGAAAGCTATATTTCGCAGTAAAACATTATTAGTATTACAACAAATATGAAAATATTGAAAAGGGCAATATTGTAACCACAGAAAAAAGTATATTGTATAGATATAGGTACTTGAGACATATACAATAAACTGTGTAGAAGACAGTAGTGTTTAAATTACGTTTACTTTATTAATTTTGGTACAATCCCAAATTGAAAAGGGAGAGTAGCATGGCCAGATTGTCGCATGGAGTGCCCTGTGGTTGTTTGCAAGCCTGGAAAGACCTGGATTTGTTCTGATGGATTCAGCCACTATTGGCAGGCAACTCATGTGCCTAGAATTATATATTCTAGTTTATTTTGTACTCAGTCACTCTAATATAAAACAGACTATCTCAATGGTTCTAGTGTAAATTAAGCAAATTTGATCATTTTTATCACTGTTGCCTTGGCAACCATTAGACCATATAATTATGTATTTCATGAACTGATAGAATTGTAAATGCACCAGGTCTATGTAAAATACATATATTTGTTAACACATACTGAAATGCCATCACAGTGAGTGAAATACAAAGGTATATAGTGCAGATAGTGATTTTCTAGGTAGCAAGTAATTTCAACAAAAAACAGCTGAAATGCGACATAATTTTGATTTTACTGACTGCACTTGTGTTCAAATGGTCTTCATTTGATAGACACTTCAGTTTTTGATCTGCGTAGCATGAATGTTTGTATATTTCACATAACTATCCTAATTTTGGACACAATTTTTCTGCAATATAAATTGAATTTAGATGCAGTGTCTGCAAAAAGACTCACAATTTTGGTGTTTTCACATATTTTTGTTGCTTTACATTAAATAAGTTTTGACCAATAAAGTTGTGTTTGCTTGTTGTTATGACATTTCTGCAATTAAAACATATTAAATATTTTAAGTTTTAAGTCTCATCTTTAATAGACAAATATTTAGTAATATTATTTAATATTTAGACACATTTTCATGGAAGAAAATGATAATAAAACAATTTTTACTAGGTATGTCATTTAGACGAAAAATTGTCTGTCTAGTCACAAGTGATTAAGACAATCTTTGCATGAAAAAATTTAAAGGGGAAGGTTTGTTTTTTCGATTTGTCTGAAAAAAATAGACAGTAAAAGTGTTTTACTTTTACATACATATTATATATATATTATTACATATATTTTGAAGAAAATTTTGGTACCAAACTAACATGGTTACATGAATTTGAATGTATACATTTTGGAATTAAATTTAAAAATCTGATGAAAACACCAAAATACTGAAAAGCATCATTTCGAGCCTTTATCATGAAATATTTTATACATACATATATATATATATATATATATATATAGAGAGAGAGAGAGAGAGACTTGTGGAAACATATTGATTTGTTCTTTTTTTAAGAAAAAAATTGAGTATTGTGTAAATAAGGCGTCAGAGTATTTTGCCGCTAAATAGTCAAAAATGGGTATATACAAAAAAAGCTTTACAAACAATGCAGTATTTTTTAAAAATATTTTGGATTTAGATACACAATATGATACAAAATAACAATACAGAGTGCAATTTTAGGTTCTTGATATTGCCCATTACCCAGGTCTTACCTTAAGCACTTACAGGACCAGAAAAACTGGGCAGATGTTCTCCCATGTGTTTTGCTTACTGTACTTCAAGACATGCCTCTACTGATTACAGCTGCTTCTTCCTATCATATGATCATCAGTCATGACTCCCAGTAGAGGTCGTGATGGAAAAGACTGACCCCAATCCATGAGGGTTTACAAGATGAAGCTTTCACAGAGGCTTAGAATGAGGTAATAAGGAAAATTTGTCAAGCATCCTCAGGGACTGCTATGTTAAACATACAGAAAACACATGAATGGCATCAGAAAAATTTCAATAACAGAAATATGTTACAGAGGATGAAGTGCTACTAAAGGAATTGAAAAACACTAAAAGATGAGGGGGCAAAATATACACAGCTTGCTAAGTGCTTCTCTCAGAACCATACTGAACTTTTCCCAGAAAACACAGCCTTGGCTTTCAAGAAATAGAAATGACATTAGGAAGGATGGACTGACTGTTAGACTAATTACATACAGATAAATTGATTGGTTTGTTAAACATGCAGTATGAATAATATGTATATCCTACATACCCCTTGAGAATTTTGTATCTTAAAACCCAATGAAACATCAATTGGAGCGACTGCTTGTTCATATGAACTAAAAATATGCACAGACATCTGATGGAAATTAAATGAGACGATCCTTCATCTGTGACCATACTAATTAGTAAAACTCCTAAATCTCATAATTTAATTATATAAATACATATCTATGAAGGCCCAGATGCATAAAATAATTATCATAAGCATTTGACTGCCTACAAATTTAGTTGTAATGTTACTGAACTTTATACAATTGTACTTTCTACTCCAGTTGCACCAGATGCTTAAATATATATTGTACATACATCATACAGATAAGTTCCTTTATGTATTACTATTATATTCATCTGGATAAACCAATGAAAGCAAGTCAAATTTTTTAAGAAGAATATTCAGAATTGTCAGACATTTACATCATTAACTCTTCTTAATGATACAATATTTGACACATACTTATCAAATGCAAGGTGATTCTAATTTTGATTTAATGTGGTACCAGCCTGAAGTATCGAAAAGTTATAATATATTGGTGTTTTATGGTGCATGAACATGTAATGGTCATGTAGCACACATCAAAATGAAAAGGATAACAATGATAAGTCCTTTAATATGATAAAGTAAACTTAAATTGTGAATGTGAAATGAGAATGAAGGAGCGCAAAATTTATGTTTTGTTCACTCATTAAATTGTGTTCATTCATTGTTTGTAAGTGACTCATTGTTACTGGGGTTTAATGCCGTTTTTCAACTATACAGCGACCGGTTCACCTAACCAGTTTTTTCCTGGACTGTGTACTAACCAGTACAAACTTACCCTTCTACAAGGAGCCGGCAACTTCTCCACAAATGGAGGAAAATCGACATTTTTGTCAAATTTTCATAGAAGGGTATGATCTGCCGTGACTGGAATTCAAACCTGGATCTCCAGGTTACAAGTCCAATGCACTAACCACAGGACCACAGCAGTGGCTACATGTTTATTCATTGTTTACTTAACATATCTCATCCATCAAACAAATGTTCATAAGTGGACAGAAGGAATAAGTTCAAAAATGTTTGGCCCAATGCTCTCATATTGTCCTTTTATGTAATAATTATAGATTTAAAAAATGTCCTGAATTCTTCTTTAAAGTATTACAAACATGATTTTTTTCAAATATTCCTGATTTCCATGTACAGCTTCAATTATATCTGATAGTTTTAATTTTATTTTAAATCTTAAATGTAGGCCTTTTGCACCTCATAGCCACAGCTTTTGCAAGTATCCAGTAGAACAATAAAAGAAAATTCTATGCCTTAGGTCCAACAATGATACAATTAAACAATAATAACGATATGGGCAGTAGAAAGTACCAAGAATACAATATAGAATTCTTTAATTGACCTTTAGAAAAAACACTTTACCTGTTGCTGCATATATCTACCATCAATATTGGTTTTTCACACTTGTAAGAAAATTCAAGAAAGTCAAGGCAATTGTTTCAGACATGGTTATTTTCAAGGGGGATTATTTACTGTTACACCAGTGTTTGGTATTATTGATGAGGCTCTGGAAGGGAGTCAAGAGAACACCAAAGATATAGTTCTTGATTTCCTTGTAACAAAAATGAACTTCACAAGAGAGATTACGAAAGAAATAAAAATCAAACATGTTCACAGAATGAGATTGAGCAAAGTTGACAAATAGTGACTAAATGTAACCACTTTAAAGAGAAGGTAATGGTCAGTAAATTTGCCAGAGCTTTGAAAGGTTCAGAATATTATTTACAAGATAAATTTCCTCAGGAGGTATCAGACAAATGAAGAAAACTGGTTCCTTTGATGAAAGAGATGCATAGAAAAGGGTCAAAGACTTGGATTTCATATGACACCTTATTTATTGAAGGCTACCCATCAATGATACGGTTGGATAAGGATGCACTAAGGGTGATCTAAGTGCAGGCCTTCCAGCAGGCATCCACAAAAAAGTAGCAAAAAAGTAGGAGTTTTTCTGACAGAAAAGTAGGAAAAAGTAGGAACTTTTTATACCAAAAAGTAGGATAGCTAAATACTAATGCATTTTAACTTGCTGATAGAAGCCGTTCATAATGCAAAATCCTACCATTCTCTGTTCCACATGGAGTACGGTCATGTATTTAAGTGTGGAATGCTTGGTCAGTTTCTATTGAGACTCACCATAAATATTCACCTTATATATGATGGATGATGTACAGCAAGCAGAGGTGTAGCTTGCCTAAGAAGAGAGGCAAAATTCTAGGGGGGTTCTGGGGGCATGCCCCCCCCCCCGAAAATTGTGAAATTCAAGAACGTCATAGGTACATTTTAGAGCTATTTTGGGGTATTTTATGACCATCAGAAATGAAAACAAAATAATAGTTTTAGTTATATAAATGGTCAAAGATCATTTTTGGAAATCAAGTCCAGGCAAGTGCCTAGTACTGCCTAATAGAAGCTACGCGCCTGGCAAGGACAGACATGATTGCCACACATTCCAACAAAGGAAATCAGCCAGGCAAGCATCTTCTGTCCATTTTCTGCAAGATTATTTTCCTTTTTTCACAGAATTAATTTTCCAAAAAGTAGGAATAGTAGGGGGTTTTGAGGAAAAAGTAGGAAAATGAAGGAAGCTAGTAAAGAAGTAGGAAAAAGTAGGAACACTGGAAGGTCTGTAAGTGTCTTATCATGGAATATTAATGGTTTGAGTGAAGATATAAGGGGTAGTAATGACTTGGTAAATATTATTACATAATATGATATAGTGTTTTGTATGAAACTTGGACAACTAAGCATACTATTATCAATTAGAAAGGTTATAAGTTATTGAACTTTTATAGAAGATTCCAACATTGCAATGCTAGGCAAACTAGTGACAGAATAGCTCTATATTATGAACAAAAAGGTATTCAAGTACTGCAGAATCATTCAGATAATCATCATTTGGATTAAATGAATTTTTAAATTTAGCGCAAGACATGTTTATGTAAGGTGCCTATATATATGGCACCAAGATTCTCCTGTATATGTTGTTGTCAACCTGGACTTATTTGAAATCTTAAAAAACAATGTAATTATATATGAACTATTATATCCAGGATAGAACACTATACTGGGTTTCAGTTGATGTTTAAAGTTAAATGTCATTTTATGGCCCATCAGCAACTAGTGGCCATGTAGCATGCATGCATTCAAAAATATTCATATTATACAAGGTTTGTAATGTAGACAATGTAGGCAATGAGTCTGAGAATATGATGAAATGACTGCAATTTGATTCTTTAGCAAGATCAAGGGCAAGATCATTGGCCTTCATCTTGGCTAAAAAACAGAGGACCTCTCTGAAAGATGGCATTTTTAAATTTTATTTCTGGACACTGCTACAGCTGCAACAGTATTTCTTGTAGAGCCTTCAGCATAAAATGATTGATGTGTATGATAATTTTCCTTACGTTCATGATATTTGGTTTGGAATGTGCAACTGTCTGTCTCTGATTTTTGTCACAGGTGAGGTGGACAGACAAGGTGGGGTATCTGGAACTTTGTACTCCATGATCTCAATGAATTGAGACATATAGATACTAAATGGTGGTATTATATTAGGCCTCCAATCAAAGAGATTTTTGAATAAACAGCCAAAAACAATTTCGTGTAGGATTAAAAGAATTTTATTTCAGTTATAAAATGTACATAGCTGCAAGTTTTTGTCGTCTAAAATGAAGACATGGTTCATTGGCACAGAGACTGGGAGGTTCTAAAGGCTCCAAGGACTAGTGTTAGACAATGGTTATGTATAGAATCAAGGGCTTTTAACTATGACTTCTAGGCTAATCTATGTATGATAGTTTGTTTATTTTTGTTTTTATGTGACATATTGTCACTGGGGTTTAACGCCATTTTTCAACAATTCTTCAGTTATATATGGCGACTGGTTCACCCAAACAATTTTCCCGGACTGTATACCAACCAGTACTAACTTACCCTTCCACAAGGAGCTAGCAACTTCACATATGGAGGAAAATCAATACTTTTGCCAAATATTCATAGAAGGGTATGACCTGACCTGGCCAGGATTTGAACCCTGATCACCGGGTTACAAGTCCAGAGCACTTTCCACTGGACTATGGCTGCAGCCCTATGTATGATGAATCTATAGTCCAGTGCAGAATGAATAAGAGAGCTTTATACAGACATAAATTTACATTCCTTGTCAGCTCCTAAAATGGAATGAGGCCACTGTTGAAAATGTTAGTAATGATCACAGTCAGTGATTGATCAATTATTAACAATTAAACACAATTTTTCACTAGTTGGAAAAAATAAAAACTAGTTAACTGAAAGAATTTTGGACTGATAAAGACTTTGTTTTGTGTTACATGATTTTAAAGATTACTTCTATGGTATATGTAATGAAGTTTTGGATTGTTGTATTAATGGAGATGAAGATTTATGTATTCAACATGATTTTAATGATGAAAAATCATGTTTTGAAGAATTTGATATGCAAATAACATCAGATGAAATTTGCAACGTAACTGAAAAGTGGTAAAGCTATGAGAGTGCTTATTCAATAAGCAGTTAATTAGAAGCATTTACATCATTGGTGGTCATATTTGAGCCATTCTAATGAAACTTAGACACCACGGTCCCAGTGATTTGATTATCAGTAAATTTATGAACAAAATATTTTGTTCTGTTTTATTTAAGTATTCTTTCCATTACATATTAAGATATCTTAAAATAAGTCATACACAAAATTTTGTAATTTGAATCATGTTTTTTTTTCGTTTTATATGTACTGCACTACCCTTTTGACAGTGTCCCTCAGCAATGGTTGTCATAATTTGATCTTCAACACAATTATAATCAAACTCAAACAATAACAAAATTATGTGTGCTGGGTTAGAAATAAAATAAGGTATTTATTGAAAAAAGCCATTCAGCTTTTATAGCTTTTTGAAAAAAATTATATTCATGTTCGAAAGTATGTCCCTACATATTATGTCATTCCCCTAACAAGTTACTAAAAGTTCAGCAGAGTGATCAGGTTTTGCCCCTTTATGAACTCTTCTTTTGGATTTAAAAAGAAGTATTTGACTGCCAAAAGTTTGAATTTGGGGGAACAAGGATGACAGAAAAAGACACACAGAAAATAAGTGGTAAGTACATGATATATGCTTAGTATGTTTTTGCAGTGTCATTTCCCTATACACATTTTTTATGAATATATAAATATTTCTTCATTTTTTTTAATCCTATGTTGTCAAATGTGTGTAAAAAATGATTATTTAGCAAGAATGCCAGACATTTTGGATGTAAGTAAGGCTGGTGAAAGAATATCATAACAAATTATCATTCCCCTAACTGTCATTCCCCATACTGAGAGATTTGTTAGGGGAATGACAATGTTGTTAGAGAAATGACAAAAAGATCTAAATACTCATGAATGTATCATAATTAAATCAATTAAGTAGTATATAAGTTATATAATAGCAACAAAATAATAAAAGATAATAACAAAAATAAATAACAACATCAACATTATCATTATTATTATAAGAAGTATTAGTATTCTTATGTATTATTAGCAGGTCCGTTTTTTTTTTAAGAAAAGAAGTCGAGGTATAGTCACAGCCTGGGTGTCGGCGTCGTCATTGTCGTTGTCCACATGTAAATTTTTAATATTGGCCATAACTTGAAAAGTATAAGAGGAATTGACATGAAACTTCATAGGTTGATAGATATCATCAAATGCAAGTGCAGTCAGTGGGCATGTGGTGATAACAGATTGTTGTCACACAATGCTCTTGTTATTAGTATCATTACAAGTAATGTAGTATCATCATTATTATTACAATAACAGCTTCAGCTATTTCGGCTCATCTTGATCCCATATTAAAAAAGTTCACTGAAGTAGGCACACTAGAAATTGCCCATTTCATCAGTGATGGACCAATAACACAATATATAGAAATAAGCAAAATTTCTATCTTCTAGCCAACATGATATACAAGTACAATCTAAAAGGGGCCTCTTGGAACTTTCTAGAAGCGGGCCATGGAAAAGGTCCAGCTGATGGGATTGGTGCTGCAATTAAGAGGCAAACTGACAAGATGGTCTTGGTACAAGGCAAAGATATCCCCTGCGAAACACAGTTCTTATGATTAAGAACTGTTCATGAATTGTTCTAGAACATTAAGAACAGTTCAAGATCTGCTCTTGATGGTTGTTCAAGAACATTTGTACCTGAACTGCTCAAGAACACAGTTTAAGGACAGTTCTTGAATTTTCTAAGAACTCATGAAGTTCTTAATTTATCCTTGAAGTGTTCCTTGAACATTTTAGGAATCGTTCATGAAAATTGATGTTCCTAAAATATCCCACAACTGTTCTTAAATTATATTTAGAACAATTTAAGAGAAGTTCAAGAACATTTCAATTCCTTAAATGTTCTGCTGTTGGTCTTGAATTCATTTTAGAACAATTTATGAACAGTACAGGATTTCTGATGTTCTAGAAATGTTCTACAAGTGTTCTAAAATTTATCTAAGTTATTAATAAAAAGACAAATATACCAGTAAATAATAATACAAGTTCAATATCAGTTAAAACATTACTTGATATTTTTTACGATTATCCTTAGGCCAAAAGGTCTTATGGTTTACAGAGATTCCCCTGTGAAATGTGGCCATGGTCAGCCATGGTCAAACCTGGAAAAGACTCAAAATGTACATGGTTGACCATGGCTTACCATGGTTCATCATGCTTTTATGTAACAGGCCATGGTAAAAAAATCATCAGCCTAGGTTTAGATTTAAACCATGGTCAACCATGATTGATCTGTAATGACCATGCATGGTCAAAAGAAACAAACCATGGTCAGAAATCAGTAAAGTTCCACATGATAAATTAAACTATAGCTGATCATGGTCTGACCTATTTTATAATATGTATAAAAATTCAGCATTTAGGTCATAACTTAATAATGATATGATAAGAACTTATTGTACTTAAATTTCTACATTTGTTGTCATAACAGACCCACAAATTTTATTTGAAAACTTATATTAAGAGACTTTTATTAATTAATTCGCACCGATTCTAATTTAATAAGATAAACGTATTGTAAAAGTAAAGAAAACACGGAATCAACAGCTAAAACTTGCTTAGAAAACTCATGTGTTTACTTCGTAGTGAGATGCGAAAATGTTTGAGTACGAAAACGAGGTGCGAAAATGCTCGAGTACGAAAACGACAACGCTATCGGCAAACTTTTGTTTGCTTGATTACGAAATCGCTACTGATAAATTACTTTATTATGCACTGTATTCAAACATTCTGGGAATAGATTAGACTAGTTTTATGTTACTTCAGTAATTAAATGATTTAGACTGCCTATTCAAATGTTGGGGTTCGATTGGGAACATAAAGGCAAACGTCTGGATGACGCAGACTTTTCAAATACAAAATGGGGATGCCGTGATCAACGGAATTTACAGTGAGTGAATTTTCCATTATAAATTCATTTTTCTCTTTTGAATTAGACCTTTGCATACTACTTTTAGTAATATTTCTTGAATAAACGTTTACACTGTACGATTTTAACTGTACAACGCAATATTGCCAACTTGTTGAACTGTTTTAAAGTCGCGAATACAGGTGACATTAATTGTACGATGCAGTTGATATAAAAGCGCAAAATGTTACTACCGTACTATTTGATTACAATTTCTTATAGATAATCTAACTGTGTTACAAGTCCTTAAGTGAAAATTCACTTGAACACATTTGTCAATTTCAGAGGAGAAATGTCCTAAGAACTGAAATGTTCATAGATTAGACGGTAACAGTGGCCCTAAGAGTTCAAAATTATTCGAACAATATAGAAAATGGATAAGAACCAGTCAGACTTACTATGTGGTAGATTGTTGGAATGCACCAAATGAAACTAAATGAAAGGAATAAATGAGTGCTCACCAAGAGTGAACTTCTTAACTAAACTGGGGATGAGAAAATTCCTGTCTTCTGGCGAAGTTGGTGGCTATATTCAGCTAGTGTCAACCCGTAACTGCTGACATATTCAGGAAGTGTGACACAAATAAGAAACTGACCAGGAATATTTCTTGTTTATTGGAACTGCTCTAAAGATCTTTGATTAGCTAATAGTTTCCATTTATAGTCAATGCTTTTTTCTTGTTGTTGTTGTTTGATAATGGTAAATCAATTTCAACCTAAACTTGATTACAATTATGTTGTTTAAATAAGTTTTTAGATCACATTCTTAAATACATTAGTGTTGTATCTAGCATGGAATAGTGGGGCGGGCTGCCATGCGCTTTTTAACAATCCCACGTTGCCCTAATCACTGCCACCTAAGTCTGAATATGCAAATGGATTTTCTACTAATAAATCTGTGCAGTAATTCAGTTAATTTTCCACTTTTTTAGATTACTTAACCTGCATTATAAGCTTTAATAAAACCATTTACCTATCATTATTTATGATGAGAAACAAAACCAGACTTTATAGATTTTATCAAACTTTGATTCAAAGCACACACTGCCCACATCGGCATTTAGTGCCCTGCCCAGTATCTTGTGTGCCCTGCCCTTTTTTCTGCCTAGATACAACACTATACATGTGAAATTTGTGCATATCAATGTATACTTAGCATTATAATTCTCTTTAGAGGCAATTTGTTAACAGTAAAGTCTATTTTGTTGACAGCAATTTTGTTTTGATGCTTTCATTAGGAAGACAATACATTCTGAGGACTTACTCGGCTATTACTAGTATGGAAGATCTTTCTTGTTTTCATTGTATTATGTAAATATGCTATCCATAATTGTTATGTAAATATTTTTAATACATGATTTATACATCATTTATGTACCAAGTATGCTTTTAAAGTTCATATTTATGTATATTAATATCCTCAATAATCCAAAGATAGATGTTCACATTAAAAAGAATTTTTGAACTTTTATTTATTGTTCTTGAAATTTTCATTGGGGAAGTATATATGGTGATTTTTTTATGACTTTTCATTTAAAAAAATGTTAAATGATACAGAACTTTCCTTTGACTGTAAGAACTACATGTATTGTTCTGGAATAGTTCCTGAGTAGTTCCTGAACTTGTGTTCAATAAATGATGTTGAATTGTACAAGAACATTTTAAGAAATGTTAAATGAAACAGAACATTTTTTGAACTGTTTAAGAATTACTGTACTGGAACAGTTCCTGAGTAGTTCTTGAACTTGTGTTCAAGAAACGTTCTTAAATTGTACAAGAACATTTTAAGAAATGTTAAGTGAAACAGAACTTTTTCTGAACTGTTTAAGAATTACTGTACTGGAACAGTTCCTGAGTAGTTCTTGAACTTGTGTTCAAGAAATGTTCTTAAATTGTACAAGAACATTTTAAGAAATGTTAAATGAAACAGAACTTTTTCTGAACTGTTTAAGAATTACTGTACTGGAACAGTTCCTGAGTAGTTCTTGAGCTTTTTAAGAACACTTGTTCCAGAACTGTTCTTGAAATAAAGTTCAAGAACATTTCTTGAACTTCCTTCAAGAACAGTTAAAGAACATTATGTTCTTAAAGATTTGTTTCACTTAACATTTCTTAAAATGTACCTGAACTGTTCTGGTAATGTTCAGGAGCATTTCATGTGCTTTTGTACCTGAACAATCCTAGAATATTTCTTGAACTGTTCATGAAAATTTCGCAGGGGATAACAAAAGCTCAGGATCTTCTTGATGGTTTATCATCAACTACAACCAGTGTGATGTCGTTTCTTGTCGACAAAACTGATATTATTGCCATAGAAAATCAATTACCAAGTCTCACCCCATTGCCTGCCACTTTTGTCGTTTTTTCATAAAAAGGGTATGACCTGCCGTGACTGGGATTCAAACTCGAATCTCAGGGTTACAAGTCCAGCACACTGACAGGAACTGATGAGTTTGTTAATATATGTAATAACCAGACATCACTTTAAATAACAGCAAAACCTACAGTAACAGCATTTTTAATAATTTTCCAGAAGATAAATTTATCATATCCTAACACTTGAATGCGATAAAATCATTTGAATTTATAGTACTTCACAAATAACAGAGATAATTAGTTTTCCGGAAATGTTGTTTCATACAACAAAATGGTTCACTTGAAACTAAACTTTGATTTTACAAGAATTGTCCTTTTTCAGAAAAGATCTATTCCAGCAGTAAAAAGAACTGAAGGTATAGAAGTGACATGACTGAGGACAATATAACAGAACATTCCTTGAAGACAAAACTTCACTATTAAATTAAGCTCTGACATGTTATTGACTGTCATGGAAAAAGATTCTTTTGAAAATTTGATGGAAAGTGGATCATTTCCCCTTAAAGTTGTCTGCACAGAAGGTTTTTAAGTGCAGAAAGATGTGTTTGAATCTTTTAAGTCATATCAATGGAAATCCCTATTTCCCTAATGTGACTTGCTGCAGAGCGCCAATGTTGCCTTTTGGACTTAAGAAAAGTCCAGTATTTCAGCCAGAGTGCATTTTCTGCATTTGACGCTCTTTTTTCTTTCATGATGCAACAAAATTTACTTGTTGCATTTTTTTGTCATGCAGTTAAATGGGAATTAAAAAGAAGCATTATATGCAATCTTTACGAATTACTTTTAAATATCTGTTACTAAATAATCATTATAGCAGCTCTGAAGGGTATATATTCAATATATATTGAAAGTTTTGAAAAAAATTTGACACAGGGCCATTTTTGGGCCTAAGTGAACCTACCCCTTTTTATGTCAAAGAGGCACGTAATTAGTAATATGTAATCTACAAACTTTAATCAAGGTTGCACTCTATCTTTTGTATGCTCAAATTAATTTGCTTTTCCATGTAGATCCATCAGGCTCTTTTGTTTTTGTACCTATAAATCTAAAGTACCATATATTCCCTAATATGAGGTGTTTATTAGGGGAGGGGCGTTTATAAGGGAATATAAGGTATAAGTTGATATTATATAGAGAATGTTATTTTGAATTGTACATCAAGTGTTTTATCTAATATCGTGTAAGGAATATGAATAACCCTGTGTATTGGAAATTTGAAATACTAGGCAGGCTTTGGGCAATTTATTCATTTTTCAGGCCAGTTATTGAGTTTGCTTACCCTCGCCACAATCCCATGTAATTTAAGTGAGCATTCACTATCTTTAACATAAACTTTGATGGGATTATAGCTTGTTTATAAAAGAACAATTTTAAAATAACATTACAAGGGTATACTACTTTAATGAATGTTTATATGTTTGTCTATTTTTAACTTATGATGTTTAGATTATTACAAAAATATTAAAGATCTATATTGTTATATTGTAACTCTTTTGTTTAGACTTAACAGGAAGGGGTTAATAGCTATACTGTGTTCACAGATATTTTAGTTTATAAAATACATATTGTTCTATTATGGTTGGTCTAATTTAGGAATACATCATCTAGTTGGTATAATAAGATATTAACTACCAGCCTATTATTCATTAAACTTGGGGATAATGTAACTAAAGAAATAAGTTTTTGCCCAAATGGATACCATAATAAATAAGTACTTTCCAATACGTGGTTTGCATTCTCTTTCACAGCATATAAAAGAGAATGTAAATTCCTGAGCGAATCTGATGTAACGTTTGCTTCATCTGATAATCAAATTCACATTTTTTTGCAGCTAGTGCAGGGTTTTATCTTAGCATTTTGGGAACATGACCCTACACCCGAATTGGGAATTTAGCAACGTTTGGGCAAAACTGGGAAAAAGTCACACTGAACTTAAAATATTGAAATAAATATTACGTTTATTTTTGTTTTTAGATATTGATAACTTAGTTATTCAAATGATTTAGAAATTCAATAAACGTTTTAACTGCTGTAAATTATTGTTTTTTTTTTGTGGTTTTTTTTTCTCATTCGAATTTAGAATTTTTGCCTTGCAATTGGGAAAAAAACATACTGTTTGCCATTGGGAATGCCCAAAACAGCCCGAAATAAACCCTGCAGTGGCATTTGTTCAGGTTTTTTTTTTGAAGACTTTGACACATACTTGAAAGTATGATGGTTTAAAAAATAACCCCCGGGCCTAAATTGTAATTCATTAACAACAAGTATTTATAGGATATATATTATACAGGACTGATGGTTATAAAACTAAGAATTACCCTCCATGCAGTAGATAAAACATTGGTTAAAATAAATAGGACATAAAAAATAGTGTCACTGGGGTAAATTTGTATGAAACTGCTTATTTTCTAGGTCCAAAAAAAATGAAAAGGGACAAAAATATAATAGCAAGTAAGAGTAATAATATATAGACAAATTTTGCAACTAAAATACTTACTACACAGAGGTGTGAATTTTCTAGCAAACAATTGTTTTTCAATATCCTATAACACTGAGAGGGTCATTGATTAGTGATGTTGTTGAATCAAGCAAAGTCAACTATGAATAGATGGGCCCAACTATTATATGGAAAAGTGCATGCTATGTTTCCAAAGACTATGGGCGTACATAGGTGGTATGCATTATTCATATGATGATATATTATGGTGTTTACACAGTTTGAAGGTTTTAAAGGGACAGTTATAATGTACTGAAGGTCTGCTAGTGACCTTGCACTTTGATCAATCCAAATTAGTTTTATGAGAGTTTAATAAATAAAAAGGGCTTGTCATTGAATACTGGGATCCAGGGATTTTTCAGGCCATTCAAGGGTGCATACTACAAATCATTTAAATGCTAGATTAAAGAGGTGTGATAAACATCAAGGTTCACCCAGGAGTTTTTTACTTACTTTTGTTACATTTGATGAGGTCTAAAAAGTTTCATTTCCAGTTACCTGACCAACCCAATATTTTACCAGCTTGCTCAAGTTTTACAGCATCCAAATCTTAGTGCTATATTGTAATCTTCACAACTCATTAATATTACAGTGCACATATTCCCATATAGTGTTGCCAATATATGTAAAAAAAAACATAAAATAAAAAATACCTACCTACCAACCCATATGTTTTTGGGTATGTAACCAGAAACAAACCTTTTTTTGTTTAGGCCTGATAGTATATTTCAATAAAGTTAACTTTTTCTGTAGTTTCCACTCATTTTTGACATATGCAACAAATGCTATTCTTCTTTATTAAAAAATAATTCAGTTACAGAGAAATTATATTTTGAAAATTTCCTTATAAATTTATCGAAATACACATAATTTACTGTTGCTTTAGTTTTCTTGAAAAAGCATGTGATGAATGTATATATTTTGCAATTACCTGTATATCAGATTATTGAGTGTTTTGTATGGCTATTTTTATGTGCAGTCAGTGGTAATGGTTTGTGTAATATGACCATAGCTTGCTATTTTTTGCTATTTTTTTAAATTCAGTGCCAATTCAAGACTCACAAAAATCTTAACTCATTATACCAATACATATTAATATAACAGAACTCAAACACTTCAGATTTTGATTTTGCAAGTCACTGTATCGTAAACTAGAATACTAAACAACAATTTAAGAATTAAAAACAGATCACATTTAAAATAAGTCTCCTTAAAACATGATTTGCAAACTACAGCCATTAATCTTGGAAGTAGAATCTTAGAATGCAACCAACTAACCGTAAACTTGATAAAATTCTGTTTTTTTTTAGCTGACAGAGCTCAAAATTTAGGTACACACAGGCAATTAACAAAATGGCCTAATTGCTGCCAGAAGAGCCAATACAATGCACTGATATAGACTGAGCTGTCTTGTTAAATTTATAAAAAAGTCATGACGCTCAATGTTGTAGTGTTTTTATATTGTTGATGTGGTGGTATATTTATGAGCAGAATGTTTTTCATGTTCTCTTGTTTTAAAAATACTAATTATACACCTAACAAACATTTCAAGTTATGTTTTTTAAATATATTTCATTTTTTATTGATTTAGTAATGTTTTCTTTATAACTAAATATATTTTAAAGCTACAGATTTTTTCATGAACACATTTTTACTTGAATGACTCTATAAAAATACCTACCTAATGAAATTGTACTTTACTTTATAAAAGAACAATCATAAAAACAAAATCCTGTATGAAAAAATCAGCATTTTCAGCACTATTCTGTATGTAAGATTTTGTTCTCAGGAGAACTTTAAAATATACCTCTTTCCCTGCTAAAGAAAAGAAAACAATTAAAATAAAATTTTCTTTCATAGTTGTAGAATATTAATTGATTTACATAAAAATATTTTTGATACTACAAAATTAAAAACAAATTCCTACAGCTTTAATAAATATTTTGAAGTAGTAGTTGATGTTTCTTCATTGCATGGCAGATGTCATTTTCAAAAGGATAATGCTACCCAAGTCAGCGAAATGGTCAAAGGGGATTGTTGTACATGGATGGCCAAGACTAGGTCAAGAAAGTATGAGGTGAAGACCAGACAGAACGATCAAAGTCTTCACTGATCTTAGATGCATTCTGTACTCATCAGACACTGATGTGAAGATGATTGTAAGATGACACTTGCCATCATTGCTGGTGGAATGACTTCGGATCTACAACCCTGTGCTGGTAATAAGCATGGAAAAATTATACATGACTAAGAACAAAAATAGACAGGACTATTAAAACTCCTCGAGATAACTTGGGTGAAACCGATAACAATGCTCATAATAATGAAGTTTTACTGTGTATCTAACAACCTTGATGGTACTGAAAATGACATACAGTATGAAGACTGTATCAGCAACTTATTAGAACCAACCCAAACATAATAAAGAAACATAAATTTGATTCGAACGTTTTGACGAAGGCAACTTTCCACATATCTGGAAAATAAGACGATCCTTTTCAGGGCTTTTCAGGACTATGTACATTTCAAAGTATTATCAGTACTTCAAACTGACACACACAAAACAAATTCAAATTCAAAATTCCCTTAATAAATTGATTCATTTTCGGATCCCTTGTTTTAACTATTAAGTTACCTTATACCACAAATAAATCTCACACTTAAGTAGCATTTATGAAGACACAAATTAACAAGATTCTTTTTTTATTTTTCATCAGCTTTGATCACTTTCTTTGCCCAAAAAGTATGTTACTTTCATACATAATTTTTTTCTCAATATTTTTATCTGCATCTTATACACAGGTGACACCTATATATAGGTGTTCATGGCAGTAAAAATACAAATAATATTATTTTAGATAAATCTGGACCAACAAGAAAAAAAATTACAATTTTCATTAAAAATCCCTAACATTTTGAACCAAAAATTGAAAAAACAGACATCATAGAATAAAAAATATTCATATCCCCATACAAAATTAAAAAATCCATACCTGTAGAGGCCACAGGGGGGCTAGCATGTTGAAGGGATGATGCATAATAGTGTATTAGGCCTAAAATGGCCACACAGACCAAAAATATGTATATCATAAATATATATATATATAAATATATGTATACAAATACAAGGGTTACAACTTCCGAAATGACAGTTTTTGCACCAAGTTTGTTTAACACTATGTAACTTTCTAACTCAAATTTCTATTAACTGGTGTCTACAGATAGCTTATACATTATACTACACATAACTAATAAGCACTTTGTCCAATTCAAAACAATGAAGCAGATATTTAATCTTTTTTCTCCGAAAAAATCAGGTTTTTTTTCTCAGGTGGTGGAATTTTTACCAAAAATAGAAGTTCAGAGGTGGGGAAATGGGGCCTCAAATTTGGAAGATCGAGATCCCAGCACACACATCATTATTTCAGAAATCACAGGAAATAATTTGAAATAATTTATGCTTAATAATAACAATTATTCAACAGTCAGAATTCTATGGACTGTTAAGAACTAAAAAAAATTCAGTACACTAAATGCACAAAAATCTACGATTAAATGAATTTAATTCAATCAAGATAATCCAGTAGCAGTAAAAAATAAAAACATCTGATTATAATGATTATCAAAATAGTATATGTTATTATTAAAAATGTTGGAAAGTCAATGCTTCAAAGTGATCTTATAAAATAAAAAAAATCTAATTATAATCATTATTAAAATATAATATGTTATTATTAAAAATGTTGGAAGGTCAATGCTTCAAAGCGATTTTATGAAAAAAAAACATCTAACTATAATTATCATTAAAATATTATATGTTATTATTACAAATGTTGGAAGGTCAATGCTTCAAAGTGATTTTATAAAATAAAAAAAATCTAATTATAATCATTATTAAAATACTATATGTTATTATTAAAAATGTTGGAAAGTCAATGCTTCAAAGTGATTTTATAAAATAAAAAAAATCTAATTATAATCATTATTAAAATATGTTATTATTAGAAATGGTGGAAGGTCAATGCTTCATCTGATTACAATTATTGTTAAAATATTAGATATTATTTAAAAGATTGGAAGGTCAATGCTTCAAAATGATTTCATAAAATAAAAGCATCCAAAAAGTTCCACGAAAACAGGTGGCTAAGTATACACTGGTGATCATAATAATCATCTATTGCACATCATAGCCAAAAAAATCATACTCCACCATTCGGGCTCTGAACATTGCCAGTACCCAAATACTTGGATGTCTTTAGGCCTAGTGCTTTCTTGATATATATAGTCATTGATACATAAATATATACACATGGTCTTAGATACATGTACTATTAGACGACCATCACAGATAATTCTAATAGAACAAATACCAACCACTCAGCATTATAAATAGTATTCTAATAAGACATAGACACAAGGTTTAGTGGATCCTTTCAGATGCACAGGGATTGGCTAATTTTATTCTGTAGTGTACATAAATTATAAAATGAGAAGGCATATGATGAATGTTTACAACAAAAAGTTATGTAAATTGCTCATGATACGGCAAAAAAATTCAAGAAATTTGCTGGTCCCACTGTAGGGTCATATATTTCTAAAAAGTAGAATAGGTAAAAGATATGCAGCCAAAAAAACTGGTTAATTTCTTATAAGTGACAGAAATGACAGCTTTACTTCTACATTCAAATCCAATGTTTCAATCCAAAATACACAAATGTGTGTGTCCCCAGGGTACAAAACACATCGAACTTTTTTTAACACTGATTTTTAAAAATACTGACAGATGTACCATTGTCAGCATAAACTTACTCATGAGGGACTGTATTTTGAATAAAAAAGTTTTCAGAAAATTTCCAGTCAACCATATTGTCAACCATGAGACATTCGAGTAACAAGCCTTCTGATTGTTGTTATCTGGGGTTTTTTTCACTAGTACAGGAAGGGGCCTTTTCCTTCAATTTGGGGAAAAAATAACATGGTATTTTTGAACAAGTCTTGGGGAAAAACTGTAAGATTTTAAAGATTTTTCAATAAAAAAACAATAAAAAGGTAATATATAATTTGAGTGAATCTTATTACTGCAAAAATTTGAAGTGTTTATGAACACAGAAAAATTTATAGTCATTTAAGTTTGTACATCTACTTCTTCTTACTGCAAAAATTTGAAGTGTTTATGAACACAAAAAAATTTATAGTCATTTAAGTTTGTACATCTAGTTCTTATTACTGCAAAAATTTGAAGTGTTTATGAACACAAAAAAAAATTATAGTCATTTAAGTTTGTACATCTAGTTCTCATTACTGCAAAAATTTGAAGTGTTTATGAACACAAAAAAATTATAGTCATTTAAGTTTGTACATCCACTATTATTACTGCAAAAATTTGAAGTGTTTATGAACACAAAAAAATTATAGTCATTTAAGTTTGTACATCTACTTCAGAAATGCAGAAATGAAAATTTTTGTATTGAAACCATATTAGGCATAATGTTTAATACTTACAATATCGTTTTATCTTGATATGATAAATATATTATAATAGTAGTACACTAAATTAAGCACTATTTTATAGAATAAAAAATATTCATATCCCCATACAAAATTAAAAAATCCATACCTGTAGAGGCCACAGGGGGCTAGCATGTTGAAGGGATGATGCATAATAGTGTATTAGGCCTAAAATGGCCACACAGACCAAAAATATGTATATCATAAATATATATATATATATATATATATATATATATATATATACAAATACAAGGGTTACAACTTCCGAAATGACAGTTTCTGCACCAAGTTTGTTTAACACTATGTAACTTTCTAACTCAAATTTCTATTAACTGGTGTCTACAGATAGCTGATACATTATACTACACATAACTAATAAGAACTTTGTCCAATTCAAAACAATGAAGCAGATATTTAATCTTTTTTCTCCGAAAAAATCAGGTTTTTTTTCTCAGGTGGTGGAATTTTTACCAAAAATAGAAGTTCAGAGGTGGGGAAATGGGGCCTCAAATTTGGAAGATCGAGATCCCTGCACACACATCATTATTTCAGAAATCACATGAAATGATTTGAAATAATTTATGCTTAATAATAACAATTATTCAACAGTCAGAATTCTATGGACTGTTAGGAACTAAAAAAATTTCAGTACACTAAATGCACAAAAATCTACGATTAAATGAATTTAATTCAATCAAGATAATCCAGTAGCAGTAAAAAATAAAAACATCTGATTATAATGATTATCAAAATAGTATATGTTATTATTAAAAATGTTGGAAAGTCAATGCTTCAAAGTGATCTTATAAAATAAAAAAAATCTAATTATAATCATTATTAAAATATAATATGTTATTATTAAAAATGTTGGAAGGTCAATGCTTCAAAGCGATTTTATGAAAAAAAAACATCTAACTATAATTATCATTAAAATATTATATGTTATTATTACAAATGTTGGAAGGTCAATGCTTCAAAGTGATTTTATAAAATAAAAAAAATCTAATTATAATCATTATTAAAATACTATATGTTATTATTAAAAATGTTGGAAAGTCAATGCTTCAAAGTGATTTTATAAAATAAAAAAAATCTAATTATAATCATTATTAAAATATGTTATTATTAGAAATGGTGGAAGGTCAATGCTTCATCTGATTACAATTATTGTTAAAATATTAGATATTATTTAAAAGATTGGAAGGTCAATGCTTCAAAATGATTTCATAAAATAAAAGCATCCGAAAAGTTCCACGAAAACAGGTGGCTAAGTATACACTGGTGATCATAATAATCATCTATTGCACATCATAGCCAAAAAAATCATACTCCACCATTCGGGCTCTGAACATTGCCAGTACCCAAATACTTGGATGTCTTTAGGCCTAGTGCTTTCTTGATATATATAGTCATTGATACATAAATATATACACATGGTCTTAGATACATGTACTATTAGACGACCATCACAGATAATTCTAATAGAACAAATACCAACCACTCAGCATTATAAATAGTATTCTAATAAGACATAGACACAAGGTTTAGTGGATCCTTTCAGATGCACAGGGATTGGCTAATTTTATTCTGTAGTGTACATAAATTATAAAATGAGAAGGCATATGATGAATGTTTACAACAAAAAGTTATGTAAATTGCTCATGATACAGCAAAAAAATTCAAGAAATTTGCTGGTCCCACTGTAGGGTCATATATTTCTAAAAAGTAGAATAGGTAAAAGATATGCAGCCAAAAAAACTGGTTAATTTCTTATAAGTGACAGAAATGACAGCTTTACTTCTACATTCAAATCCAATGTTTCAATCCAAAATACACAAATGTGTGTGTCCCCAGGGTACAAAACACATCGAACTTTTTTTAACACTGATTTTTAAAAATACTGACAGATGTACCATTGTCAGCATAAACTTACTCATGAGGGACTGTATTTTGAATAAAAAAGTTTTCAGAAAATTTCCAGTCAACCATATTGTCAACCATGAGACATTCGAGTAACAAGCCTTCTGATTGTTGTTATCTGGGGTTTTTTTCACTAGTACAGGAAGGGGCCTTTTCCTTCAATTTGGGGAAAAAATAACATGGTATTTTTGAACAAGTCTTGGGGAAAAACTGTAAGATTTTAAAGATTTTTCAATAAAAAAACAATAAAAAGGTAATATATAATTTGAGTGAATCTTATTACTGCAAAAATTTGAAGTGTTTATGAACACAGAAAAATTTATAGTCATTTAAGTTTGTACATCTACTTCTTATTACTGCAAAAATTTGAAGTGTTTATGAACACAAAAAAATTTATAGTCATTTAAGTTTGTACATCTACTTCAGAAATGCAGAAATGAAATTTTTTGTATTGAAACCATATTAGGCATAATGTTTAATACTTACAATATCGTTTTATCTTGATATGATAAATATATTATAATAGTAGAACACTAAATTAAGCAAAATACATATAAATACCACCTTGATATCATGGTCACATTGTAAGAGATATAACCAATTAACAAGTCACTGTTTTTTCTACAGGTATATAAACAGGAACATGTTTTTATATTGACTTTCTGAAGATGAATATCTTGAATTTCATATAGATAAAAGGATTTGTTGAAAAAATAATAAAAATCATTTCAAATAAATAAAACTATCAGCAAGTAATTATGAAACAAATACATTTAAGTTACTGGTTGCCTTCTTCATACTTGTGACAAAAATAGAAACAGCCCAACTTTTTTGACAATTTATGATATTTATGATTAATCTCAAGTGAAAGTGATCAACGTAAAAACTAAAGAGACAGTTTTGTTTTCTTAGACAATTTGAATCTTGTTATTTTGTATAATGCAATTATCATGTTGAACATCATTTCACTTAGTTAAACAAGATAAAACATTGTTGCACCAAATAAATGGAAAGAAAATGACAGATAGATTATTATTGCGCTGAGGTGGCAATACAGGCCAGCAGCAAGAACGGAATTCCATTATTAGTCACTAATGAAAATATGTGTTTAATGATGATTCAAGTAAGAACAATAACAACAACCTATCTGAAATTATCCGTCAGTTTGTTGATTTAACTCCCAACCTCAGCTGGTCACATCACAAAAACAGAATCTCTACAACACCCAATAAACGTCCAGTTTCGTTAAATAAATATCACCGCACCATTCGTCCGTCACCTTAAAAGTCCATCCACATTTAGAATGTGTCTCAATCATCCAAATTACGACTTTTTAAACGCATTAAAAATTTTCTAGACACAGAAAATGCAGGTAAACATTCAAGTCGCACGTTTTTTCAGGCCCAAATGAGCGGGATTGTAAATTTCCGGTCCTGTATAAGGCTATGTGTAAATAAGGTTAGGGTATAAGTTCTGCGGAAACACGTAGAAAGGCATTGTGAACGGGAACCATTGGGTTACTGGTTCTCTCGGGCCTGAACTGGTCCCCGTTCCAAGTAGCGGTACAACCAGAGTCAACGGGAACCAGTATATATCGGGCCTAAAAATCTAGAAATTTCGTTCCCTAGTTATTCGATCTATGGTTATTTCGCTGAAAGTTACTTTAATCCTTTCCATTCAATAGCTACTACTTTTGATATAGAGATTGCCAAAGTTAGGGACTACAATAAGTGTCCAGTTCAAATGGAAATACAAAAAAACTAATGAGCAAATTAACTGGAAAATTAACTATGCAAAATAAACATTTTATGACGGCTCGGTCATACCCCGTTCAAACAGGGCCCGCTTCTACTACGCTCTAAGCTTGGTACCGAAACGTGACCAATCGTGGTATCATCGTGGCAGATCGAGAGAGGGTCTTCATTAATCATGGCAGGGTCGTAGTAGAATCGTGAAGATCGTGAAGCTCCACGCACCACCACGCTTATTTTGAACATGTTTCATGTTTCAAGATTTTGACGGTGTTCTCGCCCCGACCGGATAATTTTCTCAAGTCGGGATCAGCGGCATAGATCGTAGCTCTGTGTGAACGGTGCCTTACACACCGGAAAGACCTCATCGAAATCGGAAAGGGCCCGTTAATTCTTCATTAATGTATTATTATCATTATTTAAAAATATCATATTATAACGTTACGAACAAACTTTTTTCTCTCATAGGAATTTGGATTTAACATCTGTTAATAAGAGTACTGTATAAGATTTTTGGAGTGACGGATTTGGGAATTTGATTTCACACCGGAAAGACCTCATCGAAATCGGAAAGAGCCCGTTAATTCTTCATTAATGTATTATTATCATTATTTAAAAAGATCATATTATAACGTTACGAACAAACTTTTTTCTCTCATAGGAATTTGGATTTAACATCTGTTAATAAGAGTACTGTATAAGATTTTTGGAGTGACGGATTTGGGAATTTGATTTCTTATGTGATGGTATATTTATTATTTTATTCAGACTTTTTATTTTGATAATATGCTACAGAGTAATTTTTACATGATTGTATCTACTCTTTCGTTTTGCTCTCATTGATTATAATACGTACACATTGTATAAACATACCTAGCCATTTACCTGGTCACACCTGGTTAGTGATCTTAAGTTGTCTCTATTGTTATTATAACTGTTCATGGCTGTGTCTATAGTGTGTACATTACAGTGTGATTATAGCATCTGTGTAATCTTTGTAGACCCTTTTTGTAAAACTTAGAAACTTAAGGGTGGTCTGTCATATCAGAAAATAAATTAATCATTCTTGTATGTTTTAATGTGTTCACATATTTGATTCTTTTCTGTAAAACCTAGTACCTTAAAAGGTAGACTTCTCATTGGTCATTTTCATTCTTGTATGTTTAAATGTTCACATCTTTGATCAATTATTTTGATTGTTCATGATATATTTATATTACCAATCTAAGAATCATATGAAGTTTAGTTCTTCTGTCCATATTTCATAACTACAAATCATGGTCCGAGTCATTATAACCTTATTCCATTATAGCTCTTCATTATCACTACTTGATCTGAACCAATCATGTAATTCCAGCCAATTATTTACTAGCTTTCATGTATCAATAAGAAACAATAGTATTGGTCTATCAAAATTTGAATATGTTATATATGTCTATAGTTTTATAAACGCCAGTGAAATTGCTACAGATTGGAAGACTGTGATCTTTTATCGTATGAAACTTTCAAGAACTCTGTCATGATCTGTTCTCATTATTTTCAAAAAGAAAACTCATTGGCTATTCATTGTGAGGTGTCGATTTAAACCCAGGACCTGTCATATAATAATTAAATAAATCGATTGAAGAACCCCATTGGAAATAAGTTTTCGGACTTAATTTGGCTATCCTGGATGTCTTTATTTTTTATTCTATATTTTTTAAAGTTACTACCTGGGATCATGAATTTAACTAGTCTTAAAGTTCATCTTTGGGTTACCTTATTTTTCTTCAAAAACCTATAGGCAAATTTTACTTTATCCCTTTTTAATTTGTTTTATATGTATAATTATACTAATTTAGTGCAAAATTAGTACGTAATATTTTACATGATTGTTAAAGATAAATATAACAAAATACATTATCCCCTTTTTAATTCATGAATTTCCACTGCCAGTATTTGTTTTAGATGATATGTTTACAATGCTTTCCAATTAAACAAGTGTTTTTGTATCAGTTTTGCGATTCCAGAATAAATTAAACAACAACGTGCACGCCCTGAAACAAAATACGAGCGACGTGTATACTAAAATCTATAATAGTATATTATATAGGCTGATGATGTGTCATATTGACACGCCATATTTGTCTTGTACGTGGAGTGTCTTCGACAATTCTCATGTATCTGCATGTATGTACCTCTAAATATTACTCAAACATATGGTAGTCATTTTCCTGCATTCCAATCCATGGACAAGAAATTGTCTCATTATGTATTATGGCCATACTGTACCAATTACCCATATCTCATGCACTCGAAAGAAATTGTAATTAATTAAAGCTTTAAGTACATTTACTTACTTATTGATTAGTCTAACAAAAACTGATCTGTCATTACAGTCCACATAAAATACCTGAGCATATATTTGTGTTTGTTTGACCAGAAATTTGAAACTTTGCATTAAAGGAATGCTAATAAATCTTTTGATTTATGCTTAAAATATTCTTTTATATGAGTGTTGTGACATAAAGTTTATTTGGGAAATTAGTGAGTGAAATGTAGAAATGTAGACAAGTTAAAAAATGATGGATACTCAGTTATAACTAGAAATTAACCTCTAATTTGAGTTTTGCAAATTTCATTTAGAATCTACCTGGGTTATTATCAGATATGTTGAAAATTTCGTCAATCCATTTACATGCCCTGAAGAGTCCCGTCAATCATAGGTATCACAGAGTTAGGTCCATGTATGTTGGTTCCATCTGTCAGGACTATTGTTTTATCTTCAGGTAATAAGAAGTTTTGTTGCTTTGAAATACAATCAAGTCTAAGATTTGTACTTTCCACAGAGTTGAAAAGTACAGTGGTCCCATTTGCCGTGACTAATAGAATAGGTTGACATATTGACTGAAATCAAATGTGAAATGTATATATCCATATTCAGTCATACTGCGCCTGACAAATTCGTAATAAAAATATAATCATGAAATAAACTATGGATGTTATAAATAAACAAATTTTATATACGCTTTTAATTTTTGAAAATTACAATTTAATGTCTGTGTGTAGACATATTTCAGGGATTACAGGATTTTTTGTTTTCAACCTTTGCGCGTCGTTTGCTTATAGCCGAGTGTTTTTTCTTTTAATTTTTTGCGACCTATTTTAATTTTCATTGTCTAAAAACTTTGGAATCATTGCCTTTTGGGGGCATCGTTTTTCTCCTTCTAAATTTGCTGAGAATACCATGGCTTTGGTGGCAGGAGATTCCAATGTAAGAAGAATGAGTCAGTGTTCCCACTCACGTAAAATCTTGCGTAAATCCCGTAGTAAAATCGAAAGTCAGGCAACATATTTTGATCTGGTGCGAGATCGTACACGTACGAATATGTTTAGGGACGAATCGCCGATTTTCTAGAAACACCCATTACGTTGTACGCGTACGTTTTTTTTTAATGTTCATTCTCCAAAAATACTTCTCTTACCCCCAGATTTCAGACCTAAGGGGTAAGCTTACCCCCAATTTCAGAAGTGAGTGGGAACACTGTGAGTAAATATATCCCTGGTGACGATAGTCGAGTAGTGTTTGCCTGTTTCAGGTACTTATTGCAATTACTTTTTTCTGACTTTTTTACTAGACTGGTTTTTATTTTGTAATTATACTAAATTGAGATTGAGAAAAATCCATGGTCCTAACAGAGGATTGAACCAAGGACATTGCTAACTAGTTAACCCAACAGCAAGGCTGTTGAAAGTGGTCCGTATTCCTACAATCACTACACTCCTCCCCCTTTTACTTATTAGAGCTGACCAGCTCTAGATTTCTTGTTTGATACTCCATGTCTCCACATGAGTAGGGATAGGACTGACAAGGGAAGTAACTCGTTTTCACATATCACGATAAGCAGGAAGAGTGGTCCAAAATGGGTGGTCTGGATTACGGTCTTATACGGTCGTTACGCAGCGATTTTTTAAGAAAGAATCATTGAACCAGTCTGATAAAAGACCGCACTTTGCGTTTTTCCGGGTTTCTTTGCGGAATTCCTCGGAGAATATGGTATAATCAACGATCAAACAGAAGCGTATTTTTCGGAAGTGAATTCCTTAAGGATTTCGGTAAGTTAACTACAAAAAACGCTCATATTACGACACATCGATGTGTTAAGAACATATATTCACAACTCTTTATAGATTCCTAATTGTCTTCATAACGTAAGGTCATTATTTGTAGAGTCACTAATTTTCCTGAAAAATTTACCGGTGTCAGGGTACTTTTCACCCCCGCCGATAGATCATTTCAATCTTGTCATGGGTTCATCAACCACTTCTGACACCATTATATTGAATTGGGAGGAAGAAAATCCATGATCCTAACTGGGGATTGAACCCAGAACCCCTAGCACTGAAGGCAGAAAATCAACCATGTTGCTAAAGAGTTAACCCAACTGCAAGGCTGTTGAAAGTGACCCATATTCATACAAGCACTACGTAATTTTTTTACATAACTTTTGACTTGAAAATATTGTTTGAAAATGCTGTTTGAACAGGTAAATTTTAAGCTGGGACCAATATGTCCCATATATGAATACTCATTTTTTACATACTTGCACATCAAACTGCAAGGAGACCACTGTAACTGTTATTGTCACTGATCAAACAAACATTTGCTAGTCACTATTGCAGGTTCTAATACCTAGTTATTATGTAGACTTCATCTGCAAGAATGTTGTCTAGCTAGCATATGGATTTTTGGTGGTTCTTTTCTCGTGATACTCTCTGCCAAAAATAATATGCTGCACTTGAGGTCTTCCACTCTATAATGGCAATCCTCATGGACCATTTTTAACTTGTCAGTTTCAAAGAAAAAGTCGAGCTATTATGATCACTGCGGTGTTGTTGTTGTCGTGCAAAAACTTTAATGTTGCCCATTTCTCAAACACTTAAAGATATCAACACAATCCTTAGAATACTTGATTATCACCTGCAAGATAAGGGGCATTATTCTGAAAGCTATATTTTTGGAGTTATGCCCCTTTTAACTTAGAATTTTAATAAAAATTGCATATTTTTCAGTCATTGTACTTGACATACATGTGTTGGCACCGCATGTAGTGCTCTTAATATGACAAAGCACCAGTACCAAATACATGAAGTACGTTTACTTGGACTGGTTCTTGTTCAGTAGGCTTCATACCAACTTGGCAACTCACTCTGTACAAAGCAATATGTATTGATAAAACTAGACCTTTCATAATGAAGTTGCATTAATTTTTCATATTTTATTGACAAGTTTAATCATTTATCTTATAATTCTCTTTCAGGTGCAAAATTTGTTTGGGCCAAGAAGAACTTTCAGCAATCCTTGGAAACTGAGATCACCCAGAAGTACTTCGATGTTGTGTATTTGCACCTTGGATCAAATGATGTTCTCTGTGCTGACGATGTTCTCTACAGGTTAAAACTAAATAATTACTGTTAAATCAATTAATTTAATGGAAAGATTATGCAATAACTCATATTTTTATCATATCCATTGTTAAAAATACACAGAAAAGATACAAAGCATTCGCACACTTGAGATTAAATTGGTAGCATCAAGATTGGATGCATGATAGATTTTGGTCAGGCAGGAGACTATTTTGTTCTGCATCTACTCTGATTGCTGTTGTATTAACTGATGTGTGAAATAATTTCTAATGCACATTATGTACAGGAATATTGCGGAGATGTGCGATGTAATACATGAGTCCAGCCCCAGTACGGACATAGTACTGTGTGAAATTTTGCGGAGAGATTGTGACAGTAGATGAGGCCAGATTGGAGCCAGTGCTGAGAGAGTTCCAGAGATGGATCATTATGGCCAACCAACTACTTTGGGAATTTTCTCAATGTATTCCATATGTGAGATTTTTTAGCTATAGAAGCCATTCAGTGGTATGAAATGTATTTTTGTCTTGAGAAGCTGAAGAAGCCAATATGTCACTTACTCCCTGTCTTTCATTTTATTTATTTCTCTGGTAATGAATTATGTCTCCTAAAGTGGAAGTGCAAATGTTTGTATTGCCCTGTTTGTGAGTCAATCTACTTCACACAAAGTTTATCCAGATAGTGTCAGCTAAACTAATGATTGGATTCCTGGTAAAATTTATGACACTATCAGCTTCAGTTCTACTATTACCCACATTTTCATGTTCAATAATAATTAACTAGCAAAATGACCAGCTATACAGATCCATACTTTTGTACTTGTTTCTGTGATTTATAGCTTTAGTTTAGACTGTTTGATATTTAATAAATGTTGTTTTATCCAATTCAACTCTATTGAAAATGATTTAATAATGAATTGTCAATTTGTTAATGTGTTCTTTGAATTTGTTAATCATTTATTTACTGAACAATGTAGGTTTTGTTATTGATCAATATACACAGAGCATGGCACCAATAATTTACATAGTTAAAATTCTTTTCATTTTCAGCTTTTGAATTTCTTGTCAAAAGATGAATTGCATCTACGCATGGATGGAGCAAAGCAGTGCTTTTAGGCAATATCATGAATATGTGATGACTTCTGGACATTTTACATTGAAGATACGGAGGTTGCTCAAGATGACGTCTGTGATGATTGGCCATCACTCCCTGTGGAGCCAGGTGTACTGATTGAAGGAGTGAAACATGAATCTTCCCAGATGCATTCTTATGCATCTGTTCTAAAAATGGTATTCAATTAATTGAATTATGTGGAATGCTTTAATTTAATTGTTTTAATCAAAAAGTTTACTTTTTTATAAGTGGTCAATTATTTAACAGTAATGGATGTTGTATTGGCTGTTTTTACCAACATGAAATCAGTAACTTCAGAAATAACAAAATTGTACTTACTAGAATGCAGACTGTGTTTCAAGTACTGTTTGTTGTTTTGTTTACTAGAGCCCCCCCTGCTGGCATTAGCTTCTCACGCAGGCCATAAAAGAGTCTGACCAGCCATATGAAGGTAATTAATATTTTCTTTTTGTGAATGTTATGTGCCTTATATTAATATAAAACTGGTATCCTTCATTGCAATGTTGTACAGTGGACTCTCATTGGCTCGAACTCGACGGGACTGACGAAATCAGTTCCAGCTATCCGGAGTTCCAGCTATCCGGAGTTTACTCCATGAAATAGAGTTGTTTCCCTTGTATATATTGTATTGCGTAATGTGTTCATGTTGTTCGTAATGATTATACACCTACATGATTTTGTGGAGCTTATATTAAGAGACATTCATCATGACATTTTTTACTCATTATTGTTTGTTATTTCACAAATAATTACAAAGAAGTCACTCGTTAAATATCACGGCAAACATATCTTCGTTGACCAAAATAATAATTAATAATGCACAATTATAGTTGCAAACAAAACCATACAATTGTTAGTTGTCATAAGTTTGTAATGTTATCTTCACACGCGTGTCAGTTTCATGCACCATGTCATATCGAGCGAATTTTTGACAGCAAATTACTCTCAAGTTGTGAAAATGCATTGTTCGACCGAGACGTGTGAATAACAGAGTAAATGTGAATAACAGAGTAAATGTTGACCACGGGACCTCATTATTGGTTCGAGCGTTCGAATTTATGTAGTTCCAGCCATGCGGAGTCGAACTATATAGAACATACAGTAAAAACAATTGGGACCGGAGAATGAGCTCCAGTTTTCCGGAGTGTTCGAATTTACCGGGTTCCAGCCGATGAGAGTCCACTGTATATACTATTATATTGTATCTAGTAATAAATTTCAATCTTTAATAATATGATACATATAAATGATGAGTATTATTCCATAAACAAGAAAATGTGTAACCCATGTTTTTTTTGTCAGTGGATTTGTTTGAATATTACTTTTTAGATCTTAAAGAAAAAGGTTTTATCAAAAGTACACACCACCAAGAAACATATTTGCAAGAACAATTCTAGCAGAAGACCGAACAAGGTGATTATATTTATTATATTTGAGTATGCCTTTCAGGTTTGTACTGTATAGCTTATAGATTTATGGTATAATAAATGCAAATATTGAAAAAATAACTGAATAAATCATTGTTGTTTTTCTATGATCAGGAAGTTGCATACATATGTTTACATACTCAGTGCAGTAGTTTAAAATCGCTTGCATTTTAATTCATTCAATTTCTTGTAGGCAAATGAAGTTTCTATTCATGTTTGAGTCTCCAATAAACCTGTTGTGCTTCAGTGTTCTTATCTTAATGTTTCCTATCTCCATAAGCAGAAAATTTACAGGAAATTTGATTAATTTGCATTTGTTCATAATGATACTGAATTTGTTGTTTCATCACTTGAACAAAGTCTTCACTAGGTATAATAGTTACTAACTAAATATACATGTTGCTATGTCCATGTTTTTGTTTCTTATTCATTTGATTGAATTGAAAACATTGAAAGAAATTGATTAACAGCACCATCACAAGTTTTGTCTAATTTTTTTCTTGAGTAAAACTATGTACAGCAGGCACTAGGAATAGAAATCTATATGATGATGCTTTGATGTAAGCTTTGGATGTTGGCTTAAATATAAATTAGGTGTTTCTATCTAATTTATATACTGATTTTCTCCATATTTTATGTAATGTTTTATCTTGTTATAGTTTGTTCCATGTTTTGAAACTTATGTATTATTTTGATCACACATGTTTTATGTTACCCTTTACTTGTTTTGATAGTAAATGTTTATATAGGTACTCTACTATTAACTTATTGTGTAGAATATTTTATTTACTTTCAATACATATTCTGTAATATGGTTTTCATTATCCTCCAATATAATTATTTTATGTGAACAGGAAATCAAATGGTCATTATTGCATTGGACTAGAAAATGTTCTAATCTTTTAAATATTTTGTGTGTAATTAATATATTTCAGGGTAACCATTTGCTCTGAGAAGATGATACATTTAGACTTGTCTAGTGATGTCTCTGTTGTGGTGAAGGCTTCAGTAGTTCAAGCAAAACTGTTTGTAAGATATGTTTACTGCTTTAACTGATCTATTGCTATTAAAAAAAGTAATCTATCATTGATTAATACAATACCTTGTTGCTGCATACATTAAGTATTTACCATTGTATTTGTTGATGATGTGAAATTGTGTCTGTAGCATTTACTTGTATTCTTTGAATTCTGTTTACATGTTATTAGTCCAAAACATGAAATACTACAGTACAACATATTTCTTGTATTTAAGTTGTTTTATGTATTATAGAAACAGACATCAGTACAGCTGACAACTTATTCCAAAGTATTTCCTGGAGCAGTTGAAAACAAAAAGTTTTGTTGTAAAAAAGTCAAGGATCTGTTTAAGGTAATATTATATAAGACCCAATAAAAATTTCAAATTGGTTCCATTTAAATCAGATAAACTGTTCCTTAACATGTACACTTTATGAATAATACAATATTTACACATATATCATTATACATTTCTAGAAGAACCTTTAGTGTACTGAGTGCAAGGTTACTTGTTTCAGAGAGGACTTTCTTATGGATCATGTATATTGCAGGCATGTAAGATGTGCAGTGATTTCAGTTCCTAAGCCCTTGTTGAATACTGAAATGGTTAGTATGTTTTAGTGATGAATAAATGTTTTTGCTTTTTACTTATTAGCAATTTACAAATTTAAACAATTGTACAAAATTAACCATACTTTAATTATGTATTTGTATTTTAGGAGACCAAGAAGGATACCGGGCACACCATGACAGCAACAACTCAAGACAAGGGAACTGATGATACTATGTCCTACCACTTTTGTGAAGGCAAGTGACAATTTGTTTTTTATAATCTGTTTTAACAAGGGAACATATATGTGTCATCTTTGATAGAAGCTGGTTTAGTCATACATATTTATTTCGATTTTATTTGTCTGGCTGTGACTGTATGGGTCAAATTCAATAAATGTTTTTTATTACAATAACGATTGAAATATGCAAACTTTTATTTAGCATGTTTCCTGTGTACTTGAATTAATGATTATCTTTTTGTTAGGACTTTATTTCATTTTTCCACCTTCAACTTGGAGAAGATTGTTTCAACTGATGATTATTGGACATTTGTACAGAAGAGAGGGATTTTATCATGTCATGTTTAAACTGTTTACACAACAGAACGTCAACACAGCAAGATTGAGACTACTTTTACCCAATGATGTTGAAACAAACCCTGGACCGGTATGTTATTTCTAGACAGCTATCAATAAGATTGTAGAACATATAACTTTAATTTTAAATGACTAACTTATATAATGAGTTAAAGGATCATCTACAGAAACATGCAGAATTCAGCACACAATGTCATTGGGCAAGGTGTGATCTAGTGGAGCAGTATGAGGTTTCCTTATTAAGAAGTCATATTTTACACCATGTTTACGATGTAAGTGCATTGTTTTATTGATTTGGTTATTCTTTATTGTTATTTATATGACTTCCTTTGCATACTGCTGGATTAACATGTCACCACTTTATTATTTTTGAGCTTAAATATTGAAATATATAATTAAGCATTTTGTACCACTTCATAAAATTCTGTGAAATATGTCTGTTGAGATATTTTAATATGAATTATTTTTATGCCAATAGAGTATGAATGTTTTAACTAGATTCTTCAATAAAAATCTTTTTTTCAAAGAAATTTTGTTTATTCTTATTAGAATGAAGATATTTCTTCAATGGATGACTGGATTGCTGCTTTGCCAGAAGGCTTTGATGAAAAGAAGACGAATTTGCATTTATGCCCAAAAAGACTGGTATGTTTACTTCATGCAAGTTTTATGTATTTTGTTCTAGCTGTTCATTACTTGCTTTGTCTACTCAACTTTCCACCTTAGTGCCAATTTGACTAACTAGAATTTAATTACATGAACCTCTGAATTGTGGTAGTTTGGAGCAGACCTTACTTTTCCTTCAGGCATTGTCTAGAATTTTGAGAAATATATTTATGTACATATATTATCATATATATATATATATATATATATATATATGTGTGCGTATATGTGGTGTATTTTTTTAAATTATATTTTAGTGTACAGATCAAGTCTGAATCATTTCAATAAATACATGGGTGATGTTGAGAGACAGTTTATTAGCTTACTTGTGAAACCTTTAACACAAAGACAGCCAGGATGGGCTACAACTGTTTGCGATCTGTTTGATCACATTCTGGATACAAGGATATCATCAAGTTAAGAAAAAACTTTTGACAGAATGGCACATACAGCTTAAGTGTGCATGGCATGATGGAGGCAGAGACAGAAAGAAGATTCTGTTAAACATGAATTATACAAACAAAAAGAAAAGATCGATATAAAGCGAAAAAGACAGAGGTGTCGTAAAATCTATAAAGGAAATGTCATCAAGAGATGCCCGAAAGGTTCGTCATAATTGGAGAAAGAATTTGCAAATGTACAGAAACAGACAAAATGATGCAAAGCATTTTCTTACACCTCCTGATTCTCCTATCCATGATGAAATGGCTGAACTAATACTTAAGGCGGGACACGCAGCACTAAGTAACAGAAGCAATGACATCAAACGATCATAAGCAAAAAAGCGTAGATGTGAGAAAGCAAAGGTGTGCAGGAATATACAAAAGTTAAAAGTCAAGCTGAATTCTCTGAAAAAATTACTAATAAATACATGAAAAGATTCCAGCACATTCGTGAAAAAAACAACTCCAAGAAAATTTGCAAAGGGCAGAATGTTGATAATCGCACTAAGTCGAAGTTGCTTTATAAGACCATTCTTGACAATATCAGAAAAAGATATGGAGGTACAAAGAGCTATATAAGAGCTACAAAGAATACCAGGATCAGTAATGGACTAGACATTCATTCAGTGTCAATTGTGAGTAACATAGTTATATTTACTACAATGTAAAAATGTACATGTAGGTATGACTGTAAAGTATATATTTTCATATTTTCAGTTTTGTACACTGTAAAGTTAATTGAGAACTAACTGCAAACATCTTACAGAGAAGCAATATGTACCTCTTGAATGAATGTGCATGGTAATGTTTTACTGCAATAATACACTAATTCCATTGTCTTTCAGAATTTCAGATAAGACTGATTAATCATATGAAGAAAACAGGTGAATTATCTTTTCAACATAGCATATATACACAAATTAATTTTTAGTGGGTGCTCTTGTTTATCTCATTGATTGACTGTCCACTTTGTTTGGCTTAATATTTCTTCTTCATCTCAAAAATATTATGTTAACTTCAAAAAAGTTTAATTCATTTATATTTCCAGTTTTTCACTGTGTTGGATAATTATAATGAAATATGTTTCATGAATAACTGAAGTGATCCATTCATAATGCGTGTCATACCTGACATTAATACATGTATATGTTTCATTTAGATCATCTAGTTTTACAGAATGGACGGGGGTACAGCAGAGACAACAGAAGCAAGATATCAAAATGAAGCAAGGTATGTTATATCTGAATAAGTAATGCAATTAATAGTATGAAAAACATAGCATAATTAAATTCATTAAGTTAGTAGTGTTCAGTATGTGTAATGTCTGCATACTTTAAGTTTACATCTGTATGTCAGTTTACTATGAAAGTGTCATTTTAATTTATGCACTGGGCAATTGTAGATTTAACTTTCAGCTTCAATTACTAGTCTACACAATGATTATTTGCGTCTGCTTGCAAATACACATTTAATAGTCTTCCATATCTATCCACAGGAAAAGATCATCCGGTCTGTCAGTTGAACAGAAGCTATCAAGATCCTGGTTTGTAGTGCATTATGTTTTCTATTTGTGATACTCTTTTGAAACTTGAACATCTAAAACCATTATAACCTTTTATATACGTAACATTTTAAACATACGACAGTAAACAGCATAAACACAATGACACTGAAAATCATATAATTGCCTACTTTTCATATTTTGCTAATGATTAAAAATGGTACTAATGAAGTGCAGTATAAATGCAGTTGTGTCAGTTTGGTTATAAGTGAACATTACACAGTCTAACTAATTAAGGTTCTTCTTTGCAGCAATCACTTATGTCTATGCATGGATCCTGAGTTATTGGAATTGAAAAAGAAAATGTTAAATTTACAGATTAAATGGTTGGAATTCAAGCTGAGAGACACTGAGGAAAACTAGATGTGTTGTGGTGAAATACTCCCAGTGCCATGTTACATTTATTGTTCTAGATGTAAATATGTAAGTGTTCAATTGAATGTATTAATTTTATTTAAGCACATAAATGTCAATGACGTTTGTACTCATTAATTTCAAGAATTGGTAAAAAAAGTCTGAATGATTTTCTTATGTACTCTTATATTACATTTATGCATACCGATGCATTCCATAACTAGAAATATGTGTTGGCAACATAATCCCTATACTTAATCCATCATGAGGTTCATTGTAAAGTTCAACTTGGTTTTATGCTTGCAGGTATTATTCTTCTGACATTGGTATATCCATGTTTCTGCACATGTTGTGCAGTATTGCACATGACATAATCACTCTGTTAGTGAAGAAATAAATATCATATCAAAGTCAATCATACATGTTTAAGTATGGCTAATGCTACGTTTGTTATCAAACAACTTGTACATATAAGTCTGTCAAACTAATTTCGCTATTGAAGTGCAAAAATATAATTTTGAACATTCAGATTTGTTGCCTAAATTGATATTCCCATTTCACATAATTGTTGTTATAAAATGTTGTACATACAAGCAGACATTAAACCTACTTGCAAGCCTTCTCTGGCTGTGCTCTTATCTCTCCATGAAGAACACCCCATCTTCTCTTCAGTATGTCAGTTCTTCTTTTCACCAGTGACCTAGTCTTCTTGTGTGCACTGAAATCAACATATTATGAATGTACTTGTAAATTATGTTAACAGGAAATGCTTTAACTAAGTTTTATAAATTGTGGCTTGAAGTGACCTTTTTGCTTCATTTTGTAAATGTTATATTGTGTTATGATTCAGAAAAGAGTTAACAGCAGTCATCTGTTTAAATGGAATTCATTTGAATGTTACTATATATGTACTCAGGGATGATTACAAATACATTGTGCATACATACATACATTCTTTAATTTCTTTATTTACATCCCTAATACTGTATATGTTCCATTTTAATGATGTACAAAACTACTTCTTTGAAACTTTTTATGTTCTGTTAACGATCAATTCAGACAATATTTTGATGCATGTTAACATTGTTATAGACATTGTTTATCTTACATGTTGTAAGCTGTCTGTGATCCTTTCTGAGGATGTAGATACGGCGTTAATAACTATCGCTTACATGGATACCCACTATCACCTAATAGGTATTTATTTTTCACAGGTATGTGGTTTCCATCTAACATCATGTATAAGCCACTATTTCGTAGTATTCTGCTGTCATGTGTCGACCCTGACCATCTGGCTACTCTATCATGAATTGTGTAATTGGCATCAAAGACAAGCTGAATGTAAATTTTAACCTGATTGGTATTTGAATAATAGTATAAGCATACATTTATCATGTATGTTTAAGTGACACAAATACTACCAAACGTTTGTTAAAGACAGTCAATCGAGGTATCAGTTGTGTATTTCATCAACACCGCTACATAAATATGTCTAATAATGTAGCAGTCTTTGAATACTTCGTTTAAATCTCCAAGTGAATATAGAGATAGTAACTTTGAAACACTGGTTAGGCTAATGGTAGTAGTCTCTGAATTTGACTAAATATGTCCTATGAGAACATGACTTATAATGCGGTGTTCAAGTATGAATGCACGTAGACCAATATCCCACTTTTAAACATGATTTGCACGAAGTAAGTATATGTATTGCTTAGGATGTGAATACAGGAACTGAAATATTGTTAATGTAACTGCAATGAATCAATGCTGAAACCTGAGTATTTATTGAATGGTAACCCATCCTATTTATGTAGTCTGGCTCAGAGGCATTTGGTGCTTGGATTTGTGTGTATACCATCAATCACACAAATTACATTTGGAAATTGTGCAATTCCAAAAATTTCTTCAGAAAGTTGGTGTAATTCGTCAATGCCAGTTGGTATATGAATGTACCGTTGGATTATTTCTAGTGTAGTCAAGGTTTCAGTTACCTGACTGATCATTCTGGATACTGTGGGCTGTGAAACCCCATGTAGGTCACCAAAGTTCAATTGTGTGGATACAGTTGCAAGGTATTGTAGAAAAATCAATATCTTATGTAAGGAAGTCAAACTGTGATTGGGGAGGATTTTTATTGTATATAACCACTCATCATTTCATCCAAACATTTAATACCATTGTGGTCCAACCTGTACCTGTATCAATTCTTGATTTGATAATTGGTCTATTATGCAGGGTCTTTCCCGAAAATTACGTTGCATTTTCTGTAATTGTGCCAGTTAAGACAGTTGTGAATCATGAATCACTATTACCTACATGTGGAATAGTTGAAGGATGAATATCATTGTAGTATTTAGATTAGGCCATCCTTAAGAAATGTTTGTTTCCTGTAATGCAACCGAACATTTTTTCAGCAGGTAGGTAGGGACTTTTTGTATATAATTCAATACAAGAGGTTGAATTCCTAAACATATGTAGTTATTGTATGGTTGATTGTACAATTTATGATTACTAGTATTGTTGTTACTAATATTCATTTGTGTTTTTTTTATATTGGACCTTCAATCATGAAGCATAAGATGTAGAACCTTTATAACAGTCATTCATTCAGTGAACATGTCAGAAGAAAATTTGCAATAAAATTTGTTAACAGTTTGTGCAAGTCTCAAATAACTGAAGTGTTTTCTGTATTTCAAAGTGTCTCTTTAGTTTTTTCTCTGGCTGCATAAATCATGGTGTGATATAAATTATTACAATCTATACTGAATTAAAGAAAAGTTACAAAGATGTATGGGTTTGAGATTCTTACTGTACTGCCTTTGTTTTTAATTGTAGAAAATCCTTTCTTTTATTGGCATTTGAACATTTTTGTTGTTTAATTTGCCTGTGTATTTATGTATGGGAGGTGGTTGTGGATATTGATAATTCACATCAAATGTTATTGTGGTTTTTGCAATTTTATCTTTTTTTACATGTTATTCTACTTTTAAATTTTTATAACTCTGGGTGTATGCTGTGCATACTGCAAATAAATTTTACAATTATAAAATTAGAGTTGATTGTAGTATGATATACAAATTACACGTGAATGACTTTCCATGATGCCTTTGTCATTGTATATTTAGACTGGTCAAAGTTTACACAGTTTAATATAGATCATATAAAGATCAATAAAGATCATATAAAGATCTACAAAGGAACTGATCAATGATTTATTATGTTGAATCTGGAATATAGAATGACAGTGAATGTTGAATGAAATACACAGCTTGGATAAACAAAACAAACACTAGCAATGACAAAATGTTAATGATAAAAATTTAGTATTGTTTCAAGCTTGTGGAGCACATTTTTTGTTAATTACATACAAAGACAAATGGATTGAGATAAAAGAACACTGTTAGAAAAAATTTTTAGAATATCTATATGAGTATTGCATATTGGGAAGTCAGAGATAGAGTTTTGAACAAACAAAATCCCTGTGTGTGACACATCGAGTATCAGATATTAAAACATAAATACAACAATCATGCTCTCATCTTTTCAAGTAAACAATTTCAGTGAATTTGAATTATGCAAGAACCGTCATGGAAATGGATAAATTCTTTATATATCATCTTGAAGAACAGTATGTCACGGACCCACTTATGGGCCTAAAAAACGACTAGATTGACTATGCTGAAACTTGGCATAGGTATTAATGTCGAGGCTATTCACCAATTTCCTAAACAAATTTTTTAGAAGAATAGGGTTCTAAAAATGTCAAATAATTCAAAGTTCATGAACACTCCATTTACCAAAACTAATTCCTTTGGAGAATACTAGATGTTGATGGTCATGTCTATGGGTCAGTATTTCCACCCATTCACACAACAGCTCTGAAGCTGCTTTCATGCAATTGTCTTATTTTCTCCCAATTTGAAACCTTACTAACATTAGCAAGCAAAATAGGAACTTATTTCTTTTTTATTGTGAAGTCGATTTTATGTGAAAAACAAAAAGTGGACTATTTTTTTAAATTCATGAGTTTTGAACAATTCTATGTCGAGATCCCTCTAAAAGGGGTCCTAAGTACAATACAAGACCTCTTCAACACACTCTAGGGACTCCTGTAAACATGTAATGCAACATGTTTCTGATATTGTCTTCATTCGACAAGTATTTTCAAAATAATGCATCAAACATGTAAATACTAATACAACCTCAGTGACAGAATTGTTCAAAGGTGACAAAAATACATGTAGTTTGCATACCAAATAGTGTTTGTTCTGACAGGTGAATTAATTTCATATATGTTAGCATGCTTTAGTAGATATGTTTAATAACTATCAAGTGATACCACATAAGGGTGGATATATGAGAGAAAAGCAGTGACAAGTGCACTTAAAATTACCAATTATGTTTTTACTATGCATGCAAATATAATACATAATACACTGAAGACAATACAAACAAACACATAACTTAAACATCATTTATTTTTCATAACAAGCAACAAATAAAATTCACAAAACATGACTTGATCAGAAATTAATAGAAATTAATGTACAGACAATTAGATCTGAAACTGACACATAAACACACTGGTTTCATGTCACACAAACAGTCTGAGTCATTTAGGGACTTCTAAGCTTCAGCAGTGGAGGAAGACCAAAAGCTCACATCTGGGTAGAACCAGTGGCCTTCCATAAGGTAGCTGGACAGCTTTATTACACTTGAAATTTTTCCTAGGTTGGAATTTTACTCACAGAGATGATGAACTAGTGATTACAATCAGAAACGAGAACCACTGGTCCGGACTACTTATGCTCCCTGACACATAAACAACACTTAGAAGCTGAAAAATTACATTACATAAAATGCAATACAAAAATTATAAATTTACTTCATGAAACATGACAATCAAGACAATCAGCTTCAAAAACAATCAAGCAGACGAAAAGTGCAATTATGTTCTTAGATATATTTATTTAAAGAATCAAATTCTGTGACATCCTTACTATAAAAGGTAAAAAGTAACAACCGTCTGTTTTACATTGCCTAATAGACATTTTGTTCAAACAAAAATGTATTGCTTCGCAAGACACAAAAATATGGTAAATGTCATGATACCAGGTTTTCAAAGTGAACCAGATGTTAAATGCAGTTTGAACCTTCCTCTCATAATGTATACATACCATGTTTCATTTTAATATCTCATTGATTACTACAGTAATTTAGTGGAAACTGCTCTTAGCAGTCTTATAACAGTGACATTGACTCTAGCTCCCTAAAATACACATACAAACTATTATCTAAGTTAATAACTTTCCTATGCACTAACATAGCAATTAATTACATACAGTACAAATAGACGTCATTGACAGTTTAGTAATTTCTAGTTGATCAACACTAAAATTTTACCATCTTTTTAACAAATTTAAAAGTAAACAATCCAAAGAAGATTGAAATATGACAATAAGAATATAGTCATTGGAAAATATTAAAAACACTTATGTACATGTATGTTATCATTTATACCAAAATGAAAATAAAACAGTCCAGACCTCTTCCACAACTATCAATAAGAAAACAATTGGATTTGTTGCAAGAAATGCTGTTTATTTAAGGCTTTAATATATTGTCTAAGTACTCTTGTGTCAGCTCTTAAAATGTTCTGCAAGGACAGTATGTGATATGTTTTCCTCTGCAGCTCCCACCAGAAGAGAAGTTTAATTAAGTTCAAATATCACAGTTGCATGATTACAAAGTCCTTATCAATATCATTTCATAAACTGATACAACAGTGTGGATCTGTGAAATAGAAAAATAAAATGTCATCCAATTAATAAGATTAGCAAAAACATATTTTGCCTAAACATATATGGATGCATCTGTTCTCCTTATATTCACAATGAAAAGTAAGTCTTCTAAACCTGCAGACAATACTGTATTCAATTCTTGAGATATATTTATTCAAAAGGCAATCTAAGATGCATTTCTTGGGAGAAGGACAAAAATATTAAAACATTCTGAAACAATATATCTATTACATAGATTCTTACTAAAACAGTGACACTTGAATTTAACTTACAATATTCAAGCAGGATTCATTTCTATAATTTCTAAACATATTTGTACAGATCGATATTTAAGTTCTTGACAAAACTATTACAAATAAAACAATTCAAGACCAACAGGTGTAGTGACATCATTGTTAAAATAGTAGAATGAAACAATACACATACATCAAACACATACTGTTAAACATGACATCTTAATGTAAAGACCACATTCTGCTTCATCCCTCAACACCTTACACTTTGACATCATGTACCAGATTCTCTGTGTAGGGGTAGATGTTCCTGTAACTTGCAGGCTTACAAAAGGCAAGCAACACCTAAGAAGAAATTATCCCAAAATGAAGAGTAACATATAAATGTATCAAAAAAAAGATAATGACTTTACAAGAATCAGCCATTGAAATTAGCTGAGTTGAAATGTTTCTACTAATTGATAGAACAATATGTCAATGAAAATGTTATACTTAGTGTATTCCCATTTCTTCCACACAACTGTCTCATCATCATAAGCTAAAGCAGCATTTACCTGTTTGACCATTGATGAATGATGTCTCAATAAACACATCATCATATGAAGTACAGTGCTGTGGGTAATAATTGCCATAAATTTTAAGTGTAAATGAAATGTACTAAATGAAATTATTTAAGAAAATTTAGAACAATTATTCAACTTAACAAATTCATGAACACTAAATTTATATGTAACTGGAAAAATGATTCTTATAACATCATTTGAGTAGAAATATTTCAGTTAAATAAGGCAGTTACATCTGAATCATGATCAGGGTCCATGATGAAAAGCTTGAAACAAAAAGTGAGCAAAGTTATACTTGGCAAAACAAAAGTGGTAGGACTTATTAACCATTTTCTCTTGTCAAGTAGCTGTCATAGGATGCTAAGTCTTCACCTTTGCTAACTGAAAAGTATACATGTATATTTAATTGCTTACATGAATATTTGTAGAGTTAAGGAATAAGACCAATCAGATTGAAGCAGTTATTCATTTGAAAAATATACATGTCATTAAAAGCCTACTAACTTCATCATTATTCAACAAAGGCTTAAGAACTATAGCCACAGTTTTGTGATATAAATGTTTCTAAATGAAGTCATCCTTTCCCAAAGTACCCTTTCACTCTTCATATAGCATGTTCTTCAAGAAAATGACTTCATTTAGACTTCACCATGACAACTATGTCCAAAAATCAACGAAAAATGCAAGAACTGTTACTTTATCAAAGAACTGTGGTTAAAACCAAGTGACAGATCTAGACCATCCTAACCAACAAGTGATTTCAATCTACTGTGTTGATTATGTTAATATAAAATGCAAAGTTCACTTAAACAAACACATGCTGCCATACTTATCACATTCCCAAAAATATCATTTTAATGAACATGAGTAAAAATGTTATAAAAGTATAAAACTAAAGAATATTTGCAGAGTCAAGTATTTAGTATTAGTATTTAGTACATATGCAAAAAGAAATTGTCTAAACAAAAATAATTAATAACGTATTTTCTGTAAATATCAGTGTTTGAAAAAAGTTAATCTGAAAATGTCATTGAATATCAAAAAATCCAAAGTGGAAAATACACATATTTTGGACTCAATTGAAACTGCTAAACTCTACATGCAACAGAAATATAATTAAAATCTACCACATGACTTGTTTTTTAGGTATTATTTCTTAAAAATTTGACAAAAATTAAACACAGACCAAGCAATCTCCCCTAATTTCAAATTCAAATGATTTTATCACTACACACATATACAAAGATTTACTAAACAAAATCTGCACATGTGTCTTGATGGTTCACAGAATCTGAAGAAAAAGTTCACACAACACAAATTCCAATTACATCCATATAGTCTGACAGGATGATATAGTCATGTTTTCAATAGCCTGACCAGCTTCCACTTACCAACTTTTAAGAATTGTGTGATGAAGACATGGGAAGTTCCAAGGAGCAAAAAGCAAGCCTGTTCAAGACCTGCATGAATAACTCCAGCAAAAGTCATAAGGACATAGTTTCAATTTCAATACAATTAATAAAAATTAATTACAATTTTGATTACTTCAAGTTTGAATATAGGAAATTTAAAAAAAAAAGTTACATCTAACTCTGCTAGAATATCGAAGTAAATACCGAAATCATTTTATCAACTGAAAAATAAATTCAAAGAAAAAAATCACTAACCTAATGCTAGCTTGGTATTTACGTTCATTGTATTTTTTGGTCCATTATTCATTTCGTTAACAATGGCGTTTGTCAGTTGATATGGTGGTCAGTGCTTGACAATACCTGAACAGTAAAATCAGCATGTAAAATATTTATGATAAGGTACTCAGTTCACCAATTCATGATAAATTATTAATAAATTGTTAAAATACATGACAAATCAGAATCAGCTTCAAAAACAGCTATGACCATAACACAAAATGATGTATGCCAAGACAGATGGATGTTTTGATTGGTTAATTAACTTTGGCCAACACATAAACTGTAAAATTGGCATGAAAAAAACAACAAGAAAACCAATTATAACTTAGTTTTCTGACGAAAAGATAAAAAGACAGCTTTAAAAAATTGCTGTCTGTGACAGAAAATTTTCAAATACTTGCGTTTTACTTTCAAAAGGCTTCCAGCTCCTTGATGTAACTCAGACACAATACCTATAAGTCTAAGCTCCGTCTCACAACTGGAACAACCACCATGTAATTCAGTAACAAGATGATGAAGGTTCACAATTCTACCAGTCTTTCAATGAACCTGGGGACAAGTGCCATTGTTATTTTCATCCTGCACAGTGGTAGGCTCTGTGAAACTTTCCTCTAGTCCTGATAAAAAGTACAATAATAATTCATTTTGAGTCTGAAATATAACATACACAGCTTTTAAAAACAAATGTATACATAGAATAATTTGCATATGTTTGGAAAAACTTGTATCACAGCAGATAGACTTTTTTATACTACATCATCAATTTGACAGTTCATAAACAACAGAAAATACATTCTAGCAGTAAATGAGGAATAAATGAATAGAATAACAAAAATCAATTTTGAGGACATGAATCGTATAATCAAGAGATAAGTGATTGTTTTTTCATTTGTTGATGGTTCGGTTACAATTTGGCTTAGACCCATCTCTGTCATTGCTGTTTGGAGTGAAAGAGTAATGTTCAGGACAAGCTGTTTTAGACCAATTTTTGATATTTACCTATATGAGCTGCACAAAAGGTTCTTACACACGATATGCCATCTCATGGTGAACATCCATACCGAGTTATTTCAATATCCCCATCTAATAACACAGTAATTGTTTGCTCAAGCATAGTCCAGATGGATGGAAACACACACATACATCAAACCAATCATCATAGTGGTGACCAGTTTGTTTCTTGGTGTGTACCTTTTTAACCTTTTCGTTGTTATCTATAACAGAAAAAGTCAATTAAACAATAATTCTCAGTGCTAGATGAGAAATCCAATGAAAATATCTGATGGAGGTTTTTATTGTTAACTGAATAATACACATTTATCTTTAACAGAAATGTAAGACTACATAACTTCATAACAGAATGAAATCCATCTTAGTACAGCTCACAAATTGCAAATAGTATGATAATACAGGACATTTACATCTCTACAATTTACACTTACCTTTGAATATCTTGTCCAGCTTTGTTGGAATAAATAGGTGTAGTATTATTGTTAACTAGAAGGCTAGTAGCTTAAAATCAACAGTTCTTTGTTGAACAACCTGGTCATATCAGCCCGATGAAAAAATACTGCTACAATTTTGACCATGATGACTGAAATAGAGTAAAACTGAATAATTCAAGTATTGTGAATACTATACAGCTTTAAAAATGTATTGCATTTTTTTGTGTCTGACATGAAAACGTCTATATGACATTCTACACCTCACTGTTTAAAAATAGTACAAAATGAGAATGTTTACTGAAAGTGATTAATTTGTCAATGAATTTATTGGAATATGATAAAATAGTAATTTGTTAGTGTATTTTCATGAATTCAAATTAAACCAACTGGAGTTCTCATGTAATATCAGACTTGCATTTTTAAAACCATTAGGTATATTTTCAGACACTGTCAGCTAAGATTTTGTATTCTTGTGAATTATGATCCATTATAGTATATTGTCTCCTTATAAGTACATGCAAAGGTGGGTAATTGACTTATTCATTCAGTGATTGTAGCATATTAACCCTTTGCCTCATAATCCCGCATTTCTCCCCAGATCTGGTGGAAACATCTTTTGAAAACATTGTGACAAAAGATGTCATTGCTTGTAACATCCAATGACTTTATTTACCACAATGTTTTTCATAATTTCAGTTCACTTTCAATGGTAACATTGATATTTGTTCTACATGCTCTTATCTTAACAAAAACATGCCACCTCATCATGGTGATCTATTTTGTCTAATGATTAGAAAATCACCCAAAAATTGCAAAGTTACAATGCACACATGGTGTTTCCAACCTTTATTTACTATTTATTTTTGAATGTCACATTGACTTTTTGTTACAAGCTTTTGTCTTGCATTAGTCACACTCTCCCCTCATGATATTTGTGCCCATCTAATTGAAAATCAGCTTACCAATGCAGTGTTGCAGTCCTGATAGTATGTGGCATACATTTTTGACAACTTACCTCAAAGTGTGACCTGGATCTTTTTACTACAGGCATAATGTCTTATACTAGAAAAAGTAGCCATGTTAAGGGTACACTTAACCCCAAACCTATGGCTGGTTGGTCCAAAAAATTCAATTTTTTTAAACATACCTTATATACTTTTTGATCAGAGTCCTCTAGAAGTCTTAAGAATACATTCTAGGAAGTCTAGCTCTGAGCCTGCAATTATAATTAGGTAAACAAGTTTCAGCATTTTTAAGTAAATGTTAGTACTCAATATAACTGTAAATCAGTCTTTTTAACATGAGTGACTACTGGATTGGGTCCATTTTGGATCCTAAGAGCATAATTAGAACAATCTCAGTGAAGGACAACAAGACAATGCTGCACACCAAAATCTAAGCTGTAGTCCAAACGGTTAGGTAAAAAAATGTGAATGTAATCTATGTGAAACAAGTGACCCCTGATGTGGGGCCAATTTTGACCCCATGGTCATAATTTGAACATTATTGGTCAAGGACTACGAGACAATGCTACTCACAAAATATCTAAGCACTAGATCATGAGCTTTTGGTCAAGAAGACTTACAGGTTTCCTCTCCATAAGTCTATGTAAAAACAATCAACCCCCTGATGCTGGTAATTATAAACTTCAACCTTAATTCAAACAATCACAGTACAGGACGATGAGACAATGCTACACATCAAATATCTAAGTCTCGGGTCATTAGATTTTGGCCAAAAAGGTATTTAAATACAAAAGGTATAATTTATGGTTTTCATTGAAAATTTAGGTTAAAATGCCTAAACATTCCCTGATTCATCTAGGACTGGACCCTTTCTTGAAATGATAAAAAAACATTGTTATTGCTGGATACTAAATGTCAAATTTCAGTCTCCTTATGTATTTTGAGTGTGGAAGCATATTTCGCCCAGTAATTAAACAGATGCTTATTGTACACAAAATTTGGCATGGAAGTCAGAACAAACATCTAGATTTCTACATAAAGCACAAATTTCTAAGCAAAACAATAGAGAATTTACCTTTTATAGAGCCGTTGCATGATGGCAGCCATTTTTTGTTTGCGCACACAATGATGTTACATGTTGAAGAGATGGTGAGCAATGGTTTATTAAACATGAAATGGCCACACGGACCAAAAACGCATTTATCATATATATAGACGTAATTGTAAGGGCTGAGGCCTCGCAACACCAAATCAACCAGAATTACCGAATACTAAATACACTTTAAAACAACAGGTAGAGGAATGACAATGCATGCTAACAATAAATATCACTAAAATACGCTGATTCGGCGCAAAAGAATATCCAACGAATGTTCTATTCACGTAAAATTAACAAAATTATCCACTCCGTCATAGATTTCCACCTCGTTACGCCATTGAGCTTCAGCCAATGAAACGTCTGCTTTCAAACAATTACAGGGCAAAGGTCACTGAATTATAATTATTTGAAGTGTCAGACAATGCGACGATTTTTGACTGGCTGGGATGAGTTGTACTTAGGTTTAGATGTTTACGCCACAAAGCAGTATGAATTGACAATTAATGCATGTGTCGGTATTAGCTTAGTGTCGATAATACCCCGGTTTGCTCTATTGTGACAAATCTTTGCGATTTTTGTCTTCATTTTCGTTTTATGGAGGCTATCTTTCTATTGAAAAAAGGCAAAACGGGAATAAAATAGTAAGAAGCATACAAAATCTCTTTTTGAAATACAACGAGTTACATTTATTATATCAAGATAAGGTATTTTCAAGAAAATGCTAGTTGTGTACATGTCAAGATATGGCACATATTCTCGCTGTGTACATGTATAGTGTCAAAGTAAGGTACCTATCCACGCCTTGTTCATGTAATTAGAATACAAATACATTTTTTTTTCGATTCGGTATATATATAACAGAACAAACATTAGCTATGTATGGCTATTGACCGAATATAGCCTCTATATCAAAGTAGGTATCCACAACCTAGTTTTGTATATGTATTATATCAAAGTAGCTAGAGTACTTACCCTCACTTAGTTTATGGATTATTTCAAAATATGTACATACCCTTGATTTGTAGATGTATCATAACATGTTTGGGTACCTACACTCGATCGGTAGTTGTGGCACAATTGGTAATTCCAAAGCCTTTGAAACAGGGCTCTGTGTCGCCGAAGCAATTGCGATATATTAGGCCTACGTATCGTGGTACAGAGGCCCATGCTTATATCAGTTACGTACTATGGTACGAAAAAGATGAATATTAGCCGATTCATTATAAATACCAAAGATTTAAATAGTAAAATGAAAATCATAACGGCAATATCGTCCCAAAGAAATATGTAGATAATGCATTTAATCAATACGAATCTTTGGAAATTATCAATTACTGAATATTTTAACCTTATTGATGACACCCATTAATATGAGGTTAGAAAAGATCTTGCTGACAATAGAATAATGCAACTCCATGGAAACAGTCAATGAAATATGTGTAGTTCATACTTGCATGATGTGAAGTAATTGACTTACATAAGGGAGATAACAAAAACAGTCTTGTTCGTACTTAGTACGACAAGTAACCAAACGTTGACCGCGAGTTGTTTGGTAAGCAGACGATTTTTTATACGATGTTTTGCGATTGGAATATTGAAAAGTAACATTAAAATTAGGAGAGAAGTACAAAAAAGCACAGGAAAACCACTATTTACTGATATTAATATAATTGTACGCATAAAGTTACATTAACAAAGTGATAAAAAGATAGGTCTGGACGGTGGTCAGGCGCGTAGCTAGCCTATAAAGAATGTGGATTCAAAATAATCTAGGGGGGTCAGGGGGCATGCCCCCCTGAAAATTTTGAAATAAATGGTGCAATTTGGTGCGTTTGGGGGCCTCCGGAGAGCTTTCTTGACCAACGAAAATCCATTTATTTTAGCATAAAAATGGAGATGAATAGCTTTACTTTCGTTTATTTCAACTAGTCTACATTTCACAGCAAGTCTAACTTGCGGCCTTTGCTGGCCGCAAACTCGTTAATGACAATATCAATATCTATTTCCATGTGTCTGTAGGCGTGCAACAGGGCTAGTCCAGACATCCGTTCTGTGAGCATCGTTGATCTCATGTAGTTTTTCAGGCGTCTCATGATACTAAACTGCCTCTCGGCGGTAGCGGTAGACACTGGCATCGTAATTAGTACAACTAGACAGGTGAAGATGTCTGGATACAGAGTCTTGTTCGTAGCCTTCAATGTGTCAGTAAGATTTGAGGGTTTTGTCCCCTCCAGCTCCCATCTTACTTTCCATCTAGAAACCTCATTTCGGAAGGCTTCCCGATCCCCACTGAGGTCACTCTCATACTCCTGGAAGATGGAATCCTCGTGATCTCGGCTGAGCTCAGGAAGAAGGCTTGGGATGAGATATTGAGCCTTAAACCTCTCATTGCTGGATACAAGACGGTCTTCTAGTTCCACAACTAGATGATCAAGAAATGGATAGAACAATGCTCTTTTCCAGTATTCCGAAACAGAGTCTTTACATCTTTAAATCAAATGAATCAGAATCAGTTTACCTTGACGGAAACTTAAAAGTTTTGGCCCATTCTTTGTTGTTTTGCAGCACTTTCACTTTTATCGAGTCATCTGAAGCCTTTGTTAACCTTGCTGGATCAGGATACAAGTCATCGGGACTGTACGCAATCCCCACGAGCTCATCTTTATCTAAAGTCATAGGTTCAGGACCCTCCTTCACACCAGACGTACCGGGCGCTATAAATATACATATGGAATACATATGACGATACTTGGACAAGTGTTAGAATTTTTGGTGCATAAAATTGACTAAATCTATAGAATCAATTTGATTTCGAATATTTAAAGCATGAATTGCAATGAATGTAATGTAAAAGTTTGAAATCATACTGTCCTTGAATCTTGAAAAGTTTAAACAAAATTAAAAGTTACAATTGTTGTCATCATTAACTATACATGTATAACTTAACATGTACTGACTATTGTTTGTAGCTTTTTATGTTAAAAGCATGTTAAAGTAAACATACATGTACTAGGCTCGGTTGCATCGGTGCCTTTTTCAGACAGCCCAGTTTTTGGACCTACGCTGAAGAAGCTGTCAATTCTCTTCTGTGCCATATTTCTTGCGTAATTAGAACCTGGAAGAATAAATTGTGGCTCCGTACATGTATGAAATCGGAATACTTTTGACCTTTATGCGCTTCCGTAGATGAAAAAAATGACGAGCGTTGTGTTTACCAGAAATGTTTTTTTCATAAAATCCATGTATCAATATAACTAATCTACCAAGAAGGAACTATTTCAAAAATGCAGAGTAATACGACAAATGCACCAGAATTTTTCACATAAATTTTGCATCATGAATTCACTGATTCAGGTTGGTTAGTTCAAAATGTTGTCAGTCTCGCTAGAATCGGTTCACAGACATGGTCAAACATGTCATTACTCAACAAACAGACCGAAACAAATAAACACTAGGCATACATAGTAACATTTTAGTTATAATTACCTCTTTTCTATCGCTGATTCTGCTGATGACTTCTTTAAGAACTCGATGTAAACATTTGTTTACATTTCGAAAATACGGCGCGTGCAAACTTCCGACTTTGAAGAGCTGCAAAGGCCGACAACTTTTCAAAAAAATACTACGGTATGGTGTACGATTTAGGCTATATGATTTATAAAGCATTCAGTGTGGTAATTATCAGATCTGGCGAACGCGGCTGAATTTCAAACCACATTTTTTTTACTAAAAATTTTTTTTTTTGGTCAAAATAATGTGGATTCAGCTGCGTACTCGCGTATAGGCAGCTACGCGCCTGGTGGTCGTCATTTGAAAGGTTACACTGTAGCTTGGAATGTTTAGGTTGGGAGAATTTGAATAATCACTAAAATCACGAGAGACATGTGGCGTGTGTATATGTTCGGTTGTAACTGCAATTTCATTGGTTGAGAACGGAATGCAATTAACGAGGCACGCAGTTGACATGTCGTTTATTTCAGTCAAAATTTATGTTGAAAAATAATTGAAATTTAATAATACTTGAGTGTTTCTTTAGAAGTATTTTTAGTTCGGAGATATAAATTATATGAAAATAAAAATACAAGCTAGAAAACGACGGAGACCGAAACAAACAAATGATGTCGGTCGGGTTAGAGGAAACCAGCAAACCAGCCTGATAATGACGTATAAATCTAGCTGTGTATCAATTAATCAAACAGTCAAAATTTACATGCAATAAATTGGTCCTTACTTTTAGGTTCAGCGTACACGTTTTGACACTCATGTTTCTCGGGTCTTGACTACATTCAGTCGGATAATCAAATACACTGTGTTGTAATGGTTTCGCTCATCTTTCTGTTGGTAAGTTTATAAAATTTAATTATTATCCTGCATATAGATTGCTTTTATTTTGCTCTAACTCTTACCTTTAAAAATAAATTTTATAAACTAGGAACTCGATTTTATCTCATCTTAAAATTTCACATGATATATTGCATAGCTTAGTATATTATGTAATATATTTATCGTTATGCATTCTAGGATATGCAATGTAAGCTTTTATTGTTTTGTATACGAGTATGCAAGCTGGAATTTGAAATATTTGAGCAGTGTACGCCGAAATATTAGGCACAAAAATAAATGCAGCAGTTCTCGATGCAAGTATAAAGAAACTTTCAATCCATACGCATTTATCGCCATATTGTTGTTCATTTAGAATATATGTCATCTATTTTGATAATTTTTGGTTCAGTTGATGAGTGACTTACAGGCCCGTTGGACCGGGTGTTATAACACTAGCTCATATTATGATAATTAATACTCTGTTCATTTGCACAAGTCACTGAAATAAACAATTACTAACTTACTTACTTCTGCGCTTAACCGTAGCATGTCTTCACTATTATGACCACGCCTCCCTTCCCTTCGTTTCTCGTCAACCGACATTTGTCGACACCTACGGTAGTCTTTTGACTAAGGCTCGCTTCCTTACCATGTATCAAACTTGAAAATAACTTAAAATGTCATGAAAAATATGCAAAATTAAATACTCTAATAAATTTGTTTAATACTGCACCCGTAGATAGTTGATGTAGGAATTTTTGTTATCCATTGCCATATCACTTGTATATCATTTATCACAGTCATTGTTTGCAGTCACTATGAACTTATTACTGAAATGCATATTCAAATGCACCAATGTTATTGTCACATAATATATTGTCATGTATGTAACATTGTTACATTCCAATGAGCCCTTTAGTCTATTAAACTTAAAATAAATAAACTATACGCATTGCAAACTTGTGGGTAATACACTCAATGTATGATGGTATGCGTACAAACTTCTTTACGCATGCATACATAAAATCGATGTAATAATGTACAGATACGAAAAACATGAATGCGTACTTTGAAATATATTTATATGCACACCTTTGTTAAACAAGAATGCATGCTCTGAAATATATGCAAGTATCCTTCAAAATACACGCAAACATACTTCGAAATACGCAGATACATACTTTGAAACAAACTAATACATACTATGAAATACAAGTGCAAATACTTTGAAATACATGGATGCTTACTTGAAACACACGGATACATACCGTATATTGTCTTATAAACGCATCTTGCCATGACAGGCTATTTTAATCCGAAATGAACAACAGAAATTAATAGAAAACACTTCTTTAATCAAAGGAATGACATAAACACATTTGCAAAAATGTAACGCCCCGGGGGCGTTTATTAGGAAATATACGGTACTTCGAATTGCATGGATACATATTATGAAGTACACGGGCACATACTACGAAATACGTGGATACATACTTTGGAATACAGGGATACATACTATGAAATAGTGTACAAAGATACATACATTTTATAATATTATTACATGATATGGGTGAAAAACAAGAGCAATATTTAACATATATTTTACGAGTATAATCACTAAAGTAAATTTTTGAAGTCTGAAGTTTTAATTCTAAAATTTAATAATTTAATCAATGTTTTGTTATCCACATTGAAATTGAAAAATCTTGCAAATCAGGAAATGGTTGGCGTAGGATGTTTAATACCGAGTATGGTGTCCTCGGGCATTAACTACGGGGACCTCGCGGGCCAATCCATGCGGACTATAGTTGCCTCCTCAAGATATCGGTTTGTGATGTGGGCTTTGTGTGCACGGGCGTTATCATCCATAAGAATGAAATCAATGGCCGAAAAGAATGGCCGACTGCGCCAGCGTACGTGCGTACATGGACGTCTAAGATTTCATTGACGTACCTTACTGCCGTCAGTGTACCGTTTTCAGTGATGTGTAGTTCCGTTTTCCCCTGAGCTCTTATTCCCGCCCACACCATGACTGAACCCCCACCAAAACGGTCGTGTTCTGCAACGCATGCTGGAGCTAAGCGTTCATTTGGACTTCTCCAAATCCTAGCCCATCTGTCCGTGATGTCCACACAAAACCTTGTCTTATCAGTGAAGAGGACCGAGGTCCAATCATTCACAGTCCATGTGACATGAGTCTGCGCCCATGGCAAACGTTCTTGAATATGGCGTTGTATCAATGGAATGCGAAATGCTGGCCTCCTCGACCTCATCCCAGCATCATGCAATCTGTTTCTAACTGTTTATGTGCTTACACGCACACCAGTTGCATTCTGGAAGTCGAAACGTAAGGTCGTAGCGTTCAAGAACCGTTGGCGCCTGGCCTGAAGGACAATAAATCGGTCCTGGAATGGAGTCGTTGAACGTTCCCGACCTCCGGCGTGGCCCTGCAAGACATTTCCAGTCGTTTGGAATCGGTTCCACATCCTGGCGACAACGCTCTGGGATATCCCAAGGACATTGGCAATGTGCTTTTGTGGACGGCCAGCCTCCAACATTCCAATACCCGTGTTCATCTCATCTTCACTAAGATTACGTGTAACCTGTCGATTTGCCATAGTTTGCTAATTTCGAAAACAGTTTTACAATAAAACGAGAGAAGTCTTACTGCTTGTACACGTTTAAGTGAAAGCACATGGCCATAAAACACCAAATTTCCATGGGTATGCTTTTCCATGTGCTTATCGTGCAAGGTGTACATGACAAATCGATAACTTAAGTACACAATTATGAGGTTCCCGTACAGGTGTATCGTTAGCGGAAATATGATTTTAATATGATGATAATGGGACTGAAATATGCAATGTCAAAAAGGTGATCCTTAGCCAATTTTGAATAGTACATGTTTGAAATTTAATATTTGCCCTTATTTATCCATGATAGTAGTATGCATAGAATTGTGATGACTTGAAGAATAGTTAGAGCTGTGGTTTAAGTAAATGCAATTCCCTCCCTCTGTTGCTTCGTATTTAGCCTGCTTTAAGTTTTCCAGCATTTAATTATTGCAAAGCATTGAGTTCAAGCAAACATCTCAATAGAAAACGATAAATCCTTTTTGAGTCAAATATACAGGTAGAATTTCTGATTTTTGCAACAGTCTTAAAGTAACTGACAGGTAGCCTCCGACAAATATCCAACTGAATTTCGTTGTATAGTCCAGAAATCTTAGAGTGCGCCACTATTTACGTATAACACACTTAATCCGCTACAAAATGCCTGTTTAGTGATGAAATCAGCAATTCTGATTTCTAGACTCAGGACTTATTCTTAGTCAGATCTTCATGTAGCACACAGTTATATTACAGCATTTGGTTATCAGTAAATAACTGATAGGCTAAAGTTTTCCAAAATACATAGGTACAAAGCTCTCACAGTAAGGGCGTAAATTGCCTATTCAGAGAATATACAGTGTATGGATGTAATACAACCATTAAAGTTCATATAATATAACTGAGCACCCAACCTGATGGGGCTGTAAGTCACATGTTGTTTTGTGTCATTTGCTATGTTCCTATTATAATATGTACCTGATATAAGGTTTAAAATAAATAACTATTTAGAAAATACGTGTCGGTGTTGGCAAAGTTACATGACATGACGAACATATTTATTGGTTCCAAGTTACTACGTCTGTGTACTGCCTTCGAAATGCACGAACGCATAGCATTCCTATAATGTAGAAATTCCATACAAAAAGAGAAGAAAATATAGGTGTATTGAACAAGGAAAATTAGAACGTCCTGTTTTGCACACTGCATTCGCCAATCTGATACCTTAAGTCTGGTCATCTCAATTGAAATGTTAGGATTCAAATCGTTTACTCAACATAAGGTATTTTCGCAAGTCGGAGTGTCCACCGTGTGTCGGTCTTAGTGAAGAAAATGGACATTTCATACTTTATGATAAATTATCATTATCATCAAAAGTGAAAATTCGCTTCTAAATCCCGTACAAGCGTTGCATGCTACACATATTCATTTATGCTTAATGTAACACAAACACGTAGGAGTTCGTAGCGCAGTAGAGAAAGCACATGACCTGTGAATCGAAGGCCATTGGATGGAAACTCACGCGAGCTGAATTATTTATATATTTCAGTTGGAGAATTATACATTTTAGGATTTTCATCACAGCTTATTCTGTGATTAAATAATCGTTTTTATGTTTAATAACAGTTTGTACTGCTTATCTGTCAGTAATTGTTCTTCATGTGTCAAAACCACGTGTACTTTGTATATTATACCAGCGACTAGAACCAGAGAGGCCCGGCCGGCTAGCACAGTTGTAGCGCGTCGGACTGCTAAGCGAGAGAACGTAGGTTCGATCCTCAGTAGGGGCACATGCTCTCCGTGACAAAATTGCCTTCCATGAACAAATTTATTCATACGGGGTAGCTAGGCAGATGGCTAACGTATATATATTGGATTAAAAGAGCATGGCTTGTATTGGTTACAAGACTAAATGAATGTCCAGGGAAACTCGTTGAGTTAATCTGACCGACCCGTATAGGACTGAAAATAATCGTCGGTGGCTCTAAACACCAAGTCAAAAAGACCAGAGAAATACAAGTGAATCAATGATACTGCAATATTAATATTTATACAACAATTATTTTTGTTTGATTAAAGCCTTATTCAAGGCTGGGTCTGTGACAGTACTTTATAAATTCGGCCCAAATCATGCGCAAGTAGTATGATATATATATTGGGTAATTGATTGTGTAAATGCAAATGTTATTGTCATATTATCCAAGTCTCCAACGAAGCGATGAACATGTTCCAATTAATCTGCTCAACAAAACGTAGGCGTAAAACAAACAATATACCAATGGAATATGAACTGTATATATATATATTTACAACATTTAATCAAAATTATACCAATGAAAACATAAAATATGAACTGAGAGTAATGTACAATCTAATGTTTTATTTTCTCCTGTTAACCAGTCATTTGACTGATCTCTCTTAAAAATGCGTCAGTACATGCTATTTTGTCTAAGTGAGATTTTTTTCATTTATACACAATTGGTCTTAATCAAAATGTGTGATCTTTATATCATTGTGAATAATCTCTAATTTCGTTAGATAGGTGGTACGTAGCATCTTCCTCATTTTAATCCAATTGATTATACCCAATTTTATCTCGTTTGGGATAGGTAGATCTACTTTCGTTAACTTATTAGTGATCTTAGCTCTTGATACATCGATCGATAGTTTTAGAATTAAATTCCCAACAATTCCCTCTATGTAAAATGTATTAGGGGTAACGGTCTCCCATTCCACAGGACATGTGGGTATTTGAACCAGTGGTATGTCTAAGCATTGAATTCCATTTGATACATGCATGTTGATGTAGGTAGAATTTGAATGTTCAGACTTGTTCACCTTGTTCATAATGTAAATACCAATAAACAGATGCACAATAGCTATTCCCAATATGATGTGATCATATTTTATTTCTAATTTCAAGGAAGTTAGAAATGATTCATATGGACTTTGAGTCGTAGTAGGGAGGTACTTGAGCTCAAATGCGTTAGCCTGTCTTAATACAGTGGATGCCAATAAAACTAAACTCATTCTTTATATATCATAAAAATACAAACAGTGTTGAAAATCGTCAGTAATATTCCAACAATACCAATAATTTTGTATACAATTGAGTAAGAGTCCAAACCGAGATTTTCATCCAACATTGATTCTGCTAAATTAGCGTACACTTTGGAATTGGGCTTAGCCTTTTCAGCCAAATGTTGTAATGATATTTCGACCCTTTTGGACTCAGCTTGTATTTCCCTAGATTTATGTTGTTACATTTGATACTGAGGCAAGGTTATATTATCTGGGTGCAACTTTGTCACATTTTCAATTAATCGATTCATAACTGAATCGTTGAAGAAATGTTGTAAGTATGGCAAATTAATAGGGTGTATCACGTCAATAGATACATTTGTTCGCAACTGGCATTTTGAAAAATGCATTTCCGCAATATGCATTGTGTTTACTAATTTACATCCGCATGGCACGGTGAGTACACACAATTTACAACCTGAAATCACGGTAGTATTGTCCCTACATTCCATGATAAGTTCTTTTTGTCTTATGACCAGCATTTTTTCTGCATCGAGTCTCTTTAATTCTGGCTTAAGAATACCTTGAGCCATTTTATGATTACACAACTTATTAACCTTCGTAATATTCTCATAATTGAATAGTTCCATCAAGCAACTATCTTTCTTACTTGTATGAAAAACGAAGTCTTTTTGGCATAACATAACATTTGCATAACGTACGCATTTCTTCAAAGAATGATCTTCATGATTAATGATTAAATATCCCGGGATTTCAGTTAGAATACTTGCATCTGCATGATGAAAATCATTGTTTAAAGGAATAGGAAATAGGTTAACCTCGTACACCTTAAAATTTCCTTTACGTACGATAGGCAGGTTTATGCTTAAATATGTTGTATCTCCCTGACGGCCGTATATGAATTTCGCATGTTGATAATAAAATGCTGCATCGTCTGAAATTAATTGATATGATTCAAATTGATCAGATAATATAGTAGCAATTTTATCTAACACCTTCTGTAACTTTGTTGCTGGTATAAAGAACGTTGACAGTTTGCCTGCGTTTAATGTTTGAATTCCTGCCATTAAATTATTAAAGGAAGTGCGTATCTGAGCAAACCTCTCTGTATACAACAATATGGCACTTTCCATAATTTCATGTTTCATATTTTGAGTCCGGACCTTATCTAATATACCCTTTATGATAATATTTTCATTGTCTATGAATTGTTCAAAAGTTTCCAATTCCTCATTTACATGAGTCATAAAACTCGATAATCCCTCCTCAGACTGGCTGAAATCTCTTGTCATACTATTTAATACTTTTGTTAGTTTGTTAATATGACTACGTAAAGTTTCAAGCTGAGAATCTGTTGCCAATCCAAACAATGTTGACCCCAAATCACCTACAAATCCCAAAACCGGTCCATCTCTCTTGTTTTTGCTTTCAAGAGGCATTTTAGGAACAATTCCATCAAGTACTTTAAACATTAAACTACTTTCCGTCTCTAGATGTCTTTTAATCGCATTAACTTCTAGAGTTATTGCACAACCCAATTGAGTTTGACATTTTGGTATTTGGTCTTAAAACGACCTTTGTTTAGGCAGTTCAAACTTAACCGTATGTGTCTAGGATTTGAAAACTGAATCCCTTGGTTTAGTCTTAATATGTCTTGTGCTTCTGTGGCACTCAGCGTCAGAAAATGACAATGACAATGGAAGGTACCATCTTACCTAGAAATAGAAAATAAATAACTTTATGACTTTGCATGACGGTTGACTTTTCTAATTAATTTATTAATGTAAAATTGCCTGATCAAAGCTTCCCCAACATCTTTTTCAGGAATCGTTTGTAGAGTTTATTTGACGATTGTACCAGATAAAATTTTGTATTATTTTCCTTCTTCATCCTTTTTGCCCTATACCACTTTTTCTTATCTTCAACGTTATCGGTTGATATTAATTTCATTGTTTTGGAGGGGTTTTGATTTTCATTATCCCTCTTACTAATTATGCCCTGACTATCTGGTATTATAGAATCATCAATTTTGGTACCATTAGTAAATGACCGGTAGTCTTTTGGGTCATAGTATCTCCTTAGTCTGTTTATATTTACTGGTGCTTGTATTTCTTTATTGGTATCTACCTCTCGCAGTACAAATGTATTATTCGGAAGTAATTTTGTAATATAGTATTTAATATTTGAAAACTTTATATGTAACTTTCTGGACACATTTGGAGGAACCTTATCTTGTTTCAACAAAACCATATCTCCTAATTTAAAAGATCTTACCCAAGTATTTTTGTCATGTTGCTTTTTCATTCTGTTTTGAGTTTCTTTTAATTTTTGCTTGGTAATACTGCAAATAATACGCAATCGTTCTGCCAATTCCCGCGCATAATATTCGGGTTTAGTTTTAACGTCTTCTTCATTTTCTATCGATCTAATCGGTTGATTTATATTATTTCCAAATACTATAAAATATGGAGCATACTCAGTTGTATCAGGACATACAATAGAATTGCAAGCCAAATGGACAGATGAAAGCTTATTTGACCATTCTGTTTCATCCTTCAGTGACTAGCGTAATACTGTTAAAAGGCTAGAATGAATTCTCTCTATTTGTCCGTTGCTATTTGGGTAATAACTACTCGTCCGTAGCCGTTGAATATTAAAAGCTATGCACAACGTATCCATTATTCCACTAAGAAAATGTTTTCCTCTATCGGAAACAATTTTGTTTGGAGCCCCAAAAATCGAAAACACCGAATGATACAACTTTTCCGCTATCTCCCCCGCATTTTGTGAATTTAATGGCAGAAACATAACAAATTTTGAGCAGGCACAAATCACACTCAAAACATATTTAAATCCCATGCTTTCTTTTCCCACTGTAATAATATCTATATGTAATGTTTCAAATGGACCTGACGGTACCTCCATAAATTGTTAAGGCGTAGGTTTGTAAGTATAATCTCTTTTATTCATTTGACAAATTTCACAAGATTTAACATAGTCTTTTATTTCTTGAAACATTTTTGGAAAATAGTAATGTAATCTGATGGTCCAAAAAATTTTTCATAACTAAAATGACCCAAGTCATTATGAAAAGAATATAATATATCGTTACGTAGAACCTTTGGTAAAGCCAATTGCTTTAATTGCCTTCTTTCTTTATTTAATTTCTTTCCCCTTGACTCGTAAAAATGATAAAGAATACCATCTATTAACTGATACTGTAAACTTATATAGGGTATACTTTTCTGTTTTTGTTTATCTTTCGGCATCACACCTGTTTCTAAAAATCTGTAAATATCCTTAAAATCTTCACAATTGCTTTGTAGTTTCCCAATATTTGAGGGTAATTGGCTATTTTTTCCTCATTATTTGGATTCTGTTGGTTTTCAGATGTTACTGGATAATTAACTGAGTCTTTATTTGTTGCGGATACTTTATTATCCTTATTTAATGTATTTGTCCTGCCTTTTGATTGCGCTCTAGTTATTACATTAAAGTCTTTGTGATCATCATTTGTAAATAGAGAACGACAATCTTCTATAATTAATTCTAACTCAGATATGTCCTTCTCATTATCATGTTTAATTCTTGATAAGAAGTCGCTTGGATTTGATTTACCTTTACGATAAAATATCTCATAGTCGTAATTTTCTAGTTCTATAGACCATCTGTATAAACGATCATTGGTATGTTTAGTGGTGTGCAGGAAGGTTAATGCTTTGTTATCAGTGATTATCTTGATCGGAACATTAATCACATAGTGTTTACACTCTCGTAGGGCATAAATAATTGCTAACAGTTCCAGTTAGGAACTAGCAAATCTGGACTCATTATTTTGTAATGACCTTTCCCCGTATTGTATTACACTCATTAATCTGTTTTTATCAACTTGACATAGATTATAGCCTATCGCAATACTACTGACATCTGTATAGAAGAAAAATAGCTTGTTAAACTCTGGTAATTTAAGAATTGGTTCTGATATTAACGCCTGTTTAAGTTTATCAAAACTTTGTTGATGTTCGTTCGTCCATTTATATACAGTATCTTTTTGAAATAATGTATTTAATGGATGGGCTATTCTTGAATAGTTTTTGATAAAGCGTCTTAAAAATGAAGTCATACCTAAAAATCCTTTTAACGAGCGTTGATTATTTGGGCATGGAAAGTTATTGATAATTTGTAATTTCTTGGGATCTATTTGTATTGTGTCTTCCTTAAATACCATTCCTAAAAACGATATTTTTCTTTTTCCAAACTCACATTTTAGTGCTTGTAGCCTTAAATTTGCATCTTTTAATATTTGTAGAATTTCTTTATATGTTTTACATGTTCTTCCATTGTTTTGCTAAATATCAGAATATCGTCCATGTAATTTATTGAACTTTGTAAAGCACCGGCCGTAATACTTGGTTAAGATACGTCGACCAATATGCTGGAGAGTTTACATGTCCAAACGGAAGACGGTTGTATTCTAGTGATTCTCCGGTGTTTAGACAAAATGCCGTGAAAGGTTTACTGTCTTCTGACAATGGCAGTGTTAGAAATGCACTTTTTATATCAATTTGACTGAAAAATATTGGCCGTTTTTCCGCTATCAAATCTTTGACATCATCAAGTTTAGGTAATTGAAAATACATTCGTTTAGCAATTTTGTTTAAATGTCTATAGTCTATAACCATTCGATACTCTTGTTTTTCAGTATCGTTTATTTTCTTTTCTTTACAAATAGTACTGGGCTACTAAATATTGAGGTGGACGGCCTAATTATCTTGGCCTTCAACAACTTATCGATTTCTTCCTCCTGAACTGACCTTAAATTTGGGCTAATAGGATACGGCCTGGAACAAATAGGTAACGCGTTTGATTTTAAATCTATTGTGCATTCAAAATCTTTCACCATATCTATGTCCGCGTTTGCTTTGCTGAACACTTCTTTGTATTGATTAAAAATATTCAATAAATCAGAGTTAGAGCCAAATTCATCGGATACATTGAATTTTATTTCCGTATCATACGATTGATTTGATGCATTTGTTGTGTTTAATTCATACTGATTAGACTTACAATATTTATCGGTTGAAACCAAATTGGCTATTAATTGATTTTTCAGAATTTGTTTGGCATTATTGGTATCATTATGTACAGGGATTAAGTAAATGTTTTTTTTTTGCTTTTTGCTGGAAATAATATCATTAATCATATTACATGTTGATTCTAAAATGAATTTGCTTGGCAAGTTTTTACAATTAATAAATACAGGAATTTTCTTTATAGAATATGGTGACAAAGTAATTGATTTATTAGTGTGCAAACTATTCTGTCTTTGTGGTTCAATTGAAGCTATTACCGAATGATTAATTTTAAATTCATTTGTTTTAAATTTTATGAAGGCATTATATCTGTTAAAGATATCCATACCTAAAATAATGGGTTTAATTAACTCACCAATGACAGAGAATTCATGGTTGTAAAAGTTATTACCTATTTCAATTGGACATTTAATTAAACCCCGTACTTCGCTTGGGCGGCCTTGTAGAGCGGTTTTAAATCTAGTTCGTGTCGATTTAAGTTGGAAGTTCCTTAAGTCACTATTTTTCCAAAATTGATATTGTATGCATGAAATAGAGCTACCGGTATCTAATAGTGCAGATACATTTATGTCAAAAATTTGAACTGGTAATAAATTTTCTGAAATTTTTGTTACACAATTAATTGTATGACGTTTCTTAACTTTGGAAGTACTTGCTTTAACAATTTGTTTTTTACTTTTCTTTTTCTTTTTATAACGGCATGTATTGACTGAATTCCATCATTTTTGCTATGAAAACATTGGGATCTAAAATGGCCCATTCTACCACACAAAAGGCAATATTAATGTAAGCCGGACACATTTTGCCCGAAATACACCTGTCCAGGCCACACTTCCTACAGAATGATTGATTGTTCATTAACTGTGGATTTACGGTATACCTTCTAATTATCTTAGGTTTCTGGTATGCAAACCTGTTATAATTAGGCCTTTCAACAGCAGCATTATCTGTTAGATAGCTGCTTTCTCTACCATACCCCACACGGCCCAAATTATTTCTTTGTTGTGGGTAAATTTCTGATTGTAAGGCATTTACCTGTTTATCTCTCATTTCTAATTTTAGTGTTTTCATTTCATCCAACAATTTATCAAATTTTGTTTCCATAGCATTTACATACAATGTATTGGTAACTTCACATAGTTTCAAAAATTTACTCAATTCTGGCAAAGATTTTGTTTCCTTTAATATCACCTGTTTTCTAATATCATCTCTGAGTCCGTTAACAATGAGACTTATCAAAATTGTTTCATCTAATTTCAAATCAGTAGAGACTTTTAAAGCTCTAGCCATATATTCTTCAGCTGACTCATTTCCTTTTTGCTTTATTGAAATCAAATTGAAATTCAGTTCTTCCTTATATCTTTTTGAAGGGCTTCAATTAATAACCTATAATTTGACTTGATTTCTGGAGACAGATTGTCATAATAGACTGCTGCGGTATCCGCTTAATAAAAACTTATAACATCGCATTTTTGTTTGTCTGTTAAAATGTTGTTTAGATTACAAAATTTCTCAAATTTTGATAAAAAGGATGAAAAACTTTCAAAATCCTTGCCAGTAAAAGGTAACAATTTAATAATACGAGAATGCATGTTACCTAATCTATTACTTGAAACTATTCCAGTATCCAGTCTTGTAACGATTCTTGCAGTGGCGCTGTAGGTTCTGTTTTTGGCTGAAATAAATGAATGTTATTGTTTTTGTTTATCACTTCCTTATCACTTGATATTGGCTCCTGTTTTAATGTCTTGAATTTCTCCAAACTTGGGTAAATGTTTATATTTGAGTCTGGTTCCCTAATACTGCTGACATCTGGTTGTAGTTTTGATGAAGAATATTGAAAACTGATTTGGCCGTACTCATCTGTTGGTTTTGTTGTAAGAATATGTGTCGCTTCCGAATTTTCTTCTTCGTCGGAGGGAATGCTTCTAATTAATTGTCCATTGACACTTTGCACAGTTTCTCTCTCGTCCCTCTCGTCATATTCTGGCGGTTTTATTGAGTCATCATCTGATGTATTCTGCGATGTATTTTCTGATACGTTTTGTTGTAACGATGAATAAAATTGTTTACGTAATTCCTTGGTTCGTTTTTTCGTAATGTCCAAAATTTCCTTTGAAATTTCGGAGTTGAACTTGACGGGTTTGATTTTGTCCTTTTACTTCGTAAGTTATGATTTGACATGATTTTCCATTATTGAAATAGCACGGGATTTCGTACCAGTTGCACGGTACGTGCACAAAATTCGGATTCTCCACCAGTTGTACGTGGTTCGATTTTCCCAATTGGGGTGTTGGGATTTTACCGATCGTACGTATGCCTAGTTTATTGTTCACCGATTAAACACACTCAAGTCCAGCGGGACGACGTATGTGATTATACAAAACAACCCCACTTGTCCATATTACAGATGTTTAATCGTCCAATAAATAAAACGTAAAACTAGGTCACCAACTAAATAAAACACTGATTTTAAATTTAAATTAAACGAAATATATCTATCACTGATCGTAAGTCCATGCGAAGATATCATTAAAATTTAACGCTAATAAACAGCCGACATAGTTTTGATAGAATTCACGGGAAAGGGTTAGCGTCGACTGCCAACTACCGACTGCCGACTCTCGACTGCCAACTCTCTGCCCTGGGCGGCGAGCGCACCTCTTTTATATCATCCCCAATATCGGTACCTAACCTTTTCATCATTTTTGAGTGTTCTGCGCACAAGTGTGTGCAGACTCTGGACAGTATTACCAAAAAGGTCTAAAGATCAAGAACTAATTTCATGTGTCAGGCATTTTTATCCGTTTGTGATTTTTTTGCGTTTGTAGTCTAAACTTGTTACACGTATATCCTCACCTGACCCGGATAGATATATTTAGTTTCTACACAGGCACCCAACATTTCTCTGTACGATTACAAAGCCCTTTTTCCTCTGCTCGTGTTTGATGTGAGCAAACAGAGCGAAAGAATGAAATACTCCGTCACAGATATTCAAATCAAGGCGCAATTTTAACGCCAACGTCCCCGCCAACACGGAAGCCTTTGCCGTTGTAATTAGCGACAGATTGTTGGAATTCAAGTCTGATGGAAATAAAATGAATGTGATTTATGGATAATGTTTCCTAATCAAAAATATATCTGAAACTAAAAATCCAAACTTTGCTGGTATTAAACATCCGCAGAATCCGGCGTTCGATCACCCTTCCGCGAACAAGCTCGAACAAAGAAAAATTACTATAGTTGATTCGGAGCTGCGTTATAATTGCGTTTACGACTCTGCCTACGGCGGGCACAAACACCCTCAAAATCCGAGTTTTGATAAGCAATCCGCGAATAATTTCGAACAGAGAAAAATAGATTAAAAAAGATGAAATTTTTTTCGGCGAAAAAAAACAGTAAAAATTTAGAATAAAATGTCTACTTTTATGACAGTGAACCAATTTTCTTCCGATCGGTATTCCAAACGGAACTAGCAAAGGTTAATTCAGTTGTCTCTTATCTTTAAGGATTTAATTATCGCCGTTTGGCTCGACGTGGGAAAGAATGGTGGTATATGCGCTTGGCTTTGTGAAAAGCAGCGAGTACGAAAACGTCGTTGTAATAAACCAGAGCATGGACAGAGAGCGTGGGGGTATAGATTCGTGTTGGTGAAAGCGGGTAAACCTGATAGAAGGGGTAATTTCACGGGTAGCGTTATAAGTGAGGACTCTGTATATCCGCTAGATACGGATATAAGTTTTGAGAAAAAACATATTGTTGATATCCCCAAAATCCGCGTCTCGAACGGGGAAAAATAGATTAAAAAAATTGATCTAAAACAATAATTTCGTTCATTTTATTTTAAATATAAAAAAAAATGAGAGAAAAACAAAATGTGTTAAAACAAACAAAATCCGCTTTTTTGACTGGGTTTTGTGACTGTGAGTGAAATAGAACGGAGGAAAGGTTATGATCCGCCAAGATTTTCCAACGCAGTTCGACGAAAAATAACCAACTTTTTTCGGAAAAAACCTGAAACCAAGATTGAAATGATTTTAAAATGCCTGATGGAAAGACCCAACAACGCGAGCGGTGATGAAATCGTCGTACAGGCGCCTTTCCATTCCGGAATAGAAATCAACCACGAGGCAACGGATAAGGATAAATTGTACGACGAAATGGTTGAAACAATCTTTAAAGATGTAATGCAAAATATATACTTCAGACCTGAGAGATTCGTTTCGATCGAGAAACTCGAGATTATCACGCCGGCCACCCGATTGATTTAGAGGAAGACACAGACTCGTCCGACGACGAGAGTGATCTGACGGATCTGGTTGATTTAGAAGGAGGTGGTACCCCCGCAGCCGCTTAGAAAGTTATGAAATTTTATTTTAGATAATTTGCTAAAGAAACACATGACTCAACAACAAGCAAATTTCATAACTCCCGACAATTTCAACTCCGCAAATTTAATCGCGGGAGATACTAGATTATTCGAAAAACCGATAAAATTTCGACGCATCTATCTCAAATATGCGTTCGAAAATAAACGAGTCGACAATTTTGTCATTCGTACTTCGCCTTTATTGTCATACGGATTAATCAAACATAGAGGGAATAATCCACCGTCTTTCTCAACCGGATTTTCTAAAAGCGTCAGTCAAGATTTCGTGACTGAGGAAGAACAACAGTTTTTTTTATATGACGCAGGAAATTAGAGATAAAGTGTGTGATTTGGTTAGGGAGAATCTCGAATTAAATATTAAACGGGTAGATCCGGACAAGTTTTCTCTTTTCAAGCAAAAAGAAGGGAAAAGTCCCACCATGTTTATAAAAGTCAAAACGAAAAGTGATGGCGCTTTCGAGAGTACTTTTTATGTACAACGAAAAGGGAAAAAGAGATTAATTTAAGAAATTATATTAGATTATTTTAAGAATTTTTATATCCGATCCTAATCGTAAAATTTTGGTATTATTTCCTACGACGGCCTTACCCACATCCATCTTTATCCTTCCGATGATCGGATTTAGTTCTTTCTCGTCTACAAATTTTTCCAATTCTTTTTTTAAATTTTCTACACCCTTCTCAATACCCCCTGTAATTTTCGTTCGATTTTATCATCAATGGTTTCACTATCCAACGCCCATTCTATCTTAAGTTTATTCAGTTCAGTTTCCATTTTTTGTTCGTTGACGTATCCCTCTAAATGTTCTTTTACCGTCGTTACAAAGGTTTTACCAATGTCTGCCTTTGCTCGTACCAACTCATTATCGTCTACGTACGTTTCCAACTCTTTTTAAAGACTTTCCACCCCCTTTTTTACATCTTGTTCAACCTTATCCTCGATGGTTTTATCATCATTCGTCCACTCTTTTTTTAGTTTATCTAGTTTAGTATCCATTTCGGTCGTTGATGTAATCTCTTAGATTTTCGTTTATTCTCGTAACCAAGGTTTTACCAATTTCCGTCTTTGCTCGTTCCAAGTGTAACCGTAACTCATTTTCGTCTAAGTACCTCTCCAATTCTTCCTTAAGACTTCCACGTCATTTTTTACATCTCCCTGTAATTTCAGTACGATTCTCTCCTCGATGGTTTCTTCATCCAACGTCCAGTCTTTCTTTAGGTTTTCCAGTTTGGTTTCCAAATTTCGTTCGTTGATATATTCCCTCAAGTATTCTTTTATTTTGTTGGCAAAAGTTTGCCCAATTTCCGTCTTTGCTCGTTCTAGTTCGTTATCGTCTACGTACGTTTCCAACCCTTTTTTTAAGACTTTCTACCCCTTTTTCGATATCATCCCTCAATTTCTCTTCTATTTTATCTTCGACGTCAGTCAATGCATCTTTTAACTAGACCGTAATCACGCACCATTTTGCTCCCCAGTTTTATCACAAACGTTTTGCTCGCTGCGTCACCTCCGTCCGTGGAAGTACTGAGATTTATATTTTTTCCCAAACATATCGATTTTTGCTCTTTTTAGAAAATTGATCGTTATAAAAGATAAAGACACGTCCGAATCCGAAACGCGAGTTTTAGGCATTCGTCCAAATTTATCGACGAGCATTTTTTTATTATAAATAAAAATTCGTTATAACGGTTTGTAATACAGCCTTATTTGACCAACGATGAAATTAATATGGCAGTCAAGTATTCCCGGAGATATTGTAATATTTGCGGGTGTATCTTTAAAATAGAATGACCATCTTTCGTTAATTATCCTTTTTTCGTCTTCATACCGGTCCCAAAGTTCTTTTTCCCTTTCATCCCCCAACGATACATTTAATAATTTTTCTCTTTTTGTTCGTAAAATTAATATGTTGTTCCCTTTATTATATAACCATTACTCTCTTCGTTAACTATATATAATGTATATGACAAATCAAAGTCAAATGTATACTGACCCGGTTTTTTGAGTATCCATTTTTCATGACCTGAGTCTTGTTGAATGCCCGGGTACGTTAAGATGCTGTCGTGCATAATATATTTGTTTGATATCTATTAAAGAAAAACGTAAAATATTTCTCGTCACCTTTTTTATTATAGTAATAAGCTTGTCCATTTTTACGTTCGCTGACAATTATTTCCTCGTTTCCAATGTTGAGCGAAAATACGAGCGTATCTAATACCATTTTTTTTTATAAATTTCCACCTTATTTAAAATCTCGCACAATCCTGTTATCTCGTTTTATCACATAGGCCCTGTTGGCTGCGTCATTTCTTTCTATCGGCATACCGAGAATCTTAATCCTGTTTCCGAGCATATTAATTTCCCTGCGCTTTACGTCCGTTTTAGGCATTCGTCCAAATTTATCGACAGGCATTTTTTTCGTAGGCTTTTATTTAAAACGTATAAACACAAATGTCCGCAAATGACTGACCCTTTCTGTTGCACTTGTTCCACGTTGTAAAAAATTCTCGATTTTAGATAATTTACGGGTTCTACGGGCGGTTGTATGCCGTAACCGTCGAAATAATATTTGTTTTCCTTTTTAATCCAACAAACCCAATGCGTCCCTCCGGCGTTAGAGGATCCGATGCCATCGTCCGGTTCGAGTCGTCCAAATTTAATATTCCGCATTCCCTTTTCCAAGGACGTTTCGGCAGTTGATCGCGCATAAATACGCCGCGGAAATTTGGAATTTTCAACTCTTTAACCGCGTCCATCAATTTGAAATTGTTGAGCGGTTTATTCGGTAAAATTACTTTTCCAATCGATATATTCATTTTTAAAAATGATTTTTGCGTGTTAATACGCCAGTGGTATAGAGCCCACGTGTTGATTCCATCCTCTAAGATAATTCTCTTGTCATCTTCGCAACTTAGCGCGACCTTGTTCATTTCTTCCGTGTACATTACGTGACTCCGGCTTCCCAGAACATTCATCTTTCGCAGTTGTTCATTTCACGTAAACAGACATTCCTCTTATCTTCTTCGAATCGGATACTCTTTTTCTCGACAACTTTTTTTATTCCTTCACATTTTTTCTCGCAGTCTTCTTCCTTTTCTTCTTTTTTCTCCTCTTTTTTCTCTTCTTCTTTCTTTTCTTTAAACATTTTATACGAGTACAATTTTGCCCTCAAATCGACGAATTCTTGGATAATTTTTCCACCCGCTTCGTCTTTAAACGTCACAAATTTATTTTTATTCACTCCCGTCTCAATTCCAGACGGGTGATTTTTATCGAAATTACTCGTGTCAAATTTATCTTTTACGTCTCCAGAAATGTCTTTATAAAAATCTTCAGTTTCGATCTCGTACATCAGACTGTCGATAAACAACTATTTGGCTTTTTCTCCGTATTTCGGTTTAATATATCCGTCGTGGAAATCGTACATGAGCGTTTTACTCAGATCTAAAATACACATCCTGAGGTAAACCGGTTTGTTAAACGTCAATTTAGTCTTTTTCATGAGCATCGCGATAAGATTTTCGTCGAAAATGGTGGTTCCGTTAAAATTCGGTTTCGCCGCAAATTTTTTCGCTTTTATTTCGTCAGTTACCAATTTGATATCCGTTCTATTTCTAATATTTTCCATCGTCTTGCCAAAGACGGAGTTCATCAATTTGAAAAATTCTTTCTCAAACTCGTTAGTCGCCTTCGCTCTCAAGTTCGTATTTAAATCGATGTACGACTTTATCCACGCGTCTTCTTCGAATTTAATTCCTCGATAAATGTTCGTAATTTTTAACCCCATCTTTGCGTACTGTTTTAAATTTTAATCGCGTTAATTCGGGATTAATTTATCCACCTTATTTATCTTCAGATGTTCCAGCGCTAGAAGGTAGTCGTTGTGTAAATCGTGTAGCTCGCGCGGATATTTTAAATCGACTTCTAAAATACAAGGGGTATTTTTCCATTCAGTCAATTCCATCTCATCTATCCATTTAAATCCACCAGTCGGCAAGGGTTGACACATTGCCCACCCGTACAAGTTGTTGGCGTCTAAATAAGTTATATATTTTATGTTTTTTTCCGGACTAAATTTCTCTTCTATGTACGGGTTATTGGCCTCTCCGTATCTCGTCGAAATCATAGACACATCGCCTCTCAACCCCCTTTCGACCATGAGCGACATGTCGGGGTCTGTCAATAATTATAATTTTACCCCCGTTTTCAACATGGCGTCGTACGCTAATCCCGACGAAGTATAATACCATGCGGGATCCAACCCGTAATTTTCCGAGCAAACGTTTCTAAAACTTTCGAAAACGTCCGCCTACAACAAAACGTCCGTCTTGCTATACAAATTGTGGTATTCTCTCAAGGTCGACATGTTAAATTCTTTCCACACCTCCCGAGCGTGAGCGTATTTTTTGTCGCTAATTCCTTCGTCGTTTAACCTCGAAAAGAACGCTTCTTTCGGGGGTAACTCAGTTTCCCGAAAACTTGTCGGAGAATCGATATATTCGTACGGGTAGACGCCTTTCTTTAAAACCAATTTTCGTTGACACTCGTCAGGGAAATATTTATTGACTGATGTAAATTGATCTTCCGTCAAGTTGCTCGCCAGTTTGTCTAAACTAAAAGGCATAAATTTGATGATTTATCGGTTTTTCTTCTTTCGTAAAACTAATATATTCGTCCTCAGTTTTCGCGATGCAACCAATGTCACCCGCGCTTTTCCCGAGATTTTTGACGAATAAATGGCTGTCGTACCCAGCCAAATTGTGAAACACTACCGGGGTGAAAACACTACCGCAAAAAATGTGGGTCGATAAAGGCAAAGAATTTTACAATAAAGAAGTACGGGGTCTAGCGGAATTGTATTCCACCGAAAATGAAGAAAAATCTAGCGTAGTGGAGAAATGGAATAGAACAATGAAGGAAAAATGTGGAAATATTTTTCGGCTAATTCTTCACATTGACGTGTTGGACGAGCTCGTTGATCAGTACAATAATACGAGACACTCGTCGATAAAAATGACGCCCGTTGAAGCGAGTGAAGAGAAAAATTAAACGGTTTGGCAAAATCTATACCCGGACCATTATAAAATAAAAACTTGTAATCCGCAATTTTCGGTGGGCGATAAAGTGAGGATCTCGAAGAAAAAGAAAACGTTCGAAAAGGGATATACACCGAGATGGACTGAAGAAATATTTACCGTTACTGCCGTACAACTAATATTTAAGATTGAGAAAGTAATAAAGGTAATAAGTCGTTAGTAAAGTGGCACGGTTATCCGCGTCGTTTAATAGAGCTGAATCGATAATAAAGATCTCGTTTTAAAAAAACCAGCAAAACTGCCCCCAGTACTACATTACTTTTACCCCAACACCGGGTAGATTCTTTTACGTGCACACCCGATGCTGGGGTGAACTCCAGTCTTCCTTAAGCGCCCTCGCCCGTAGGTTCACCACAAGCCTTTCTTAATCCCTCCAACCTGTTGGCTCACCACCAGTATTAACCCCCACAATCGCCTTTAACCCCACGACCCATAGCTCCCGAAACAAAACAGAGCTACGAATGAGGTAAGGCAAGTTGCTATGCGATTGATTACCAACTCCATGGTAAAGAATCTTTTATGTGCACAACCCATAGAGCCCATAATCGATCACATTGGAGGTATTACCTTGCAGCTGCCATTAAACACACCGGAAAGTGTCATACTCGACCCACGGCTGCCCTTAAACGAACGAAAGCGCGTCATACCGGACTTCGGCCCATAACGTGTACTGGCAACAGTCAAATAATACAATTTTCGTTCCTACTTATATACTCCTATACACGTTATAGACTGTGGTGAAGTTTGAAATATACATAAAGTATGTAATTCAATTAACGTATTTATTTACATAGAAATTAAACGAAACATTACGTAAGTTTTATATTTTCTTAATTAAACTCTCATTACTAAATTAAATAAGAAATAGACTTCATTTCATATTTTTTAAAAAATATATCATTTTTAAACGTTATTAATATCAATAGCAATCGGGAATTTCCCCAAACTCGTAAAACCGAAACCGAAACTAGAACGTGTATCAATTTTAAATATGGGATATTTATAAAAGTTTGATTTTCCGTCGGGGACGGCCTGGCGGAGGTCATTTTTCAAAATTTTGGCGAGAGCGGAGGTTTGGGGGTTAGTGGGGAAGGGGTCATGTTGAAGTTTGTACCCTCTATTTATAAGGGTTTGTGTCTCTTATGAAGTTTTGTGTCTCTTATGAAGGGTCATGTTGTATTATGAAGGGTCATGTTGTAGTTTGTGCAATCTAGAAGGGTTTGTACCTCTTAGGAGGGTTTATGTCAGAAACGGTCATATCATACTACTTGCGCATTTTTCCATGGCATTTCTACATGCTTTATATCATGTTTTAAAACCGAAACCGAAACTAGAACGTGTATCAATTTTAAATATGGGATATTTATAAAAGTTTGATTTTCCGTCGGGGACGGCCTGGCGGAGGTTATAAGGATTTTTCAAAATTTTGGCGAGAGCGGAGGTTTGGGGGTTAGTGGGGAAGGGGTCATGTTGAAGTTTGTACCCTCTAGGAGGGTTTATAAGGGTTTGTGTCTCTTATGAAGTTTTGTGTCTCTTATGAAGGGTCATGTTGTAGTTTGTGCCTCTTATGAAGGGTCATGTTGTAGTTTGTGCCTCTTATGAAGGGTCATGTTGTAGTTTGTGCCTTCTAGGAGGGTCTAGAAGGGTTTGTACCTCTTAGGAGGGTTTATGTCAGAAACGGTCATATCATACTACTTGCGCATTTTTCCATGGCATTTCTACATGCTTTATATCATGTTTTAAAACATTGCCTTTAGTAGGTACTGCAGTTAGGGTTAAGGCAAGAAGTTGTCACAACATTATATGAACCACATAAATGTGTAAGAGTCACTAACAATTGCTAGTAAAATGGGGTCGTAAGTTACACCTCAACTTTCAGGACAGAACTATGTGTTTGTACTGTACATACACCAGCAACTACAAACAATATATCACATCATTTAACAACGACACGCCGACCATATTTTTAAAGGTAGTTTTTGTTATCCCCTGTTCACCGGTTTGATTGTTTTTTCTATGCCTCATTTACCTAGTCAATGAGTCATTGGACGAAAATTTAGTGAGACAACAACTTTCCGATACAATTCATTACATAAATTAAAGGCCATATAATCATTTATTTATTGTTCTCTTTTGAACAAACAGTATCATATATATGCCTTATTTATTTGTTGTACATAAATGTTGATTGTCCCGGCTTGAAGAAAAACTCGTCTTGCATCTATAACACTGACAGATCTGGTTTTTTTTATCTGTGTCGATTAGATAATTATTGTTTGTTGGTATATTGCCTTTTAATGAAATACCTGTAGCTGGGCACGTGTTAAGCAAGAAAACCGATTTATCCTCTTGAATGAATAATTAGACCGGCGGTGTCGAAAACAATTATATAATCATGTTAAACATTAGTAGCACTTACAGCCAGTATGCTAATAAAAACTATGGAAACAGATAAAGTGTAAAGTTTTTATTTTGAGTCTATTTTACATGTAATTTATGGGTAGCATTTACTTACCAACAGTTCCGTGCCTGCATCTATTTACTTGTTTAATTATTTATTGATTTGATATAATATTTCAGGTTTTATATAGCAACTGTAGTGATTGCAGACATTTAAAAACTTTTGCAGTTGGAATGACTCTATGTGTGTGAGTATACTTTTGCTTTCTTATTCTATATTATTCTATATTATACATAAGTAGATTTACTTACTTTTATATACTTTTATATTAATTACAAGACGTAGTACTTAATTACTTGTGCTTTGTACTTAGTGAATTTTACTTTGTACTTAATTGCCGGTTTCACAAAAATTCAAACAAGTTTTAAAAATTTAGTATTTAGTTGCGTTTCACGAAATTTTGTTGACACATCATAGTGCTCAAACCTTGAGTTGAATCTGTTAAATTGAGACAGTTAAGTTTCTACTTCAAATTTCCATTCAATGTAGAGAATTATCAGCTGGTGCTCGTTGTAGAGAAGTTTTTTACATACTTTCATTCCTTCTTTAATTCAGTAAAAAAAATAATGCATGTTAGAATTTGTAATAAGACAAAATTACAGGCTAAAAAAATACCAATTTTACATTGGAAAAAGTGTCTTTAATTTTCAATTTCATTACAATGTATTAGATTATGCGTTTGAATCAAACTGATGAAACGGATTAACAGGGTAGTGAGACAAAGTTTGAATGTTTACAATAGTTCATTTAGTAATTTTATGAACAACATGATAAATAAGAAAATAACAAATGTTATCACATGCACAAAATGGTGAGAAAGGAGATACAAAAGATTTGAATTTATGTTTCAGTAAAATTTAAATATTACAGTTAATGCATGAATTTTAACATTGATGTATAAATTTCAGCTGCGCAGCACACGAATAAATAAAAACGTGACTGGATAGGCAATTTCATTTTATTTATGAAAATATTACATTTCTTTGTTCAAATAACTAGTCAACGGAAATAATTTCTATTAAAGGAAATTTAATATTTCTCAATAAAGGATAAACATGTATCCAATAATTCGATGTGTGTAACAATGTAACTTAATCATTTTGATAATTAAGTTGGATTTAATATATGGACAGGAGATGTAAGGGAACAATAATATTGAAAACTAACTTGAATTTTATATGTCTTCCTTTTTACATGTCTAATTGCGCTCTGACAGAAAAGATATTCTACTGAAAAATAACCCATTGAGTTCTAACATAGTCAATGAAATTTCAGTGATGAAACCATAACACAACACTTGTCGTGGATTTGTTGTGATCTTGAATCAAGTTGTCGTATCATTCTACAATTCATGTCATGACTATATATTACTTTAATCGCACTATATACTTAGTGAACGAATTAATGTGGTAAAATAAATTAAATACTATGTGATGTGTATATATTCTTTATTTGTGTCTCATTCCTGCATATATACAAATACAAACATATACATATAAAACATGTGGTACGTTAAAAAAATATGTAGAACCATTCTTTCTAGAATTATAAGAGACATTAATATGTAAATCTACAAAGAAAACAATACATTATTAAAACTATAAATTATCAATCTCATTAAATGACTATTTTACATAACTCTAAACATGAAATAATAATAATAAAAATAACATACAGGTAAAAAGTAAGAACAAAAATATTCATGAAAATTTTAAGGTATATATCGTCTATTAAAAGCCAAACCCTAGTATCTCCAAAAAATCAAATTTTTCAGGAACACAATAAAACTACATCAACTGTGAGATAATGAGCTTATGTGTATGATTTCTTGAATATAGTGATGAAACAACTTCCTCTACACATTGGTAAAATAATATATATGTAACATCATTAATTTCGCCAAATATAGGCAGTTTTGATTTGGCTCTACAATTTCACAGTTTTAACTGATTATATGAAAGCCCAGAACATATTATATTCATATGATGGCTTTTGTTTATATGAAAATATGCTACATTTTAAATATATTAGTGAGCCATAACATTGTATCTGTCGATGAGTGTGTTTAGCATTATTTGTGTGGTCAAACTTTTAGCAACTTTATTGTGCCAAAAAGTCGTATCTTGCAATAAGATATTATAGCTTTAATTCTCTTTTAGAATTTTAGTCAATATTAGTGGACCATACTATCGTATCTGCAAAATAATACATTCTGGCTGAATATTTTAGGGTGAAAATTTTGCAAAAGCATTTTATATGCATATACAACAGTTTGGTACTGGAAACATTAGGTAATATGAGATAAGATATTTGATCTTTTATCAATATCTTTAAAACTAATTGAGATATAGCTATGAAATTTTGAGACAATATGTATTTGAATGGCATTGGCATATAAGTGACAAAAACTCATTTTTGAAAAAAAATGAATATACCAGGTTCTGGCTTTCAATAGACGATATATTGTTATGTGATGTGACGTTTAATTTGTTGAGCAAATCTAGAGTTATAGCACCTTTTTTGTTTTAACAAAAGTTGGATCCCTACCCACGAATCCCAAGATGGATTCGAGTAATTCGGATATTTCGGGTACGCGTTACAGCCCTGTTGTATTTTTTACTTGGCTGTTAATTAGTTTTCAAACGAGATTCAGTTTTAGAAATATTAAACGGCCAAGTAGAAATTGTTTGTTTTGTAATATGAATGTAGTTGAAGATGAATACAATTTCTTACTAGAATTTTTATCTTGAAATTAGTACCAATTACCACTTTATTCACAACAAAACCTCATATAAATTAGCAAAATATTCATTTATTTATCATGGTCTCATCAAAGTATATACCTATAACATATATAACATACATACAAATGCAACTATAAAAGTAACTTGCCACTCAAGGTTGAGTTATAAGAGACATTAAAACAATCACTTTCTCATCATAAATGTGTACATGTTGCTTGTAAACCTTGTTGGGCGTATTACATCAGTTGAAATGCTTAATTATACTTCATGTGCTTATTTTGTTTGAGATCTTCATAACTGTGAAACACTTCTTTACTTTCTTAACTCTATATTATGCTTATATTGAATTGTCAGTACTTAAGTATTTGTGATTTGTACTTAATGCAATGTCGGTACTTAATTATTTGTGCTTTATTCTGAATTATCATTTGCTTATAATTTATACTTCATCCCTTGGTAAACTAATTCACTGTTGAATTTCAGGGTAAACCAACAAGCCATGTCTAACCTGAGTTGAAGTTTTGTGAACATATGTGCGTCCGAGCATTTTCGAATGGAACGGTTTTTTTTACCAAAGTGTCTTTTTTAGTGTGTGTGCATGGTGATTGTGCTAAGTGTGTTATATTTTAGTGGTTAGGAAATGAAATATGTGCTGGATATAATCATTATGGATTGATATTATGATTAGTTTATGAAGTAGGTGGATTTACTTGAACACTGCACTTAATTTTCACAATGATAGGTCCCATCACATAATTTAACTTCACGTGCACTGTTTTTGAAAATTAGAAACAGTTTTTTAAACCAACAGATATATACGAAAAAAAAAAAACAGAAAAACGAGACGGTGCGTTTTTCAAACATTCATAGTGTAGCGCGTTTTTATTCAATCAAAACACCTCCAATTAATTTACACATAGGTCGCGCGATACATATACTATTGTTGAACAAATTTAGTTCCAAAATTTCGATTGTTTTTTTCAATGAAATTTTGTATATAAAATAACTGCACGCCACCCGCGGCCTGGACACATTTATTTTAAATATACACGATCATATCACACATTATTCAACATTGATCCACGTTTATATTATGACAACGATTCCACGCACTAACGAACAATCACGACATACTAACAGGCAAGACTTAAACTTGCTTGTGATTCTAAAGGCTGACACCCCTTATATATCAATATAGCGATCTTCTTTTCTCAACAACCTTATTGTAACCGACTCGTCCAGGGAAAACAGAAATAAAATGCATTGTAAATTAAAAATTCTCAGGAAACCTGCACCCATTTTGCCAATGTCGGATAGCTAGAATATCGGATCACATTCTCTGCGACTATATTCGGTTTATAGTCACATTATATTAACAATACTGACCTTGCGCGTTTAAAAACGTATGAATAATAAAACTCATTGACATACTTTTGTTTGTAAAATAAGAAAATTTAATTTTGCACTAAAATGTTGTGCAAATCAATTGATATATATTACTAACCTTGTGTTATTACATTGACAAACAATCGTCAATCAAGCATCCACAGCCATACATATCACATACAAAATAAATACAGTAGAACCTCGATTATCCGAAATCGACGGGATTAAAGAATTATTTTGGATGATCCCGGGTAAAGGAAATCTCGCCTCACATGTACTAACATCACTAATATTGTCATCTTAATCATGTAACAATAATGGGAGATCCTGTATATTGTTTGGTTATAGCATTTCGTGACAATTTGGCAAAAATGAAGTGATCACTTTAAATGTTAATTGCATATTAACGTAAAATTATGTTATCAGTATAGTAATTTATTAATAAAGTCAAAATTAGATGTGAATCATCTAACCGAATTCGCATCATATTAGGATAATAATGTTACACCAAGTTTTCGGATAATCCGTTGTCGAAAATACGGGGTTTTACTGTATACACCCATTGAGTAATGACAACGTTTCCGTACATCGGCGAACAGTCATGGCACACTGTATGCCAATTAAGACTTAAACTTGCTAGCGATTCTAAATGTAGCCTCGCCTAAAGTATCAATTTAACAAACATACAATAATGTCATATACTTCGAGTAATTAATATTACTACATAATACAATTACATCGTCAAACAAACGTTAGTCAAGCTTTCGCGTTCATACAAATCACATAAGTAAACATACATAATGCATTGCACATCAATTGCATATTGTGTACCATCATGCTAACGTCATCATAGCGTTATTAAATAAGGCTTCCTGGCCTCACACAAATGTTTAAGAAGACTTAAAGTATACATAGGAAGGCTAAGTAACAAATATACTACGTTATATTCAGCATTGAAACAATATTTTAGTAGTTTAATAGTTTAATTACATAAAAAATAGCTTCCTCGCAAATTTTATTTTCAATAATTCTGTGCTTTTATACACGTACAGTGCGGTCATTTCTTGAGCAAAAAACCTCCCTTCAATAACAGCATGATTTCCCACTGTAAGATTTAGCTAATATTTTAACCTCTCAAGGGTAACAACCTTTCAACAACAACATAATTTTGCACCTGTGTGTATGTCGCCTTGGAGAGATTGCACTGTATAGGTATTACATCAATTCATCTGATTCAGAACAAGCTACAGCCATCGCCGTAGCTACACTGAGGCACACCGAAGCGCGTGCCTCGGTTAAATTTTGGGCAGGTAATGGGAAAATGGCAGGTTTTAGTAAAAACATTTCCAGGGATGCATGCCCCTAGAACCCACAGATTGCCTCGGTTCAAATATGGTTCTGGGTACGGCACTGACAACTCTACGTCGCTCCACTATGACATGTTACAAAAGTACTTGTATTACCCTTAAATCTTTGATCAGCATTAATCTTAGTATTTAGTTTTTTATTAAATGCATAATTCGAGAAATCAACATGTGCGCTGATATTGTTTTAAGAAGGCATTATTTATTTCAATTTTGCACGTGACTTCACACTGGATTCAAACTACATTAAGTGAATTTAACTATTCAAAGTCACAACTATTGACTTAGATATGATTTTCAGATGTTCGCATACGTCTATTTATCATTGAGGGAACACTTAGAAAATGTTTTCAACTTAAGTTCTATATTCCTCCACAATACGTTATTTTTTGAGTCGAATACTGCAAAATTAAAATTCACTGTGAAAAAAGTTCTTCCTAAAGAATCACAGAAATCCATTTAATTAGAAAAAAAAACAAAAGAATTTGGTTCACTTTATTTTATTGGTATTAGTCCATGAATAATAATTATAATCATAAGCCGATGTTATAAGTTATGTCTGTATTGTCTCCTGTGCTGCAGTGATTTTTTTGTTTGTTTTCGTGAGAATCATGTTTGTTATTCGCACAATTGTTTATATAAGCAACAAGCTTCCGCTGTTGTAATTGCAATATACATGATGTACTGAAAATAAATTGGTATTATCGTTTTATTTCATAACCAGGTGATCAGAATTTCTAAATGACAACATTGTTCTGATATTTCTTAATTTCCGGTCTCAATCTCCATTAAAAATATTTATTAGTGCATAATTTTTACACGCACAAGTTTGAATAATAGCATTCTGTCTGAAAATGCGTGTGATACTTGCGCACTTCGTGTGACTTGACAAATATGAATGAGTCTTCGACGTTATCATGCATTCATATGCTGAACAAATTCAAAATATTGATGAATGTAGTTATTGATACATGTATATTTATGTGATCATAATTCATTTTACTGTTAATTTGGAATTAATCTCCTCTTTTCATTAAATAGTGGATGAATGGCCTTATCATTATAAACAAATACAACATTTATGTATTCTGTCAAGTTGATTGATTGCCTGCTCTGGTCTTTGTTAAATCACATAGGTGTAGTTTCAAGTTATTCAGCGATGTGTATCATATTGTACTTTATGTTCATAATAATTACACTTTATGACACTTATAAGTATGCTAGTATTAATTTTCAAATATTTTTGTGTCAAACTATCGAAATTTGAGCAAAGCACTGATATACATTTTATTGAATAATTATAAAACGTTAACAAACAACAGAGGTTCATAATCTTCTAGGTTGATTACCTTCATTTCGTGAGGCCCTGAACTTGTCAAGTAGTTTTGTCAGTGTTTATGTGAATGGTCATTATACTAGCCAGTTCTATTTAGTAATGATACCATTGTATATTGATTGTGTTCGATGGTGACTTACAATTGTATATCCAGCGTAACTTACACTAAAGCTTACCGTAAATCGGTATCGAATGAAGTTTTCAAACATCTCCAGAAACCAATATAATGTTTTATCGGCATTAATGTATTAAATATGTGTGCAAAATTTTGTCGAATAAAATTTAGGCCCAAATAAATGTCATGTTTATACAGATACACTGATAAGTGTCGTTGAGCGTATAATTCTATGGATATTTTTGCTTTTATATTATATCTGAAAAAAGTTCAAGTAGAATGTTTGTTGTTGTTGTTGTTGTTGTTGTTGTTGTTGTTGTTGTTGTTGTTGTTGTTGTTGTTGAATACTCTTACTTTCCTTCACATGAATGTGCTTTGCATAACTAGCACCAGGCCCCGAGATTATAAAACATGAGAACAATCTCCGAGCTAAAATCTCAATTTCATAAGTAAGCATTCTGCTTTGAATGATATTGCAATTTAATGATTAAATACATTTTGAAAATATTTTAGCCGGCAGAATAACGTAGGATTGAAATTTTAATTGTTTTGAAATAATTAAGTTTGAAACATCGAAGGACAAAATATAGGATTTGAGTTTGGAAGCCGATCTCAATGTTGTACTTATAGTATAAAATGACTTTATAGCTGTTTGAATTTTCCGATTTTGCCCAATTTTAGAAATTTCCTTCTTTGTTCATATTAGCAAATCTGGACCGATAGTGATACTTTTGTAACGATCAGGGAAGCAAGAAGATAAAATACAATATAATTAAAAAATATATCATTGTAAAGAACAAAGATGCAAAATAGTGCTCATAACTGGGAAAATGTTGTGACTTTATTATTAATAAAGCTATTACAAGTTAAATAAATAGTTCCTCTATAACTCTATATAGAGCACCTGCTACTGTCGTGTCATCGATATCGCGGAAAAGTCGATTTTCAAGGGGGACAACTTTTCCGATAAACCAACTGATAAGCCTTGAAAGCTGGCAATGTTTTATAACCTTGGATCATGACTTATGGTTTATTTCTGAACGTCATTTTCAAAGATGCAACATACTTCAACTATTTCCTAATGAACAACTCTCTAAATATCACCAACAACGGTGTAACTTGCATTGAGAGATCATCTACCTGAAGAAGAAACATGTTCACTCAACACTTAAACTAGACCCTAAATAAAAGATACATATAATTTGTTCTTTAACACTATTAATAATTAGAACCGAAAACTGGAAACTGAAAATGAACTCATAATGTAGGTGTTCTTTTAACAGTCGTGGACCCTCGGTCAAGTTGGACTGTAAAACAACAATTTATAATGATGTTAACTATTCAATATCCATGCTTGATGTTCTCAAATCAAAGGCCATTATTAAGGACACCCCAGTGTAAGGAACATTTTATATAAGACCTTAACTATCCGTATTATAAGAGTTTTGCCGTAAATTGTTAAAAAAGTACCAAGTAGCGTCACGCCTAAATCGTCCTTGGTAGTATTCCAATCCCGAGAATTGTATCATATACGTTTTGAAGAATTTCATATTGAATGGTTTTTCATGAGGGAGTTCGGTGTTGATAAACATATATGCAACAAAATGTAAATAAATCATACTTAAGTTTGAGGTCTGAATAATGGATATTGTGAGGACAATGTGTACGAGTGTAGATGTCATTTCATTTACCCACCTCACAGAATATCAGGAATATAATTGTTTGAATAGTATACATCAAGTAATATAGTTAGGGTATATCAACATATTATAGAAATAATGAATTATCATAAGTGTATTATACGGTTTATTGTTTTGATATTATTATCATATACATACAGTAAAACCTCATATACTACAAAATACTCAAATATTACAATCATCGTGTCATAACGATCACTTATTTTCACACTGGCTTCCAATCACTTCCATGTGACATGATAATGAGACCACCATTTTATAACGACTGATTTTGGGGGGCCCGGAAGTGGTCTGATTATGGAAGTGTTACAGTTACTATTAATGTATCGAGTGTAACTATAATCAAATGAAATAATGTGTCTTTCTTTGCATGAACATTTAGATATCACAACCATTTGTATAGAAATAGGTTAGTACTGACGGACGTGTCGTTTGCAACTTAACAGCAACAAAATGCATCCAGTGGTTAGCGAAGGGGAGAAAAGTCGATTTTCTCGATAACTTTTATTGTAAATACAATGTACTTACCTCCCTTGTTTATTCAATATTATGTGTGCGTGTCTTGATTTTGAATATGTAAGTATACATTGAAATGTTCCAGCCGCCCGCGCACCAATAAGTTCGTAAGTACAATCTGAATATAAAAGAAGGAATATTAAGAGCACGTATTGACAAAGTGTCCATTGTATTGACATTTCAGTTTTAAACATAGTCGGAAATACGGTTGTATTAATAAATCAGCCGAGGTATGATTTTCGTTAAAAGCGTATGGTGGGTCATCACACCTTTAAAACTTTAGCAGCCGTTATGATTTTGATGTCGCGATTATTCTGGTCAAATAAGTGTTATCCAAGGAATAGAAGTCTCATATTATGTGTGGGATATCATCTAGAAATGTTGAAACCATTCGTTTTATTTCTGTTTGATTTTAGGTCATTCTGTTTTATTATTTTCTAGCGTCGGGCAGGCGCCTAGGTTTTAGCTAAAACATAATTGTATTCAAGTTCACGGTTTCTTGATTGGATTCTACGACTACAAGATTAATTGCTGTAGTTTGTAAATCATGTTTAATATAGACCTTTCTTTTAAATAGTGATATTTTTTTAATTCTTAAATTTTTGTTTAATGTTCTTGAGTAGGATACAGTGACTTGCAAGATCAGAATCAGAAGTGTTAGATATCTATGTTCTGAGTTATAACTAGTTAGTTGTGTGTGTGCGCGCACGCGCGTGCGCGTGTGCTTGAGAAATGGCAGCTAAGATTTGCGAGATAAGGTTGACATGTAACAAAAAAACAAACAGAATATCCATACGTGACGCTGGTAAATGATCAGTTATGTTTAAACTCGGGGTCGTTGTGGAAATAACCAAGTCAAACTGTGATGCCACGTCATAAGCACGTGACATGATACCACACCGTGTTATAGAAACCTGATACAGTATCACCCTGTTATAGAAACCTGATACAGTATCACCCTGTCCTAGAGCAGACCTTGAAAACGAAAATAACTCGGGAGATGATCGTATTTCAACGTCTCGTCTTATTATTCCGCAATTATACTATTGGACTGGATCTTGTATTATTTGGTGACCCAGCCCTTTGACTCTGGATATAAATTATATATTATCATTTATGAGCCCTGCCCCCTCTGCCCGCCTGAATTCTTTGACGTAACTTAGGGGTCAAATAAGGTGAGCCTTTATCCCCTTTGATGTTCATTGATATTTGTGAATCTATAAATTTCGTTAACCTTGTTGGCTATGACTTCGAACTTCTGAATACATGTTACATTTTGCGGACCACATTGCTTTATTTGCCACTAACCCGTTAAGTCTTCAGAAACAATTTGATAATATTAATTGATATTCGTGTAAACGGGGACTAAAGATTAATACCTACAACACGAAAGTGTGTATTTTTGAAACCGTGTAACTATTACCGACTTTAAATGGTTCATAAATGCTAAAAATATTGAAATTGTGGGCGACTTTTGTTACCTAGGAATACATTTCACTAACAGTAGCACTACGTCTTAGGCTGTTAAAACGCTTACTGACCAAGCTTCAATAGCTAGTGACAACCCATTTTCTGTTTTTAGACGTGTGAACTTAGATGTCTAAAGTAAACTTGCGCTTTTTGATTTCTTCATTGTGCTAATCATCACTTACGGTTCTGAAATATGGAGCATTTACAACTTTCAAGAAGTCTACAAACTCCATATCAAATTTTGTAAAAATATCTCAGGAGTTAAACCCCAACTTCAAATTCGGCAGTCTATGGAGAATTGATTGATTTCCTCTTTCCATCACTTGTATCGAACGTTCGTGAAAATACTTAACTAAACTTATGAAATCTCCACATTCTTTGATGTTTTGAATTTTCAACGAACAAATCAACTTGAACATACGTTATAGAAATAAAAGCTGTGTGTCACCAATAACTACTACGTTTAGGCAACATTCGTAACAATAACAGTATTAGACAGTACACACATTCCATTTACCAATTTACAACAGCGAGATAGGGATCTGTACTTACAGAAATGGCGTCAAACCCTATATAATCAAGCCAAAATGAATTACAGTCAAACCTGTGAACAAAGGCCATCCTTGAGAAAAACAAAATGTGGCTTGTATTGATAGATTTCCTTTATTCGGAGGTCATTTTCTTCTAAATAATCAGTGAGGGTTCAAAGAATGCCTTTATTCACAGGGTGGTCCATATTCGGAGGTGGTCACAAACACAGGTTCGACTGTATTTTACTCGATGTTTAAACAGAATTCAGTATCTTCATATCATTGCAACTGAAAATATAAAAACAGAAATATCTAAATCTAGGTTAGGATCGTACCTCTTACAGACTGAAAATGGAAGATACAATAATATCAAACGGTCTCGGAGAAAGTTTAAATTATGTTCGCAAAATATAGTTGAAGCTGAATATAATTACCTATTATGTTGTCCACTTTACAGCGAATTACGAGCTATGTACTTCAAGAATTTATAATGGGTTTCCTTAAACAAATTAGCGCTAATCTTTTCATCAAATAACACTAAAACTATTGTTAATTCAGCCAATTCTATTTACTGTATCTTAATTGCTGCTTCGTAATTATGATTTTTATGCAACTATTTTAAGAAATAGCGTTCTAGGTAATATTGTTTTGTTTTGCAAATGACCAAAATTAATGTATCGTTCATTTACCGATTAGCTTTAAATATATGGAAATGAATTGATTCACAACTTAAATATGTCTCTTTAGCTTATCATGAAAAAAAGAGATCTAGCCTCAAAACTCTTTCATCTAGATGCATTGAAAGGTAACCCTGAAATTATGTTTTCCTGTCTCATGATCGACTAAAACCTTGCTGTAAAATGAACGCCGAGTTTTCTCAAAGATAACAGAGCAAAAATGAACTTCATTATACATTAAAATAAGTTTCTTCCCAAATTTTATTACTCGTATATATATTTAAATACACAATTTAATCTCTCTACAGCAACACCCTTTAGGAGAAGTAAAATTATGTTGTCGAGAGGTTGTTTGCTCTAGAAAGGTTAAATAGATAGTTAAATTGTACTGTTGGGAGGTTGTTGCTTTAAAGAGGTCCGCTCTGGAAAGGTTGCGCTATATGCATAAACTATAAGCTTTTGTAGCGCAAAGTCCACAGGTTTTTAAGTAATTTATATAATTATGTATTACCTTACCTACCATCATTCTACTTGTTTTATAACCTGATACACAGTTTATAACGGAACAAAATACGTGCACGAGCCGTGTAATCCTTCAATTAATAAAATACAAAGACACCTTGTTTGGTTTACACAGCATTAGTGAATAGTATTTGTATCTGAATGGGGCAACACTTTGTGTTTCAGTAACAATAATATTGGACGGCTTCACAAAATGAATTACGGTATATCTACATGACACAATTCAGCTGATGGCCACCAATTGTTCATCAAACAATGAACATTGTATTTTGTGATCACTGGATAAGCACGTGCATCATGTTGAAATTTGAAATTTTTTTAAGTGCATCTAAGTAAACGAACTACTTTCTTTTTTGTTCAAACAAATCTTTTTAAACCGAACTCACTAGGACAGTTCTGAAATTCGTTTTACCACTGGTCAAACATTTTACAAAACTAATACAAAATGTATTACTTATTTGCTTAAAATTGTGTTACGTTGTAGTAGAGTGCATGTACTATGTTTACATAGATATACAAATGTACAATAACCTTTGACCTTTAACAGGGCATATCTTGCAATTATGGCAGCAAAGAACTGTCGTTATACGACTGCTAAATATTGTTACGCAAGTTGTTGCTATATCATGCCGATTTGTTGTAAACAACCTGTGTATACATTATCACAACTGTTTAATATGTATAAACGTTTATTATTTAGAACTGAACAATGCTTGGTGTTCTTGTGAACAAAATTAATGATGTGGACTGTGGTAATCGTTGACCCCGTAGTACTCAACATGAATACTTTGTACTTAGATGTAACTGTACATCTGGTGCGTACTCTTGTTTGTACATCATTAATCGGTAGTTAATTAGTAGTGCCCGTAACTAGAGTACATTGTTCATAAAGTTCAAACGCATTTTAGCCAATTAATGTTTAAATATACACAATACAGATGTGGCTTTACTTTGTTTGTCTTCACCTTCCTTTGTAAAATCATTGGACTTGAAGATCTGTAAAATGCGAATTCTGAGTGACAAATTTGGATGTTTCAATGAAACAAGGCAAAACAAACATATTATACACAAGGAAACGTTCAATTACCGAATGTATAATTACCGCATGTTTCCGTAAAAATAGCATAAAATTTGTAACTTATTGAATTTCCATATTTTTTTCTGGTAATATATTCTCAGCTCAACCATAAAACCTTTCCTGTTTTGTAACTTTCGACAGAGAGTTTAAGTTGATCTTAAGTTGTTAAGCCCTTGAGTTCTAAGTCTTCTGTCTAAATATGGAGTATCTACTTTCATGAAATTGCATCTACACTTTAGAAGTCATGGTTAAACACATTTATTGTTTTGACTGTCAAAAAATATAAACGACATACAAAATAAATCCCATAGTCGTTTGAAATACGCTTCATTACCCACCTACATATACATGTTCTGTATTGTCTGGTCAGCAGACTGGTTTCTTGGTTTGATGAGGACTACAAGAGAATACTAGTCTATCGTGACAAACTTATATAAATACCATCAAGTCCGTTACGAGGACCGTAATTTGAACACATTCTCCATCCAGAGGTTCAAACCGGAGATTTTTATCAATATACCATAAGCCTATTAACTACATCGTTATTTTGATATCTCTATTTTCTTCCCTAATTGTGCGTATTGAAATCGTTAATTTACTTTTCTTGTGTCCATCTCACCGATAAATGTACGGATACAATCATAATTATGATGACGGTAGAATGTGAATCTAGCGGGATATTACATCGATCTTTTTTTTTATCAAACTAGAAAAAAATAAGTCACTTTTTAGAGCAATTTTAGTTCCGGATATGCATCGCGGAATCCGGCACATTCAGAACCCAGTGCGAAAACATCCGGAAAATTAAAAACAATATATTGATATCACAATGAAGAACTTTTCATCTAGTTTTGGTTGGTTTTGTTTGTTCTCCGATAATTGTGAATCCAGATCTAGTGTTACTTGTTATAGCAAGGATATTTTAGATAATAGTTGATACATACGCGGGTACTTCTGCTGGTATTCTAATTACGCATTGAATGAATATCGACAAGTTTTGTATAAAATGTAGTGATTATCTCCCTTACACCAACATGTTCAACTCGTCATATCCACGAAAAACAAATACACTTTCAAGATATACCTACCATTGAAAATATAAACCCGCCCGTCTACAAATCCGTCTCGTTGATTTCATTCGTGATTAATAAGACTTTATTTTAAAACATACAAACAATAAATGCATTTTATTTATCAACACCAGTTTGTCTACCATCCATTTATCAAGAATTTGTCTTAGTTTGGAATGTTTTCTCTGGTTCTAAGCATTATTTATATAAAATTGATTAATGACTCCCCCATGGTGTTATCCAACAAAGGATGATAATATATTTCATTGCTTTGTATTGCCTTATATACATGACAATTTACATTAAGAGAGGTTCTATTTCTTATTACGTTCTACATTTGTAACAAATATGTACTTGTACTAATGATAATAAATATCGCTATATTTCAGGATCAACATGAAGCATTACATATTTAAATGACTAGCGACTACTTCATTGGTAAAACAGAATTACACATGCTCAAATCGAAACACATTGACTGCACCAGTATCACCCAGAAACCACTTACGATACACTAGTATTTTACAGTACATACTTGACAGGTATGACACTTTGAAAGCAAACTATTCCTGTCAATATCAATCAATGAAATTAATAGAAAGCGTTTCATGACATTATTTCCAGTTAGGCCAACTTGTACTCTAAACCATAGGGGTATGCAGGAATGAAATGTTTATACATACTGTGTCCATATCTACAGAAAACTCATCATACGATATTTTTGTTTTACATCTTAGGTCGCCGGATTTTTATAGGCAAGTACGGATTGTGCGCAATTGGTACTACGCCCTGGTATACCTCAGACATACTCAGAGTTTAGACTTAATAACCCTTCACTTTTATCTTATGATGAAAATCACATAATCCGTATCATGTAAGCGACATTTTTAGTCGCTGTAGCGGTCGATAGCTCAATTATTAAGTAGTCCGGCACTTTGTGATGAACAGTCGCCTTCAGACTGTCAGAATAAGAACTTTTGGACATAAACAGACGCGCACTTAGAGCAATTATTCTTGTCAGATACACACATTAATTTTGATGAACAAAGCACCACATGAAACATAATTACTCTTATCATACACACCACTTTCCATGGCTGACATTGTTATCTTAGAATCTATCATTGTAAACGATGTAGTCCAGTTTATCACCAATTAGTTTTCCAGGTGTAAAGTCAATGACAAAAATGTGCCGATTAGTAGTTTCCATACGCCGTAATTATCAACAAATTCTTTCTAATTAATATCTCACACCAAGGGTTTCTCAGAGCTTGTTAACATCTTCAGGGGAACAGACGTAAAATTATACCAATAGTTTGTTTTGTAAAACAGGAGATTTAACTAACTGGGGTAAATATATATATTTGATATTGCAGTTATTTTTTATTATACGAAAGACAAATAACAAGAATTATTGTTTTTAAGTGTGGAGCTTTACTTACAATATTTAACTATTGAATGTGTATTTACTGGGAATGTTTAACTACTTAATATGTATTTAATTGTGTTTGTTAACAGTTGATTTGTAATATCAATGTATAGTCACTTTTTCATGAGTGTGATCTGTATTATTATTTTACCAGTGAATGTTGATACTGATATATGATAGTATAATTAATTAATTCATTTTTATAGATCCCAGTTCGGGATATGAGATAGAAGGTAGAAACGTCCTGAGATTGAAGTTACTAGAAGTTAGAGAAATAGATTAAAGTGGAAGAGGAAACGCTTATACCGAATTCGATACTCAAAGATACAAAATTATTACTTTATTCATACAACGGATTGAAACCTATGTGAGACGTTAAATGTTAAATGTTTTAAGTGTCTTATTGATAATTGTTCTTCGTCAACACATGTGTGGACATATATATGCATTGATAATAGTTAGTTTAAAGCTTAGATAAATATTGTTTAATAAATCTTGTAATAGTCTACATGGACATTCTGTATTTGTATTAGAACGCGGAAATGCTGATGGGAACTATTTGTGGACATTAAATAGTATTGAAGAAGCAAAACTGAATCGGACACGAACGTAACTGTTACAACATTGGTTGACACCTATTTTGCATATTTGTTCATTGTTTTATGTTCTACGTATATGCCGTAATAATAAGTTAACTCCACACAATTTCATAAGGGTTTCATTGGTATCATTCGTATTTAATAAGATTATTCATTAGGCGTGTATAAAGGGATTATAAGTTTAAGCCAGCCTGAGAACCCTATTGCGTGCATTGCATATCATTAGGTCACCAACAACACACACACTTAAACACTTCATATCCAACTTTCAAGCAGGTACACACCATAACACATAACAACATCTGTCACCTTGTCAAGGAGACCTATTCAAATTATCAAGACTAAACGACTTCTTGACACAGACACTGAATAATTAGTAATTATCATTGAATTATAGATAGTAGTTTTTTTATGTATTCAAAGTAATCATATCATTCTCATAGGATACATAGTCTTGAAATGTTGCAAGTTTTTCATTTTTTCGTGGTTGTTTTAAATCTAAGTGGCTTATTCTTGTCACAACTTTATATTTCAATAACAATTAAATTATCTAAAAAATAATATTAATATGTTACATATGTTTACGTATTTTTCAGTTGTTGATATCGAATTGCTGATTCAACAGTTCTTCATGCGTGTACATATCGTTCCCATGGTAACATATTATAGAATGGATTCGTTCATTGCTACGACTACAGGTTGAATGTCTGAGGAAGCTGTGGAACCTTGAGACTTGCATAGGACACCAGGGTGAATGAGTATAAGTGACTTACACTAATGAAAAAATAACCTCCTAGCCCGGAGGCTTGAATAGGTTGATTATATTCTTCAAGACCTCAACTGTCGTGTTTTCTTCAATTTTATTAGAATAAAGCGTTTTTTGACCAGCTCTGGCTATGTACATCTGTTATTATCTGTTTTGGATGTTAGGCCAGATGGGAGTTCTTCAACTCAAAAACATACAAATTAAACAACGTAAATCAGAACACACTCACCATTGATAAAACCAGAATGTGTGGATTTTTTGCCGTTTAGAGTTCACCATACTCTCCTATTCTGGACCCTTCCAATAAGAGGAACCAAAATCTGACAGATGAATGCCACAACCTTTGTTTTTGATAATATCATCAAATACATATTTTATGTGTATTACGACTTGGTTGATACAAATGTAGAAAACATATTTAGTATATACATATAGATAGTAATATATACATATCAATTTAAATGTGACTTTTTTGAGTCGGTTGTGATAGAAGTAATAACAAAAGTTCGGTCAACCACTCTCAGTAGCTGCTGCCTTGATTCGATTCCACAACATGCGGTAAAGGAGTCCGGTTCAAGAGTCCAGTTCGGGAGTCCGGTTCAGGAATCTATTGTATTTCTAATCGTTTTGGAGTAAATGTAGTTTTTTAGTGATAAATGTGTGCTAAATATGTGCTTAATGTGTGTTTGTATTCGTTATGATTGGGAATTAATATGCGCGTTTCTACATAATTGTGCTGGAATAATGTGATTTTTTTCATAAAATTGGATTATTATACAACATCAACCATCTGAACTTAAGGTAGGGCGATTTTGATATCGACCTTGCACAGTAATACTCACTATTCTCGTTTAATGGTTATTTATCACATTATACTAACAACAGTAAAACCTCACTTAGATCTATACTACTTCAACATTAAGACCACTCAGTGTCGTGTAATAGACAATAAATGATGGTCTTAATGTTTAAGTTTTACTGTGTAGGTTTATTCAATACAAATAGAAAAAGTTATATCGTAAATTTCTAATATTATTGAATGAAGTATTACTGAAATGTAAAGACTTACGTTGGCCTACATATCTCGTACCTGAAGCTTAATGACAACGAGTGCGGCTTTCTCTTTGTAATGATAATACAGTCCTACCTGTTTTCGCGGCCATTTTTTTATTTAAAACTAACTGACCGAATAATGGCCTCCTGTTAATAAAAGTCACATTTCGTCTTTCCCAAGGGTGGCCTTTGTTCACAGGTTTAACTGTATATTGAACATGATGAAGTTTTTCGCAGCAACTCATTTTACAGCCTTTTTTTGAAACTAAGTATATGATTTTTCGAAACAGCTACCGCACATGTGAAATTTGTCTGGTTGTGGCGGGATTCCAACTAACAACTCTACCACGAAAGTCCCTTTACTCAAACTTTAACTATTAATTGTTGTTAAGTGGATAAAATATTGTGAATGTATTCTATTCTTATTAAGAAATTTTAAAATTTTGGTATCATTTTTATGTTTCGTAAGTAATGAATGTACATGTATTATTATCATTATTAATTCACGCATGTAGGATGAGGCATTTAATTTTATTTCCGGTGCCCCAGTACCACCAGAAACTTACAGCATAATTCTTTCGTCAAAATGTTCTAGATGTATTTTTTCAATGTTTTTCGAATCTTTGCTTGGCCTAAAAAAGGGTTTGTTTCAGGTTACCCAATATTTTACCTGCCGACTTTTAAGTTTTTACGGCATCCAAAATTTGGTGCTTATTGTATTGTTCATAAATCAGTAATATCACAGCGCACATATTCCCATACAGTGTTACTGATATATGTAAAACATATAATGAAACATCCCTACCTATTGACCGATATTGTTTGGGCATGTAACCGGAAGCAAACTTTTTTGTTTAGGCCTTATCAGTTTTCGAGTCGAGTGAAATATTTCAACACCACGTCGATATAAAGACATATGAGATCATAAAATTTCACTCGCACTCCATTTTTATAAAGTTTTAATTAACATTTTCCTTATTATCGAGGTTTTACTGTATATTCAATACAAATAGAAACGAAATGACTCACAAAATCAAACTAGATCAATTTATCATTAAAATATATTATAAATCCAAAGTATACGCTCGTCGTATCAGCTTTTCTTTTTGTATTGAATATGTATTAACAAACATAGAATAATATTCGCTGAAATTGTGGTAGCAAATATGACCATTTTCTTGATATACTAGTCTGTTTATTTCCACATTGAAATAAATGTGAATAAAAATGAGTTTCTTTAGAAGTAAACAAAGCTAATTTCATGATATAAACAGTTTAAAATGTTGCGAAAATACAATATACATGATGTGTTGTTTGTTCATACTGATAGAGACACATTTCCGCCTAAGTCAATGTGGGAAACATGCTGTCCAAGTACATGTGTACGTCACTGAGAACCAGCAGTATACTATGTCTAGACTTTTACAAGTTGACGCATCATTTCAACTACGTACTTTGTTAAGGACAGATGATATATGAGTGTTTTATGGTCTATCTTTAAAGGATCGTCTAACCAAACCTTCGTATGTAAAAAACCCGTGTGTATTGTTGGTTAATTCTGTAGTACACCTGTTGTTACACTGTCCTAAAAAGCCTCCAGTTTCTAATCAGAATTGATTGATCGGGAGTATCATGTAGTTGTAGAAAAATATTACCCCAAGATTTCTAATATATGATACCCGTAGAGGTTTTCATCATTTACTGATATCATACAAAAATCACCGTGTGAGCGATGTATCACTCTATTAATATGTAATAGGAGGCAGAAAATAACGTTCCCGATGCGGGGTTCTAACCCGCGACCTTCTGCTTGCAAGTCAGCTGCTCTACCAACTGAGCTAATCGGGCTGACAGGTATACACACTACTATAAACACATATATTATATATACAACACTGTTACAAATACTTGTTACAGTCACGAGAGATACTAAAACTGTGCGCTGTCTAAGATTATTCGCTCTGTCGTGTGTTTAATGCAGTACCAACCTGGCATTAAATGTATAATGTACAGTTCCCACTGTATTTATATGCTATGTAAAGATATGGCGCACGTCTAGAATGACAGCCAGCTTTGTGTTGTATTTACAACTAGAACTATCTAGGAAGATTATTATTGTATTATATACGAATTTGTAGTTCCTGGTGACAGTATGATAATTGTTTTAATTGTTCGTATTGTTATACCTGTTAATTTGTATTGAGTGTTTTGTTACATAGGTAATAGCTTCATCTCTTAGTATAGTACCTATTAGTCATCTCTTAAAAAAACGAGTGATAATACATTGAATTAAGACTCTTTTTAACAGTACTATACCTTCTTTACAAATAGTGAGTTTAATGCTGAGAATAAACTCAGTGTGTCCTTTAGTGCATTAATAGGACCTTCTGCACCCTAACTATTTAGCTTGAGTTATAGTTGGTCTTTTTCATGTAGTTTCGATCACACACCTGTATTATAAATATTTGATCATGAGGCCGTATATAAATTCATGTTATTATCTCTGGAGTGTTGTGGTGTGCAATTTGTTCACAGTGTGATATATAATAGTCACTTATTACATAGGTATGGTTGCATAAGGCGTCCACATATTCTCCATGCGTCTATTACAAATGGTGTAATATTTTTGTGAAAGTATGTACATGTTAACATGCTTGTAATAAGGACCACATTGATCCATGACGCTTAGTTATTATTATTATGTAATGTATATTAAATTTAAAAAAGGCATTCCTGTGTTAGCGTTTCAAAAATGGTCACATACTGACTTCATGATTATTACATCCAAATAAATAAAATATTAAACAATATTAAACACAATAATTATTCAATATGATATTACGCAGTATTACAAAATTATTATTATTTTCAGTTATTATCAGGGCTCTCTCTCTCTCTCGGGGGACTGGGGCCGGGCCCTGGGAGGGGGGAATTTCGAGTCATTTTCAGTTCAGGGGGAATTTCAAAGCCTCAATAATATGATAGGAGGGGGAATTTTTACCAAAAATAGGGGAGAAAGTATATTTAAGAGGTGGGGGGAATGGGGCCAAATTTCGGCCCCAAATTCAGGAGATCGAGAGCCCTGCTTATTCTAAATTCCAATTGCCTTAAAATTTGTATAATAATTACATACCTACATTGTATTGCTTATTTCATAAGTTTGCAAACGTATAAATTGATAATCATGTCAAAGCACGTATGCCTAATTATTGTTTTGCTGTGCTATATATATTGTGTATGAATTATATTGTGTATTATATAATAATGTATAATAGAGGAATAAAATATCATTTATCAAACTAAGAAACAGAAATAAGTCTCATTATGTTATTAACAATACACGACCTGTGCCCAATTGTATAAATATTGGTTAACTTTAACCAAATGGTTAATTTAACCCAAGGTTAAATCTAACCATTTTGGTTAACTAATCATTAAAAAAAATCACTTAAACATTTAAAAAGGGCTGCCATTTTGGTACTGGATACCGTTTATGTTAAGATTTAACCAGCACTTAGGTTAGACTTGGGTTAGATTTATTTGAGCTTTAACAAAAACAACATTTGGTTAAACTTAAACAAAATTTTCTACAACAGCTAACCGAACATTTAACCAAAATTTTAACCAAAACTCTGATTTAAGTTAACCAATGTTTATACAATTGGGCACTGAAGTTTATGAAATTAAGAACAATGGAAAGTATTACTGGGCATGGATATCTTATGTTGTTATTTTGATAATTTCATGTCACGAGCAGTATCTTTGATAAAGTTTACACGTATTATTTTTTAAGCTGCTGGCGTATAATTAAAACTGTACAAGTGGTTAGAAGCGAAGGTTCCAACTGTTTGGATGATATATATATACTGGCCGTCATAAGAAGGTAACCATCATATTTTTTTTTCTATTTTGGCCTAATATTGAACTTTTAATGGTCATTTTATGGGCATTAATGAATAATGATAAACCATATCATGAAATGTTTCAGCTATTTCCAGATTTAAATTCATCTCGAGTACTTGCGTTTTGTCTATCTTATACCAACATCACTTACTGGTTACTTTCTTATGACGGCCAGTATATTTTCTGTATATTATTAATATAACAAAAAGAACTGAATGATCAATAAAAAAGATTAAGGTCCTCGTCATTTTCATTAATTGATTTTCAGTTACTTCTGTTTTACATTGATAGTTGATGGTAAACTGTAATCATGTATAAACGGGAACTTTGTTCTGAGTTTAAACTAGTCAGATGACCGTTGTTCCGTTTAATATGATATGATATATTTAATATGAGTTTGTGTGTTTTACGCCGAAGGTGTTATCAGATCGATCAGTGTCGCCAGTTAACAGTGGGATGACGCTGTTGCTAGGAGAAAAATATTGGAATGCTTTTGCAGTTATTGTTAACTTTAATATTAATGTATGAAGTTCGAGTGTGTACTTATTTCTCATTTCCGTTAAACTTTCTTGTAAAATGAGTGTCATTTAGAACAAATTAACATAAATATAAACAGTTAAAAAATGTACTGATCCGGTTTGAAAATATTCTCTTAACATCTCGTACAGATAATTTCCGGGTTATCATAACAGAAATGCATTAATTGCATTTGGCGCTTATCTTTTTTTAAAGATTATTCTTGTTTTTTGAATAGGTAATTCGGTGTTGTAAAATTAGGTTGCCGCTTAACAAATAAAAAAAAACAGAATGGCCTTACTGGCTATCCCTCATTTTGTTTTCGGAACATTTGGAATTTCAAATATGTTCGAAATAATTGTAACAGATTTTCATCCACATAGCTGATATATAGTTCAGTTTTGAATGTAATACATTTAGATTCGTAGTTACAACTATGTGAAGCGCGATTAGAACATTTCCATACACTCGAATAAAATTCTTTGATATTGATTGACAGATTAAAGCTGTAAAACTTATGTTTTCTTTCCAATGTTTCATTTCTCAAAATGTGTTTTGTTAGGAAAGTAGCATTTCTATCGGTAGTCATTGAATAAAAAACATCTTCCATGAAAGATCAATATTTCTTTATAATTTTTTAAGTGCTGGAATATTGGCATCTTAAAATGTAGTAACCGAAAACGGCGCTGCACCTTTAAATGCTATAATTATGTCACATAGTCAGTATGATATTGACTTCTATGTTTATCCGCTGCTGTGACAGATTGTACTGTATTCAATATGTTAATTTCATGCGCTGATTTTGTCAAATATCAAACATGTATCAAAATAATGGACGCTTTTCTATCTTTTCATATTGAAACATATTGAAACACGCCAGACTTTACGTTGTTATGTTGTACCTAGGCCACGACCGTGGTCCAGTGGTTAGTGCGCTGGACTTGCAACACGGAGATCTGGGTTCGATTCCCGGTCGCGGCAGGTCATACCCATCAATGAAAATTCGACAAAAATGTCGATTTTCCTTCACATGTGGAGAAGTTGCCGGCTCCCTGTGGAAGGGTAAGTTAGTACTGGTTAGTATACAGTCCAGGAAAACTTATTAGATGAACCGATCGCCGTATAGAACTGAAACATTGTTGAAAAAACGGCGTTAAACCCTTATGAATAATCTTTTGTGAAAACCAGTCCTAATTATCTAACTAACATTTTTCTCGTATTTACGCATCTAAAGCGACCTCTGTCTGTGTGACGTCATAATGGTAAACTTTTTAACAAGAAAAAATACAACAATTATCACCATTTAATCCATCCATTGTTAATATAAATTATGTGATATTTGAGTTCACTTTTTTCTCGACTTACACGAATTTCCTAGATCGCATGACGCACATTGGTCTGAATAACGTCATTGATTTAATTTGAGTTAACAGTATTTTTTTCCAATTTTAAACTCTAAAAATACAACAATTAACACCCTTTAATCCATTATTGTTAAAGTACAATACGTGATATTTTGAGTTCACTGCCTTTCTCGAATTACACGAATTTCCACGATTGCATGACGCACATTGGTCCGTATTACGTCAATGGAGGTAACTGGGGTAACGGGTATTATTAACTGTATGAAGAAAGTTTTGTAGTATATTTGAATGGCCCATTTTACAAGTCATATCTTGTGATCTATTCATGCTTCGTAAATCTTTGTATACGTGCAACGCAGTAATTATCTTTTTTACCCAAACTATTAAATTATTATTTTTATAAAATGATAAATTAAGGATTATTTATTGATTTATCAACCAGAACGTAAATTCTTGCCCTTTGTCTTGTACAAGTTGACTATTTTGTACCCTTATAATATACATACATTAAACAGCCTGTCTTTGTTATGATATTTTGAAATATATTGAATAAATGTTAATTTTAAAATGCATCAATTTCTATAGTTAAACTATTGATACACGCCTCTATCATATTATATTTACAACATTGTATGAAACACCATTCACACACACAATAGTACCAAATCTGGGACTTTTTGTCCTATGTCAATAAAGCTACATGAGTTATTTCCCTTCACATGACAAACCAAGTTCTGCGACTATCCATCCATTGGTTCATGAGAACAAGACGTTCAAAGTATTTCTATTTTAGCTCTAGCGGCTCCTTAAAGGTGCCAACCATTTTTTACATACCTGATAGAAGACTATAAATTATAATGATGATGATAAATAACTTCAAAAAAACTTCTTTTTAAATGCATTTTCATTTTGTAGAATCATACTGTATTTTAACTGTTTACTGTAGGTAAGACTTTAAACACGATAGCTATTTTTAGGATTGAATGACAAAGAAATTTCGAAAAACTAAAATAATTAAATCATTCCCTGTAATTAAAATTAAGTTTTTAGATTCTAGATTTCTAGTTTTATTCTTTTGGTTTGGACTTTAAGTGATTCTTCGACTGTGTTCTGTTTCTACGAAACTGTTATGTTGGTGAAATATCCATTTGTACCGCAATGTTATTAACTTATTGTGAATGCTAATTTCACACTTGCTGCGTCTAAAGAATACTTATAGTGCGACCTCTCCAGAGCGATCCTCTCTTGAGCAACAACCTCCATTCAACAACAGCATGATTTTTCCACTTACGTTTTAACCATTAATTTAACCTCTCCAGAGGAACATTTAATATTTTAGGGGGGCGCGTACACCGGGTCCGCCCCCCCCCCCACTGGACCGCCAATGAACGTGGTCTCGTGTCATGTTAATGTGGCTGGTATAATTTATGCTGCATGTTATTTTTATTCTTAGTGTTTGACATTTATTTATTGATAACGCATACATTCAGAAATATAAATAAATTCTAGATGATGAATTGATGTTTATTTTCATGAATATTGATTGCGTTATTGAAAAATATGCTTATAGGGGATTTAAAGTTAGTTGACTTTCAACTGAACGGCTTTGTCGCACCCCATTACGCTCGCGTCGCAAAACGCTCACTTCGCGAGCGTTATACGGCGGAAAACGCTTTTATGCCATGGGAGCGTTATACGACAAAAATGCCACCTAACGCCGCATAACGGTCGCCGAAACATCATCATGAATTCAAATCCACATCAATTCTAAAATCTCAGTATCACCTTCACACGGCCTCAGCATTATCAAATTAACTCTTCAGTAAAGTTCATTATCATCTACAATTAAATCCGCATTACCACCAGTTCCAGCAAGTAAATGCAGAGAAGCAGCATGGGAACGATTATTCCTCCATACGCATACTGCATTACTTCTCAAGGCCCATAACTCTGACCCAAACAAGTCGACCATATACGTAGCTCTTCTTGGTAATGATGTTTCCCATAAAGTTTCGTTCAATTCCAGCCAGTAGTTGCAGACAGACAGACAGCCAGAATGTTTATTGTCGTAAACTTCTTGACATACAAACATCTACATATTTTACAAATAACAAACAAACTACAAACGTCACGTGCCATGGGACAGAGAAGTTGCGCGGAATCGGTTATTAATTTCTTGGTTAGTAATTGCTCTGTATGCTTTTCAAGGGCCAAAACTATGCGTTGAAGGATCAGAGGTCGTTTTTATCAAGCTTAGTGCGAATTTTGCATTTGTTTCAACACTGGTTTCTAAAAATATATTTTTACAATGGGTGTACTTATTTTCATGTAAATTAATGTACGAAGCTTGATAAAACGATCCCTTGACCAGGACAAATCTTCGACATGCGCATCTCCTCTTGCTGCTACTACTGCTACTACTACTACTACTACTACTGCTACTGCTACTGCTTCTGCTTCTGCTTCTGCTACTGCTACTGCTACTGTGCTACTGCTGCTGCTGCTACTGTGCTACTGCTGCTGCTGCTGCTGCTGCTGCTGCTACTGCTACTACTACTGCTACTGTGCTACTGCTGCTGCTGCTGCTGCTGTGCTACTGCTACTGCTTCTGCTACTGTGCTACTGTGCTACTACTGCTGCTGCTGCTGCTGCTGCTGCTGCTGCTGCTACTACTGTGCTACTGCTACTGCTTCTGCTACTGTGCTACTGCTGCTGCTGCTACTGCTACTGCTACTGCTTCTGCTTCTGCTTCTGCTACTGCTACTGCTACTGTGCTACTGCTACTGCTACTGCTACTGCTTCTGAAACGTTGAGAGTTGATAGTACTTAATAACCAGATCAGAAATTTTACAACACAATGTCATTTTTACTTGTACTGATCTCCATGCAGCGTTGTACTGATCTCCATGCAGAATAATAAGTCTTAAGGTTGTACAAAGAGGCCACCCATAGGAAAATAAAATGGCCTTTAATACAATAACTTTGAATAAGAATCATAATCCTTGGGGCCAAATTTGGATGGTCTCTTAATATAATATGTGGTCGTTTAACACAGATGGTCGCTTGTAAGTAAGTAAGTAAGTAAGTAAGTAAGTAAGTAAGTAAGTAAGTAAGTAAGTAAGTAAGTAAGTAAGTAAGTAAGTAAGTAAGTAAGTAAGTAAGTAAGTAAGTAAGTAAGTAAGTAAGTAAGTAAGAAGTAAGTAAGTAAGAAGTAAGAAGTAAGTAAGTAAGTAAGTAAGTAAGTAAGTAAGTAAGTAAGTAAGAAGTAAGAAGTAAGTAAGTGAAGTGAGTGAAGCAAGCAAGCAAGTAAGTAAGTAAGTAAATAAGTCAGTAAATAAGTCAGTAAGTAAGAAGAAGTACATAATGAATTTGTTGCTCAAGAAATAAATAAAGAAAATAAATAAAGGGCGACAAAACAGAAGTTTCAAGCACAACACATTTCACAATTGATTTCATACTGCGTAAAAAATGATGAGCGTTTTGCGACAAAAAGGCCTAGTTGCGCCGCAATTCGCTCTTAAGGACGATTTCGGTAGTTCGTAACGCGCAACATTTCTGCACATAAGGGAGACAATAAAGCTCTTCACGGAAGAAACACTTGCATAGTTTTCGGACAACTAACGTATCCGCGAGCGCGCTAAAAACGCAACCTATAATGCGTGCTCTATTTTTTGTGTGAAACAATTTATGTGAAACACTTCATGTACAGTTCATAATTAAATTACTTCATATGACTGTAATGGAGGTTCATCATTTATTGCAAATATTTGTTGATGATGTAGCTGATATTAGGACTCTGAGCTAACATTACCTCAAAGACTCAAATGTTTTTTTAAAGCGAAATATGTGGTACAAAATTGTTCTAAGATATATATCAAAACTAAAAAGTTTTGTTGGATGATAAACAGAAAACTACACTTTATTAACTTCATAAACACATTACAAAATTTAACTGAAATTGGCAAATATTTGTTGACGATGCAACAGAATTTAGAAGTTGGCGGTAAAATTAGCTCAGTAACCCCATGTTTTTATCTCTGAAATGTGTTTATTAGACATTGTTCTACGATATATATATCTAAATTAGAAAGTTTTATTGGAAAATAGGCAAAATCTTTATTAACTTGATATGCATATTTTTGATATTAATCATATTTGTCGACTATTTTTGACAATATACTTGAATTTCAGAGTTGAGACTGAAATTAGCTCGGTAACCTCATGTTTTTATCACTGAAATATGTTTATTAGACATTGTTCTAAGATATATATCAAAATTAGAAAGTTTTGTTGGAAGAATATCAGATAAGGGGGAATAAAAGATGAAAAATAATATTTTTTTTGTCGAAATTGCAACCCATTTTTTCATGCATGCAGTTGAAAATAAAAACATAGTATGACAGAATTAAATCATTTATGGTATGAATTGTGTTAAATTAACACAATATATGCCAAATGAATACTTGCATGTAAAAACAGTATGTTTGAGCATGATTTTATCATGATATAACAGTGATAGTATGTGTTTAGCGATAAGCTCTTTGTACACAGCAAATCTTAAAAAACAGCTGCACACCTACACAAAGTATGAGCTGTTATCTCGAAAACGAGTTCGGTGACCCCTGTTTTTCTTTCCATTTTTGGATTTGTTATACTTTTTTCTATAAAATATGAAAAAATGATCACTTTTCCTTGAATAAAACAAAATGCAGAAATCGTCCTTAATGACAAATGTTAGCGTTTTGCGGCGCTGTCGCCGTATAACGCTCGCCGGTGAGCGTTTTGCGACGCGAGCGTAATGGGGTGCGACACGGCTTAACAATCCGTAGTTTGCGTAACGGGGTATTAACTTCAAAACTAGACATCTAATGTAACTGAATAAAGAATTATCACAATCAGGAAAATATATCAACTTACAGTCAAAGATGGTTAAATTTTACAATCTAAAATACTAATTTACTTATTTGAAATTTAAGAACTAATTTTCACAGCATAACACCATAACACTTCCTCCTCAAAAAAAACTTTATTCCCATGAAGTGAAAGTAAAGTTGATTACATTCAAACTCAAAACATATATACAAGAAAAAAAAATACATTTATTTGGCTCCTAATGTAACATCTAGGAAGCAAAATACATACAAGTATAAAAGTACGACATTCTTTTTACACACAAAAAAAAACATGAACAGAAAATCAACATCAACAGTATTAAGTGGCATTACAAGACATCATGACAATAGAGTAATAATTTCAATCATGATTAAGTATAAAGTAATATGAGCTGTGGGTGCACACTTATAATTGTAGAGCTCTAAATCTAAATCTCTCAAGGAAACAATAAATTGGCATGACTAACGCAGAAATTAACGTAATAGGTATGTCGCATAATACGACACAGTTTCTATGACATGTAGTAAGACAATTTGCAACAACTTTTTAATATTTGTTTCTGACTATTTAAATTATTGACAATATGAAAATCGTTACAATCAACGGTTATAGTTATGTTTAACATTCCCTGAATAGGGATGCACGATACCTCATTTGGAATTGATATTTTCCAGTAGCTTGGACACATCGTAAGGCAATGAATCGGGATATGAACGTACGAAGAACCGCGTGTAATTTCTACTAGGATCACCGGTTTCTTGTAGAAAACTGAACAAGTTTTAATTAATATTATAATGACCATAATAAGTGTTATAATACTCAAGGTTAATATGAATTTGTCTCAACTGATAAGTCCATTTTTCCCAAAAATATTCACTTCCTAGATTTACCCTTGTGGTTTGTTTGTACTCAAATGACGGAACTGTAACCGCGTGTACTTTGTGTAAACTTGCCTGCTGTAGGACGGAAACTGTTATCATTAAATTTCTTAATTTGATAGTTATAAATAACAGAATGACGAAACACAAACATACAACCGTACTTGTGTTGTCTGTTGATATGTTGTCTGTTGTTGGCCATACAGAATCAAGATGTATTTCCCCTGCCAATAATGGGTCGGTAAGTGACTGAAAAATCATCGAATCAGATTTCGCGGCCTCGCGACCATTATCTTAAGGCTTAAGTGTGTTTTTTTATCATCGGCTAATATGTTTTTCATTGTACGATTGTATATTTCAAAATTTAGAATATTTACAGACGCTGGTTGTTCGAATAAAGAATTACTTTCAATAGATTTGAGCATAGTATCATAGAAGAAACGTTGTAATAATGCCAGATTAACGGGATGTAACAGTTTGGTAGTGTTTTCGTGACAATTTGATATTTTGGCTGGTATGTATATATTTTCTGACGACACTGAGCATCCACATGGTACTTACATTAAGCAAAAATCACAGCCATTAACTATTATTTTACCTATTTTACAATCGAATTCCATAACTCTAACGTTGTATACTAAAATCAAACTATTAGATAAGGAAACAATTTTTGTTTCTAAATGGTTGGCTAAGAACCTAAAATCACAGCTGTCTTTGATCATGACTTTGTTGTTTTTAAATAATGCAAAAACACAATCTATCTCTGTGACAGGGGATTAAGCCATATTAAACGAACAAAAATTGATAAACATATAGTCTGATTTACACATACTTAGATTATCGCTTTCAAATGTTCTATAATATTACATATGCGTAATACTTCACAGATTAGGCTATGTAGGATATGTTCAATATCTGAGTGACATGTTTAGCTGAACTATTGACTGGTACAGGGAATGACAGTATTCTAAAAGTTGACAATGGCTGTGGAAACGTTAAAACCGGAAATTTTACGGATACATACTGAGTTGAACCATGTCTAGTAAAAATAGTACCAACTCTCTTATATATTTCTTACGGAGTGTTGCATATTAAATGAAAACCGGTAAACTTCGTTGGCAATCAGTCATTAATAGCGTTTAATGTCTCTGTCTTCATACTTGGCGGAATTAAATGTGGGGGCAATTTACCTTCCACCAACTCATAGACATCTAGTATTAATTCATTAAACAGATGTTCAAGCAGTCTGGATTTATCAATTTGCCTAGCCATTAAAACATTCATGGTCGAGAAGGATTGTTGCAAGTTATCAAAAGTATCATACAGTTGAGTTTGTATTATGTTGAATCGCTAATTCGTTTTCTTTCATACCATTAACGATATTATTCATTTTTTCATCTGTTGTATGAATATAGGATGCGAGTCTATCGTCGTGTTGTTGAACTCCGCGGACTATATGTCTCGTTAGTTTATATAAAGCGGGTTGGTCTTAATATAGGGGAAGACTGACCAGATATTTGAATTAAAGTATGCAGTATGCTATGGGATAGTTGCTCTTAAGGGATAAAACACACAAATGTGATATATTGACTGATACATGTCTAAAAATATATTACTATTAATTTTAGTTAGTGACCTTGCTTGAGTAATACACAAGACAGCATAAAATAAAAAATATCTATTCCAATGTTTCCCTTAAAATACGTCTACGTACGCCAATTTGATACCGGAAAGATCTGACCGTATAACGGGCTTTTATTCATAACTATTATAATTAGTTCATTCGGCGATGTTCTGACATTATCCTGAAAATAGAAAATCAGCAGAAAATCTAAAATGATGACGAATTTATTAAAATGAAAGTAGATTTTCGGTAAACCTATAGGTTTTCCCGGCAAATACTGCAAATAAATTAATATTTAAAGTTTAACCCGATGTATTAAAATTATGCCCATCCGGAAATTTAGATTAGGAGTGATTTGTATAAAATGGGACATTGACTCATGATTTATGCGCCGGTGATTTCAAACAATTTTTATAAACTAATCAACATCTGGTAGCACTAAAAACAACAGGAAGTTTCAATTGTCCGTCATTAATACATGCTCTATTCAACAAATCAACCGTAAAACATCCCTAAATGTTGTTAATACAAGGTCCAGACCGAGAACAATTTAAGCCTTGCGGCAATCTCATTATCTGAGGTGCGAAGGTGATGCTAATTGCGAACAAGCGTGGTCTTAATATCGGGGTCAGAAAACACACAAATATACAAGTTGGTCGGAGAAAAGTGATTGTATTGCGTAATAGCGGGGTGGTCTAAATTTCGGGGTGGTCGCAAGGCGGGATTCAGGTGTATTGAACATAGTAGTATCTGGGGCTCATAGCAACATATGAAATTAAAACAATTATATATCGCGCCAACAATATAAACGTCAATTATATAATCGTATACGCACGCATCATCAAAGAATCTTTTAGACATGATATAGGTATAAACATAGGACACAAGGTACTGACGTTAGTAGAACATTTGAACGGTCGTTTCCTGGGCTTTCCGTTAGCCGTCATTCTCTTTCTCCAATGTTTAAGAAGTTCCTCATTACAATCTATATCCTTCTCCCACGATGGTTTAGATCCATCTGCCCATTGAACAAAATACTCCCTCGTTTTGTTCCTAGTTCGTTGCTTCTTAATACGAATAGCCCAAAATTCACCTGATTTAAGAACATTGTTAAGCTGACAGTGATGTATTTTTAGATCGCAATCTCAGTAATAACTGAAAAGTCAGCCCCGAGCACTTCACGTATTCGTAAATTTTATTGATTAGTATTTTTTAAACATTGTGTAATATTTATTACCATTGGATAAAAACTTATTATAGTGTAATCAGTCGATGATCTGCTGGGCTGAAAGTCTGATAAGCGCAATCGTTGGGAACGATTAGAGGTTGGACTGTATTTGTTGTGTTTTGTCCTTTTTACGTCAATATTTCTCTCATCACGAAGTTGTTTGTCTGTTTGTTAAAATGGTAATATGGAATTATTCAGTGTTCCAGATTGTGCGCGCACGTGCGTAATTCCCGCACATAATATTGCCATTTACGGCCAGCTTAAGCATGTTGAGTGAATTTACGTATAATTTGTTTCAATTTGGTAGATGGATACGCTAAAAATTGAAATAGATGTCCACACATTTATGTACTTCTATTTAATACATCGGCAAAATAAATCATATCACAGAATTTAGCTGACTATGGAAATAATCAAATAACACATCCTATAAATGTTTGAATCGTTAAAATAAAGCGTCTACATAAGTCTGATGTTACAGTTAGGTAAAACGGCCGAGGTGATCAGTTAATTATCGAAAACGTCGAAGAAATATATAAATACACACAACTATTAATAAATTAAAACAATTCGATGCTCTATCTGGTACTCGTTCCCATGCACATTATTCACTGTGGATTCATGTTACAGACAGAACAACAAAACCAGATAAAATGTGTATACTAGTATGTCATTTAACAGCAACATAACAAAAATTACAGTCAATAAGTTTTTTGCTGGGGTAACAAGTTTTATATACACCGTTAAGACGTATATAAACTTATATCAAATTAGGTTATCCAAGCCAAAAACATACATCATAATTATACATTACATTTACACTATTTAATACAAGTATAAAATGTTTTGTAAAAATTTTGATAAATTTCCTAATAATATTATTATTAATTGGCCAGATACTTAAAGATCCTGGTGTCTAGTTTCAGTTCCCTCGAAGATTGTTACATTTTGTTATCAATTAGACGATTCGGTACTTCATAGTTTCGGTAAATTTTGCTTACAAGCTACCGGTGAAATTGATCAAACGTCTTTTAACTTGCCGACAAGCTGTCGGTGAAATTGATCAAGCGTCTTTCAACTCGTAGGAAAAGTAAAGATAATACATAACATGTTAAAAATAGATTCACTAGTAATCACACTTAAAGAGTACATTTACTCTGAACCTTTGAAACATAGGAATACATTTACCCGCTTGTTTTTCAAGCTGGGAACACATCATTCTTTTGTTTTCGAAACTGAGCGTACTTTCACTGCGATAAAAAATTATAACGAGCACTAGATATACGCCATTCTACACTTAAAACAAATGGACACAGATAGTCCATACCCCAATAACGATGTTTTACTAAACAACCATTGTATTTAATCGTATTTTATTCCACGAAATAGATCTACAATTATTTTCATAAAAATGAGTTCACCATACTGACGAAGATGTCAATATGCGCATTAATTTAGTCCCAATACAAAAAGCAAACATTAACATAAAAAAGATGTTTTCAATGCGCATGATTTTAAGTGCGAGAGCGAGTGAGGGAGCCCGTCCGTCCGTCAGTGTGCACAGATGAGAGATACATAAGGGGGTTAAGATTTGTGTACAAATTGACATTATGAGAATCATTCCGTACAAACCGCCATCGTGGGGTTAATTTTTGCATTGTGGGGTTAGAAAATCTAGATTTGGGGGGGGCTAAAACATTAAAGGTAGATCAAAGGTATTACCCCATACTGTAGCTCTCTTTTGTCCGTCCGTCAGTCAGCAAGGCAGAAGGTAAGTAAGTATTTTTTTAAAGTACCATATGTACATGTATAGCAGATTGGTTAACATGTTATACATAAATACACATTAATCTATGATCTTATGAGTCAATATCAGATTATGATTAAAGAAAATCACATGATTAAAAGCACACACAAAAAATTGCGATTTTTTCAATTGCACAGTAATTTCAATATTAATGAAGTAAATATTTACATTATGTGATGTTAAATTTTAGGACAATGGTATCCATTGGCCGACCTAAGACTGAAAAAAAAATATTCTCGTTTCTGGTTCCCCGACCGACTGTTAATTTTTTACCCCGACCGCATTTTTTTACGGAGAAATATTCCGGAATTTCAGTTCCGTATACCATTGGAAACGGAATTTTAATATGGCTGCACAACTACGATGCTTGCTCGCTGTAAAAGTAGATAAATGCGTCCATTTTTGTATTTTATTGTGTGTCCAGTTTGTTTGAATAAGCATGAAGCTCATCAAAATTTATCAAACCAATGGTTTTGCATACATTAGCTGTTATTACAGAAGACGGATTTAAAAAAAATCCCTACCTACCGACCCAGTTTATTTTGATGACCGTGACCAGAAACAAGAGTTGTTTTTTTTCGGCCTAACTGTATTATAAACTATTTTGGTAGGGAGAATTTAAATCATCATGGAAAACACACGAATAGCGTGGTACATGACTGTGTTCATTTAGTTTGAATTTCATTGACGGGTAAGCGTGTATAACAAGTCGTAAATTTCATAGCAGACGAAATCTTTGACATACCATTTCATAAAACAGTCTACTGAAATGTAATGACCAACTTTGACTAAAGATCGGCGTTTCATTTTAAACTGCCCCTCTGGAACAGCGAAGCTCTTGTTCCTTGTCGAATATAATATTGATGCATGTGAACATTAATTTCCGCTTTTTAATAAAAAATCCTACTCTTTGAGAAATATTTCGTTTTTGAGGATTTACGGGTTTTCTGTTCAATTTCGAAAAACGACTTGTTGCGGTTTTAAAACTAAGCAAGACATACACGTGAGAATTTATTTTGAGAAATGATATTTGTATTCGAGGCAATTAAGAATAAGAAATAGGTTATTGTTGTAAGCACACCCTTGAATGTATATTATGATACGTGTAATATAACATACGAGCGAAAACAGATTTCTACGCATTTTAGCCCATTTATCCATGAACGAAACTTTTGTATATCAATTTGATAGACTCTGCATATATATGTACATGTCATAGACATAGCATGTGTAGACTGTATTTCAAGCGGTCTTTATAATTCTCGATGATGATAACGCAGATAGAAAATAAAACAAACTGAAGTTGTGAAAAGATCTTTATTTATAGTTCTTTTACATGTTATATTTGCTTCATGAAAGTTTGATTTGGTTTGGTATAGTGGAGTCCAGTATTTGAAACAAAGACGGACACATATGAATGTATAGTGTATTGGTTCGTGTCTCATGTTTTAATACATTTTTAATATTTATTTACTATACTTCACTAATAAGAGACATTGACATGAAGAGAATATATTCATTAGAAATGATTAAGATTAAACAATTAAGATTTGTGGAAGCTGCTTGTAGGATATGTGTAGACAAGTAGTGTATGAAAACTGTGTGTTTAGGTCTACCAAATACTCAATGTCGACGTTGGATTAGCATGGTGTGATTATGGAATAGACTGATTGGCTTAGATAACAACAGAATTACAAAACGGGTGTTTTTAATGGACATTAGTATTTGTAACAATAACTGGTCGTGTGATATTAAAGACGTTTTTAACAAACTTTACATTAGTGAATATTTTGAAAATAGACAATCGGTAGTACTAAGCATTGTTAAATCCCGCGTTAAGGAAATGTATAGTAACCTCTGGTCAAATAACGTGGTTAATATTTCTAAACTTAGAGCGTACAGATTGTTTAAGACAGAATTTAATCAGGAACTACATGGTTGCTGAAGGTGTCGCTAGTAAAGGTTCCAAGAGGGCCGCCACCGAGGCAAAGGCCGCAAGGTCTACAGACAAGAAAAAAAGGAGGAGGAGGGAATCTTACTCTATCTACATCTACAAAGTGTTGAGACAAGTTCACCCAGACACCGGCGTGTCAGCGAGGGTACCAAGGCTGTTACCAAGTACACAAGCAGCAAATGAGCGCTGTGGGGCGAGAGAATAGAGAAACGGCCCTTTTTAGGGCCACTCAATCATTTTCGACTGCTATCTTCTACGAATTGTTACGGGTCCAATTTTAGAACGCGCATAATTTCTACGTACGGCCACGTATCGAACTAAAACAAGTGTCCTAACACAATGGGTGGTCATATCTCTTGAAAAATGTCCACATTTGCACGATTCCATCGAGCCTTCACGGAGAAAACTCGAAAAAACTGCAAAATCGCCCTGCCGAAAAGGCGTTTGCAAGCCGCTCGCTGATTGGCTGGATTGCCCTAGTCTCGCGCGTTGCGATTGGTCGAAGCTCTTTGTTCTATAGTAAACACCTATTTCGAGCCTGTGCACCACGTTCGGCGACAAATCTGCCCGAAATCGATGTCTTTGCACAATACATGGACATTATTTGTCAATGCACGACCTATTTTAACCGAATTGATAGCCAAGATTGAAAAAAAGTGCAAAATACTTACCGAAACGCCGTCCGTGGGGCTGATTTCAGTGCATCGAGTATCTTTGAAAGCGTCGAGCTGCACCTCTTGAATTTAGCACGGCCTGCTGAAATAGACGAAAACTGGCACAAATGAATGCATTCCGAGTTAAAAAGTCCCAGCATTAATAGTTTGTAAAGAATTGAAAGTTCGCCCTTTTCGCCGAGTTTTTCGAGCCCTGACGCTGCCATGTAGCATGAATCGAAATGAAATATGCGCCCTAACACAATAGAGACCCGTATCTTTTCGAAAATGTCCACATTCATGCCGTCCCATGAAGCCCTCATGGAGAAAACTCGAAAAAACTGCAAAATTGCCCTGCCGAACGGCCGTTTGTAAGCCGCTCGCTGATTGGCTGGATTGCCCTAGTCTCGCGCATTGTGATTGGTCGACGGTCGGTGCACTAGGGTCATTGTAGCGCTTTTCCAAGAAGGTCAATCCGATTTCTGGGGGGTATATAAGGCATGGAGAAAATTGACGCTCATTTTCGCACTATCCCGTGAACGAATAACTGCAGTGCAGTGCAGTTATGTCTGCTAGTGCTCCTGCCCAAGAAGACCAAGGCCGCCAAATAAGTGTCTCGTGATATTAAACGGCCCTTTTTAGGACAACACTACTTACTTAAGACAGTCATTGCTGTACATGCAAGTCCCCAAAATTTTTATTTATATCTATTTCTTACATGCATTTAAAAGCATATATAAGTGTGTATCTGTTAATTATCATGAAGCATCAATTGCCCACCCCATCCAATCGCTGGCACCTGTTGATTTCGGTTATATTAAATAGATTTGTTTCAATATTGAGCGTCAACATGGTAATAACAGCATATGATGATTAATTAATATACAAATGTATATGTTAACCTTAATTTGAAACAACAAGAACGTTCACTCCTGCCGCAACTGAGATGTGGTATTCTCCCTTTACGTGTGGAAACTGGGCGTTATGTTGGTGAACCACTAGAGCAGAGACTTTGTAGAATGTGTAACTCTGGGTCAGTTGATTTCGTTACCAAATGTGAACTCTATCAAGGAATTAGAGAAACGTATTTAGGGAGTGTTTTGATTTGCAAACAAATCTGACACTGATAAATTTGTTTAATATTTGTTGAATAACTACAGTGCAGTCATGTCTGGTCGTGGTAAAGGTGGAAAGACAAAGGGCAAGGCTAAGAGCCGTAATGTCGAAGCACGATTTCGTAGCTAGTAACTTTCTTCTGGCCCATTGAAACACGCGTACACTTAGAAAAATCCACTTCGCTCGCTGATATTTAGGTCGTGTTTCTTTGCCGGCCGAAAATCACTGATAAATCTCGTTTCGGGTCCAAATTACTCATTATTTTTGTCATTTATGTCCACAACTTGTCTACAATTTCTGTGCCAGTATGCACTATCAGCAACATCTGCATACCAAATACAAACTATAAACAGATGTTCAGCATTAACTGAGAAACATTTCAGTGATTAACACTGGAGACAGGTTGAGAGCGATTTTCAAAGGTCGACTATGAAGTGGTAAATACTATCGTTTCCTAAATTTTACAATTTCCTGGGGTAAATGCACCTGTTGTTTCATAAAAAACATAAATTTTGTCAATCTAACCGCGGGAAACTGATTTGCTTTGCACAAATGTGATTTTCGAGGCCTGTCTAACGAGCCTTTAAAAGCCGCTCGCTGATTGGTTTAATAACCCTAGACTCGCACGTCGTGATTGGTTGGACGCATGCCGAACAGGCGTTTGATAGCCGCAATCTGATTAGTTCATTTTCTATCCGTTTTTTGAAACGAAAAATAAACGTCCAATCAGCGCGCAGCAGTTGGAAGAGCGCTCATTTTAACCTTCCTACTTGTACTGAGGGCATTATTCTACGTTACAGAACGAAGATGGCAAGAACAAAACAGACCGCTAGAAAATCTACTGTAGGCAAGGTCCCAAGAAAGCAATTGACTACCAAGGCCGCTCATATGAGTGCCGCAGCCACCGGTGGCGTTAAGAAGCCCCACAGATACAGGCCAGGAACCGTTCCTCTTCGTGAAATCAGACGATACCAGAGGAGCACTGAGCTTTTGATCCGAAAATTGACATTCCAGCGAGGCTTACCTCGTCGGACTTTTTGAGGACACGAACTTGTGCGCTATCCACGCCAAACGTGTCACCATCATGCCAAAGGACATCCAGTTGATCGTCGTATCCTTAGCGAAATACAAAATGTCCCGCAGAAATACAATTTTGCTGCCGATGAGCAATGTACAAGATCGCTAACGATGCCCGACTTCGCAAATAATGCGATAGCCACCGATGATTGTGAATTTTCGAGAAATGCACCATTTTTTGTCAACTAATTTAGATATTTGTACGTAATTTTCAACATTTGAACGTAATTCACGCAATTAAATTTGGCCGTTGTTAAAATCACTAGTTCATGATAATTGGTGTGTGTGTTGTAATAATTACTTATTTGTGATACTGTGGTATCATTTTTGTTCGCGCAGGACGAATTTTCGCGTATTTCGCGCTATGTTTGTTGCGCGAATTCAAGACCGCGCTAATAAAAGACCATCCAGAAAGAAGTGACTATCAGAAATTTTCATTGTCCGAATACTATGTCACTTAAGTTGTGTATCTACTTCCGGCTATGTTATTACCGATTTGCGAGAAGTTAAGCTTTTTTCAAGAATTAAAAAGGAAACGAGACATACCTTTTAGGAAAAACGTTAATGATATTTTCCCACAGAAAAAGAATAAACATATTTAATTACTGGTATTCTCTTTCGGAGTTGAAGCATCGGCTCGGTCAGGAAGGCCCGGTTCCGACGAAGAGCGTGTAGAACAGATGAGAATGAAACAAACTATAAATTGTATGTTTTAAAATAATTCGCGCCTTTGACTGTTTTTTTTTTTAGCAATTGCTCGGGCGCCATAAAAAGATGTGGACCCGATAATTGTCTAATTTACATGCTAATCCATGCTTTAATCTCGGACACGTTTTATCTATATAAAGTGACAATTAACAAGCAATTATCGGTGACAACTGTCATATTGTTTATTAATCATGGTGACAAAGGGCGCCGCTGTGATAAGCATGTACGTGGTCCAGTGATGACACGCGCTGTAGCGAACAACGGCGTGATTCGCGACAGTATCTGGATTTTAAAAAAAATCTAAAATTCAAAATGCGCGAATTTACGACCGCGCGAATCTTTCTTTTTTCCCATTTGCGCGAAATTTCATGCCAGCGAAAGTAAATGATACCACAGTATTTTGTTCTTATTTACAAGTAAATAAATAAATGATATTTAATACATGTATTATTATTTTATATAAAAATATATTAAACTACAAATATCTTTCATTACGACATGTTTTACAAATCCAAGCATGTTGTCCGCTATTAAGTTACATATGATGATATGTTTGCACTTAAAAGAGCAAAATTTGTCTTAACCAACAGAATGTTACATACTTTTAGAAGGAAAAAATCCGGACTAAAAATACTTCGCCATAACAGAACATTCGTGTTAACCGACTTCGCCATAACGTGAGTCGACTGTATTTACATTTTAACAATAATGTGAGCATCAAAGAATGTAATGTGAAATATAGAAATGCCAGTGGTTACATTGTCTATAATATATCCATAGTATGAAGTTATTAATTGACATACATTATGCTATAATGTTAGAAGCTCTTTTTGCGTATTGAAGCAAAGTAATCATATGATGTTGCATTTTATTATTATCATTTCTGCTTGAAAGTAGTATGTACAGTTTATGAGTCAATGCATTTGTGGAATGTATATCACAATAAACAATACGGACTGGAAGAAAATGTAAATTACATTAAAAGAACATATTTTGTATTTTAAGTCAACAATAGTAGAACAATATTTTGCTGGTACAGTCTCTAAATGGGTCAACTCCGCCCTTAATTGTACATAGCTGAGTCTGAATTTCCTCACAAATACAATCAAAGGTAATATTCTTTTCCATATTTTTATGTGCATGCAGAGCCGTAGCCAGACCCATATTTGGACTGAGGCAATCTATGGGGTCCGAGGGCATGCTCCTCCAGATTATTTTACTAGAACGCCTGATAATGAAGGGATCATCATAATTAATAGAGGCACGCGCCTATGTGTGCCTCAGTGTAGCTATGGCGGTGGATTGTACGTTATACATGAATTCGAAGTTTCTAGTTTACTATGGATTATAAACTATAACGTATTAATTATTTATAGGTAACCGAAATACACACTGGTTAATCGCTAATTCTCAGTCGGAAATACTTTATGCTTGTAATCAGAATTATCTATTCTAGATTTTTCTTCTTTACATAACCTGAGACAGACGTCATAAAATTTCAATTAGGTTTTGGACCAATATGTGGCCAGAATGATTGATTGATTGATATTGACTGACTGACTGACTGACTGACTGACTGACTGACTGACTGACTGACTGACTGACTGACTGACTGACTGACTGACTGACTGACTGACTGACTGACTGACTGACTGACTGACTGACGGACTGACTGACTGACTGACTGACTGACTGACTGACTGACTGACTGACTGACTGACTGACTGACTGACTGACTGACTGACTGACTGACTGACTGACTGACTGACTGACTGACTGACCGTGTCGTTTGACTGGCTGGCTGGCTGTTTGGTTGGATGGCTGACAAGAGCAAAGTAACATAATTATTCTCATTATATTTCATAAATTTTAGGACACAAAACTGAATATTGTGCTGAAAGATTGATTTCATTTCTGTGACCTCATATATTGTGCTAGGCTTGATTGTGTATGTGATATGATACATATGATACAAACTAAGTGTGTATGTATAGTATTATTGCCAGTGATAATTTTGCAATTCGGGAAAGGGTCCGGGTCTGGTCCACTTGGGAAAAACGCACGGTGTGATTCAAAAAATCGGAATTTTTAGGTCGGGCATTGGGAAAAATGCTTTTATTTTCGAATGGGAAGGATTCGTTTACCGGACCCAAACAAAAAATGAAGAAAGTGGCTGATTGCAATACATATTAAATGAAATACTTACCACAAAAGCTGAGACCAAACTACTCTTTTACAGGAGACTATACAAAAATATTACCATTATTTAAATACACAAAAAGGACCATTTTACCGATAAATGTTGACTGATAATGTGTCTGTAGATTTTCATTGTTTATAATTTGTGTTCGTTACCTGTGAAGGCAATTCATGTTATAATCTAGTGTGCTTTATATTTTATCTGTATTACGTGTTTTGAATACAATACGTGCAAGAGAACAAAAAATATGCATATAATTCATCAATTATATGTATAATGTATAATTCAAGGGAGGTAATCATTATGACAAATACCATTGTCTGTATAAGAGTTGTTTCACACAATACATCGGTCCTGATTTATAATGTTTACACTATATTTACTTCTGATATCATAATTAATGTTCTAGTTAGTAAAGATTAAGATTAGAAATGGAGAAAAAAATGGATATCTGCAACCTAACAACAAAGAGTATATATGAACACGTAACTGACAATATGTACGTTTATATAAAATATAAGAAGATGAAATGTTTAACATGTTTCGGATTGTTCTGTTTAAAATATTTCCAGGAATATGAAACGCAGGATTGATCTTCTAATGATGAACTTATGTGGGTTCTACTTATTTCAATAATTTCAAATCGTCTTTCTGATGTATATTAATTACATGTATACCTTAAGCGAAATATCTACAACAGCAACGACAACAACAACAACAACATTATTCAAATTAACAAACTGGCCCATTACCTAGAATGAGATACAATTAAGATTGTTTTTCAATATTTGTACATTGGATGCGAAATAATTATGTACATATATATAAAGATAATTATAATACGTGAGCATAAGAGAAAATTACTAATAATTGCGAAAACATTTTTCCTAGTTTAGGAGGTTGTAGACGAATGTAGAAGCTTTTCTGATGGTACTAATATTCTGAGGTGATATAATTCTGAAATATCTGGATGAAGATTTACTAATATATACTTCGTGTAGATATTGTGAACAAATACCTGTGTTTAATATACAAGAAAAGAATACGTAGATTTTATTTTCAACAACCTCAATACCCTCATGTGTGATACAATATTTACAGAAACGTTGATACCTATCTACATTTCTGGGCTCGATCTTCCTAATTTGGGGTCGAAATTCGGCCCCATTCGCCCACCACTGAAATATACTCCCCCTACTTTTGGTAAAAATTTCCCCACCTGAGAAAAAAATAAAATGTTAAGCAGGTTATGATATATTAATAAGGCTTTTGAATTCCCCCCTTGAAGTGGAAATGACGCGAAATCTCCCTCCCAGGGCCTCGGCCCCAGTCCCCGAGAGAGAGAGAGAGAGAGAGAGAGAGCCCTGCATTTTCATGAAATCCGTTCTCGATAAGCAGATCATGGTTATATCATATAAATCTACAAAATACCTCCCTAAGATAAAGAAGGTAAATTACGTGTAAAGCATTGTCCTACTTTTCGGTGGGTTTTAAGTTTTATTACGGATCACATCTGCTGGTGGAATCTATACCAGTACTACAGTCCTATTCAACGCAATCCTCAACCCTTTGTTTGAATAATTGTAGAAATTTGAGTTACCTGACTCTTGCATTATCCATGTACGACCAAACCCATAACAAAAGAGTAATCCCTTTACTTGACATGTTTTATGCGGTCCGTATCATCATATTGTTTTAACATCGAACAATAATTTCTATGAAGAATGTGTGATTTCATTTCTAGGAGACGACCCCAGTATTGGATACAAAGAACATATTAATTTGAGCTAAGGGAGAGTCTGCCACATTTATTCAGGGTCATACTATTATTTACAAATGCGGGAAAATCTTACAAAAACGTGTGTGGATTCGATTTGCTGGGATTAATCGTAACCTTAAATCTCACTGTACGGAACAGACTTGAACATCATCAAGCGCGGATTGGATTGGGGGGGGGGCGAAGCCGGCGTGCGACCCCTCTAAAATCTGGCAAGCATAAATAAAAATGTCAGTTATGTGCTGATTGTGCCCATATTCTATATAAGCATCTAGACTTCACGCCCCCCCCCCTAAGCAAAAATCCTGTATTCGTCCTTCATCATGTTTATATATATATATATATCCTCCTTCGGTCATACAGTATGTTTTACAAACAATCTTATTAGACATACTTGGTGGCTATGGTGGTTTGCCCACCTCCTTTATGTAAAATATACATTTTTTATATAAATACAAATGTTCCTATTCTTATCCAAGTACTTAATACGTTTGTTTACAAATTTGTTATGTATTTGCCGGTCATTTTATGTTAAATTAATTATGATGACAATTCCATCTAAAACTTGGATGTTTGTCAAATTAATTCAGTCTATGTACAATCAGAAAAAGCTGCGTCAACAGTTTGATGTAGAATATGAAGTATATACCAATAGTTGTGGATATAAATATATCTTCATGATGAATTAGCTATATCATCCGCGAACATTATGTTGAGTATCTCCGGCTAAAAAAATTCCAGAACCACATTTTCACGCAATAAATCGGCTACATCATTTATGAATAGAGAGTATAATGATGGGCTGCTCACACAACCGTGTCTGGTTCTGATTGAGCATGTTCAATAATTCATCAGTCCGTGTGTGGTTCTAATACAGGCAGTTTTCCATCCATTCACTGTAATATCTTTAGTACACTTTTTCGTATGAGACTCTCCCAGAGTTCTTGTCGTACCCCGTCTAAAACTGTGGTGAAGTTGATGAACAGACAATATAATGTTCCGCCGTGTTTTGACTTTTTTGTTCAAATGACTATAACGTGATGTTGTCAGTCTTAGAATAGCCAGTTCGGAGGCCGGTCTGTACTTCATCTATGTTGCTACTCACTTATGACCATGTAGTAAGTCTAGAATATCAGTTTACAATGTAAATATGTTACTTATAAAGTTAATTAATGAAAATGCACGGAAGTTATTCCGGTCATCGATTGAACTTTTCTTATTAAATGATACTTAGATATCAACCGGTTGGAAAAATTTTTTGAGTTCTATTGGTGGCTCTGGAAATAAGATCTTAATCTCGTTAAGAATGCATTTGTAGAATTCATCCTGATACCGTCCGGGCCTGGTGATTTCTCTGTTTTATCGAAATTCTGATTTCTGGAACCGAAGCGGGTATGTTTCGTTAAGTAGGTGTATCGTGCTTAAGGGAGCTTGATCAGTTTCTTCAAGCGATAATGATATTTGTTCCGATGGGTAAGTCAAAGTATCGCCATCCGCTTATCTATTAACAATATGTACATCAAATAAATGACATAAATCCACTAAAACATAATGATTTTTATCTATGTATGTCCTCAGTATTCCTAGGATTAAAAGAATTTTCATCGTTACACAAGTATCACAAAAGATCCAATCAAGTGGATAACCTGGTATATCTGCATACTGTTTGATTTTCATTTTGTTGTAATTTCCCCGTGGTGAGATTTTGTACCATCTGATACATACATGTTAACACTAAAATAGTTCTAACCAGCACAAATGATATCTTGCGCAAAATCTGAAGTATAGTGACTATACGTACTTTGCAAAAGACTGAAAAGCTACGTTGGCTGTATTCTGTATGTTCAATCCTGTAGTATAATGTACAATGCACAAGTATTTCAGAATCAAACTTACGAAAACAAAGCATGATTTGTTAATAAGTGGTTTAACTTTTACCATGTCTAACACTATATCGAAATTATGTTCATAAACTTGTATAATCGTTGTATGTGAATATAATGGTATGTGCTCTGTGACACTCATTTCATATTAATTTTGTTAACATCACTCCTTTGCTTGTAATTATTACTATCGTCTTGTCGCTGTCTGCTACAATTAAAATAATTACATATAAGTGATATTATGCGATACAATCATAGACAAAACGAAATCATCTCGATTCTAGACATTTTGTCAAAGTTATGCATATTTCTCTGTACATGTATATAAATAATTAGGGTCAAGAACCTAATTTAGGGTAATCGTAAAAACACACTATGTCTAGACATAGTAGTGTTATGAAATTCGTGTTTTTATTGTTCTATTTGAAGGGTGATTGTCGTCAAAACAGGGCATACATTGCGTGTTTCTCTTGAGTGAAGTTTGTCTGTTCATCCGTGCTACAGATAAACATTTCCTTTATATGGTATTAACAGGTGTTGTGAGCTATTATTATAATAAATACAGTTTATTGTTACATATTGACACCAGCAAATAATTGGTCAATTAAATGATTAAATGACATTGTTAGTTTTGTAAACAAGTATACAAAAGTATTTACATATTTATTTATATCATTTTGTATTAGCACGTGTATTATCCAGTGTTCTTGTAAATACAGTTTATTTATATATATTGACGTCAGTAAATAATTGGACAATTAAATGATTAAATGACATTGTTAGTTTTGTAAACAAGTATACAAAAACATTTACATAGGCATTTCGTATATTTCGCGAAACACGAGAAAACACGAGAACTTAGCTCAGTTTTTAGGGATATAATTTATCATTTGCGTCACACGATAATCCCTATTACATAATAACAATAATTTTGAAATTCGATTGTATTGTGTGCGAAGGGATTTGTGTAATATCTTATCTCTTTGCTTTGCCGAAACCACTCAATACAGAAAACAGCGATATATTATAACTTATCAATATTTCTTATTAAAAAGCGAAAAAGAATGGATTCCAAAGTTACGTCACGTACAAAATAGCCCATCTTAATATAAACTATCATTCCTATAAAACGATCATCACTGTTTATGCTGACAAATACATAAAAAGAATATCGACTTTAACACCAATGATTAGTTTTCCCTTCTTTTTTAATAACTCTGAGTGATTGTATAAAACTGTAACATAGAACCAATTAAAGTTATTTATATTGATGAAAAGGTGCAGGTAGCATACAAAGTGAAAATACAACCCAAGGGAGTTAACCAGTGTAATCATAGTACTGGAATGGTTGAATACAAATCAGAGTACAAGAAATATTAACCGTTAATTAATTAATTAATCTTTAAAAAATCCATTGTTTTACCGTAAAATACGTCTACGTAAGACAATGTAACACCAGAAAGATCGGAGGGTACGACATGCTTCTATTCATAATTATTATAATTAGTTTATTCGGCGATGTTCCTACGTTATCCTTAAACATTGATAGAAAATCAGCAGAAAATCTAAGATATTGACGAATTTCTTAAAGTGAAAGTAGATTTTCGGTAAACCTGTAGGTTTTCCCGGCAAATACTGCAAATGAATTAGTATTTAAAGTTTAATCCGATGTAATAAAATTCTGTCAATACGGAAATTTAAATTAGGAATCATTTGTGAAAAATTCTCACGGAAATGCCATGTTAGAGGGCAGAAGTTAAAATTTGACATGATAACATAATAGATATTTAAGTTTCCTAGTTTGCATAAATGTTTACCATTGTGCTTAAGAACATTGAACAAGCAAACTGATCTTGAGCAGACTTTCAACATACGTGAATGAAAATCAAGTTAAGATTTAATAGTGACATCCAGTAATTTTACTACAAAATATATACACACAGAGAATATTATAAAAATATCAACTTCCGGTAAAATGGCGAACGTGAATTTTTGATCATCTTGAAAAATTGCAAAAATCGTTTCTTTTTAATACTTTTGATTATTAATATCAGCTTGTGGTCGTCATAAACGTTAGTAGACATAACTATGGATAATATATATATGATTGGTGCTCTGATCGTTCATAATTCATCTTTTCTGTGACCTGTGGCTGTGCGCTCTTTGTTTGGATATTGGCGAGCTAGTGAAAAAACACTGAAGTCTAATGTTATACTAAGGATTAGCTTGTCTAAATGTTATTTTCCATTGGATAATATCTGTGTAAAGTAAGCTTTGTTAGTGTTCAGGCGGTCTTATTTATATTCGGCGAAATCTTTTATGTGTCCTGTGACTGTGTGCTATTTGTTTTGGATATTGGAGGGTTAGTGAGAAAAAAACTGGAATCTAGTGTTTTAATATGGAATAAATGTTACTGTACATAGGATTACATGTGTTGAGTGAAAGCTTTGGTCGTGTCTATATGAACTTATCTACATTTGAATGGGTAAGAAACGTAGAAAATCTATTGCTTCCCCTGACTCGATTACTATTGTGCCCGATAAACGAGCCGCTCGCAGCACGCAATCTCACAAAATGGCCCGGCAACCTCAGATCAATCAACAACCAAGTTCTCCGCTCGGACAATCGTTCCTGGCATCAATACCAGCGTACCCGGCTACACCCCAAGACCAGCAGTATTATACTCAGCCCAGCAATAATCAATCCATGATATCGGCTCATCCTATGCAGGATAACAACTTTCACCAACTGCTTTTAAATCGCCTTGATTCAATGGATTTACGATTGAAAAAAACTTGATAATATTGAAAATCAACTATCTGCTATGTCAAAGAAAATGACTCAATTTGAAAACCGTGTTACAACACTTGAGCAATCTGTATCCGAAACTAACGGGAAAGTCCGAGAGTAAGAACATAGCCGCGTAATGGACTCACAAATGTGGGATGATATCCTTTGTAAACAAAGTCTATTGATGCCCAATTAAAACAGGACAGTTCAAGGCTAGACACTTTAGCACGTGATCTCAAGCAGTCTGTGTCCGTGAAAGAAGAACTAAATAAACAATTGATTGATTTACAATCCCGTTCAATGCGTGACAACCTCTTGTTTCATGGGGTGTATGAATGTTCATCATATGAAGATAGGAAAAATGAAAATTGTATTGAAAAAGTGCTGGATCTATGTACTTCCAAACTTGATATTGAGAACGCTAAAACAGTGATCAAAATAGACAGAGCTCACTGCGTAGGGAAATACTCACGCGATAAAAACAGGCCAATCGTAGCCAAGTTCAATTTCCACCAGGACAAGCTCACCATCAAAAGGAAGGCTTATGAAATTTTCACGAGAGATTCTAACTACGGAGTTTCAGACCAGTTTCCTAAAGCTATTCAGGAGCGGCGTAAGAAATTAATTCCTGCATTAGTCGCTGCCAAAAAACAAAACAAGTCAGCATCCCTGGCTTATGACAAACTGTATGTTGACAATAAAATGTATAATGTTGATAATGTGCATCTTCTTGGTCAAAATGTCTCTAGATAGGAAGGATACACAAAACAGTTATCCTTTGTTCTGTTAAATGTACAGGGTATAAAATCTAAACTCGATGACTGTGATTTCTTGAACTTTATAAATGATTATGATATTTTGCTACTCACTGAGTCTTGGAACTCGAAGTTATCTAACATAAACATTGACGGATATCATCATTTCACTTGTCCCAGACCTAAGTTTAATCGTTCTGCAAAAAGGTTTAGTGGCGGTATTTCTGTATATTATAAAGATATTTATCATGATTATTTAGAACTAGTTAGTTCATATAACAATGGTATCCTTTGGTTTAAACTTTATAAATCAATTACAGGCTATAATGATAATGCGTATTTCTGCGTATGCTACATCCCTCCAGAAAATTCGTCGGTGTACAAAAATAATAAATCTCCATTGTTTAATTATGATTTTTTCGACGTTTTAGATAGAGATGTTCGTCGATACAGTGATCTTGGTATCGTGTATGTGTTGGGAGATTTTAGTGCCCGCACAGGTAATCTATCAGATCACGTGACTGATATAGCTTTAGATCGCTTTGTTGATTTACCTGTTACAAACTCGAATGTTGTATGTTCGTCAGAGCGAAAAAACATTGATACATGCGTGAATTCTTTTGGTCATAAGCTTTTAAATATGTGTAAGGCTAATGATTTGTTTATGGCTATTGGTAGATTGTGTGATAGTAAATTTACATACAACTCTATTCATAATAATAAGACCACAGGCAGTGGGATTGATTACGTCATATCGATGTCTAATTACTTACATTATATCTCCAATATGTGTATTCTTGATATAACGGAATTTTCGGACCATTGTCCAATTGCTTTACTATGTCTTATGACATAAATACCGAATCAAAAGATGACAATCGCATGCATGATGGAATTGTTTGGAACTCCTCTAACAATGAGGCGTTCTATACTTCGCTTGAGGATTCGCGTACTTTATTTGACGAAATTACCGATAAGTTAACAAACGGTGAAACAAATATCAATCAATGTGTAGATGATTTTTCCAAAATAATTTATAATATCTCTTTTGAAAATTATATTAAACGTTTTTCAAGATGTAATCGTAAACGTCATAAGTCTGTATGGTTTAACCAAGAGTGTTGTCAGGCTAAAAATATCTTTTTCAAAGCAAAAAAGGAATTTAAAACTAATCTGTCCGAATATTACAAGCGCAAGTTCCTCGAATCAATGTCAAATTATGCAAAAGTTAAGCGTCGTAATAAATTAGCATATCTGTATGGTGAACGAAGCAAACTCTCATCGTTGAGTAAATTGTCGCCAGAAAAATTTTGGAAATACATAATAAAGTTCAGAAAAAACAGTACCAATAAATCTGAGGCTGGTATTGATGATTTTATGAAACATTTTGAATCTATCTCCAATAAATTTAATTGCGATTTTGATGAAACTAATTATAAACATTCGCGTGAAAATACCATTTATATAGAAGCATTAGATGCCCCGTTTACTCTAGAAGAGATATGCAAGACTATACGCCATATGAAGTGTAATAAAAGTTGCGATATAAACAAAAATGTTGCAGTTTTTCATAGACTCCGTTGAATTCATATCTCCTTACTTGTGTAAATTTTTTTGACCATATTTTTGATACCGATCTATATCCCGAGGCTTGGTCCAAGGGTGAAATTATTCCTATCTTTAAAAAAGGTGATCCAAATTGTGCGGCTAACTACCGGGGTATTACGATAATTGATGTTGTTGCTAAATTATTCTCTTTACTGTTGCGAAACAGGATTAACAGCTGGTGTGAAAATGAGCACATTTTCAATGACTCACAATTTGGTATCCGAGATAACAGCTCCACGTCTGATGCTATTTTTATATTGCACAGCTTGATCCAGAAATTTTTGTCTAAAAACAAAAAGCTATATTGCGTATTTGTTGATTATGAAAGAGCTTTCGATTCCGTTATACCTGATGCATTGTGTGTTAAATTAATCAATTCCGGTATGAGCTGTAAAATGATTTCAACTCTTAAAGCCATATATAAAGATGTTAAATCATGCGTGAAATTGTCTAGTAACCTGACAACTTCTGAGTTTTTTAACGTCGCGCTGGGTTTGAAACAGGGCGAACCTTTGTCCCCTCTTTTATTTATATTATTTGTAAATGATATTAGTAACGTCATAAATGTTAATAATTTATCATGTGACGATATTGAATTATTGTCTAGATACTTGATTTTGTTTGCTGTTGATATTGTTCTTTTTACCACATGTCCTATTAGCTTACAATCACAACTTAATCATTTAAATGCTTATTCGAAAGAATGGGGTTTAAAGATAAACATTGCAAAGACAAAAGTATGTATTTTTGAAAAGCGTGAAGTTCACCATAATGTCAGATTTTTTATTGATGATGAGTGTCTTGAAATTGTAGACAGATTTATATACCTAGGTATTCATTTTACACGTAACGGTAATTTTAAGATTGCTATTAAAACACTATCTGATCAAGTTTAAAGGCTTATAATAATCTCCAATTTCTATTCGACCGTGTTCCGTTAGATATTAAAGCGAAACTACGCCTATTTGACACAATGGTTGTTCCAATATTGCTTTATGGCTCTGAAGTATGGGGTATTTATGATTATAAAGAAATTGACGAACTACATGTAAAATTTTGTAAATCATTATTAGGTGTTAGTAATCATAATCCGAACATTGCAATCTTTAGGTAAATTTGTTTCTATCATGTCCTCAAATAGTAAAAGAAATGTTTTAAACTTATCATTATACTTAAAGGAAGCTTTTTTTATTACGAGATAATTCACTTAATTACACATAACAAATTTACATTATATTCATTTATGAATATGGTCCTATTGACCTATTTTATTTTATATAGATAGTATACAGATATGTTATTCCCGTTCCATGTCATGCTGTTTTGTGTTGCGGTATATATATATATGTGTGTGTGTGTGTGTGTGTGTGTGTGTGTGTGCGTGTGCGTGTGCGTGTGTGTGTGTGTGTGTGTGTGTGTGTGTGTACAATGGCAAGTACTTGCCGATTTCTGTAAATAAACTGTATTATTGCTTAAATTAAAGATCTTGCATTTTTTGCGTTTTCTCGACAGTAGCTAATCCTTGAATTTTATCACGGTTTGCCTAAATTTGGTTGTCTGAGAATCTGTCAATTAGAGAGTGGCTGTCTGGTTCAAGGGAGGTAATTACATGATCTAACATATGGTGAGAAGCAGACAGTGTATTACATAGTTGTATTGTTTGCTTTTCACGAAATAATAAACACCATTAATTTAAATGTTATAAAGGGCCTAATAATGAACCTTGGGGAACACTTGAGTAGTATTTTTAGAACACTGACCAAAAATTCCACGAGTCTATTGAATTACTCAATGTATTGTAGTCATTTGGTGTGATATCAGTTCATGTAATGTGCTACATTAGTTACAAGTGTCACAGAAAACAACTCTATAGTTATCTGCTACTGGTCTATGTCATCATTGACCACCAGGAAATTTAACAGGTGGCGACATCTCCTAGCAAAAATATCAAATATTTAGAGTCGCTAAAAGTAAAAAAAATCCACACATTAGTCGGAGTTGCCATTTCGTCTTCAGAAGACATAAAAATCGGATAGAAAGCGCTTCTGTATGGGCTCAGAATGCACTTATAGACGTCCTGCATAATTATCAAAATTTTCTGGTAGGTCCCTCCACCCCCTCTCGTGCATTCCCCACTTGCACATTTGGTGAGTGTGCATACTTTTTTTTATTTTTCTCTGGCTACACCCTTGTAACGACTTCAAAGCTTGTCTCATACCGTATAATAATTTAAATGTGGTCCATACAAACAACTCTATTTACTACAATATAATACATCAGTATCCGCTGATAAAGTTAATATTTTTAAAGATAGATAACTATAACTATACTAATGAACCGATCTACAAAAACGTGTCTTCTCGTCATACTCGCCGTTGTTATATGGTGTTATTGTATCCTATTCTTAAAGAGAAGACCTACTGGAATTCCTAAAAAGCAAAAACATATTCTCAGTGGCAGCTAAAATGATTGATACGAATAGAGGCAACCTTGGTGCAAAACCTACACTTTATCAGTCAGACAGTCATGTAGTAGAAACAAAGGAAAATGTAAGATCACAGATGGTATTCTGAGGCCGTTTGGGATGCGTTATTATATACTAACAATGAAATGATTAAGCGTCAAAATGAAAATGTTCACTAATCAATTCCCCCTAAGCTTCATACCAATTTATTGTTGCTTATAGTTCATATACCAGTATTGAAAAGAGTAATTCTGAAATTCATAGACATGACTCCAACAACGTGAATGTATTTACATGGAATGTAAGAGAAATAATGTACTCAGTGACATCAGTGTCGAAGTTTTTAGATCAATATGATGTTGATATAGTCTGTATCAGTGAATATAAACTTACACAAAACTATGCTACCTTTCTTGACTCAATTCGTACTAGGTCATATAAGTCACATACCAGACCGCGGCCGTTGTCTCGTGGTTAGTGCGCTGGACTTGTAACCCGGAGATCCGGGTTCGAATCCTGGTAGCGGCGGATTATCCCCTTCTATGAAAATTTGACAAAAATGTCGATTTTCCTCCTTATGTGGAGAAGTCGCCGGCTCCTTGTGGAAGGGTAATTAGTACTGGTTAATATACAGTCCAGGAAAACTGATTAGGTGAACCGGTCGCCGTAAATAACTGTAAAATTGTTGAAAACTACGTTAAACCCCAATGACAATAAGTCACATAAAATAAAACAGAGGTCATATGCCATTTACGAAGAAGTCAGTGATAATCACAAATAAGGTAGATGCCGTGTTAGTATTGTTAAAAATCAGTAGATTTTCACGTTGACGCTCTACAGAACATTAACTTTAATCGATTATCAGGTATAAAACTTGTCAGAGCAAATATGCTCAAACAGGCATGACGCACGTTGTGCACAATACGCACATGCATATAAAAATTCTGCTACCTAGTTTGTAAAACCAAAATTCGAAAAGCTAAAAAAATCAAAGGATTGTCGCGAAAATAACACCTCCCCGAGTCTACACGAACCGACATGATACTGAGCACTGTGACAACGCACTTTGGGGTCAAAATTTTGAAATGAACCCCAGAGTGCGTTAATATGCTACATATCTACGCACTTTGGGTTACAAAGTTCTGTTGTTGATAGATTTCACATAAATGTTTAATAGCTTTAAATTGACGAAAAACATGTGTATCTATTTATGAACTATGAAAATAGGCTAATGACACAATTTCTTCTACATTTTATGATCACAATTCTATACAAATACATGTAGTATACATCTTAATGCTTATATATTAAATGCAATACAGATATACGCGGTAATGCAGTGTACAAGTCTTATTTTAACCAAAACCGACCACATTACATTTTTAATTAGTTTTAACGTCATAGGGCTTTTCTTTCTGTAAGACATTCTCGCTAATGCATGTACCCGTCAGGATCATGCTTTTTAAAAGTTCTGCTCATTACGCTCTCAGTAATTACAGACAACAGTTAAACCATATAATAACATCACAATTTTGTGAATGAAGTACAATGTCAGCTTAAGATCAGAATCATGCAAACGATGAATTCACTCTCTTCGCTGGTGCCATTTTATTCGACGTCGCCAGAAGGCGGCTTCGAGTATATTGAAATGCAGTTCTCGTTTTGACCACGCAGAAATTCTGTGAAACTTGGACAGGAAAACAGCCAACTCAAATATCCGGGTACGTCCCTCATATGCAAGGCTAAGGTTAAAAAACGGAACTCAAAAACCTGAAGTAGCTGTCTATAACCCCTATAGGCTATCGGATGCTCTGACTGGTCATTCCGACATAAAAATGATCGAGCTAAGCGCATGTGTAGCTATTTAATATCTTTGTTCTTATATAATATTTAGCACAAAACAGCTGGGTTGAAAGAATCAACCGAAAGCATACACGCATACTCCCAAGTCAGATGCTGTTAATTAAAAGCAAGTACTTTATTTCGGTACCCGGTAGTGGCCGACATTAGTACAACTCCAGGATACATATAGAAGCTGAACATTTCCGTGTTTGTTTTTTGGGTTTAAAATTCGTTTTAACAGTATTTTAGTCATGTACAGACGACAGTTGACCTAACCATCGTCCTGGGGAAGTTCCAGTACTTAACACCGTCCTCCGTGAGCATCTGCCAATTTTCTCACTTGCAAGATTTATTTGGACCCCAGTGGGATTCAAGCACACAGCGGCATTTCCGTGTAGTGGAATAAGATGTTATTATTGATTCTAAACAGACCCATTTTATTTATCATGCATACACAAATGAATTACAACCGTCTTTCTCCCATACAATTTCTTAATGCATGTTTATAGAATGATTTTTCATGAGTTTTCTTAATAATAATATACCTCAATTATATAACGCTCTTTTCAAAAAAATGCTCAAGAGCGTTTTATATTCACATGATTACATCTATAAGTCAAAGTACGTGAACAAAATTTGAGTCCTACCTAAAACATAGAATATGCTTATAAAAGATAACGTTAACTCATATACTGTAAAGTTAAAAAAGAAAAATGTACAACTTTCACTCTTTTTTGTTTTTTTTTTAAAAGGTTCATTTTGAATTATTATATAGTGTATAGAATGTGAAATAAAATAAAACATCATGATTCAGTCGATCAATCCGTTATGTTTGCATCTGTTTCATCGGTATAATATTTTCATATAACTATGTATAAATACAAAATCTATACAGTTTTTCTGCTCTTTTATACAACTTGTGGCGTCAACAATTTAACTTGTAAACCTACAATGTATGCCTTTCGTAAGACTATGATTGCCCGTGCTTTGCCGGACCGATTCTTGTACTGTATTAAATCTTACATGGGCATCTAAAGTAATCTTATTTTTAGTTGCATCATGCAACCCCAAAGTGCGGTCGTTTGTATGATGTTAAAATTTGCATATGTACCTGTGTAACGCACTTTGGGGTCAAGTTAAACTCCAAAGTGCGTTAACAACTTTGGGGTTGAACCCCAACGTGCGTTCAATCCCAAAGTGCGTTGTCACAGAGCTGGTATCCAATCGATGCGTATCTTCAAAATGTAGTATTTCCGGATAAGAATCACAATATTTAATTGAATAAATGTAAAGATAGTGTGACATGTGACTGTGAATTTAACATATTTTTATCCATACATGATACAGTGAAACCATTACATTTATGGTCATGTCAAGTAAAAACAGTGAAATTATCCATGTTTTGTCGTCAGTCCGTGTTTTACTGCCTCGGTAGTTCAATAACCAATCAATATGCAAAATGTGTAATTCTAAAACAGGTGATATTCACAGACATCTACTTGCCGAATGCATTATGTTTGCTTAGGATAGATACGAACTTTTAAATAACACAGACAGCAATATAAATTCTTTAATTGCAGATTTTTTACGACACTCAAATGCTGAGTTTTTACGACACTCAAATGCTGAGTTTTTACGACACTCAAATGCTGAGTTTTTACGACACTCAAATGCTGAGTTACCCATTAAGTCATTTTTTATCAAAACATTTTTTCCCGTCTTCCGTTTTTACTTTAAGTTGCAAATTTACCCACAAAGTCTACGTGAAAAATTGTAATGAGAGTTAATCTTTATGTGGAACACGAAAGAAAATAATGTAATTATACCTTAAATTTACATTTAACCTTACATTATACATTTTTACCTTAAATAAAACATTAGATATTGTAAAAAAAGCGATATTCTATCTCTGATTACGTCTATCTACTATCTCTGAACCAACTTATTCCTTCATTCAGTAACGGCATTTGTGATTTAAAAAAGTGATTCATTTTCAGTATATATTCATTCGTATGTTCAAAATCTAAACATTAATCTAAACATTTACGCTCAATATTGAATAACAAGGGAGGTAAGTATCCACAACAAAATTATTGACTAAATCGACTTATCTCCCCTTCCTTAACACAAAATATATTTGTTGCTGTTTAGTTGCAGACGACATGGCCGCTAACAAAAATCCTACTCTAAACAAATGCTTGCGATATCTCAAATGCCAATCAAGCCCCATTGTTTAATTTAAAACTAATTACAAGAGTTCAGTAAGGGTTATTGTAAATAGATTCCGAGGAGGCCTAAGAAGTCTGTTTCACTTACAGTATTTTACTCAATTCTACGTTTTTGACGCCGTATCAAAATCCAGTGTCAATAGGCAATTTGCCCGGCTTTAACGCTAGCAGAAGACCCCAGGTGTACACATTGATAGAACTATTGACTTTCCGTAAGCTAACAGGACAACTTCCTTTCATGTGAAATTTAAATATATAAACCTTCTACTGAGCTACAACTTTGAACGTTAGCCATTCTTGCGATCAACCCTGATTGCAATTCGTTAAACATCGGATACTACCGTTTTTCTGCGTAAATAGTACATCATAACCCCGAAAACTGGACCCCTATTTCAGAGAAATGGATTATTAAAGAGAAAAATGGAACATGAAAAAGTTAAGAGAATTCCGGTTTTCAGGGAGTCTGGTTTTCAGGGTTCAGTTTTGTCGGCGTGAGAATGACATCAAAGTCTAAGTGTGACAAGTTAGTATATCCCACAACCTAGAGGTGTTTTTTTCCGTTTTTCCATCTTAGTTCATCCAGAGAGGTTTGTGGTTGCGTAGCAACCGTCGCTTGGATAATGTCACTTAGTAGTTGACAGTCCGCCGAATTGGTCACATCATAGAGTCATGCACATATATACGGATATTGTCCTTATCATGAAATGTTTGAGGAATTACAAACATGCCATTGTACAATTGCACTTTATCCATTTACTGAATATAATCTTATAATTTTGATGAGAAAGGTGCCATTATCCCAGCCATGACATAAACATTTTAACATAAATTGACATTTACATAAATAAGTCGGTGTCTAAAAAGGCCATAGTATTGGCGAAGGAGAAAATTTATCCTAGACAATACACACACCACCCAAGGAAAATACCAGATACAAAATACAAGGAAACAGAATTATGGCATATTTACATAAATATCTACAGCGTGCAATGCGATGTCAAATAAACACCTAGAGTAACGGATTTAGACTTTAAATGGTCATACGGTGACCATAAAAAACATGATCACTCAAAGAGATTGTTAATTGATGAATCACTCTAAGTTGAATATTATTTTGTATTAAGTATGGAGTACATAATGTAATAAAAGTCTGTATGAGTTACCTAAAAACGCCATACGATTTCATTGCTGTATTATGACAACAGAACTGTCGCAGTACACGTTCACAAAATACATAATACAGAAGAACCTGTGAACAAAGATCACCCTTGGGAAATACAAAATATAGCCTTTATTGACAGGTGGCTTTTTTCGTAGGCCAGTTTGTTCTCAATAGTCAGTGACGTTCATTCAAAGAATGGCCTTTATTCACAGGGAGGTCTTTATTCAGAGGTGGCCGCAAACACAGGTTTAGCTGTAGAATCAAAATCCTCACGATGACGCCGTAGTCTTCTAAATCGTCATGTTTATAACACGTATCGTGTAAAAAAGGTCGAAAATTTGAAACCTAACCAAATTTCATTTCATGTAATACAAACCCTTATTAAACAATCATCTGTGAGCAGCAAGTACTCAGAATACCAAATAAACGTCTGAATAAATCATGCATAAAAGCCACATGTTTATTCTTTTCCATAGATGAAATTTCTTCCCAGGTGTGACTTTATGGTAAAATTTAACCACTAAGTTATTCTAATAAATAGGTATCATTTAAACTTGAGGTTTTCATTTTGTTTCAGAGAGGCCGTACTATATGATTCAAGTTCTCGTATTTTCTAATAATCTATCGAGGCCGCGGCTCTGGTCCAGTGGTTAGTGCGCTGGACTTGTAACCCGGAGATCCGGTTTCGAATCCCGGTCGCGGCTGGTCATACCCTTCTATGAAAATTTGACAGAAATGTCGATTTTCCTCCATATGTGGAAAAGTTGCCGGCTCCTTGAGGGATAGTACGTTAGTACTGGTTAGTATACAGTCCAGGAAACTGGTTAGGTGAACCGGTCGCCGTACATTACTGAAAATTGTTGAAAAACGGCTTTAAACCCCAGTGACAATATGTCCCATAAAAACAAAACAAAACAAATAATCTATCGATGAAACACGACTGTCTGTACGTTTTGTAAAAAGTTCAGGATTTGTTTGTTAAGATGTCAATTTCAAATACACACTCATGTTGCATAATTATACTCAATTAAGATTTCTTTGTCCATATGCACGAAAAGCAAATTAAAAGGTTGTCTGATTCAAAACTTGATATAATAAAATATTAACTTTCACTTCGCTTGTTACATGAAAACTTCACATAACTAAACTATGATCAACACTGTGCTTAAAGACTATATTTTGAAGTATTTAAAACTCCTCGATTACATACAATAATGGTTCTGGAGAAGTGCTCCTAATAACGGGGTGCCTTTAATAGAGTTCAATGGAGTTCAGCCGGAGAGGTGCGGAATGAATAGATGTGTACATGTTATATGCACAGTGGCACCATGAAGCTCACATTAAACTCGTTCATCATGATAAATACATGACACCAATAATATCTATGCTATCATAAACTTTAGGGCATTGTTGTAGTTGTAAATGGATTTAGATGAATATTTCTCAATACCCAACCTACTTTGTTTATATTGCTCTCCGCGGTTTTAAACTACATTTATAGAGGGTTTTCAGTAATCATATTGATGTCCCATCTTGTATTCAGGTATAGTATGTTGATTTTATAATTACAATGTTCATTATTTGTAGCTATGCACTGTAATTTGAGAACATTCGTAGGTTATTTATCACGGCAGTTCTAAATGTCATTTTGTGTATTTTGTATTAAAGTGTTGACAACGTGCCATTTATATGCTTGGAAACGTGTGTTATTAACTTATATCGTTCATACGTGTTTTAAGTGTCAATAATATAACTTCACTTGTTTTGATCGTTTAATCTTGCATTTTATGTTCATATTAACGTTACTTCCTGGTTTGTGTCAGCTATTACTGTATCGACACGCGCTCGTGACGCATTGTAGTGACGTCATCGCTATGTAGTGTATATACTATAGCGGTGCTAAATTCAAGTTTGATGCTTCAGTATCCAGTGTGCAGTGAAATTGTGTTTACATATTTAGTGACCAAAATACCATTTGGTATCAAATATCAAAATAAAACCGGAGGCAATACCATTATACCTAACAATATAAGTTATCAACTTTATGGTGTTAATTCCTCTTTATGTGTGCTCAGTATAGATCTAACACCAATACTGGTATTTATACCATCGACTAACTCACAACCAAAACAAAGATGGTAATCCTTTCACGTCCTTTGTGTTGGCAGATCAAACTTAAAGCTCTAGTTATACCAAGTGGTTCTCATAAATTAAGTTATATATCATACGTTTTTAGTTTATACTAATGATGGCAGTTTATACCATTATAGTTAGTTAATATTGTGATTCCCCGTATGTGTTAAATCTATTATTTAGAGCTACCAATATTGGTGGCTACTTTGAGTATGTGTTTAAAAAGTTTAAATCCGTGCGTTGTAGTGAATATTGTGACGATGTCAACTCAGTGGATTTTCTGGTGCATAGCGAAATAGGTTATCTTTGACATTTTCTTTGATCTATGTTTTATTGTGCTCATTAAAGTTTATGTTTGAAAGTTATCAGTAAGCCTCTGTCGTATTTGAAGTTTATTTCTCTCACAAATAATATACCAAAAGCCGGGATCAGGCGAACCTTATAGCACACCCTTATAGTTACAAAGTCTAACACTCACGGTCACATATTCACGCAGTCTCAATAAAACGGTGCACTTCGGTTTTTTACCTGTCGTCAGCACCCTGCATTTCAATGATTGACATTGTTGTCTATTAGTATTGATAAGTTAAACCAGCAATAAAAGCAGTCCTCCTTTGTGGTATTGTTTTCTGTACAGCCTGTCAAACATGCTTATTTGAAAGGTTCGTGACTGTCGCTCATTGATTTTCGTTTTCAAAACCCTGTCCAACAAATACCAACAATAATCTGGAGAAAATATCTGGTTTATTTGCTACCTACATGTAACGAGCTTTTGTTCTTCTACCCCCATCCGTTCTTCTTCTGTACATATTTTTATAGTGAAGAAAAAAGCGTTGTCGCCGAGTTATGTGAAAGGTTCATTACTCAAATTTACCAGGCGAGAATTTTCTAGCAGTTGCACATATTAGAGAGAAACTAGAACAATACACACGGTCATGTACGTAGTTTCAAAAAACAAATATACTGACTTACGAAAATAATAGAGAAGAAAGTTATAGAACATCATGCGCTCTTATACCAATGGTTATAGTTAAGGGTGAAAAGTTTGTTACCATAATTAACACAAAACTACTGTGTATTAGTCCTATATATCCAACATTCATGGCCATCAGTATCATACTGAGACATACATACTTAAGCCCATATGTAACATAATATTGGTCAAAAGATTTCGGCTTCAAATGACTGAAAAGAAAGGCTCATAATGACAGGTTTGTTCCATTAATTAAGTAATTTAATTATTCTTCTTAATGACCTAAATAGGCTGAATTTAATACGTCATAGACAATGACCTAACAGAATGTATGTTCTAACTGCAATTCTGGAATAACATTGATCTAGATTATTGCACAAGTTTGATGTTTTACAGCGTGTAGTCGGGGGAGTACAAGTAATATTCCTTTGTTGTTTACAGTGGGCACCATGACTTATTTTCTTCTGTAGATGTAAACACTGTAGAATGTTGTGTGAAAGCCCGCTGAGCACCTTTTAAACGTATGTGACCGTGAAGAAGACTTTAATGTGAGAAAGGTTCATTACGTAAGGTAACGTACCTTTCATGTTTGTAATATCTATATTATAAATTGGCGAACATCAAAATAATTCCGGAATGTGTGTTTGTTACATGATTTATAGTTCAAAATTTCCAATTAAGTGTACTTAAGAGGGAAATATTAAACAATTTTGTGTGTAATTGTCTGTTTTAAATTAGTATGTACAATGACACAAAACAAACATGATCAAACCGTATTCGAAACGTTTAAAATTGCACTCACATATTTGAAATGGACACCTCATGTAGGGTGTCTTATGTCGAACTAACACAGACATATTTTTGTCTAATTTATTTGTTGATTTATACATTAAATGACTAGTTTATAAAGTAAAAGGTTCATTACATGATAGTAACGAACCTTTCGCAATTTCCAGTTGTTTCCGTATCTGACAAGCTGTGAGTAAAAAGTTAGTGATTGTTCAATATCAACTCACATAGCATATTGTTTGATAATTCTTCGAGTTCTTATGCTTAGTTATGAATAAATTACTGTTTTTTAAACGGACTGCAAAAGTGAGATTAAAAAAATGAATAGTAGCGCACAATTTCGTGCATGTTTACAATCTCGAAATGAATTACTTTAGCCTAGAGTATACCTTACAATTAATAAGAGATTCTGCATAGTGGAAACGTCAATTATTACTTTTTAAACACACGGTTTTCTTCATCATGTCCTTGATCTTATGTTCATATCATACTGTATATTAAACTTTTAGTGTGATATTACATATTTTGCTCTTGATACACTTGAATACACTGTCGTCACCAGAAGAAAAAATAGAACGTATCGAAGCAAACTTGTGCCAACTAAGGGGCAGCCTTTAAGATTTACGTGAGCTTCACTTTGCCCACAATCACAATAACGTACTCTATCGCACTTTCAATAAACATGGATTCCGTGTACACCTTCAACTGGTTGTCATTTACCAAAGCCAGTGAAAATATACTCCGTAACCTTTTATTGCTGTAGCAGAATTTACTACCGTATTTCCGAACAAAGCATGAAAAAAAATTTTGACATACCAATTATTATTTGAAACAAATATTTTCATCAAAAGGTTTTTGAATTCAACGAATTTTCATACGAGTGGAAACTGTACAAAACTTTTGCGTGAAAGAAACTGTATTGTGCTTTTGCATTTAGATCTACAATAATTGGCGCATTGCGGGCCAAGTCACAGAGAAATAGAGGCGACGTTGCTGACAAAATAAAGTAAAAACAATGTTTAAGTTAATTTGGCTAGATCGGCTCCCGTCAAAAAAAGTGTATTGCGGTATGCCGATGCAGGGGGACAGCGATACAGTACGCATCGATACAAAGTCGAACTGCAATATACTGGTATACCGGAACAGCCCTGTAATAATTGGAATATAAGTTTGGGTTGTCTTTCCTACAAAAATCAGAAAAAGAGATGCCATTAGTTTTCAAATATTAAGATACATGCATTTATTGCACATAAATGCACAGCTTCTAAACTTTTTCCCATGTTGTCGTAGTTCAGTATTTTGTAACGAACCTTTCATGAACCGTTCAGTGATTACTGTTATTTGTAAATTGTTTCTCATGTTTCAATCCTTATTTCAGTCACATGTGTTAGGTTGCAAATTCTCTATCACGGTAATTTTTGCTTCATACAGCATCATATACTTAAATATATATTAAAAATAATGTTGAATGGTTATTTTAATGTTTAAAACGCTTCCGTTTTTTGTAGTTTGCTATCATTGAGTGGTAATGTTTGTTGATTTTGTCAAACAGTTCATTAAATATGTTGACAGAATAAACTTCTGGAAAGATATTTTATATTTTGGTTATGTGTGTACATGAAAATCAACAATATATTATATGAGACTAATTTGAAAGGTTTGTTACAATTTGACGTCATATAAAACATCACAGTTCTGATATTCAGACTAAATACTATATGTCCATGTAGCCAAAAATCAATAAAGAGAATATCGAATGTTTACTTTTTATATATTTTGACATGAATACTAGCGGCTTATTAGATACACAACATACGGAAACTGATAATTAATGTACTTTTATTTTAATTAAATAACTTGCAATTTATTCTCTACTTCTTCGTGCAGATTTTTTAGATTCGAGATGTGTTTAGCATCGTGCTAATATGTATGTATGAGAGTATAATGACTAGAAGAACAAAAACTATTATGCTTAGTAGAATATGTTTTCAAAATGAAACAAAATTTGCAACAAAAAAGGAACACTAGTCTGGTAACAAACATTTCAGGACACAAAATACGTAAACACCTTCTTTCACTATGCGCTGCTTCTTAACCGTTCAATTCTTGATGAAAATATTTTTGAATATGAAAATATAATGATCCAGCACGATATTCAACCAGGTTTCATGCAGAAATCACAAAGTTTATTTTTATGTATTTTTAAAAAAACCCTAGCTTGTGTGTCTGTTGGACAATACTGTGAGTCCGTACATAGTGATAATATGTCCACTGGTGGTGATAGCTCTGTAAATACAGATCACTGCGACTCAAACGTTTAAAGTATTGTCGGTAGCGCTCGCGCAATTTTAAAACAACAGGTAGAGGAGTGACAGCGCGTGCTAACCATAAATATCTCTGAAATACACTGATCCGGCACAAAATAATAATCCAGGAATGGTCTACTCAACGTAAAATTAACAAAATCGTCGACTCCGTCATACATTTCCACCTCGCTACGCCATTATTATTCAGCCAATGAAACGTCCGCTTACAAACAAATTACGGGGCAAAGGTCACTGCATCATGATATTTTAAGTTTTAATTACGCGACGATTTTTGTGAAATGAACGTGACTAGAACGTTCCTGGATTACGTTTTTGCGCTGAATTAGTGTATGTTGGTAATATTTATAGTAAGTATGTGTTATCATTACTGTACCTGTTGTCTTAAGGTGTATTTAGTATGGTAATTCTGATCATTTTGGTGTTGCGAGGTCGCGTTCGACTAAATGATGTAGAGTATATGAAAGAGGAAAATCTGTCATCCTCCTTATCATCATCTTCATCGTCAATATATTCTTCCTCTAAATCAAAAACATCAACTTTATATAGTTCCGTTCATAAGAATAAAAACCACAAAAGTACAAAGTTCAAGAAGCTTAGTAGTGACAGTGATGATAGTATAGTTGTTAAAAAGGTTAAAAGTTTTCATTCTGAAGAGTTTGAGATTGTAGAGCAGAAAGATTGCGAGATTGTAGAGCAGAGTGAGTGTGAGATTGTAGAGCAGAGAGAGCGTACGATTGTAGAGCAGAGAGAGCGTGAGATTGTAGAGCAGAGAGAGCGTAAGATTGTAGAGCAGAGATAGCGTGAGATTGTAGAGCAGAGAGAGCGTAAGATTGTAGAGCAGAGAGAGTGTGAGATTGTAGAGCAGAGAGAGCGTAAGATTGTAGAGCAGAGAGATTGTGAAATTGTAGAGCAGAGAGATTGTGAGATTGTAGAGCAGAGAGAGCGTGAGATTGTAGAGCAGAGAGAGTGTGAGATTGTACAGCAGAGAGAGCGTAAGATTGTAGAGCAGAGAGAGTGTGAGATTGTACAGCAGAGAGAGCGTGAGATTGTAGAGCAGAGAGAGCGTGGGATTGCAGAGCAGAGAGAGCGTAAGATCGCAGAGCAGAGAGAGCGGTAGATTGTAGAGCAGAGAGCGCGGGAGAATGTAGAGCAGAGAGAGTGTGAGATTGTAGAGCGGAGAGAATGCGAGATTGTAGAGCAGAGAGAGCGTAAGATTGTAGAGCAGAGAGAGTGCGAGATTGTAGAGTAGACAGAGCGTGATATTGCAGAGCAGAGAGAGCGTAAGCTTGTAGAGCAGAGAGAGTGTGAGATTGTAGAGTAGAGAGAGCATGAGATTGTGGAGCAGAGAGAGCGTAAGATTGCAGAGCAGAGAGCGCGGGAGAATGTAGAGCAGAGAGAGCTTGAGATTGTAGAGCAGAGAGTGCGTGAGATTGTAGAGCGGAGACAGCGTGAGATTGTAGAGCAGAGGGAGCGTAAGATTGTAGAGCAGAGATAGCGTGTGATTGTAGAGCAGAGAGAACATGAGATTGTAGAACAGAGAGAGTACGAGATTGTAGAGTAGACAGAGCGTGAGATTGTAAAGCGGAGATCGCGTGAGATTGTAGAGCAGAGAGAGCGTGAGATTGTAAAGCAGACAGAGCGTGAGATTGTAGAGCAGAAAGAGTATGAGATTGTAGAGCAGAGAGCGTGTGAGATTGTAGAGCAGAGAGAGCGTAAGATTGTAGAGCAGAGAGAGCGCGAGATTGTGAAATAGAGAGCGCGGGAGATTGTAGAGCAGAGAGAGCGTGAGATTGTAGAGCAGAAAGAATGTGAGATTGTAGAGCAGAACGAGTTTATGGATGGAGAACTGAAAGAGGAGGCGGGGGAGTCTAAGATACTAGAACCAAGAGTGTGTGAACAAGTTCAGATGGCGTCAGCTCTAGTCTCTCCCACTGGGATGACCCCTGTTGCCAATAAGGTTTTTTTTAGATGGGGATCCTGCTCATTTTAGATTGATACTTAATTATTTAAGGAATGGTTCAGTGGATTTGAGAACCCTACCACAAGATTTAAGATACTTGCACGAACTACATCATAAGGCCTGTTTTTATAGATTGCCTGGACTTGTGAATGCCGATGTTCTTAAGATTGAACAGTGTAGTGTCGTGGGTGCTGGTCTTTAGCCTTTTACAGCCCACAAGTGTTAAGTGTGTGAAAATGTGTTGTATCTCATTCATAGCGTAATTCTTTCATAGTGATGTAATTGGATTTAAATTGGCAAAATGTATCGGTTGATTATTCATGCAATGTGCTTTATTTCACACATAAACCAGAGACCATGTAATGTGTAAAAAAGTTGATCTAGAGTGATGTTGTTAACAGTGGAATTCATGTCGTTGTTATTGTGTTAATTCTATGAATTATGCAGTAATTCGGTAAAGTGCCATAAAATGAAGTACTTGTATAAAAAACCTTACGTATATGTAACTTTAAGGCACCAGAGTTGAGGCAGTGATCGTAAAAACTTCATAATTAAATAGATATTATACATAAACTCAAACCTGCAAAATGCAGCCACCTCCGATGAAAAGCCGCTTTGTGAAGAAGGGTCACAAATAGACAAATGACTAATGCGGAACTCCGTTTATATCTCAGATAGTCAAAGAGGCCGCGGCCGGGGTCCAGTGGTTAGTGCGCTGAACTTGTAACCCGAAGATCCGGGTTCGAATCCCGGTCAGGGCAGGTCATACACTTCTACGAAAGCTTGACAAAAATGTCGACTTCCTCCATATATGGAGAAGTTGCCGGCTTCTTGTAGAAGGGTAAGTTAGTACTGGTTAGAATACAGTCCAGAAAAACTGGTTAAGTGAACCGGCCGCCGTATATAACTGAAATATTGTTGAAAAACCAGTGAAAAAAATATTCAGTCTTTGTAGATTTGAGTTTAGAATACGTTCATTCTCCAACGATGCTGCTTGAAAAATAAACAGTCATTATCGTTATCACGATGAATTGACACAAAAGGGCAAACAAACTACCTTTGATTTCAGCCAAATAATACTCCATAACTTTGACGTAGATGAATATTCTTAACACATAGGCAAATAAGGTGAACTTACATGTTGTCTCAAAATGAACCACATTTCCTAAAGCAGCTTATAAACATTCGCGAGTAAAATTATGTAGAAATATCCATCAGATGTTTGCATGTATTTGATGATCCACGATACTGATTTGATATTATCCACAGACGAGAAGGCGGATCAGCATTTATAATAGTATTCAAATATGGTGCTTGAACAATCATTTCATTAAGGAGGTGTTCTTGCTTTTTCTTCAAAACACTTTGATCAAAGATCCGTTTCCGGCGATTTTTTTTGAGTAGAATAATCCGTGTCTCGCATAATCCTCCAAGTATTGTGAGGCATCGTGGTCTAGAGGTAGAGCGTCCGACCTCTGATCTGAAGGTCCTGAGTTCGAATCCCGGCTTCGACGGGTTTCGTTCATGAATTTCACAATCCCATTTTTCGGACTCTGTACTGGTGTAGTGTCCAGGAAGCGGACTCGAGCTGGATTAATACAAGTAAAATTGCTTGTTTTACAATCGAGCTAAAATAAATTAGAATAGACTAATGTGTCCGGCGACACATAAGTGCTGTAGACATCAGAGATATATCCCTGTGTTTAGAGGTCATAGTTCAAAATGTGAATAAGTCCATTATTGAGCATTTGCTTTGATAAGAATGTTGGTGACTGGGAACAGAATTGTCCAAGAAGTTGCAGGCCCCATGGTTATAAACCTTAAAAACTGTCTCCGGGCTCAAATCGCAATTCCAATGTGTTCTGATTGAAAAGATGTAGCCATTTAAAGTTTAATTAAGTGTACATGTCAATTTTCCAGTCATTGACATCAATTTTTTGGTTTTATCAAAATTAATTTATAAACATGACAAGACAAAGTAAGAGATTTGAGCTTGGAGACTTAACTCAAGTTTTATAACCTCTTGGTCAGTTCTTTTTGTGTTCAATTGTTGTTGCTACAGATACACTGAAAATACATATATAACGTGAAACATGTATCAGTTCCTCGTGATAATGACTGTTTATTTTTCAAGCAGTATAGACGCGTTAAAAGCTTTGTTTTGTCGGAGTTAGATATTCACTATTCACAATCGTAAAATGCTTTAGAAAAAACATACTTAATTTTAAATTCTATTTGAGGTAATCAGATGTAGACAAACTAATTTCACTGTTGTTAATAGATAAATATGTACCATTTAAATTCTTTACAAGCGTCCGACACAGACAAATGTGACGAAAGAAATTTGTCACAAGTAACTCCAAGATGTATATAAATGGATTCTTTAATAATGCTATCATCATATTTGAATACAGTTTGTAGTGATTGTAGGAATATGGGCCACTTTCAAAAGCCTTGCTGTTTGGGTTAACTCTTAATCGACGAGGTTGAGTGTCCGCCTATAGTGTTAGGAGTCTTGGGTTCGATCCCCTGTTAAGACCATTGATTTTTCTCGCTCCCAAATTACTATAAGTATAAAAATGTAATTTTAACTATTAACATTATTAACTAATTTCAGTTAATGGCAGGTGTAAATATTTAAGACTTCTTTCAACATTGAAACAACACCATTTGTGTATACATACTTATTCATATATTTATAATCTATCTTTTGTTAAATCAGACATAATTATCGAACTCACCTTTTTTCTCGTATTTACGTACATAAAACGACCATTTGACAAAGTCTGTCTGTTTGACGTCATAAGAGTTAATTTGAGTAAGTTTCATTTTTCAATACAACGAAAACATCAATTTTCACTTTTTAATCTATCTATAGTTAAAATATTAGTTGCGACAAACAAACTCACTTTTGGCTCGTGTCGTGATGCACATTGATATCTATGACGTCATGGAGATAATTTTAGTTACAAGTTTTTTTTTCAATTTTATAGAATTAAATAATACATCAATTATCATCCTTTAATCCATCCATTGTTAAAATATTTCACGTTTAATTCGAGTTCACTTTCTTTCTCGAGTTATACGAATTTCCACGATTGCGTGACGCACATTGGTCTGTATTACGTCAATGGAGGTAACTTGGGTAACGGGTATAATGAAGAAAGTTTTGTGGTATATTTGAATGGCCTATTTTACAAGTCATATATTGTGATCTATTCGTGCTTCGTTAATCTTAATACGCATGCAATGCAGTAATTATCTTTCATACCCAAACTATTAAATAGCACATTTTTTAAACTATTAAATACATATTTACAAGATATTGATAAATGATGGCTTATTTATGAATTTGTGACTCAGTCAGCAAAAATCAGTCAATTGGAGGTAAATTCGTTATTTTCATTTTTTGTACATTTTGAACATACATCACGTTTAGAACATAATTTGAAAATTTCAGCTCTCAATACGCATTTGTTACGCACCTAGGACCGCTTTTATGTATCCACTTTTACTGAAGAAGCGGCAAGAAATCTAACACAATTAAAGATGAAAGTGAAATTAATAAATGCAAAAACAAACAAGTTTTAACGTTTCTTGATCAATTTAATTTGGAACATTACATGTAGCTGTTTTACGATGTAAATTTCATACCATTTTGCTCTTCATTCAACAAAAGTCTTGATGTATATATATATAGTTATGTTGCCTAGCAACAACAAAATTGAATAAATTTAGTTTATTTGAAAAACTTGTCCGTTAGAACAACTCAATTATGTTCCTAACCATTAATTAAATTTATTTACAATTATATTTGTACAAATATATTTTCCTACAATGTTTGTATCAATGGAATTTAAATCCGTGGGCAATTACCATTATGTCAAAAATTTGTAAGAAGGAAATTTTTGTACATTTTTACGTCTTGTAGTAATTCAATATGACAAACTTTTACATGCTACAAATTTTTTGCATCATGCAGATGGAATAAACTTTATGTGAGTTCATTCCTTAATGGAAACATATGAATTGAGGTCACAGCTACCGGAACAAAAGTTAACAACGTTTGGTTGCTTAGCAACAACAATACAAGTAATCATAAATTGTAAAAACAACCAACCATACAATAACTACATATCTTTAGGAAGTAGCTCTTTAAAAAACAAAATACATATAACATTATTTTCATAAGTGCATGTATCACATGAAATGGAAAGTAACAACTTTTAATCCTTGATTCTTTTATATTTCAAACATCCCAGAGCAGGAAACTGTTATAACTTCATTAAACGTCAACCAGTATATTATAAATAGCAATCTTAATTAAACACTTCAATCACAACCAAGAACACATAATTTAAACACAAACAGTGGTGATATTTATTTATATTTTTCATGACATAAAGACCTGAGATAAACATTCTTTCCAATTGTAAAATTTACCAAGCTTTTCACTCTTAATAATGAGGATTGTTGTGTCCTGCTCTTCATGACAGACAAACCGTAGTAGCAACATCTCCATTTGTCAGTTTTAGCATCGTGGAAGAGCGCGACTTAATTAACCTTAAGGCGGTTGCTAAGGGCGCGAGAGTAGTTGCTTTGGACCTTATGACGGTTGTTAGGGGCACAATGATAAGATTGTTTCGTCTCGATCTGCCCTTCAAATCAATAGACTTACACGCCAATGTTTTTATGAATTCTGATTGTGTATTTGTGATAGTCGTGACTTGGCTCAGGTTTTCACACATATAGACACTGATTTCTGCATGGTGACGATTCTCATACTGTTATCAACTTGTTCATTTCTTATAAACATGACAGCCGTGGCCGTGGACCAGTGGTTAGTGCGCTGGACTTGTAACCCAGAGATCCGGTTTCGAATCCCGGTCGCGGCAGGTCATACCCTTCCATGAAAATTTGGCAAAAATGTCGATTTTCCTGCATATGTGGAGAAGTTGCCGACTCCGTGTGGAAGGGTAAGTTAGAACTGGTTAGTATACAGTCCAGGAAAACTGGTTAGGTGAACCGGTCGCCGTATATAACTGAAAAATTGTTGAAAAACGACGTTTAACCCCGTTAAACCCCAGTGCCAATAAGTCACATACAAACGAACGAACGAACGAACAAACAGACAAACAAATATAAACATGAGTTCATTAAATATATGTAACAATATACCATCCGTAGTACTAGACATAAAATCTTGTTTTGATTGTACATTGTTTTTAGTCACATTTTGAGTTTCCATTTCCCGAGTACTAGTTTTAACAGGCCGGTTCAGTACTCGGGAAACATATATTTAATGAACTCATGTTTATATTTGTTTGTCTGTTTGTTCGTTCGTTCGTTCGTTTGTATGTGACTATATATCCAGTTTTTTTGTTGTGAATACACATTGTCCGCTATATTGTCTGCCTTACATGTATTCATTAATTCACCACACATAATATTAATTAAGTAATCTATTTAACGCACGTGTACATATAATTAATTGTGTGTACATACGTACATTTTATGACGATTAGCTGTAATGCTTAAGTCGAAATCAATTATTTGTTCTGTCCTGATAATAACCCCTTTTATAGACAAAATATGTAAAGACATATCGATCTATGCAGACGCATTTTGTCGCTGTATTGTGAGTATGACATTCTAGACAATTTTCCGGACAGATCGTTCGGGACTGTGATATTTCCTTTATCACTTACCTACAACTCAAGGAAAATCCAAGACTTAAGGCGAACATAATACCGAACTACTTTTTGTGATCCTCATTTACGTAATACCAATTTTACGCAGCGCAAGTTCGGTCAAAATAGTTCTAAAATATAGTGTAACATCTATGATACTTTTGTAAATAATCAGAAATATAAGTTTCTTCACGATGGTACTAGAACGTACATATTATTTTATGTCAGCTTCACTGGTTTAGGATTATGACCTAACTTCAAATATACGACCAATATCAATGTGAATATCAGCTCAATACCTCATTCTACAAGGACATTCCACAGACGCTCGGTTTCCGTGATTTTTATACCCGTACAGACGCTAGTTTTTAATCTAAACTCATCAAACAATAAGGAGTGATGTTATTATAAGTGAATTCAACAGTTTATTGTTTTCATATTATTATATACAGACAGTAAAACCTCAAATAACGACCATTACAATATTACGACCACCTTGTTATAACGACCACTTATCTACGGGGCATTTAGTATTGTTTAAGTACACTGCTCTCCTCACGCACACAAGCAGTTTGTTTATGGGAAACAAACACGATGTTTTCTGGAAAACCTAAATATGTTACGGCAGTGAGGTAATTAAAACGAACCTTTTAATGAAATATTTCGAACACTGCACGGTTTCGCTATTTTTAGATGATCCCTGTCAATCAAATCAACCGTCTTGTTGAACTATTCATTGCTACCTCACCGTACCAAGAAAATTTCCCCATCCCAAATATGCGTTGCGTTGATACGCAACGTGACAATAATGTTCATATATCTTGTCATATTGTATAATACTGTATGTAATGTAATATTTACATGCAAAGATTGTTATAATGGCCATTTGTTATAATTGCGTAATTGTTATGTGAATATAATATAAATGTAAAATAACGAATGTTATGAAAACACAAAAGTCATTGAAATAATTGTTCTGTAAATATTTTCATTTCAAGATGTTTTCTGTAAGGCCAATCTATTTTATTACTTTGTTAAGCGTCCGCGTGCGCCTAGATTTAGAACTCCGTCAGCCAAAACAAAAAAAAAATTCAAGTTCGCGGTTTATTAACTGGATTCAACAGCTTCCGAGATTAACGACTGTTGTTTGTAAATCATGTTTCGACGGGTTTCGTTCATGAACTTCACAATCCCGTTTTTCGGACACAGTACTGGTGTAGTGCCCAGGAAGCATACTCAAGCGTGATTAATATGAGCAAAATTGCTTGTTTCGCAATCGAGCTAAAATGAATTAGTTAAACTACGATTATAGCAGACGGGTAACATTTACATCAAATGTGACGTCATTTCCTGTTGTGTTTGAAATGACAGATAAATACGTGCCGGTTTGTGAATACCAACTTCTTAGATTTAAAACATCTACTGAGCGGTTGTCATAGACGTGAATTGTAAATTACGTATGATATTTGAATAAGAATGTAAATCACTGTAAAATGGAAATAAAGATTATATATGTAGCATATTTTGCTAAATGCAATGTTTGACAAACACTCCAGTGATGAATGAACGTTCTGATGTTTTTATTTTGTGAAAGGGGTAGGTTCACTTAGGCCTAAAATGGCCCAGTGTCAAATTCTCTTGAAACTTTCATTATATATTTGCTATTCATTGTATTTAAAGAAAATATGATTCTTCAAGAATTGTTATCAAAACTGTTACCATGGCAACAAAAAGTGACATTTTGCTAGAAAATTGAAAAATGCTTGTTTTCTCATATTGATTGAACGATCTTGCAATAGAAGAGATAAGAAATGAAATCCACCATTTCTATTTCAGTATTCTTTTGGTTGTCATGGTAACATAGTTCATTTTACTCTCATTTAATTTCGTAACCTGTCATGCAAAACACATAATAATCTTTCACATTTTCGCATATGTGTACAAAGAAATGGCAAAGCATTTTTCTGTAATGCATTTTATTATTTGTTGTATGAAAACAGAACATTCTCCTATAAGTACATTATTTTTAAAACACACTAACTGTTGTAATTGTATCATTGAACAATGTAAATAGTTTGATTGTGATGAATAATAAACTAAATCAAACAGTTTTAAACACTTTTAATTAAACTGTGGGTGCTATGGTAACTTAAAGTGACAGTAAAAATATCAAATATTGATGTATCAATGCCATTTTTTGTTTATATTGAAGTCAGTGTATTAAAATAATACAAAATAAGTCATTGTTTTGAAAATATTAAATAATTCCACAGCAAATATCCATAGCAATAGTGCAAAAAGAAATTACTATGGAAACAATAATAGAAATTGTATAATGAAAGCATACAAAAATGACACTTTTTCAACTGGAAATAAAAACTTTCAACATATATTACAATTTCCATCACATGTTATTCAATGTATTTAAGATTTGACACGGAAATTTGAAAAAAAGAACAAAATATAAAGAACTAACACTGAAAGCACGTATCAATTAGATGTATTGTTTAGTTGTTGTTTTTATGTGACTTATTGTCATCGGGGTTTAACGCCGTTTTTCAAGAATTTTTCAGTTATATACGGCGACCGGTTCACCAAACCAGTTTTCCTGGACTGTATACTAACCAGTACTAACTTATCCTTCTACAAGGAGCCGGCAAATTCTCCACATGTGGAGGAAAATCGACATTTCTGTCACATTTTCATAGAATATGACCTGCCGCGACCGGGATTCGAACCCGAATCTCCCGGTTACAAGTCCAGCGCACTGACAACTGGACCACGGTCATGGCCTTCAATTAGATGTATGCATTATATTTATTACACGAAACATCAAATAAGTTTATACAATAACATTTTGTACCATCATAAAGAATCAGTTGCTAAAAAACCACACATTTCAAATTAATCTAGCGAGTAATGTACTGATTTGTAAGTATTCATTAAATATCATTTCTCAGAAAAGAACATATTGAAAATGTACATGTATCAATTAGACACAAACAATGCTTGTAACATGAAATAAGATATACTGTAAGAGGAACGTACGTAAAAGTATAACATTGAACATCACATTAGTGAAAGATTTATAACTTTCATCATCTACTAGTACACTCGTGCTGTATTACACAATTCATGCATGTAGCATTACACTCTTTAAAATCTTTATAAAAAATGTTCATGGCAACATCCTAACGGCAATTTTTTCTTGAAAGGTTTTGTAAAACTGATAAACTAGTATAGTCTTGAGGTGGCTTCAATAAACTGAAGAAATAAACAAGTTATTGTAATTGATAGCAAATATAATCATTTTTGCATATACATGATGAATATCAGTAAAACATTTATGAATACCTGTACTCATAAACGGACAGACAAAAGAAGGAACATGAACTTCATACAATTTTTAAACTTTGCTTTGGACTCACTGACATAAAATATCACTCACAATTTATTTTCTTGAAACCTGTTCTTGAATGTAAGGGGACATAACTAAATACCAAGCAGATTGAAAATGTTTTACTATAGCTGTTGTAGATTTCATATGCCTGAGACAAAATTCGTTTAAAAATACTTACTAATAAACCATTATAAAGGTCTAAAGCATCTTTATATGTCTGTGTAAATTATAATACTGCATACATTTGACAAATCTTCATGGAGAATCTGAAAGCAGGTAATATTCTTCATTTATTCATATTTACTGGAAAAAGGCACATTTCATGTAAATAAACAAGAATAAATACTACAATCTGTACAGTCTGTCTTCCCAAAACATAAAACTAATACGTAACCTACACACACTTCAAAAATCACAAACTCCGTACATTATAAACAAGATAATCATTGTAACAGTAAATGTGTTAAAAATGTACACAGAAATAATTCTTCAACATAAATTTTAATAACAAAGCAAATTATAAGTCTCTATATATACTACGTATATACAAAATATGAATGTGTTGGGTGTGGGACTTCATATTCCAAGTTCATTTTTAACAAAGGTAAACGAGAGCAACGACGTGCAGTGAATAGTGAGGCAGTTTCAGGCACGGATTTTTTTGTTTAATAAAGACAAATTGTGATGAGCCAAGTTTTTGAAGTGTCTAGGAAAAACAAATGTTGATTATGTAATTTCATTTTACACTGGATGACTGAAGTCTTATTATATATTTAGTTGTTTTAAACATTCGACCAATTTACTCCTGATGTAACCATAAAGGGGGTACGTTAGTGACGTCACATTAAGATAACTTCCGCGTTTCCATAGCAACCACGGATTAAAAATATTTGATCACAATAGTTACCATATACTATCATATGGACCGTATAAACCTAATCATTGACTTAAAACAAACAAAATATCGAGTTTTTTCTTGTTTGTAGAAGGGAATTTATTTCGTTGCTATGGCATTATTACTTATTTCAGACGACTTTTGAACTCATTTTTATTGAAGAAACATTCAAGCCTTTATTTTGTCAGAATATTAAGATATTCTAATACAGGACCTAAATGAACCTATTCCTTTATGTGAAATCGTTTGTTTTGTTCTTCATCATCAAAGTTACCAAGGGTCAGAAAATTCCAGGTGCACAGAGCATAGAACTGATGTGGGTCCAAGGGTACCAGAGCCTTCTGAAGCCCCCGAAATATTGGTATTTAAAGACATTTAGAGAGATTCCTGGAAACTATTGGCAAGGCTAACGCTGTCCCAAAGTCAATATAAATCATTTATAAATGAAAATTTGAAATATACCATTGGAAAATATCATTTTGGCAGGTATTTGAAATTGCATGTGACATAGGTACCTAAGCATGTGAATGTGATTCAGTCTGCAAATGCACGTGATTATGTCAGTATGTGTTTCTCAGCTGTCAGCATGTGGTTTACACACTGACTGTAACTATGCGTTTATTATAAACAATTAACTGTCCGACTTCCAGTTAACGAAGTAATATTTGAGCTGTTGTTTGTTGTTCAATGCTAAACACTTAGAATTTGCGGGTGATCGACGCACAGTCAAACCTGTGAACAAAGCCGCCCTTGAGAAAGACAAACTGGGCCTCTATTGACAGATGGTCTTTAGTCGGAGGTCAATTTGTTCTAAATAATCAGTGACGGTTTTTCAAAGTGTGGCCTTTATTCACAGGCTGGTCTTCATTCGGAAGTGGCCGCAAAAAACTTAAAAAAGCAATGATATTATGATAAAGTCAACTTAGTAATATTTTTATTCCCGGATTTCATCGAATCAGACCTAATATACACAAATTGTTATTATTGTTAAATGGAACAAATGAATCTATTCTTAATAATTTCTGTATTTTTGTATTAAGACTTTTAAACTTATGGATATACAAAATAGTAGAATGTACTTCTTTGTATCGATATGCTGGTACGCCAATAATATTCTCACTTTACTTTGCTTCAATTCGCTAAATACTGTCTACATGTATGATACAGTCAATTTAACGATCAAAGCATTATTTATGGTCACCGACTGTCGGCTGCTATCATCCGGCGTTCTGTAACATAAACCTATATAAAAATCTTTGTGAATGGTTAGTTCACCAGCAGACAATTTTAAATATTGTATATCGTCTTCAAAGTTATAAAATAAGGGGTCATTTGAAATTAGATTGCACTTTACATAATAATACCACCAGAATTACGTGTGGCAGTTGATTTCACTTTAGTTTTGTGAAAAACAAAAATGTTCAAAATCATTTACTTACAGATTTATAAAGAATCAGTCTAGGTTTCTGTAAATAGCAACATATCATTGTTATTAAACAGATTTTTACATAATCGGATCTTAATATGTCAGTTCTCTTAGCACAAAGCACATTTATATTCAAGTAGGCACATCGACCTTTGACCCTCTCCGGTTCGTCATAGTTTTGGAACAGTTCATCTTTTATCAGATTACTAGGAGTTCTATTAATAGCTTTAGGTGAAAACCCAAGCCTGGATGAATTCATATTTCCTCCGTATATACTAGCTGAGTGAGATCTCCGGATGGTGCAGGTTCTGGTGTGGGAAATATGCGGAATGTTTTACTGTTATTAATATCGGTGATGTTCGAGTATGAAGCACCATATGTTGAGGATTTATTTGTATTATGTTCGACAGACACGGATTTTGTCACTTACATTGAGCTTTTAACAGACACTTCGTTGGTATTTGGGGATTCAGGAATGCCGTTTCAGACAACATCGGCCGCGGCCGTAGTCCAGTGGTTAGTACTCTGGACTTGTAACCTTATATTAATCATGCTCGAGTCGTGGACACTGGACATACACCAGTATTACGTCCGAAAAATGGGAAGTTTATGAACGAAACCCGTCGAAGCCGGGATTCGAACTCAAGATCTTCGGATCAGAGGTAGGACGCGCTACCTCTAGTCCACGATGCCACTGCGAGATCATCATCGTTTGAACTTATGAATTGAACAAATAATACTTCGAGGTTTCTCTGTTTTTGGATCGAAATTCTTATTTCTTTGACGGAAAATAGTTCAAAATTACAGTCTGTAAACTATTCTTTAAAAGAAAATGAACAGATTTTATCCCGATCAAAATAGATAAAGTTAGTTATATGACGAACTTGTCACTAGGGTTTAACACCGTTTTTCAACAATCTTTCAGTCATATACGGCGACTGATCCACCTAACCAGAGTTCCCATACTGTATACTAACCAGTACTGACTTACCCTTTTACAAGGAACCAGCTACTTCTCCACATATGGAGGAAAATCGACATTTTGTCAAATTTTCATAGAAGGGTATGACCTGTCGCGACGAGGATTTGAACCTGGTTTCTCGGGTTGCAAGTTAGTTATATGATAAAAATATCAGAGGATACAATGTTATAATTGACCATCGTTGGTAGTGCAGGTGTATTCGCCCAATATTTTACCATCAGTTCTTCCATTAACAATTTGTAGATCAAATAAACAGCATAATTATACTAAAGAAAACCCGTATGACTTATATCTATGCATGTACTTGATACTCCTAGGAATGTTAAAAGAATCTCTATCTTAACGAGTGTCACCAAAAATTAAATCAAGTGTATATCTTCTATTACCTGATATATCTGTATATCATATATGATTTTCACTTTGCTGTCATTCACTGTCGTAAAATTTTGTACCGCCAAAGTTTTTTTACTCATGTAAGGGGCGCTTTGGAGAGGTTGCACTGTATTTGCTGTAACGCGACCGACTCATAAGAATTTCCGCAATTCAACTTTTTTAACCCTCACGGTAAAAACAATTTTTTACCCTTTCGTTAAGTAGTAACATCTTTCCTCTGAAAAATCCCTACCTACCTACTCACTGAAAAATATTGGGTCGTGTGATAGCAAATAAACACATTTTAAGTATGGCCTTACTGTAACATGTACGTTCTGTTTTAACTACCAGACAGGGTGTCAGAACAGTTCATATCGCCGGTTGTCACTGATTTCATTATAAAACACGGCATTTCTCTCACAAAGCTTTCAGATACAGAATGTTATCCAGACAGACACAGTCAGAATTAAATGTATGATTTATCTTTTATTTCCATTTTTATTAATATATAATCCTTATTTTGTGTCTGATCTTCAAGGAAATTCAGAGACTATTAGATCCTGTACACTAAATGTGTCAAACTCACTTTTGTGATGTCTTGATAGATTGTCAAATATATTTTTTCCCTTGAAACCCAGATTGGTCACGTGACATTGTATTCACAAGAGACTATAATTAATTTTCAACGCTAACGTTGCTGTCGGAATAAACTTCAAAATTTACATCCACTCACGAGGAAAATTCTTAAACAGAATAATTGAACGTATGTCTCATTGTAACCGAATTATGTTTTTAGATTAACGATTTTTATAAAAAAAATCATCATCTGGTTACTAAATAAGAATAACATACGAAACAATTCGATATTTAAAGTTTGTGTTATAATAATTAATAATTCTTCTTTTTAAGGTTGGGCCGACACAACTTACTTTAACGCTACGTGGCTTTTTTACAGACAGTTTAAAGACTGTCCAGATGATCGTGTCTTTTCTCCAGTATTTGTATGTTCCTATGTATTTGATGAGTTTTTGGTTGGTTGTGGAAGGAGGATTTTTTTGTATATGTTTACACTTTCTTCTAGGAATGCTTTTTATTATTATAATTCAAGTTGTACATAGTTTGTTTAAAACATTTGTTTGTTTAATTCATTATTGTTAAATCTGCTCTACTGTATTTTGTCACTTGTTGAATGCACGAGTTTGTATAAAACTGTATGTTGCTATAATGTATTACATGTATATAAAAATGACGATGAGTTTTATGCTTAAGTCAAATAATGAATATTCTCTTATGTTCTGGTCTGTGCTGTACCCTTTATTACATTATTATTATCATTATTATTATTATTATTATTATTATTATCAAGGCTTACTTTTGTTACTTCCCTGGATCATTCTTGATTGGATTATAAATTATTTTATTATAAATTGTTATTATGCTGATGAACTGTCGGGAGAAGTAAAAGTGACACTTAATGGAATATTTCAAAATATTTGAAACCATTTGACTAGATATAAATAACTTTTCTTTAATTACATAAAACTTACATTTTACTCAATCATTTGTAGTTTAATTAATGGACGGAAAAGAATCTTAAAAGAGTGTAGGCGTGATGTGAATTTCTGAATATAAATATACAGTAAATACTCGACATTGTGACTACCTTCGGATCCCGAAAATTCGGTCGTAATAATGAAGTAGTCTCATTATCAAGTTAAATTATTTTGTTTTACTGTGTTTGATATAAATACTATCATGTAATTTGTCATTAGATAAATGACAAAATAAACGTCCATCCATGTAGTAAATTATTATATTACATCAGTAGTATAGCTTACGGTCTTGATATATAAATTAAGTGATTTTGACACTAAAATAGTATTCTAACTAGAAATGACATCCTGCACAAAATCCGACTATTACAAATACTTTGCAAAAAAAATGAAAATCTATACAGACTATATTAAATGTGTTCAGTCCAGTGGTATAATGAATAATGTAAATGCTTTTCGAAATCAAACTTACGATAACAAAACATGATTTTTAATATGTAACTTGACTTTTACAATGTCTAAAAAGATATCAAATTCTGTTGGCAAACTTGAATTTGTATAAGAATACAATCGTGTGTGTAGTGACGGTTTGTTTCATATTTGTTAACATCATTACTTTACTTATTATCATTGTTATCAGCTTATCGTCGTCTTCTTCAAAACAACTAAAATAATTACATGGAAGTGACATTATACAATACAATAAAAGACAAAACAAAACGTTCTCTCAGTGCTTTGATTCCAGACATTTTGTCAAAATTGTATTTTTCTGTACATGTATATAAATAGTTAGTGCTATGAATCTAAATTTGGGTCATTGTAAATACAACGTTATGTCTAGACATGGTATAATCATCAAAATCCTTTAATTGTTCTATTTGAAGTGTGATTGACGTCAAAGCAGGACAGGTAATGCGTGTTTTAGGTGAGTGAAATCATGAGTTGTCTGCTCTTTTGTGATGTAGAAAAAACATTTTTATATTGTATTAACACGTGTATTGTTATTTAATACAGTTTATTGTTATGTATTGACGTCAGCAAAATAATTGACCAATTAAATGATTAAATGACAATGTTAGGTTTGTAAAGAAACATACGTAAGTGTTAACATATATGTCATGAAACACGAGAAAACACTTGAACTTAAGTTCACTTTCTAAGGATATAATTAATCGTTTACGTCATACGATAATTCCTATTATATAACATTAATTTTGAAATTCGATAGTATTGTGTGCAAAGGGATTCATGTAATATCTCCTTGGTTTGTCAGAAATTCGCTAAAATTAGAAGACAACGATATATTATAATTTATCTAGAATCGTTGAATAATTCTAATTAAAAAGTGAAAAAAGTGATTCCAAAGTCACGTCACATACGGAATAGCCGATCTTCAACACAAACTGTCATACCCATGAATCGCCCATCACTGTTCATACTGAAAAATATACAAAATGAAAATAGACTTAAACACTGATAGTTTTCCCTTCTTTTGAATAACTATAAACTCATCAACGGTTATTTACAGTACAATGCATGCATTGTTTCGGAGACAGAAATCATTCGATTAAAATTTGGTTAACTTTTTGGGAACATTGTTCCGATTTGGTTGATAATGCAATTCAAACAGTTTCACTCGCGCACATGCAATGAATAAAGAGATAATAAGCATAGTTCTCATCGTATGTCCATATTCTACGCAAACAGCACCCCTTACCAATAATCCTGTATTCGCCCGTGGTAATGAGACGTGTCTAAATGAGACAGTAAACCGGGCGCCTGAATTATTCTGCACTACATTGAGCAAACTGAATTAAAAACTGTGTTTCCTTTATACCAAATAAAAATAAAATTCTGTCTGTATGAGTGTTTTTTGCATTTTTTTAAGTTGCGTAATGTAACTGAAATGGGAGGCATCGTGATCTAGAGGTTGAGCGTCCTACCTCTGATCCGGAGGTCCTGAGTTCGAATCCTGCTTTCGACGGGTTTTGTTCATGGACTTCATAATCCCATTTTTCGGACGCTGTACTGGTGTAGTGTCCAGGAAGCGGACTCGAGCGTGATTAATATAAGCAAAATTGTTCGTTTCACAATCGAGCTAAAATAAATTAGTATTAACTAAAACTAACTGAGATGGTAAAATTGTAGAAAATCAACATTTGCAGAAAAGGACATCATTTCAGACACCATGGGGAAATAAGCTTATCATCTACGTTTTTATTTAATGCTGTTGAAACACGGGATATTTATTCTTAAATCATTGCTTGATTACAAAATACCAAATCCGACGAATTTAAACGGTTTAAACGCTACGCTTTTATTTAATCTGTAATGTCATACCACACAGATTTAATTCTAGTGTTTTTATGAACAAATGACATTTTCATTTGTCTAAAATATCGTTCGTAGCACTTAAAACGTTACATTTAATATTCAGTCATACCGGAAAGTTTGCTTAAACGCACCATTGATATTTGAAGAAAACAAAAATCCTGTAATGTGTTACAAAGGTACACAATGTTTTAATTTCGCTAATCTAATGTTTTTAAAATATATTTTCCGATGCTATTCAAATTTATACCATCACCACACAAAATGAGTACATGTATACTAATAACGTGCATCATCATCATCATATTCTTATTTACTAACCTTCAGTGAATTTCTATGCACGAGATATTTTGTACCTCATTTTCCCCGTAACTTAAAGATTAATACAACAAATTTGATAAACGTGCATCCTAATAGTTATGTCTTTTCTCTTTCTATGTTTCAAACAATGAGTATAATGTGCTTAAGTCAACTTTTAAGCATAGCTGTGAGTTACATTAACAATATTACACGAAAAAGACACGAGTCGGGGGTCACAGAGGTCAGATTAGCCTTTCAGTCTGATTAACAGCTAAATGAATGGTGAATGTTTGACCCGGAAAACAAGAAACGTCTAGACTTCATGTCCATAAAACGATGACAATATCCGCTGTTATGTCATTTTAATTATTTCCACTATCAATATTGTAATGTAGCACTTTTATATTATGTAAATTCGATCATATTTGTGTGGGTAAGGCTACGATGAAGGACATGGTACATTATTAGTTTAGTTAATATGTCATATTTATCTTCCACGTCAATACTTATGCAACATCGATACATGAGTTATAAATATTAGTATTTAAGAGCTAGCACAGATTTGTGCATGAGGGTACGGTGTGCGTGAGCTGACACAGTATGTGTGTGGAGCTGGCTCAGTATATGTGTGCAGAGCTGGCACAGTATGTGTGCGCGGAGGTGGCACAGTATGTGTGCGGGGCTGGCACAGTATGTGAGCGGAGCTATGTTTTTTGTCATGTATTAGCACAAATCTTCAATACAAAATCGATTCAGTAATACATAGATACAATAACATGACGTTCTGGTTTCCATAGCAACCATGGAATAAAAGTATATGAACAAAGTACTTCACATATATCTCATATGGACATGATTCCAAAGTCTTTCAGTGAAGGAAGACAAAATATGCTGCTTTTTCAACTTTTTAGAAGGGAACTGATTCCGTTGCTATGGCAACATACATATTTGATAAGAAATTGAAACACAATTTTTATGATGAAACATCCAAATTATTGTTATGTCAAAATATCAAGGAATTCCAGTGCAGGGCCATTTTTGGGCCTAAGTGGCTACAGTTGTAGCTGTTTAACACGATTTTCAATATTAAGTCATCCAATGTCACAAAAACACAAACCTTTAAAGAAGTCCTGCTATCATATCCGTTAATATATCTAATGACCTTGTTTTGAACAATTTGTAATCTTTTCTTAGATGTTGCAGTAATGTTCTCAAACCGAGAAGAACAAGCGTAATCAAAATGGCATAAAATCAGGGAGTAACACAACAATTTTCTGGTGGACTTATTAAGATAGGCTTTGTATCTATATAGAAACTTCAGTCTGGAATTCACCTTTTTTATGATATTGTTCACAATGATCATTTTCTAGGAAACTTCCCAAATATTTTACAGAATTTGTGGACTTGATTACAAAATCATTACAAGCAATGGAAAAATCATCAATTTTACAAACTTTTTCTTGGGTACAAAAAGAATACATTCTGTTTTACCAAGGTGAAGAGATAATTTGTCCACTAGTCATTTACTGCAATTATCCATTTCATCTCATAAAATTGAATTATAAAATAAAACAAAATATGGAAAACTAAAAACAATGAGTCCCCATTATAGCCCTGTTTTATGATACATGTTTTGTAGTGGATTTTAAGGTATTTTTTCTATTTTAAAATATGTTGATCTCGGCTCACACCTGTGCGCATATTACCCTTCAATGAAAATTTGACAAAAATGTCGATTTTCCTGCATATGTGGAGAAGTTGCCGAGTCCTTGTGGAAAGATAAGTTTGTACTGGTTAGTATACAGTCCAGGAAAACTGGTTAGGAGAACCGGTAGCCGTATAAACATGGCGTTCAACCCCATTGACAATAAGTCACATAAAAACAAAACAAACAAACAAACAAGATAAAGCGTTATGCAACTGATAATTAAATCTTGTAAAATGCGGATAAATACAGTTTATTACTCATTGCATTCCAACATTTCCAACGTGTAGAAATATGGAAGAGTCCGCTCATAAAGGTTTACATATGATTTTGCATTCTTATAGCATATTGAAGTGCGATTTTCTGGAAATCTGAACAAATATACAGCAAGTTAGGACATGAAAATTTAATATGATTATGTACACTACTTTTTGATTAACACAGTACATTGGAACACCTCTAAACCGACCGAGCGCGTGTCCTGGCCATTTGGCCTGCTTAGAGGAGATGCTAGTTTAGAGGGGATTTTTTAATCATATAGTAATGAAGTCGGGACTAGAATATTTGGCCGATTTAGAGGGGAAACCGGTTTATAGAGGAACTGGTTTAGAGGGTTTCCACTGTACTTTCTACGGACTTATGGATCAGCCCTTGTACCAAGTCATTATTTTATTATTTTCTGATTTCGTATCATTTTTGAAACTGTATATACATCTATTTATTAGAGCACAATTGCATGTAGTGTTTAAAATGAATGTGTTCATTGATATATAGCTACTTGATTATTTTAAAATGACAAATACAAGATATAATTGGTCCAAAATGGTGGCACATTCTTCTGCAAGACTTCAGATAAATCAAAGATGAAAACTCCTTCCGAAGAAGACTTCAAACTTGTCTCTTTGAAATTTATTATAATTAGGATTTGATTCAGGTGTGCTTTAATTAAGTCACTATTGTGCACAGCGCAATATAATATGACAGAAAAAAAAACAATTTTTCATCTTCTTTGGTGTCTCGGCCCTCTTTGACTTGGCTGCCTTAGACTCATTTGGAGACTTGGCAGCAGCCTTTTCTGGCTTGGCGGCTGGCTTCTTTGCGGCAGCCTTCTGCTTGGGTGTCTGTGGCTTGGCGGCCTTCTGTGCAGGTGAATTACATTAATAAATACAGGAGACGCTTAGAAAAACCTGTCACTGAGCAGTATAGCCGAAATCAACAGGTACCAGCGATTGGATGGGGTGGGGAATTGATGTTTCATGATAATTAACACATACACACTTACATATGCATTTAAATGCATGTAAGTAATAGATATAAATAAGAATTTTGGGGACTTGCATGTACAGCAATGACTTTCTTAAGTAAGTAGTGGTCCTAAAAAGGGCCGTTTGATATCACGAGACACTTATTTGGCGGCCTTGGTCTTCTTGGGCAGGAGCACTAGCAGACATGACTGCACTGTACTGTAGTTGTTCGTTCACGGGATATTGCGAAAATGAGCGTCAGAGTTTTGAGTTTGTTTACCCTCGCCTCCGGGTTATTCCCATATGGGCGAGCATTCACTATCTTTAACAATGAACTATAGTAGAATGTATAGCCTATATTTTGTAAGAACAATCTTTAAACAATCTAGTAGGGGTAGGCTATTTTAGTGAACGTTTGTATGTGTGTCTATTTTATTGACTTATGTTGTTAAAACTATTTTAATATTCTATTTTATTATATTACTATTTTTTAAGGACAAAAGTGGGAAGAATCTATATTGTTGCAGTATAGCTATGTTATTTTATTTATTTGCTGTATTATTCTTATTTTAGTAAAACTATTTTGTTTCATTTTTTAATGAATATGATCAGTGATGAACTGTTTTATTTTATCACTTAATTGATGAAAAAGGAAAGGGGGGACTATTTTATTCTATTTAATCTTTTCTAATTTAAATTCTGAGCTTTCTAACTTAGCTATTTTTAAGATTGTCTTAAGTGATAACTTGTTTTTATTGCTACTGTTGGACATAGACTACCATCCTGATATTCACATATCTTGGATTTATTATTATTAAAGAGATAAAAAGTTTTTGCCCACTTGGATACCATAGTAAATAAGTACTTTCCGATATGTGGTTTGCATTCTCTTTTACAACATATATAAGAGGATGCAAACTCTTGAGTGATTCTGATATAGCGTGTGTTTCATCTAAAGATCAGAATCACTTGTTTTTTGCGGCCAGCCGCATTTATAAAAGTATGATGAAGTCTTTGATACATACCGGAAGTATGATGGTTTCAAAAATAACCCCCAGGACCTAAATTATAATTATTTAATTAAATTAATCTTTAAAAAAAATATGAATAATTCAGGACTGGTAGTCATTAAAAAATTTGTTCACCCTCTGTGTAGTAATTAAAACAATAATTAAAATAGTAAGAGATAAAAAATAATGTTTCCTGGGGGAGCAAACAAAAAACGGCTAACTTCTTAGGGCCATAAAAATAACTAAATAAAAGGGGACAAAAAGTGATAACTGTTAAAATTATATTGCATATACATATTTACAACAAATGAGCGTCAATTTTCTCCAAGCCTTATATACCCCCCAGAAATCGGATTGACCTACTTGGAAAAGCGCTACAATGACCCTAGTGCACCGACCGTCGACCAATCGCAACGCGCGAGACCAGGGCAATCCAGCCAATCAGCGAGCGGCTTACAAACGCCTTTTCGGCAGGGCAATTTTGCAGTTTTTTCGAGTTTTCTCCATGAGGGCTTCATGGGACGGCATGAATGTGGACATTTTCGAAAAGATACGGGTCTCTATTGTGTTAGGGCGCATATTTCATTTCGATACATGCTACATGGCAGCGTCAGGGCTCGAAAAACTCGGCGAAAAAGGCGAACTTTCAATTCTTTACAAACTAGTAATGCTGGGACTTTTTAACTCGGAATGCATTCATTTATGCTAGTTTTCGTCTATTTCAGCAGGCCGTGCTAAATTCAAGAGGCGCAGCTCGACGCTTTCAAAGATACTCGATGCACTGAAATCAGCCCCACGGACGGCGTTTCGGTAAGTATTTTGCACTTTTTTCAATCTTGGCTATCAATTCGGTTAAAATAGGTTGTGCATTGACAAATTATGTCCACGTATTGTGCAAAGACATCGATTTCGGGCCGATTTGTCGCCGAACGCGGTGCACAGGCTCGAAATAGGTGTTTACTATAGAACAAAGAGCAATAGGCTTCGACCAATCGCAACGCGCGAGACTAGGGCAATCCAGCCAATCAGCGAGCGGCTTGCAAACGCCTTTTCGGCAGGGCGATTTTGCAGTTTTTTCGAGTTTTCTCCGTGAAGGCTCGATGGAATCGTGCAAATGTGGACATTTTTCAAAAGATATGACCATCTCTTGTGTTTGGACACTTGTTTTAGTTCGATACGTGGCCGCACGTGGAAATTATGCGCGTTCTAAAATTGGACCCGTAACAATTCGTAGAAGATAGCAGTCGAAAAATGATTGAGTGGCCCTAAAAAGGGCCGTTTCTCTATTCTCTCGCCCCACAGCGCTCATTTGCTGCTTGTGTACTTGGTAACAGCCTTGGTACCCTCGCTGACACGCCGGTGTCTGGGTGAACTTGTCTCAACACTTTGCAGATGTAGATAGAGTAAGATTCCCTCCTCCTCCTCCTCCTTTTTTCTTGTCTGTAGATCTTGCGGCCTTTGCCTTGGTGGCGGCCTTCTTGGAACCTTTACTAGCAAAACCTTTAGCAGCCATGATTATTCAGGAATGGATGGCGGCCAGGTTATTGAGTTTGTTTATCCTCGCCTCCGGGTAATTCCCATATGGGCGAGCATTCACTATCTTTAACAATAAACTGTAGTAAAATATTTAGCTTATTTTTATAAAAACAATTTTTAAAACAATCTTACAGGGGTAGGCTATTTTTAGTGAACGTTTGTATGTCTGTCTTTTTTTCTTTTTTTTTAACTTATTATATGTTGACTATTATAATATACTGTTTTATTTTATTACTTTTTCACGGATGAAAGGGGGATCTATAATATTATATAACTATTTTATTTTACTAATTTGTTATGATAGCCTTTGGATGGCGACCAAAACAAAATTTTCCTTTATATATGCCGAGCTAGGCGCTCGAAATCGGATTAACCTACTTACGCACAATGGGCACAAATGCAGCATTCTGATTGGCTGTTGAAATTCGAGCCGTCCTTAGCGTACTTGGAAAATTGGCGAGTTGCGAAATCGTGTTTTTGGCCGGTAGCGCTTTCGCGTTTCGTCTCACCTATACAATGTGGTGGTGTTTTGGATTCCTCTCGCCGCGGCGCATTTAATGAGACAGGGCCAAAATAGGATAGGGCAGTTTTGGGACGAAAAATGGATATTTTAGACATTTGTGCTTAACTCACTGGCCGGGTTTCTTCAATGTTCCCGTCGGATTGACATTTTTTTAGAGAAAAATCATTTCGGGCGTATTTTCTGGCCCTAAAAAGGGTATCTTCGTAGATCAGACCCGAGATACATTTCACATACATGATCCACTTCTCTCCTTTAGTGCACCAAGAGCAGCGCTGATCATCTCACTGTATTTGGGATGGGCAGCTGGCTTTTTTAGGCTTTGAAGCTTTCTTAGCCTTAGCAGGAGCAGCAGCTACAGCGTCAGTCATTTTCGTATTCACGGGAACAGAATAAGTGCGTTAGAACTGTGCAGGAAACAATATTTCGGTAAGTAGGTCAGTCCGTCCCTGAAAAAAATGTGCGCGCGGACCTGACAGAAATACCGCAGGTATTGTGTTTTGTGCTTTCTCTAGCGTGCCTATTGGAACAATGTCACCTTAATACTGGTTCAAATCACTCGAAGTATATACCGTTGTGAAGCTTAGGAATGTCGCTACAAGATGCTAATAGCAATTTTTCGCTATCATTTCATTTGAAAATGTTACGTGCATAAACATGCGGTAGTGAGCGACTCGACACGGTCTATGCTATGCATTTTCGCTAATATTTACTGCAAAAGCAGTCGCTCGCGCCGAAATACCCTAAAAGTCGACACAGTGGATCGTGTTATAGACACGAATGACAAAAATAGTGAGTACTTTGCACCCGGAACTAGATTTATCAGTGTTTTTCGGCCGGCAAAGAAACACATCATAAATATCAGCGAGCCGCGCGGATTATTCTAAGTGTACGTATGTCGGTAAGTATTTTGCACTTTTTCAATCTTGGGTATCAATTTGGTTAGCCGCGGCGTTGGCCCCAACATTGTAGTTGGCCTGGATGTACTTGAGAATAGCCTGCCTGGATGATCCACTTCTCGCCTTTAGTGCACCAAGAGCAGCGCCGATCATCTCACTATATTTGGGATGGGCAGCTGGCTTTTTTAGGCTTGGAAGCTTTCTTAGCCTCAGCTGGAGCAGCAGCTACAGCGTCAGTCATTTTCGTATTCACGGGAACAGAATAAGCGCGTTAGAACTGTACAGGAAACAATATTTCGGTAAGTAGGTCAGTCCGTCCGTGAAAAAAATGTGCGCGCGGACCTGACAGAAATACCGCAGGTGCTCACGTGCACGCGTTTTCTCTAGCGTGCATATTGGAAGAATGTCACCTTAATACTGGTTCAAATCACTCGAAGTATATACCATTTTGAAGCTTAGGAATGTCGCTACAAGATGCTAATAGCAATTTTTCGCTATCATTTCATTTGAAAATGTTACGCGCATAAACATGCGGTAGTGAGCGACTCGACACGGTCTATGCTATGCATTTTCGCTAATAACAATGGGGGGGTGTTTTGGATTCCTCTCGCCGCGGCGCATCTAATGAGACAGGGCCAAAATAGGATAGGGCAGTTTTGAGACGAAAAATGGATATTTTCGACATTTGTGCTTAACTCACTGGCCGGGTTTGTTCAATGTTCCCGTCAGATTGACAATTTTTTAGAGAGAAATCATTTCGGGAGTATTTTCTGGCCCTAAAAAGGGTATCTTCGTAGATCAGACCCGAGATACATTTCACACGAACGCTACGAGCGAGACGGCGGATAGCTGGCTTGGTGATACCCTGGATATTATCACGCAGAATCTTCTCGACTCACTTATACATGCTTTTTTCCTAGGCCTTCGACTCCTTTACCACGTGCGGACATGTTGTCTCGTCAGTGGTTTGGCTGAAAATGAACGCCGAAAATGATGTCCGCCTTATATAGGGACACGTCTCGGTTAGTAGGTCAGCGCACCTGCTTGGCGCTCTGTCGTCTTATCGTACTTAGAAAATTGGCGAGTTGCGAAATCGTGTTTTTGGCCGGTAGCGCTTTCGCGTTTCGTCTCACCTATACAATGTGGGGGTGTTTTGGATTCCTCTCGCCGCGGCGCATCTAATGAGACAGGGCCAAAATAGGCTAGGGCAGGTTTGGGACGAAAAATGGATATTTTCGACATTTGTACTTAACTCACTGGCCGGGTTTGTTAAATGCGCTCTTCGGATTGACAGATTATCAGAGAAAAATCATTTCGGGAGTACTTCGTGGCCCTAAAAAGATAGATTTTCTAGCTTAGTTCGCGCCATCCTCGTTCAGTAACGTAGAATAATGCCCCTAGTACAAGTAGCAAGAGTAGAATGAACGCGCTTCCAAGAGCTGCGCGCTGATTGGTCGTTCATTTTTCGTTTCAAAAAACGGATAGAAAATGAACCAATCAGATTGCGGCTTCTAAACGCCTGTTCGGCTTGCGTCCAGCCAATCATGACGTGCGAGACTAGGGTCATTGGACCAATCAGCGAGGGGCTATTAAAGGCCTGTTAGGCATGCCTCGAAAATCCAATTTTTGCCAATTAAATCACTTTCCCGTGGATAGATTGAGAAAATACATGTTTTTTATGAAAGAACAGGTGCATTTACCCTAGGGAATAGTAAACGATAGAAAATCCTAGCATTTACCACTGCATAGTCGACCTTCGAAAATCGCCCCAGACCTGTCCCCGGTGTTAAATCACTGAAATGTTTCTCAGTCCATGCTGAGCATCTGTTTATGGGTTGTGTTTAGTGTGTAGATGTTGCCTGTAGTGCGTACTGGCACCGAAATTTCAGTACCTATGGCCATGAACAAGCAACAGGGCCTGCATAGGGACCCTTAGGTTGTAGTGCACATGGAACATATCTGGACACAAATCATGAGCAGATTTAACACGCGCATGCATGCATGCCATTAGTGTTGAGCATGCCGTGCTGCTTCTTAGTTTGCATGGGAAGCTCACAAACGCGTCAGTTCTCGCGACAATGTTACATGTGCCGTCCCATAATTTGAAAATTTGAATGTCTCAAGTGAAACATATGCTCAGAAAATTACTGTATCCCTCTCTCTGAACAACGTCTTAGTTGATAATCCCGGATGAATGAATGAACTGCACCGGCACGACATAGACACGCTACAATGTCTACTGATATTTACTAAATGCATGCATATGCGTGATGCAAAGCCGGTGCTTGGAGGCAATTTGGGGATCGAACAATTGAACAAGAGACGTAAAATCAACACGAAGTAATTGAATGATCCTGAAAAGGACCTTTGTGGAGAAAACAAACAACATGAAATTGTCTATCGCTGGGCCCTCTTTGACTTGGCTGCCTTAGCCCTCTTTGGAGACTTGGCAGCAGCCTTTTCTGGCTTGGCGGCTGGCTTCTGCTTGGGCGTCTGCGGCTTCTTGGGCTTGGCAGATTTAGGCTTGGCGGCCTTCTTTGCCGGTGAATTACATTAATAAATACAGGAGGCGCTCAGAAAAAAAGCTGTCACTGAGTAGTATATATATTGGGTCCTCTTTTATTTTCAATTTTTAATTTATGTAAATGACATGGCTGCAGTTGTCAATAATAAACTACTGCTGCATGCCGATGACTCAGCTGTTTCAACATTCCTGCTAATAGTTGAACATTTCATAGTAGTCATATGAGATAATATAAGGAATGTAACAGCTGAGCACTTTTTTCAAATATTTAATTTCTACCTCAGATCATCCTCTCATATCCATGCGTCTCTATGTCAGACCATCTCCAAAAAGGACCACAATGGACAAAAGGCATTTAGTTCCCTTTATTGTGTCATCCTTAATATTGGTTATCTGGCATGGTTCATTACACAGCATTATTTATTATTGTAATATTTAACAACTTGATAATTTCCTAACTTATAAATGTCATGTTCTAATAGATCTATATGATCAAATTTTATACTAGTATAACAGGAAATCATAAAATGATAATTGTTAATTTATCTGTGATATATTCATTATACATTAATTAATCATCATATGCTGTTATTACCATGTTGATGCTCAATACTGAAAAAAATCTATCTAGTATAACCGAAATCAACAGGTGCCAGCGATTGGCTGGGGTGGGCAATTGATGCTTCATGATAATTAACACATGCACACTTATATATGCTTTTAAATGCATGTAAGTAATAGATATGAATAAGAATTTTGGGGACTTGCATGTACAGCAATGACTGTATTAAGTAAGTAGTGTTGTCCTAAAAAGGGCCGTTTAATATCACGAGACACTTATTTGGCGGCCTTGGTCTTCTTGGGCAGGAGCACTAGCAGACATGACTGTACTGCACTGCACTGCACTGCACTGTAGTTTTCGTTCACAGGATATTGCGAAAATGAGCGTCAATTTTCTCCAAGCCTTATATACCCCCCAGAAATCGGATTGACCTACTTGGAAAAGCGCTACAATGACCCTAGTGCACCGACCGTCGACCAATCGCAACGCGCGAGACTAGGGCAATCCAGCCAATCAGCGAGCGGCTTACAAACGGCCGTTCGGCAGGGCAATTTTGCAGTTTTTCGAGTTTTCTCCATGAGGGCTTCATGGGACGGCATGAATGTGGGCATTTTCGAAAAGATACGGGTCTCTATTGTGTTAGGGCGCATATTTCATTTCGATACATGCTACATGGCAGCGTCAGGGCTCGAAAAACTCGGCGAAAAGGGCGAACTTTCAATTCTTTACAAACTATTAATGCTGGGACTTTTTAACTCGGAATGCATTCATTTATGCTAGTTTTCGTCTATTTCAGCAGGCCGTGGTAAATTCAATAGGCGCAGCTCGACGCTTTCGAAGATACTCGATGCACTGAAATCAGCCCCACGGACGGCGTTTCGGTAAGTATTTCGCACTTTTTTCAATCTTGGGTATCAATTCGCTGGCTTTTTTAGGCTTGGAAGCTTTCTTAGCCTTAGCAGGAGCAGCAGCTACAGCGTCAGTCATTTTCGTATTCACGGGAACAGAATAAGCGCGTTAGAACTGTGCAGGAAACAATATTTCGGTAAGTAGGTCAGTCCGTCCGTGAAAAAATGTGCGCGCGGACCTGACAGAAATACCGCAGGTGCTCAACACGCGTTTTCTCTAGCGTGCATATTGGAAGAATGTCACCTTAATACTGGTTCAAATCACTCGAAGTATATACCATTTTGAAGCTTAGGAATGTCGCTACAAGATGCTAATAGCAATTTTTCGCTATCATTTCATTTGAAAATGTTACGCGCATAAACATGCGGTAGTGAGCGACTCGACACGGTCTATGCTATGCATTTTCGCTAATAACAATGTGGGGGTGTTTTGGATTCCTCTCGCCGCGGCGCATCTAATGAGACAGGGCCAAAATAGGATAGGGCAGTTTTGAGACGAAAAATGGATATTTTCGACATTTGTGCTTAACTCACTGGCCGGGTTTGTTCAATGTTCCCGTCGGATTGACAATTTTTTAGAGAGAAATCATTTCGGGAGTATTTTCTGGCCCTAAAAAGGGTATCTTCGTAGATCAGACCCGAGATACATTTCACACGAACGCTACGAGCGAGACGGCGGATAGCTGGCTTGGTGATACCCTGGATATTATCACGCAGAATCTTCTCGACTCACTTATACATGCTTTTTTCCTAGGCCTTCGACTCCTTTACCACGTGCGGACATGTTGTCTCGTCAGTGGTTTGGCTGAAAATGAACGCCGAAAATGATTTCCGCCTTATATAGGGACACGTCTCGGTTAGTAGGTCAGCGCACCTGCTTGGCGCTCTGTCGTCTTATCGTACTTAGAAAATTGGCGAGTTGCGAAATCGTGTTTTTGGCCGGTAGCGCTTTCGCGTTTCGTCTCACCTATACAATGTGGGGGTGTTTTGGATTCCTCTCGCCGCGGCGCATCTAATGAGACAGGGCCAAAATAGGCTAGGGCAGTTTTGGGACGAAAAATGGATATTTTCGACATTTGTACTTAACTCACTGGCCGGGTTTGTTAAATGCGCTCTTCGGATTGACAGATTATCAGAGAAAAATCATTTCGGGAGTACTTCGTGGCCCTAAAAAGATAGATTTTCTAGCTTAGTTCGCGCCATCCTCGTTCAGTAACGTAGAATAATGCCCCTAGTACAAGTAGCAAGTGTAGAATGAACGCGCTTCCAAGAGCTGCGCGCTGATTGGTCGTTCATTTTTCGTTTCAAAAAACGGATAGAAAATGAACCAATCAGATTGCGGCTTCTAAACGCCTGTTCGGCTTGCGTCCAGCCAATCATGACGTGCGAGACTAGGGTCATTGGACCAATCAGCGAGGGGCTATTAAAGGCCTGTTAGGCATGCCTCGAAAATCCAATTTTTGCCAATTAAATCACTTTCCCGTGGATAGATTGAGAAAATACATGTTTTTTATGAAAGAACAGGTGCATTTACCCTAGGGAATAGTAAAAGATAGAAAATCCTAGCATTTACCACTGCATAGTCGACCTTCGAAAATCGCCCCAGACCTGTCCCCGGTGTTAAATCACTGAAATGTTTCTCAGTTCATGCTGAGCATCTGTTTATGGGTTGTGTTTAGTGTGTAGATGTTGCCTGTAGTGCGTACTGGCACCGAAATTTCAGTACCTATGGCCATGAACAAGCAACAGGGCCTGCATAGGGACCCTTAGGTTGTAGTGCACATGGAACATATCTGGACACAAATCATGAGCAGATTTAACACGCGCATGCATGCATGCCATTAGTGTTGAGCATGCCGTGCTGCTTCTTAGTTTGCATGGGAAGCTCACAAACGCGTCAGTTCTCGCGACAATGTTACATGTGCCGGCCCATAATTTGAAAATTTGAATGTCTCAAGTGAAACATATGCTCAGAAAATTACTGTATCCCTCTCTCTGAACAACGTCTTAGTTGATAATCCCGGATGAATGAATGAACTGCACCGGCACGACACAGACACGCTACAATGTCTACTGATATTTACTAAATGCATGCATATGCGTGATGCAAAGCCGGTGCTTGGAGGCAATTTGGGGATCGAACAATTGAACAAGAGACGTAAAATCAACACGAAGTAATTGAATGATCCTGAAAAGGACCTTTGTGGAGAAAACAAACAACATGAAATTGTCTATCGCTGGGCCCTCTTTGACTTGGCTGCCTTAGCCCTCTTTGGAGACTTGGCAGCAGCCTTTTCTGGCTTGGCGGCTGGCTTCTGCTTGGGCGTCTGCGGCTTCTTGGGCTTGGCAGCTTTAGGCTTGGCGGCCTTCTTTGCCGGTGAATTACATTAATAAATACAGGAGGCGCTCAGAAAAAAAGCTGTCACTGAGTAGTATATATATTGGGTCCTCTTTTATTTTCAATTTTTAATTTATGTAAATGACATGGCTGCAGTTGTCAATAATAAACTACTGCTGCATGCCGATGACTCAGCTGTTTCAACATTCCTGCTAATAGTTGAACATTTCATAGTAGTCATATGAGATAATATAAGGAATGTAACAGCTGAGCACTTTTTTCAAATATTTAATTTTTACCTCAGATCATCCTCTCATATCCATGCGTCTCTATGTCAGACCATCTCCAAAAAGGACCACAATGGACAAAAGGCATTTAGTTCCCTTTATTGTGTCATCCTTAATATTGGTTATCTGGCATGGTTCATTACACAGCATTATTTATTATTGTAATATTTAACAACTTGATAATTTCCTAACTTATAAATGTCATGTTCTAATAGATCTATATGATCAAATTTTATACTAGTATAACAGGAAATCATAAAATGATAA